>JAWDJD010000003.1:133422152-134048818 GCA_035047305.1 Bradypodion pumilum | reverse complement strand
CCAGATCCGGCCGGGCCCTCAGGTACACCGCCATGTAGATGAGGTAAGCCGGCAGCCAGTTGGCCCACGTCCGTGGCGGCTTGCGACGACGTGCCTGTTCCTTATCCTTCTCATCCTGCCCCTCCCTCTCTTCCTTGGTGGGCTCCCTGTTTAGGAGTGAGAAGATATCAACATACTCCCCTCGCCATATTTTCTCTCTGGTGGCCTGTGCCAAATGGTCACCCAGTGGCAAGGAATAGCCCGCTGTTGGCAAGGCCGAGACAGGCACAGCAGAAACTGCAGGCATCTGGAAAGGGGCTTGAACTAACCCAGCCACCTCCAAAACATTCCCCACAGGGTAGGAAATGCCACCCACCCCGGGGCCCTGGGTGGTGGTTGACGTCGCCTGCTGGTGCGTCGGCGGCTGTACCGCCGGACCACCCATGCGAGGCCAAGGCCATTGGAAAGCCCCCCCCAACGTAGCCACATGTGTAGGTGCACTAGTTTGTACCGCATACTCACATGCTGCACCCCCGCGGGCCGCCCCCACCGGGGGTTCCGGCCCACTGGGGGCGTCGGAGCTCACGACCGGCGTAGAGCTCGCCGCCGGAGCTTGACCCGCGCCGGCCTGTTGGTCGGGGAGCTGCGAGGCAGTGGCCGAAGTCGCGCCACGCGCCTCAAGATGCTCGACCCGTCCCGTCGCCTGCCGCTGCCCTGCAGACGACGCGTCCAAGCACACCCCAAAAGGAGCGGCAGCGTGGCTGGCCCGAGCAAGGGAAGCCTCAAGTGCCACCACGCGGGCCAGCAAGGCCTCGACACTGGCCTGGGGCCACGGGCCAGCCGGCCCGCCCGTTACGGGCGTGGGTACAGGCCCTTGCACCATGGGGCCCGAATAAGGCCATGACCCCACACCCAGGCCCGGCAGGGCCGGGGTGGGCATCTGCCAAGGGAGGGGACCGCACCACCCCCCAAGGCTGGAAGGCCCCGGAGTGAGCTGGGCCCCGATGGAGGAAGGCCCAGAATGAGCACCAGGAGTGGCGTCCGCCGCTTGCGGGCCGTGGGCCGCAGCCCATACTGGACCCCTGCTCGGGTCCCCGGCCTCCGGCCAGGGGGTAATAGACCCCATCCCACCGGTCCCGGTGGGGGCCGGCAAAGGCAGCTGGTGGGAAGGCGCAGCCGCGGTCCTCCGACCCGGATTGCGCCTCCGCACCGCCCGAGCCGCGCTCGCGGCCGCCTTCTTCTTCGAAGGCATCTCAGTCGACCTAAGGGAAGCCGAAAAGAGGAAGATCAGCAGCCAAAAGGCTTCCCAGTGAAGGTAAAAGCGACGGAGTAAGAGGAAAAACTTCTCCGCTCCGTCGCTTCGCAAAATGGCAGCTCGGCTGCCTCGTGGCCACCCCTTTTATAAGGGAGCTGGCCACGCCCCTAACTACCCGGATGCCTTCGTCCTGTGGGGGGGCTCCCGCAAAGAGCGCGGCGGCCATTTTGGCGCCGCACTTGCATTCTTTTTGCCTTTGATCTTTTCTTGCATCAGGGTCTTCTCCAGTGAGTCCTCTCTTCTCATTTGGTGGCCAAATTACATCAGCTTCAGTATTTGTCCTTTCAAGGAACAGTTGGGGTTGATTTTCTTCAGGATTGACTGATCTGATCTTTTTGCTGTCCAGGGGCTGTTCAGTTTACAAGCATTTAAATATTCTCTTTCCAGTCCATTTTCATTTATTTCCCTCCTCGTGGGGAGGTTAAAAAAAGAGATGGGGGAATTCACTGGAACTCATGGGGGTTCCCATTTTATTAACCTCCATGTGTGTATTCAAAAGTGCTGGTCATGATCTAGACCAAATTACACACACTTTCTCAAAGGTAAAAAAGAAACGGTCATAAAACCATCTATTTCCCATCTAATGTGTTGTGGAGTTTAGTTAGTCCTGGTAAAGGAACACACATTCATTGGTGTCATTTGGAGGTAGGGCTGTTCAGTTCTCAATGATTCTGGCCTTAAGACAAGGTGGCCAATGGACTCTTTATTCTCCAGCTAATCAGTGACTTGGCTTCCTTGCTGTTAACTAGGTGAGCCAAGAGAAAATGATGGAAATGTATGTTTCCCTTAATGCTGAACAACTAATTGATGTACTTTATTCTGTTAGTTAAGAAAGCTCTGCTTTAAGTGAGTTTATTAAGTGGAGTCAGTATGTCTGACTACAAACAACAAGACAGGCCTCTGGTAAAGTAGGAAGGTTAAAAAGTCTGTTCAAACAAGACTCCTCCAGTTACAACACACTGCTTGAAATATTAGATTCTGGAAACATTTTTGTTTGAAACATATTTCAGAATGAAGCATAAACCATCTTCTGCTCCTCAAGCTGCTGTATAATGTGGCTATTCTAAATATGTGCCTTTGCACTTCAGATATCACTTAAAATGCTCCTTCTTGTAGTTATTTAAAGAAATGGTGTAAGTTGCTGTTAACTGTCAAGTCTTACTATAAACTAGCACCATTTAGCAGAGGTCAGAACAGCTGCATGTTAAATATTTATTTTTACTTCTTCCATTGGCCCATTTGCAGTCCTTGGCAAGGTTCCAGCTTAGCTTTTTGTCATTTGGTGTCAGAGTAACCTTGGCATGTAGCCCCAGGTGACCCACTCCATGACAACAAAGAACCACAAATACTTATATCCATTCCCTCTGTCATCTCCTCAGTGTTGTTTTCCACTTGCAGCACTACAATAGGACTTCACTGGCTGGAATCCAGTAGTTAGCTGCAAATAAGGTAGACCCATTGAATTAGTTGAATTTATGAAGGAGTTGAATGATCAAATCTTCACGGATACAATGGGCCTACTCTATTTATGACTTATTGCTAATTTTCAGTGGATGAGTTCAAAGTCATATTGACTTCTGGAGCAATAGAGTAGAAGCATGATCTAAGTTTTCCTTTTGCAGTAAGAAAGTGTCTAGAGTGGTATTTTTAAGGGCCACAAAGTAAAATATGTTTGAAATACTTAATGTTTGTTTCTTGAATACACAGTCCATTTTCCTAAGGAGCATGGAGTAAAGTTTTGAAATTTCAGATATTTATTTATTGGCCTGATTCCTTTCATGCAAGAGTAATGTTACCACCTGGGGAAAATATTTGAAAGTTTAAGACTTTCTCCTTCTGTCCCACAGCTTCTTCAATTTGTAAATAATCTGCTTCATTGCTGATGAGGAATTTGCTTCATCATCTCCAGGCAGTGGTAGAGATTTTCAGTAATTTAAAATTCCTTCTTCTGTTCTGCTACTTCCACATGGTTTTCACACACTGAAACAGATAGTTTGTGAATTGAACACACTGTAGGACAGAGAGACGAAAGTCTTTGATTACCAAAAATCACCCCTTGTCAGTGATATCATGATATGTTACAGGTGTAATTTATGTAACATGATTTTTGCTCTTATTTAGCACTAATGTAGCTCTGTGTTGAGTCTGTTGTTCTGTAAAGTTCTAGCCAATAAACTTCCACCCTACCATATTTACTGGACCATCCAGAATAATTTACTTCTCCAAGTTGTAAGCAAGCATAGTCTGTGACATTGAATAATGTTAGTTCTGATTCCCTTCCCACACCTGTCAAGTATCCCCTATTGGCAGGGATTTCCCAATTTTCAGCGCTCGTTCCTCCCCTTTCCCGCCACCGTCCTGTATTAGAATGGTGGGGAAAGGGCTTACTGCGTACGCACAGCCATGGTGCACATGCACAAATGGGCTACTGCTCATGCACGGCTATGGTGCGCATGCGCAAACGGGCTACTGCGCATGCATGGCCACAGTGTGCATGTACAAATGGGTTACTGAGCATACGTGTCCATGCATACGCATCAATTTCCCGTATATGCGGAGCCGCGCTTGACGGGTATGCCTCCCACTGTGAAATGAAGAGGCAAGACACAAACTGCTGAGGTTGAAACTCAGGCTACGTTTATTGAAATTTACAAACCCCAGACCCATGGAGGGGCTGGTAGTGCATAACCTGGTACCAGAGCAGGGGGAGCTACTCCCCCTCATTGGCTGGATGGACAAATCCCTAGGCCACTATTCTATGTAGTTCTTGCTAGCAACAGACGGGCTAGCATTTCGGGGGAGATATCCATACAAGCGTTTCCAATTCTATTCACACAAACAGATATTGGATGTAACGACTGTCATCCTCATGGCATTCCCCATATTCCCACCGATTCACACAAATCTGACAAAGAATACAGCTTTTTTCTTTTTCTATTATTTTTTTCAAAAAAATTTACAACACAATACATATTACAAAACATAATTAGAATACAAAATAAACACACAATAATTTTTTTAGAAATAAAAGTCCCCTATCCTGATACCATTTCATATCTCTTTTTATATTTCAAATGCACATAAACCACCTTTTAAAAATAATGTCACTTAATTATAACTTTATAATTAATCTTTAACAATAACTAAAATATTCCCAAAATGCCAATCATTACTATTTAGGATAGGAAACAACAACAGAAATAAAATTACACAATATAATACACCCAGTGATTATTTACATTGTCCTGGAGAACTCAGAGTATCTCGTTGTTTTACTTCCAAAAACCACTTTGATTGGGTACAGGTCTATTTCTTTCCTCTCCCATAAGGGAGTGATCCACAAAGGGCTTCCAAATGTTCCAAAATCTATTTTCTTTCAAACTACCCCTTTTTACCTTTATCTCCCATGTCAATTTATCATTCAAAGCTAAATTCCACATTTCTTTATACCATTCCTCAGTTTGTATAGTTACATCATTTTTCCAATTTCTAGCAATACACTGTCTCCCCTATGTAATCATTATTTCTTATAACTCTTTCTCTTCTTTAATCAGATTGATACATTCCACATCTGTTAACATAGTGGTACCTGGCCCCAGCTTAATTATCTTTCCCAATATTTCACCAATCTCTTTTTCAATTCTTTTCCAAAAATCTTTTACCACAATACAACTCCAACACATATGCTCGTACGTTCCAATTGTATCCCTGCATCTCCAACACATTTTATCCTTTTTATTGTCAATTTGATATAACCTCACTGGGGTCAAATACCACCTCCATAACATTTTGTAATTATGCTCTTTTATTCTGACCGACATAGTTCTGATTATCCTCTTTTTCATCATTATCTATCTTTATATTCAACTCTTGTTCCCGCTTTATTTTCAAGTACTCCTGTGGATCACCCTCCCTATATATATATTCCTTAATATCTTTGCAGGCGCACCCCCCAATAAAGGACTCAGACACTGGTAAAAGTGGATAACGGCATTGGGCCACATTTATTGATTTATGCCCTAGTCCGAATTATAAATTTCTATTGGTAATTGACCAATCATAATTCTTAAGGCAAGCAGGCCGAAGTAACACTGGTAAGGTACCACCCAAAATTGCCAACGGCAATTGCTACAATGTATCTATTTGTATCAATTTGTTTGTTGACAACAAACAAATTGTTGACCGTAGTCAATATCTAACTAATGACCCCACCCTCTGACGCGTATCCGTAAAATCACGGGGTGATGCATGCTGTCTAGCTATAGCCATCACCCCATCGCCTAGTTCGTCGTTGACCGGACAACATTTAACCAACTTATGCCTGTCTAGTGTTGTCCAGTCAATTGCGAACTTGCCGGATACCTGTGGGTCATAATGTTTACCTTACCAGTGCTACCCGCCACACGGAGGGGCTTCAAAGAAGGCTCGATGCCCCCCCCCAGACCGTCAGCTCGGTCAACAGGAATGCTCGCCAATCACCCAACAGGAGGTCCATACCACCTCGTGACAGATGGAACCCATCCCCTGCATAAAGGTCATAATTTCGCAGACTAATGGCGGGGTGAGGGCTGACCCTCCCCCAACCCCTACTGACAATGAACCGGGCCACAGCCCTGTTCACCATGCGTCTAGCCCGGTCAAGGGCCGGGAGGTCGAACCCTCCCCTATACGTGTGCCGCGGCACCACATCCGACCAAACAATGGTGGTGGCGGGCCACACGTAATGCAAGTAGGCGAGGTCACCGCAAATCGCATGCTTTAGCGATAAGCCGGTGACCTGGCCCAAATCATTGCCCCCAAGGTGTATGATGAGAATGTCAGGCGGGTCAGCATGCCGACCTGAAAAAAGGAATGGCAACAGCTCCCGCCATAACATCCCAGGCTTACCATACCATGTGAGACTTGCGTATGCACCCAGTCCCAGTCGGGGTCCCCACTCTTTCGCCGCAGCGTAACGCGCTGCCCTGTGCACGTAGCTATGGCCCACCAGCCATACTGTCACCGGTGTAATACGACACCCAGGGTCTGTCAAGGGAAAAAATGAGGGAGAGAAAAGACGTGGTGACCAGGCTGGTACTCACTGTGGGAGAGGGCGTACATAAAATTGAAAACACCGCGAACCCCACCTTCCCATGCTGCGTATTTCAGCCCCGGAGTACCCAAAAGCAGCAGCAGTGGAGGCCGCCCCTATTCTGAACGAATGGGTGCCGTAACGGGCCCCCGGGAGGCCTACACTGGCGAGCGCTTTGCCTGTCACCTTCCAAAACTGAAACTTAGTAAGGGGAGACCCAACTTGGTGACAGAAAAACGGGCCATGGTGCATGCCACGCAGTGCAATAAACTCATGTAGGGCACCCACCGGACAGATGTCTGCCAAAGAACACCGTAGCAGTCTCACACCACTGCCTACACCATGCTGATCGGTCTTAGAGGAGCGTATCCTCAACTGAGCCCAGTCTTTGGCAACATAGACATCCTCGAGTTCCAGTGCCCTACGACTTGCATCCGCCTTAGACAGCATCACAAGCTCGCTGATGCGGAGCGCTCCAAAAAATGCCACCGTTGTGGCTGCATGAAATAGGGCTGCCTCATATCTATCAAAACAGAGGCCAGGCCAGCCCCGGGCCAGTTGGGTAAGAACCCCTGGGGAAATCGGGTGACGGTCGTCCGGGCAATGCCCACGCTCCCGCCCCCACCCCTCCAAAACATGTCTCACACGGAAGTCAGCGGTACTATCCACATGACCCCCCACCTTGGCCATAAAAGCCAATGCTGACAGCCTAGATGCTATGGTGCGAGGTGCAAGGCCCTGGGCATGCAGGTAAACCATGAACTGAAGTACATGGGTCACTGGGATCGGCCAGGTTTCTGGCAGCCGGGATTGAATACAGAAGGCTCTGAAAGAATTGAATGCATGGTGATACGCCTTACGCGTGCGTGGAGCCAGTGACAAGCCAATCGCCCGGTTCACCTCTCCTTGCCAATAGTCCATATCTCTTCCGGGAGTGGCGAGGGAAATTCCTCCGCATCCGGGGCCAAGGCACGGAACCGGGAGATCTGCAGGCGGGACAAAGCGTCAGCGATATCATTATTGACCCCAGGGACATGCCTGGCCCTGAAAAGGACGTTGAGGCGCAGGCTGCGCAACACAAACTGGCGCACTAGGTCCATGACCCTGGGCAATTTGGAAGTCTGTGAGTTGACAATGTGGACGACGGCCGCATTGTCGCACCAGAAATGGACAACCGAGTTGGCCCACTCCTCGCCCCATAGCATCAAAGCCCCCAGGATAGGGAAAAATTCCAGATACGTGAGATCACGCAGGCGACCCGTGCCTGCCCAGGCTGGTGGCCACCCACCATAGGCCCACTTCCCATTGAAGTACATCCCATAACCCAGGGACCCTGAAGCATCAGACTGTATCTGAAAGCGAGGGGAAGCCAGGAGGTCAGACCTCCAAAATGACACTCCATTGAACTCCCTCAGGAACTGGAGCCAGATAAACATATCTGCCCTGATACCCCGGGTGAGTCTAACCCTATGGTGGGGCCTAGATAAGCCTGCCATGGCATCGCACAAGCGCCGAGCAAACGCCCTGCCCGGTGCGACCACCCTGCAAGCGAAATTGAGGTGACCGTGTAGCACCTGCAGTTCCCGCAGGGACGCCTTGCGTTTCGCAAGCAAGTCCGAGATAAGGGCCACAATCCTTGACACCTTATCCCCCGGTAACCTAGAAGCCTGCGCTACCGTGTCAATCTCCACCCCCAGAAATACTAGCTGAGTAGATGGGCCCTCGGTCTTTTCGGGCGCTAAAGGGACACCGAGTTCCTCCATTAGAGTCTGAAATGTGTTGAGGAGACGTGTGCACGTGTCCCAGCCCCGTTCACCCCCGAATAAAAAATCATCCAGGTAATGGGCTACAGACCGGGACCCTGACCTGCGGACAAAAGCCCACTGTAGGAACGTGCTAAAACGCTCGAAAGCCGAGCATGATATAGAACAGCCAAAAGGCATGGCCTTATCAAAGTAATATTCACCCCGGAACTTGAAACCCAGCAACTCAAAATCGCCCGGGTGCACTGGCAAGAGGCGAAACGCCGACTTAATGTCACACTTGGCCAACAGCGCACCCGGGCCACATGAGCGCACCATGCGCAGCGCGTGGTCAAAAGATGTATACCTGACTGAGCAAAGGTCATCAGGGATAGCATCATTGACCGATCGGCCGGCTGGATAAGACAAATGATGAATCAGGCGAAACTCGCCCGGTGATTTTTTGGGTACCAAGCCCAAAGGTGACACCTTAAGATTGGGAAACGGGGGTGTAGGGAACGTGCTGGCAACCCTGCCCATATCGACCTCCTTAGTAATGCTGGCAGCAGCTACCTCCTCCCGCCCCCTAAGGGACAAAAGGTTGGGGGCATCCTGGGGGGACCTGTCGCCCACAAAAGGGATACGGAACCCCCGTCTAAAACCTTGAAGAAGGTAAACCACATCCTCCTCCCTCGGGTACAATGCGAGCCAACGCTCCAACATGTCCACATTGATTGGGGAGGGGGCCTTTTGGTGAACCAGCTCCCTCCATGGCAGTTTTGCCAGCCCCCTGTCCACCCCTTCCTCTGCCCCGCATCCCCCCAGGCCTGGGACAGGCAGAGGCCGCATGGGGGCCAGCGCAGGAGGGACACTCATGTCTGTACTTGCGGTTCTTCCTGTTGCAGGAACCATTGGACGAGAAAGTCCAGCACAGCAGGCGGGCTGGAACCCCCTGCCCCGCCACCTGGCGGGGAGCCTGTGCTGGGGCCACTCGCTGGACCGCATGTCCACAATGGTATCTTTCCCCGGGCGCAGGGTGCGTGGGAGTCATGTACAGCAGCCACAGCCGCTGGCAGGGTTCGTCCCACCTCATCTCCGGGTGCAGGGGAATCCGCATATGGAATTCCTCGTCGTAAGCCAACCACGACGGGCCCGGGAAGTCAACCATCGCCCGGTAAATGTTGTCCAAATACTGGACCATCGGAATCGCCAAATCAGGCCGGGCCCTGAGGTATACCGCCATGTAGATGAGGTAGGCCGGCAACCAATTGGCCCACGTACGTGGTGGCTTGCAACGACGCGCTTGCTCCTTATCCTTCTCATCTTGCCCCTCCCTCTCCTCCTTGGTGGGCTCTCTGTTAAGGAGGGAGAAGATGTCCACCTACTCCCCCCGCCAGATCTTCTCTCTGGTGGCCTGTGCCAAATGGTCACCCAGTGGCAAAGTATATCCTGCCGTCGGCAAAGCCGACACAGGCACGGTGGAAACTGCGGGCATCTGCGGAGGAGCCTGGACTAGCCCGGTCACCCCTAGAAAATTCCCGACCGGGTAAGAAGGACCCCCTACCCCGGGGCCCAGGGTGATAGGTGAAGTCACTGGGTGGGGCGTCGGTGACTGGACCACCGCCCCGTCCGTGTGAGGCCAAGGCCATTGAAAAGCCCCCCCAACGTGGCCATGTGTGTTTGTGCACTATTTTGGACCACATACTCACACGCTGCGCCCCAATGGGCCGCCCCCACCGGGGGTTCTGACCCACTGGGAGCGTCGGAGCTCTCGACCGCCCTAGAGCTCGTCGACGGGGCTTGATCAGCACTGGCCTGTTGATTGGGGAGCTGCGGGGCAGTGGCCGAAGCCGGACCACGTGCCTCAGGCAGCTCAACCCGTCCCACCGCCTGCCGCTGCCCAGCAGACGATGGACCGACCGGCCCCACAAAAGGGGCCCCAGGGTGACTAACCCGGGCCAGGGATGCCTCAAGGGCCGCAACGCGGGCCAGGAGGGCCTCCACGCTGACATAGCCACCTAAACCAAGGGGGGTAAAGGGCCAGCCGGCCCACTAACTACAGGCGTCGGCACCGGTCCCTGTACCCCGGGGCCGGAATAGGGCCACGATCCAAAGCCCAGGCCCGGTAGGGCCGGGGAAGAACCCTGCCATGGAAGGGGGCCACCCCACCCCCCAAGGCTGGAAGCCCCCGCATTAAGCTGCGCCCCAACGGAAGAAGGCCCAGCAGAATGGGTGACACCAGCAGCGGCGGCCGCCGCTTGCGGGCCGGGAGCCGCGGCCCCTACTGTGCCCGCACACGGACCCCCAGCCTCCGGCCAAGGGGGAATCAACCCCATCCCACCGGTCCTGGTGGGTTCGGGCAGAGGAGACTGCTGGGGAGGCGCAGCCGCGGTCCTCCGACCCGGAGTGCGCCTCCGCGCGGAACGAGCCGCGTTCGCAGTCGCCTTCTTCTTCGAGGGCATTGCAGCTGGTCAATGGGAAGCCTAAAAGGAGAGAATCAGCAGCCAAGAGGCTCAGGTGGACAAGCGACGGAGGTAGGAGGGAAAAACTTCTCCGCTCCGTCGCTTCGCAAAATGGCAGCTCGGCTGCCTCGTGGCCACCCCTTTTATAAGGGAGGTGGCCATGCCCCTAACTACCCGGATGCCTTCGTCCGGTGGGAGGGCCCCCGCAAAGAGCGCGGTGGCCATTTTGGCGCCGCGCTTGCATTATCTTCTTTTCTAATTTTTAAAATCAATTCCTCAAATTCCGTCTTTTCCCCTTCCAAATCATACTCACTCATACATTTACTATTCCATTTGCAAATCTTCATTATCTGGAACCAATTCATTTTTAATTGCTCAAACAATTTAATCCTACTAACCTCATCCCTACAGATCCGTAACCAATCTTTCAACAGGAAAATTTCATTTTTATCCAATACTTTTTTGACCTCATTATCTATCTTAATCGGAAAGCTCACCATGTCTGAGAGTTCCAATATTGGAGAGATACTCGGGACCAGATCCTTCTTTACTTTCTTCCATACACTCATTAATCCTTTCATCATAGAGTTTTTAGTCACTACCTTTCCCAAATTATAGCCCAAAAACACAATTTTACCAATATGTCTATAGTCCTTCATCTCAATTTCCTCCCAGATCGCTTTTTCCTTTGCCAAGATCTTCACAACATTCTTAGTTTGAAATGCTCGATAATATGCCACTAGATTCGGCATTCCCAATCCACCTTCCTTCTGAGATAAGTACCATAATTTTTTTGGCAATCTAGATTTCTTTCCTCCATTACAAAATTCATTAATCAATTTTTGAAACTCCTTAATTTCCTTATCCTTCAATTGAATTGCTAGTGCATCAAATAAAAAATTAATTCTAGGTAACAACATCATTTTAGAAAGTGCAATCCTCCCAAACCATGACAGTTTCAACTTTTGGAAACTATCTATTCTGTTTTTAATTTCAATTTTCAAACTGTCATAATTTAATCTTTTCAACTCTTCCAATCTATTTGATATAATTATTCCTAGGTATTTCAGCTTATATTTAATTTGGATATTTCCCGTTCCCTTTAACTTCTTCCGATCTTCTTCTCCCATATTGCAAAGCATCATTTCCAATTTATCCCAATTTATTTTCAACCCAGTAATATCCCCGATGTCACTTAATTGTGCTCTAATTCTATCCATTACCTTCTCTGGGTGTTCTACAATTATCAATGTATCATCAGCATACATACTTATCTTATTTTCCATAATCCCCTCTATTTTTCCATTTTCTCTTATAGCTTTTGCTAATATTTCCATTGCCATAATAATCAATATCGGGGATAATGGGCAACCCTGTCTCGTACCTGCCTCTAATTTTACCTCATTAGTAACCTCATCATTTACTCTTACAGTAGCTATTCCTTGCTGATACAATTGATCTATTACTCTTCTAAATTTATCGCCGAATCCGTATCTTTTAATTATTTCCTTGATTGAGACCCATTGTAAAGAATCAAACGCCTTGAAAATATCCAAAGATATTAATCCCACTTTTTCTTTTGTTCGACCTACAATATCTATTAAATCTACCACTCTTCTTGTCAAATCTGCCATGTATCTCCCTTTCAAAAACCTACATTTATATAATTACCCATTAAATTATTTAACCAATTTGCCAGTATCGCTGTGAAGATCTTGGCATCTTGGTTTATTAACGATATTGGTCTATAAGATTCAACCTTTTCTAGATTCTTTCCTAGTTTTGGTAACAGTACAATTGTGGTCCTATACCATGAAGTCGGAATTTGCCCCCCACCCAAAATATAATTATATAATTTTACCAACTTTGAAACCACAATGTCTTTAAATTCCATATAAAAATCTGCAGGTAATCTGTCCTCCCCAGGAGCTTTCCCCAATTTCAAACCTGTAATTACCTCTTTTACTTCCTTTACTGACACTTGTTCTTCCATTTTATCATTATGCTCCTGTTTTATTCCACTAACTATTTGCTTCTCTAATTGTTTTTTAAGCTATATCTTTTTTTTGCATATAAGGCCTGATAAAAGTCTTTCACAATTTTGCATTTATCTTTAGTCTTACTACATCTTACTCCTTGTTTATTTATCAAAACTCCAATTTCCCTTTTTTCCCTTTTGTCTTTTGCTGCTTTTGCCAATAATTTTGTTTTATTACTGTATTCAAAGTATTCTCTTTTTAAATAGGCCAAGTCTCTTCTCACCTTTTCTATATCTTTCCTTACCAATTCAGCCTTCAATCTTTGTAAATTAGTGAAAACTTTCTTATCCTTTGTCTTTGAATGTTCCTCCTGTAACTGCTTTATCTCGTTTTCACTTTTATCCTGTGCTAACTTATTCTTTTTATATCTGTTGCTTGCCAACTTAATACATTCCCCTCTAAAAACCGACTTCATGGCATCCCAGACCATATTAAAATTGACCTCATCGTTATCATTCCATTGCCAAATTTCCTTCCAACTCTCCATAATTTGTTCTTTACACTTTTGATCTTTAAAAATATTAACATCATATCTCCAGCTCCTTCTTGATCTGCTTTCATTCTGTATTCTCATTTCTAAAACCACTTTAGCATGATCTGATTCTTTAAAAATTCCAATCTCAGTATCCTCCATATTTTTAACCATATTTTCAGTTACGAATATATAATCTATTCTGGAGTATGAATTGTGAACTTGTGAAAAATAGGAGTATGCCCTTTCTGACCCCTTGATCTCTCTCCAGGAATCTCTCAACAATATAAAGAGAAATCACAGATAACATGAGAGATCAAGCTCGCTATTAAGACCATCTGGTTCTAGGGACCGAAGCTTGAAAATGAAAAATGCTTCTCTCTGTAACAACCGCTTGTATATATTGGTTCATTCAAAACTCTTAGGCTTGATGACTTCGAGAACTAAAAAATGTACTTGATCTTCTGTATGGTGAACTTTCAGAAAATGTGAAACTAGTGGCGTACCCGTACCCATCACCTGTCCCAGCACCCATGAACGGTGCTCAGATATCCGGGTGCAGATCGGCCTAGTGGTGACCCCGACATAACGTTTGTCACAAGGACATTACAAGTTCCACAGGTGGAAAAGTCCCTTAAGGTGTGTGTAGTTTAAATAACTAAACTCAATAGTTTTTGTGTCATGAGTAAACCTGCAAATGGAACATCTTTGACAGCGGAAATGTCCTGTGGTGACGTCAGGTGGAACGTCCTGTGTGGTAAGATCTGTCCTAGTAAGCAAATTTCTGAAGGAAGAGGTGTGTCTGAATCCTACAATAGGCTTAATCTCACATCCTGGTACATCAGAAAAAATTCCCCAGTGTCTAAAAATTATTTTTTCAATGTCCAGAGCCAGATGGGTAAACTTGAAGGAACAGGATAACTGTTGTTTCCTAGCACGATCTTTTCTGACAAAAAATGCCTGTCTTGGAGTTCTGTCAACTTTGTCTAATGAATGCTTAATCACATGACAGGAATAGCCGCTATGAATTTCTGAGTAGAAATAACAGAAGAAGATTCCTTGAAATCCAGATCTGAAGTGGAATTTCTCTTAATCCTTGACAATAAGCTAAAAGGAATATTGTTTTTTAAATAAAAAGGATGATGAGAATCATAATGTAGATATGTGTTCCTGTCAGATGGTTTATATAATTTCATGCAAATGCAGTGATCTTTAATAAAAATAAGCAAATCAAGAAAAGGAATGCTATGTGTGTTGAAATTATGAGAAAATTTAAGACGAGGATTCAGGCTATTAATCAAGAAACAAAAGCTGAAATGGAGTCAGAAGAGTCAAAAAGAAATAACAAATCATCAATATACCTTTTATAGAAAAGAATATGTGCATAAAAAGGGTTATTATTACTGTTTAAAATGTGTGTTAACTCAAAATCGATCATGTATATGTTCGCCAAAGATCACCCTAAGGGCAAATCCATCGCGACTCGTTTAATTTGAAGGAAAATTTGATTGTCGAATCTAAAAAAAATTGTTCTCCAAAGTAATATCAATGAGGTCTAACAGAAAATGTGTGTGAGGCATTTTATCAGATCTGGAATGTAAAAGATCTGAAACTAAAAGGTGTATGTCATCTAGGGGAACATTGGTGTAAAGCGACTCAACATCCATAGTCACAAGGCAACAATTAGTGGGGGTACGAGTCCCTTCCAAAAGGGTAATAAGATGTGATGAGTCGCGAACAAAGAATGGAGTCACTTGCGAGAACTTGTTCAAAAAAGAGTCTAAATATTGTGCAATTGGCTCAAGCAAACCATTGATCCTGGAGACAATTGGACGTCCCTTAAGGGTGTCTTCAGGATGTAACACCTTATGCACTTTCGGTAGCATATGAAAAATCGGGATCTGAGAAAACTTGTTAGTCAAAAACTGAGAAGTCTTTTCCGAGATATAATTCAATGCAACCCCTTCTTGAAGCACAACCTGTATAATCATAGCAATGTGTTGTGTTGGATCTGTCTTAAGCTTTTTATAAAAATTGGTATTGTTAAGTTGACAATGTGCTTCAGAAATATAATCATTTTCCGTCTGGCCGGATTTCCCTTCTTCTAAAAGTCAAGTGCGGCTGCAGCGGCAAAATAAATTTAGGCTTTAAAATGATTTAAAAGTAATTGGGGTTTGAAAGCAAAAAATTGCAAGTAGATAAATAGGTACCACTTTGGTGGGAAAATAAACAGTGTTCTGTGTTGAGTAAGGCCTACCACATGTCCATGGAAACATCTGTAGATGCAGACAACACTGACTCTGGCTATAAACGGAGGTGAGCACTATTGCCTTTTACAAACTTTGTCTGCAGTCAGCATTTTTTTAAAAAAATAATTTTTATTAATTTTAACATTTTAACAACGAACTACAGGTATATCAACTTCATCATTTAACATACTGTATACAACTTCAATACCATTTTACACTGAAACAAAAATCAGTTTGTATGCTTTCTCTTATTTTCTTAAGCAGTTCATATTTTCTTACGTATGTTATTTAACCTTTTAAATTAAATCTTAAACTTTTACTCTTATTATTCCCTGCTTTTAAAAGGAATTTTCTGGTTCAGATTCAATAAACCCTAGAATAGAGCATGGAGGCAGAGAAGAGAAGCAATCTATACCTATAAGAAGGTGTGTGGGCCGTTCGTGTCCAGCATGCACATTCACACCTGTCCCTATTATACCGTACCAAGGCACCTAACCTTAACACCCTGCAAGCATCGCTGCAAGGGTCCAACTGCCGAGAGTGGGGCAATCACCCAACAAATGTGACCAGAAAAAAGAACTACAAGGCCCAGTGTCCTCTGCGCCATGCCACCCCTCAGCCAATCAGGCTGAAGGGCGCGAGCATGGAGAACACTGAGAAAGCCAGTGTGCGCGGTTTAAAAAACTGCTGAAGCGCTGCAAGCCCCTCCGGGATACACTTTGTCTCCCTGAGGGAAGCCATCCCCGCCATCCCGCAGTGGCTTCGGTGGGGTTGCGGGAAGCAGGGGGAACCCCTCATCTTCCCGTGGCCCCGGCTCAGTGAGCAGGGTTGCGGGAATGAGGAGGAGCCCTTCATCATCCCGTGGCTGCGGCGAGCGAGTCCACCTTGCCCGTCGGGGGGAGATAAAAGGGGGGAGAAAGAGAAGGGAGAAGACAGAGAGAGAGAGAAAAGGAAAGATAGAGAGAGGGGGGAAGAGAGAGAGGAGGGGGAGAAAGAGAGAGATAGGAGGGGGAGGAATAGAGAGATATATTGAGAGTGGGGGAAAGAGAGAGAGAGAGGTGGGGAAGAGAGAGAGACGGGGAAAGCGTGCGAGAAAGAGAGGGGGAAGAGAGCAAGAGGAGGAGGAAGAGAGAGGGGGAAGATAGAAAGTGGGGGGAAGAGAGAGAGAGAAAGAAGGGGAGTAAAAGAGAGAGATGGGGAAAGCGCACACCAGAAAGGGAGAGGGGAAGGAGAGAGGAGGGGTGGAAGAGAGAGAGGGAGGGGGGATAAGAGAGAATGATGGAGAAAGTATGCACCTTCCCCACCAGTGTGTGGTTGTGTTGTGTGTGTATTGTGTGTTTGTGCTGTGTGTGTGTTTGTGTTGCGTGTGTAGTTGTATTGTGTGTGTATTGTGTGTGAGGTTGTGTGTGTGTGTGTGTGTGGGTTCTGGTGTGTGTGTGTAGTTGTGTTGTGTGTGTGTTTATTGTTTGTGTGTAGTTGTGTTGTGAGTGTGTGTGTGTGTACCACCAAAATCACCCCAAACAGTCAACAGTGCCCCCCAAATCACCCAAAACACAAAAACACAATTTATACCTGCCCAGCAGGGCCGGGCAAAAATGCTAGTGATGAGATAAGTATGAGCTTATTCCAACAAACTGTGGTTTATGAGATTGAAATCATTACATTTGAATTGAGCCAATGCATTAGTTAAGTGATAACCGTTCTCTCATTAAAAGCCCTTAGGGCAGGTGCTCTCAACCTTTTAAAGCCAGGGGCTGGGGCATGCTTTCTCAGATAGCTTCAGGGGCTGGACAGCCATTTTGCCCTTCCTCCATCACATGACACTTCCTGGTGTGGTGGAGGTGGTAGTGGGCCCCATGAAATGGGGCGCAGGTTGAGAATCCCTGACCTAACTGCTCCCCCTCTCCAAAACTCAGTGGGTTTCGCTTCTGAGTAAACATGCACTCAATTGCACTACTCATAAGTACTCTTTTTATTGCTTTGGAGAAGACTAGAGCAGGCAGATCAGATTAGACGCTTCTAGGCTTCCTTCCAAAGCAGAAACAGCTATTTCTGCACCTTCTTTTTCATTATTCCTTACTTTTCCCACAGTCTCGATACAAGTGGGACATAAATGGAGCATACCCAACCCAACAATGTTTATTTTCCCCACTGAGTCCTTCCAATTGAACTAGGCTGAGAGCATGAGCAAACAGTTCTCCTTGTGATCTCCTCTTTCGTAATGCTGCATACAACTGGATTGTTCATGTACAGTAGATGCTCTGTCTCAGTTTGCTTTTAAGCAGCTTCTTTAAATAGCCTAGAGACTGAATCATTGTTCTCATAGATACTTTATGAAAAGAGGATCAATTAGCTAGGTTCCCTGTGGATTTTCTCAGGGTTTTTTAAAAATCCAACCTTTAAGTACCTTTTTAGTTAAAAGGCTTTACATCTGTAAATGTTTGGTACTGTATATTTGCTTTCTAAAATTATATTTGAGCAAATTATGGACATGCAGATTCTTTGGTGGGCTTCAAAGCACCTGCAGTTTCTTCCTCCAAGGGGCAACTGGGACAATCTAGCCCCAATTAAGGGTGGTTTGCCAGAGTAATTTACTCAAGCCTAAATTTGTTACAGACTATTTTCCTTTTCATAACTTCTTTTCTTCCTTTGAAAAACAAGGTGTAGAATAGTTCCTTGTTTGTATCAAGCATGCTTGAAATGCCATAAAAATACTACACTCTTTTTCTAAAGAAATAATAAAAAAAGAAGGGGCAGTTGTGTGATCCAGCCATAAAAACAAACTTTGGCACTGACTGAATTAATTAAAAGTTATAAACAAGGCAAGCTTTCAAGTTCTCCAGAACTCTTCACCAGGCAAAGATGATGCATCTTTTAGGGCAGGGGCTGGGGAACATCCAGCAAGGCCCACAAAATCATTTGGTCTGACCCTGCTATGGCAACCACAGGCAGGATTCAAAATTCAATAAATCTAGGAGCTTTTTCATAGCAACATACATTTATTTTAAGTGAATCATAATAATAATGTACATTTTGAGGGGCAAGCAAGGAGTGTCCGTTATGGGATAGACAAGACACATACAGTAAAACCTCGAGATACAAAATTACTTCATTCCTCAAGGTTTTTTGTATCACAAAAAATTCATATCTCAAAATGCAGTTTCCCATAGGAATGCATTGATAAGTAAATAATCCATTCCAGATCTCAGAAAAAAGGCAAAAAATGTATTTTTTTCCTGTTCAAAACTTTTCATAAAGTGCGCTTTGGAATTTGTAGCTGCATTTTGGCCACTTTGAACAGATAAAAGACTTTTTATGGCTTCCCCTGAGCTCTGGAACTGATTATTTTTGCTTTTCAATGCATATTTGGCACATTTCTGACAGTGCCCTTTAGTGTCCAGCTCTGGTAATTGCTGGCTCAGTACCCAATGATCAGCTGTTGCAGAGGGGGGAAATTTTCGGCACTTCCTGGTTGCAGGGAGAGTTTCTGGCGGTGCCAAAATGCGACAAAGAAATTCCAAAAGTGGTGCAGAAATGCTCCAAACACCCTCCCACAACTGTGGGAAGTGTCAGAAGACCCAAAAAACTTTTCATATCTTGAAAAAAAATCATATCTTGAAGCAACTCCCCTCCCCAGATTTCCTTTCATATTGTGAGTTTCTCGTAAGTTGAGCCGTTTGTAACTCGAGGTTTTACTGTACAGTAATTTCTTGTGATGTTGATGACTTTGTCTCCAATGATTGACGATGATGTTATCAACATCTTTTTTGGCAGAAATAATAACTACAAACCAACCTTTATCCACAGTCCGCAATCAACAATCTTCACAAAAACTAATCTCACATAAAATTTAAAGAAATTACAGTACTGTGCACAGAAAAGACCTCAAGAGTTGATGGTATAAAAAGGGTTAATTGCATTTGTCAAGAAAGAACTGAATTGACTTAATCTTGATCCAAGTGATTTAATTACTGTGTTTGCCAGCATATAAGGTGCACTTCCCCCACTTATAATGCACCAAAAAAAAGTGTGTCTTGTGTGGCGGTAATCAAAATTATAATGTTGAAAATTCAGTCAGCCTACCTCTCTCAGGTTTAAAAGACCCCATGCCACTGCCGATCCCCACAAGCTGGTGAGAGGAGTATTTTTTAAGCTGCCCCAGCTGGTGAGGATTGGCAGTGGCTGGAGACAGGGAAAGGGTGGCTTCAAAAAGATTCCTCTTTTCCCTTTCCTGTCTCCATCCACTGCCAATCCCTACCAGCTGGGGGAAGGGATCTTTTTGAAGCCACCCTTTCCTTGTCTGCAGCCACCGCCAATCTCTCCTCTCCCCCTCATTTTCATACAAGCTTGCCTTGTTAGCTGGAATGCCGGCAAGTCGGCATTCCAGACCTGGGTACTGCATGATGGATTGAACGCCCGTCTCTGATCCAGCTCTTGGGGACATGAAAGGAGCCTCATTCAGGTGTCCCCTGAGTGGAGTTTCTCCAGCAAACATCCTTTCAACTCAGAATAATTTCTGATGCAAAATTATTATTATTAGAAGAGGCAGACTGTGTGGACTGAGGGAAATTGCACAATCTCAGAGAGACACCAGAAGGAGGGAATGGTAAACACTCCTGAGTACTGTGTATCTATAAAGCTCTGAAAATGGCTGCCATAGGTTAGATTCAACATGATGGCTGACTTGCCAGTGTTTCAGCTAACAAGGCGAGCTTCTTAACCATTGGGTGCTGCATTACGGATTGAGCGCCCGTCTCTGTCTCAGCTCTTGGGAACATGAAAGAAGCCTCATTTGGGCATTCCCCAAGCAGAGTTTCTTCCACAAAAATCCTTTCAACCTAGAATAATTTCTGACACGAAATTATTATTATAACTCGATGGCACTAAAAATAGACAAACAAGCAAAGGGACACCTCTATGAAGTGTAACTCTTTAAACAGCCATCTAAGTGCTGATATATCTAATAGTCTTCACCTTTGCTTGTTAATACTGGAAGTGTAAATTCATTTATTTATTGACTTAAAAAGTCCCGCCAACAACAGTACAGTCATAAAGCACCAGAAAGACTCTGCCTGGAGGTTTGCAGTCTACATCAGGGCAATGCTAATATTTTGGCAGCTACAAGTGTTGATCATCTTTTTTTTTCTTGTAGAGAAAGCTCTGTGAGCTGCCCTTGGCTGTACATTTGCCAGTTCTGTGGCTTCACAATACATGTTTGTTTTCATCTCATTATATATAATCCCCAAATTCCTGCGTCTTTGTATAGATCACCTTACCTTTCAGTGCCTTATGCCCTCCCGTCATTGCAATGTGGCAACAGCGTAGATCTCCTACCCTTATGCTTTCTTGGTTTAAGACTAAATGAAACAAAATAAGATCTTTTAAAAATATATTGCAGGTTGTAATGGTCAAGCTGTAAATCTTTGAACTGTGGGGCTACATTTATGTGTGATAATGGTACTGGAACATGGCAGTGATGCAAACAGACTACAGCTCCTCCTACTCAGGCAGTGCATAAATGCATGCAAGCAACCTTTTATAACCAAATTCTTTACAAATTTCATTTATGGACTTTCTTGCTTAGAAAGATGGGAAAGTGGATACAACCTGAATGGGAATGGACTTGTGTGACAGCAGTTGGTAAGTGTTGTGTATGTAACAGTATTACTTTAAGAATGTATGAATGTAACCTGACAATGATTACAATGTAACCCAGCTGTTTAAGGAACGCGAGTAAGCTGCCCATAGAGGGCAGCTGCGAGCGTTCAGCTCACATGGTTCACATTCCCCCAATCGCCGGCAGCCGCGGGAACCTTTCCCATGCTAGGATCACCTGGAGAAGATGGGCGTGACTCAGAATGACGTCACGCCAGTAGCAGCCAATGAGCTACCGTGCAACAATATTCAAATGCATTACTGCAGTATAAAATGAGCTGTACCTCCGCCATTACCACATGTTCATCCTGTCCACCATGAAATAAACCTGTGTTTTAGCCCCCACTGCGGCTCCTTCTTTGTCTTCCGTGCAAGACACTAAATTGGCGACGAAGGTGGGATCCATGGCGTATCCCAAGGTCAAACCTCACCAGTTTGATATCAGCGATCCAGACCAATGGGAGCTGTACGAGTGCCAGTTTCGGCACGCGATGGATGCTGCAGGCATCGCCGCCGCCGCGAAGATGCGCTCGCACTTCCTCGCCCAGGTGTGGCCGGTCACGCTGCATATCCTGATGAACCTGGTGGCTCCCCGGAAGGTAGACGTGGTGCCCATCGACCGCATCCTGGCGCTACTGAGTGAGCACTTCCAGCCTCCCGTTTCAATCTTCCCGGCCCGGGTCGCATTCCACAGGTGGGACCAGCGCCCGGGGGAGTCCGTGTCCGCCTACGTGGCGGCCCTCAGGCTCACGGCAGTCAACTGCCAATGGGAGGACCTGGACACGGCCCTCCGAGACCGCATGCTGTGTGGGCTGAGGGACGAGGAGGTCCAAAGGAAGTTGATGACCCGTGACCATCGCCTCACATTCAACAAGGTATTGTGGGAGGCCCAAGCAGCCGAGGCGGCTAGGAGTGGGGTCAGAGTGTTCAAGTCCCGAGGGGGCGCACCTGAGAGGGCCAAGTCACCCATGCAAGCGGCCCGGTGGACATTGGCGAAGACGGCCTGGCGGGCACCCTGGTCGCCCGCAGGCACCCCAGCAACCCCCGAGGAGTCGTCCACAACGACGGACTCCTGCTCCAGGGAGGACGACGACGTCCAGAAGGTGAAGAAACGTGGAGAGAGGCACCAGACCAGCGAGCGACAAGGCCGCCATTGCGACGGCTGTGGGGCATCTCACGACCGAACGAGATGCCCATTCCGGAAGGCCGAGTGCCACAACTGCGGTCGGAAGGGCCACATCACCAGAGTCTGCAGGCGCGGGCGAACCGAGGACAAGGGCGCATCGAGACACCCTCAAGCACACCAGCGAAAGGCGGCCGGCATCGGAAAGGTCTCAGCCAGCGATGGCGCGGAAGGCGTGAACCGCATGGGCCTGGAGCACCGGCGTTTCTTTGCAGAGGTACTGTTACAAGGGCTTCCAGTGAGGATGGAAATAGACTCGGGGTCGTCCTACTCCATCCTGTCCCAGACGGAGTTCATGCGCATTCCCCCAAATGCGCGGCCCAAACTGCGGGCCATGAAGTCACATTTGCGGGACGTGCAGGGCTATGGGATCCCAGTGTTGGGGGTGGGGAACTTCACGGTGAAGTTCAAGAATTACACAGAGAAACTGCCCTTGGTGGTTCTCAAGGGGGGAAGATGTTGCCTTTTGGGAACCCAGTGGTTTGCTCCCCTGGGAATCGAACTGTCCGGCATTAACGCCATAGAGACTGACCCAATGCAGGACGTGTGTGATGCGCACCCGGACGTTTTCAAAAAGGGGCTCGGGACTTACAAGGGGCCCCCAGTTTCTTTTGAGTTGGACCCAGAAATCCGGCCCATACGTCTCAAGCCAAGAAGAGTGCCCTTCGCCCTCAAGGACAAGATTGAGGCGGAACTGGACAAATTGGTGGGGCAGGGGATTTTGGTTCCAGTTGATTCAGTGGAGTGGGAGACTCCAATTGTTACAGCCCTAAAATCAAATGGGGAGGTCAGGATTTGCGCTGACTATAAATGTACAATTAACAAGGCCATTTGGCCAAATGCATATCCGGTGCCAGTGGTTAGCCACTTACTGGCCACTTTACACGTGGGGAGGTGTTTCGCAAAGCTAGACCTGGCGCAGGCGTATCAGCAGCTCACAGTAACCCCAGCTGCTGCCGCTGCGCAAACCATCGTTACACACAAAGGGGCATTTAAGGTAACACGCCTACAGTTCGGCATGAATTCGGCCCCCGGGATCTTCCAGTCCCTTGTGGAATGCCTTTTAAAGGGGCTTCCAGGCGTGCTCCCATATTTTGATGACATCTTGATAACAGTGGGGAGCGAATCAGAGCTAGCAAGGAAGCTAGACAGGGTCCTTTCAGTGTTCGAGAAAGCGGAACTTCGACTGAGAAGGGACAAATGTGTATTTTTTGCGAGGGAGGTTGAGTTTCTCGGGTTCAAGATAACCCCGGAGGGCATCAAGCCTTCCGAGTCCAAGGTTGCGGCTGTGCAAAACGCCCCTCGCCCCACCACGAAACCGGAGCTGCAGTCATTTCTAGGGCTCCTTAATTTTTACCACTCCTTCTTGCCAAGGAAGGCATCCGTTGCGGAGCCACTGCACGCGCTACTAAAGAAAGAGGCGGTTTGGTGGTGGGGAGATAGGCAAGAGAAAGCGTTCAAGGAGCTCAAAGCGCTTTTATCCTCGGATGCTGTCCTGACCCATTTTGACCCGAGGAGACCAGTGGTTTTAGTCTGTGATGCATCCCCAGTGGGGGTGGGGGCAGTGCTGTGTCACGTGTTAGAGAGTGGGTGGGAAGCCCCGGTTGCATACTACTCCAGGTCCCTTTCAAAGGCAGAGCGCAACTACGTGCAAACAGATAGGGAGGCCCTGGCCATCATCGCGGGAACAAAGAAGTTCCACAATTTCCTATACTGCCGCGAATTTATGGTTGTGACTGATCACAAGCCTCTTCTGGGAATCTTTACCACAGGCAAGCCCACCCCACAAATCCTGTCCCCCCGAATGCTACGTTGGGCGATTTTCCTTAACGCCTACCAGTATGAGCTGGTCTATCGCCCAGGGAAGGAGATCTCCCATGCGGACGCGCTGTCCCGGTCTCCTCTCCCTAGTCTAGGGGATCCCGCATGCGAGGTAGAGCAGGACCATCAAGTCCTGCTGATCGAGTCTCTCGACTCACCCCCCATAGTCCCGGCAGACCTCGCCAAGCCATGGCGGCTGACAAAATTCTGGCCCAAGTCAGTTCCTGGGTAAGGAAAGGGTGGCCTACAACTCCCCCCGAGGAGCATTTCAAGTCATTTTTCAGGCGTAGAGTAGAGCTTTCCCTTGAAAGGGGCTGCTTGCTCTGGGGCCAGTGGGTAGTTATCCCAGAAAAGTTGCGGGCGAAGGTGCTGAGGCTACTGCATACCACCCGGGAATAGTGCGCTCCAAGGCACTGGCCAGGAGTTACTTCTGGTGGCCCCAAATAGACGCGGATATAGAGCACTTAGTGGGCACGTGCGAGAGCTGCCAGAGCTCTCGTCCCGAGGAGTCCCGGCTACCCCATAGGGAATGGGACACGGCCCGTGGGCCGTGGTCCCGGATACACGTCGACTTCGCTGGCCCCTTCCGCGGGTCCATGTTTCTGCTGATAGTCGACTCGTATTCAAAATGGCTGGAAGTAATCCCCATGACTAGCACCTCATCTGCCGCAACCATTAAACATTTGCACAGGGTGTTCAGTTGTTTCGGCCTGCCGGACATCCTTGTTAGCGATAACGCCAGTACCTTCACTTCTGCGGAATTCAAGGCATTTATCGAGAGAAATGCCATCCAACATATTACCGCTGCCCTGTTTCATCCCGCCACAAACGGTCAGGTAGAGCGCCAAGTGCGCACTACGAAAGACGCACTGCGGCGCATGGGTCCCGGTGAGTTGAACCTCCAACTGTGTCAGTTCCTCACCTGTTATAGGGCAACTCCTCTAGCGTCAGGACTTTCGCTGGCCGAGCTCCTCATGAGGAGGCGGCCGGTAACCCTTTTTGATTGGTTGGATCCGACCAGGGTGGAGGATGAGGGTAGAAATATAGTGGTAGAGAGTTCCAAAAGCTTTTCGGTAGGGGACCCGGTTCACTGCAGAAACTATGCGGCCTCGGGGCCAAAGTGGGTTCCAGGGACGATCATTGAACAAACGGGGCCAGTATCCGATAGGGTCGAGACTAGCACAGGTCTACTCTGGAGAAGGCACGCTGACCAACTCAGAAGGCGAGTCAATAGTGAAAGAGAATCAGCATTAGGGTCCTCCCCCATCCGCGTAACCCAAGGGGGAGACACGGTGGCGTCCTCGGGTACAAATGCATACCCTGGATTCTCAGCCGAGGAGGACGATACTTTGAAAGAGTGGAATGAGTTTGACTTTATGTTACCGTACCAGGGGGGTGTCGCGGAGTGGTCCCCCACCCGTCCGAGTGAGAAGAGGGGTTTCAGTTCAGCCCCTGGTACCTCCAGTCCCCCCAGCCCTTTTGCTTTAGAGTATACCATATCACCAAGCCCCCTGAGCCAGGCAGCAGGGGGAAAGTTCACTCTCCCCATCCCCGAGGGGGTGGCGCAAGTACGCTGGTTGCAGGCGCAAGGGACCGGGGCGAGACAACGAGGGTCTCCTCATTGGTTCCGAGGTTCGTGCTGGGGGGGTCCCCAGGCGCCACGGGCAACAGGCAGGGGTTCACATCTCAGCTGCATGTTCCGTTCCCTTCTCCCAATGCAAGGTTGTCGCAGAGCCCCCGCCAAACGACTAATGAGTCCCCCCTTTCCATTGCAGGACGAGACTCTGTGGGATTCGGAGCCCCTAGTTCCCCTGAGCTAAACCAAGCAGCCGCACGCCCCAAGCGCACGTGCGGGAAGCCACAAGGGGGTGGAGTGTTGTGTATGTAACAGTATTACTTTAAGAATGTATGAATGTAACCTGACAATGATTACAATGTAACCCAGCTGTTTAAGGAACGTGAGTAAGCTGCCCATAGAGCGTTCAGCTCACATGGTTCACATTCCCCCAATCGCCGGCAGCCGCGGGAACCTTTCCCACGCTAGGATCACCTGGAGAAGATGGGCGTGACTCAGAATGACGTCACGCCGGTAGCAGCCAATGAGCTACCGTGCAACAATATTCAAATGTATTACTGCAGTATAAAATGAGCTGTACCTCCGCCATTACCACTTGTTCATCCTGTCCACCATGAAATAAACCTGTGTTTTAGCCCCCACTGCGGCTCCTTCTTTGTCTTCCGTGCAAGACACTAAAGTAAGTGGGTATGATTTTTATGAGAAGGGAAGGTTTACAGCAGTAGCAAAAAGATAGGTCCTTTGTCCACCATCTTGCATTTCCAGCAAAGCTATATTTGATATGTGAAATGTAATTAAGTGGAGGTACTCCAACATGTATTTAAAAAATAATATTAAGTTTGAAACTTGGTTAGAACTTTATATAATAGCAATATAATGGACAAAATCCTGTTGCACACTCCATGTGCTGTTGATGACATCATCAACAGTGGCCAATAATTGGCCAATAATTTTCTCTTGCTTCCCCTTTTGTTTTGTTTTGCTTCAGAGTTACTATTTTTTTAACAATCAACACAGGATTCTCTACCAAACTATATTAAAAGGACTTCACAAGGCAATGATTTTCTGTACCCAAGGCAACAAGTCTCTAAGTGATGTTAGGCATCCTAGTTGGACAGTTTGTTTCCAACTAGGATGACTACAGAGAAAGAGCCCCCTCAAAGATTGTGGTATTTTTGAACCACAATCAGGTGTACCCTGGTAATGGCAACCTTGTCTTGCTGGCTAATCTTTCTCAGATGAAAGGTACTGCAAAATGAACTCACCAAAATGTATCTTCATTTTGGCAGCTTCACAATTGGACTAGACATGGAAGAAGAAGTTTCCTGATACTGTATTATCAAATGTTGAATACCTAGTCTTCCTTGTTTTGTTACCTTGTATGGTACTCTTAGGGGTCAGCTGCACAGGGTGATTGTCACAGGCTGCTCAAATCACTTTTGTCATTTATACAGAAATGTTTAATGGTCCTTGGAATGTGCCTTGCAAGAAATTATTATTGTACCCAAAATTGCTGGTGCACAGCCTCCCACCATATTAACATCACCTTCTTCCCTTCATCCTTCCTATTCTTCTGTCCTCTACCTGTTACTTTGACTTCTTCCCTCTTTTAATTTTTTTGGGGTGGTAAGACAATGCTAACTTTAAATGACAACTTGTCAGTCTCTTTGCAGAGCAGAACTAAATAAAACTGTAGCACAAGATGGTTTATAACAAGGATGACAAAACTTTCTAGAAATACATAACAGGATTAACTGATACATAAGAATTAGGATTAACTTGAAAGTGCCCTGTGCATGCAGACCCACACTCATAACCAAACTTTTCTCTTTAAACCAGTGTTTCCCGACCTTTGGTTTTTGGACTTCAATTCCCAGGAGCCTAAGTCAATTCCCCAAAGCACTGATTAGCTAATGTACTGAATTAGGCTTCTGGGAAGTGAAGTCCCCCTGTAGGGTGTGGGCCCCATGCTGGGAAACACTGCTTTAAATGGAAATTTGCGATTGTGAAGGGGTGGAGGCTTGTTCAGATGTGTCCAGATATGTCAGGAATTTTTTTAAATATACAAATTGTGTCCATGCATTTTTTTAAAAAGAGAGAGAGGTGTATGGGTATGAAAAGCCATTCCAATATTATATGGCCATGTTCTTGCTCTTGTTTTGTTGAGAGTAGGTGCTCTTCGTTCTTAGGGAGTGTCTACCAAATGGAGCTCAACTGGTGACTTCTCCCGCCCAAGAGCACAAGCCCTGGCAGAGAGTGGGAGTATTTACGATGTTGCATTACATAACTGTGAGGTCAGTCAGTTTTCTTGGTAAGGGACCAACTGAACCTTGAAACTCAAACAGAAGCCATTGAACTGCTATATAAGCAAACTAAAGAATGAGCAAGTCAGCATTCCATTGCAAGCAGATGACCTGGAGATATTTTCTTTTAAAGCACAAAGGCAGCATAGTGACTGCTGTACCTTCCAGTCATTTCTCCCCTCTCCTACTATTTTTTTAACCTTTTTTTTGTTATCCTAGTCCTCCCATTCTTTTTACGGGCTGAGAAATGAAAATCATCAGCAACCTTAAGCAGCAGAATTGTAAGCATTTCAAAATTGTAAATGTATATCATATTCTTCCCCTCCCCCAAAAGACAAACATTTAAAAAGTGTTCTCTTAACTCAATCAGTGATGCACTGCAGCAGGTTCTATCAGGTTCTGCAGAACCGGTAGAGGAAATTTCCCAAGGCCATGCTCACTTGGTTGGCCACGCCCACCTCCATAGCCCATAATGCAGGATATTTGGCCGTGCCCACAGATTTGGCCCCACCCACAGATTTGGTCAGCCCACAGAATAGGTAATAATTTTTTTGCAGTGCATCACTGGACTCAATACCTACAGTCATGATGTCCCTTGAACACTTTTTAAAAACTCAGAAAATGCACAACAACTGAGGAGTAGGGAATTATAAAAAGCAGCCATGCTGTAGAAATTTGCATATTTGTGTCCTGTTGCATACAGAAAATAATAATAATAGTATTTTGCCACACAGAGAGGTTTCTGGTGATGTTTTTATTATACAGCTGTTGTTTGCTACCATCAGTTTTTATCGATGGAAACTCCTACCCCATATAGGGTTGGCATATGTCCTGGAAAACTGGGATTGTCCCAGATTTAAGGTCGGGATCCTTGTCCCACCCAGTTCAATAACAATCTTACCAAAGTCTCGTATTTTCTTCCGGCTTGCCTCTCCTCTCTTTCTGAACCTTTCCCTCCCTCGCAGCTCTCGCAAGAAAGGAAAAGGCACAAAGGTGACTTGAAGCAACCCTGCGTGGACTTTGCAGCAGGGCTTCGTGCAGGGCATTTGCTTATAAAGTCCGGAGCCCCGCCTTGCCTGCCTTGGCTCTCCGTTTCCTCCCAGAATATCCTGGCTGAAGTGGGGCAAGGAGTGGTGGCGCATCCCACTTGGCCTCCTTTGCCTCCCCGTTGATCAGTGAAACTTGGAACTCCCCTGGGGACTCTCCTTCTTTCCTTCCACCACCACCGAGGAGCTGAGCTGAGAGCGGCTTTGAATCCGTGGCTCTGAGCCAGAGAGGGAGACAAGTCATGGGATGGTGTCTGGGTTTCCAGCCTGGATTCCTTTCAGGAATATCCTGGCTTCAACATGAAAGTGCCAGCTCTCAGGTAGGGTTGCTTGTTTTGGGTTTCCTTTTACCTATTGCTGAGAAGGTGTTGATCTGCCAACCTTCCAGTCATTAAGTTCAGTGGGGAGGGAAGCCTGGCTCAGGGGAAGACTGAGAGCCGTATGGGACCAAGGGTTGTGGTGGGAATCCAATGGGTCAAAGGAAGCCAGGGATCCCTGGCGATCCCCCCTTTCTTCCCTCCCAGGTGATGGGGAGAGACTCCTTTAGAGCTCCACGGTGCCTTGACTTGCCTTCTCCCCCAGCCTGATGTGAGGATGGCAGGGGTGAAAAGGGGGAAGGTTGCCATAAGTCAGAGACAACTTGATGCCATGTAACAACAAAATGTCAACAAGGAGGGAACAAGAGCCAGTTTGTGGTATGAATTGGGGGTGCACATGCACAGTTTGAAGAAGGCAAAGACACCACGTGGCTGTCCCGGTTTTGTGGGAGAGAATTATGGCAACCCTAACCCCATAGATCCATGAGAATACAACAGTAATCTCCCACACAGTGGGCCTGACCATACAGGCTGTTTTAGTCTGGGATAAGGAGAGTTAGGTGCTAGAAGCAAAATGCCATCTGGCATGGATCCTCATGTCCATTATGAGCCACTTCTGGATATCAGAAAGTGAGCATTTCTCCTGATGGTCTGCAGATAGAAGGCTCTGCTGCATGTGGGACAGTTTCAGAAGAAATGCAGTATGGGAGCATAGGATCAGATGAACACATATCAGAGACAGAAAGGTTCAGCCCTAGGGCAGAGCTTCACAATGTGCCAGTTGCTACATCATTGGGTGAGTCCAGCTTACAATATACCATGCCTACACTCACATCACAAAGTGTGCTTGGACCATGGGGCTTTACACCAAGCACACAACAGCCTCAAATAGGTGGTCAGCAGATAGGATAAGAGCACAGACAGCTGCTGATAAAACTCAACAAGGAACTATTTTGGGTGTACAACTTGCTCAACAATATGGTTGGCCAGCACCTTCTGGTTATTTTGGGTAGCTATGTCTGGCAGGTCATGGACAGTGGCCACAGCCGAATTATCAGTGGGCCACTTTTGCTGAAGATGTACCTCTAGAAGATCACTTGATTTTGGCAATAAAGGATAAAATTTTGAAAGGGGAGTATGTTGACCTTTTCACCCTGCTTTATGCAGAGGTGGAAGTCAAGAATAAAGTTTTATTGGATGAGGGAGAGAAGGAAAGATTGAAAAAGAGGATAGTTGAATGCACCTGGTTAAATTGGCTGCCAGGGTTTTACATTTTTATTTATTTATTTATTTATATTTTATTTTAAAATTTGTATGGCCTCCTTTTTTGCCTCGGCGACCCAAGGCAACTTACAACATTGGTTAAAACCCATCCCCCATACAATTACTATGTAAAACATCTAAAAATATCCATAAGACACCCCTGATCCCTTTAAAAGAGGGGTGTCTGGGCAGGAGAAAAATGTCTGTGTGTCTGTGGTAATGAGGGTGCAACCTTGGAGGGCGTCTGAGCTATTTCAGTATACTGATCTTATATTCAGGGCATACGTTGACTTGGCGGGCCCTGCATCACTGCAGTATGATTAATCTTTTTGGCATCATGCCATTAAGATGACATCTTTGAGGTGGAGAAGTCACCACCATGAGCTTTGGTTATAATATATGACACCTTTTCACCTGTTGCAAAGTATCAGAACTGGCAGAGTTCACTTGATTCGTAAGTTGGTAGTTGAGGAGATAGCATGCTCAGCAGCAGGCCAGGTGGTTCAGCCCCACCTTGTGTGTTAGGAGTCTGGGGCAAAAGGAGTGTGCTCGCATCACACCTGTAGATTTGAGCATCGCTGCTCAATCTATAATGATCCACACCCCTTTTCAACATGCAATATGGCCAAGAATGTTATAGGTAAATGTTAAGGTTTCCCTTGTTTGAAAGCCAGTCGTATCCGACTCTAGGATTCAGTGCTCAGCTCTATTTCAAAGCCGAAGAGCCAGCGTTCTCTGCTTCTGCAGATGTTTCCGTGATCATGTGGCAGGCATTACTAGACACCAGAGCGAACAGAATGCTTTTTACCTTCCCACCAAAGTGGTCTCTATTTATCTACTGGCAATTTCTTGCTTTCGAACTGCTAGGTTGGCAGGAGCTGGGACAAAGACGGGAGCTCATTCCATCCTGCAGTATTCAGGAATCGAACTGCTGACCTGCCGCCTCCCAGTCAGCATCTTAGCCACTTAAGTCACATATAAAATAATAAAACAATAAAAAAGAGAAAAACCCTTTGCATACATAATTTCCATATTATCTATCTCTATAACATTAATGTGCACCCACCACCTTAGAACCATACATTTCCTTCCCCTTCCTCCCCCTCCCCATTTCCCAAAACCCATAGTTTCTTTGTTTGGCCCAATTCCCTTTGAATCTCTTAGAACATATAGGATAAAGTCTTCCCATATATTAAAAAAATCATTTTTCAGTCACTCCTTTTTAAACTCTCAGATCGCAGGTCAATTTATCATTTAGGGCTATTCCTTTGTACCATTCTGATATATCTATGGAGATGTTTATTTTCCAATTCTTTGCAATTAACAGTCTCATTGCTGTTACCATTATTATTGCTAATTCTTTTTTTCCTATCAATTTAGATCCATTAGTAATGCTATTTTTAGATTCATGCAAATTTTTGTTGATTATATCTTATTGCTTTCATCAAATATTTCCCCCAAATAGTGTTTATCTCTTTACAATGCCACCATAAATGCAAATACTGTAAGTCCCATCTTCAACTTTTCATCTCCAACATTTTTTTGGAATAAGTATTATCAATTTTATGCATCCAAATTGAACATAAGAACATAAGAACATAAGAACATAAGAACATAAGAACATAAGAACATAAGAACATAAGAACATAAGAACAGCCTTGCTGGAACAGGCCACAGGAGCCCATCCAGTCCAGCATTCTGTCTCACACAGTGGCTCACCATTTCCTTCAGGGTATTCCCAAGCAGATGCCTTCACCTGCTTAGGATTCCCTGGAAATGATATTGAGAGATATCCTGCCTATCTCTCCAACCCGGAGGTTGTCCTTAAGTATCCATAATTATAGCCATTGATACTCTTGTCCTCCATGAACTTGTCTAATCCTTTCTTAAAGCTGTCAAGACTGACAGCTGTCACCACTTCTTCTGGCAGGGAGTTCCATAGACCAGTGATCCTCTGGGTGAAAAAGTACTTTCTCTTATTTGTTTGAGTGTCATATACTATCTCCATAGTAATTTGTGACAATGTTCTTTAATTCTAATTGATAAATTTTTCATAATTCTCCCTGTCCATATATTATTCCACATTAATCCATCTATTTTAACTCCAATATCTGATTCCCATATTTCTCTTAATGTATTCTGGGTTGTTCCTTCTTTATTAAGTAGATTAGCATATTTTGCCCGGCCTTGACAGACAGGTTTTTTTTTGTGTGTTTTTTTGGTTAGGGGTGGTTTGGGTGGTGGTGTTTTGATTTTGTGGTTTTTAAATTTATTTTATTTTGTTTATTTTATTTATTTTTTATTTGGATTTTTAAAATATTTTTTAGTGTTTTATACTCTTCTGGCCTCTAGGTGGGCCTGTGGTTTAGAGTACTGCGATTGTCTTTATTTCTTCAGTTCTGTTCTGGAGGCATGGAGGGAGGAAGTCTTTTGTAAGTGCTCTTGATTTATTATTTTATTTTTATTTTGTTTTGATTTTGGGGTGCTGGGCTGGGGAGTTTAAGTAGAGAGTTTCTACTTAAACCCACCAAAGTGTTTTTGCTTGTTAGTTCGTATTTTTTCTGGATTTTAGATTTGTTTTACTGTTTTGGATATTTCTGGTTGTTATTTTTCTATTTTTTTTCGTATTTATTTTTGTAATTTGTGATATTATTGTTTTTTGAGTAAGGTATTTTCATGTTGTAGATAGGTGTTTTTAGTGATTTTTTATTGTTTTTTGGTAGCATTTGGTATTTCGGGTGTTTTTTGTTGAGTTTATTGTTTATTGTTTTGTTGTTTACTGGGTTTATTTGAATTATTTGTTTTTTTATTTGTGTTTTATTATTGCTGTTGCTGTGTTTTGTGGGGTGAAGAACGGCATGTTTGTCATTTCCTCTTTTTCCCATTGCTGTTTCGAAATTAGGTTTCGATGCAGCGATGGGGAAATGGAAGAGCTGGCAATCAGCTCACTCTTTGTCTGGTAAGGTTTGTTAGGTTGGTTGGGGGAGAAGGAGGCAGAGAAGAGCTATCTGCTTCATGATGGTTCTCTCCTCTCGGCCTCCTTTTCCCCAGGCTTACCTAACGGGAGATCAGCAGGCAACGAACCGTAAGGGGTGGTGCTCTTCCTTGCAGTTTGCTGGCTGCTGCTTTTTTATTACCTCCATTGCTGTTTCGTGTTAGTTCTCGAAACAGCGGTGTGGGTAGTACAAAGGCAGCATCCAGTCATTCACCAGGGAGTGTGCTTCCCTTGACGAAGTGCTGCCTGCTGCTTGTTTTTTTTCCACCCCGGCTCAACTAATCTTGAGGCCGGCGGTGGTCTCACCGTGTCTTCGGCGGGGTAACGGGGAGGAGAGGGAGTCCCTCTTCTCTCTGATGCTCCGGGAAAGAAGGCCGGCGGTTGTCTCACCATGGTTTTTGGCGGGTTTGGGTTTGCAAGGCTTTGAGGCGCTGCGTCCATCTGCGGCGGCCTTGCGCTTCCGTTGTGGGAGGCACTGCATCTGCCTGTGGCGGCTTTGCATTCCCGTTGCGGGAGGCACTGCACCTGCCTGTGGCGGTCTTGCATTCCCATTGCGTGAGGCATTATTTTATTTTATTTTTCACGCGCTAGCTTTTTCAGTGTTCTCCGTGCTCGGACCCTTCAGTCTGATTGGCTGAAGTGATCATGGCACAGAGGACGCTGGGATTTGAAGTTTTGTTCCTTTTGTTTGCATTTGTGCAGCGGCTTTTTTCCACGGCTCATTTTGTATTGGGCGTGCCACCTTTCCCAACATTCTCCTTGCTCTCACCTGTCAGCCTGATTGGCTGAGGGGTGGGCGGCGCAGAGGACGTTGGGACTTGAAGTTGATTTGTTTTGTTTGCGTTCGTTGGGCGGTTGCCCCACTGGTGACTGCCGGACCCTTCCGGCGATGGTTGGGCCGGGTAAAGGCAAGTGTGGGCGGCTCGGTATGGGATAGTATGGACAGGTGCGGGCGCTTTTACTTGATTCCACCGGTTAACGTCCCTCCTTATAGGTAAAGATTATATAATCTATTTACTAATCCTTTCTGTTTAGTATTTTCCTGCCTTAATTGCCCAACTATTTCTTCAAATCTCATTAATTCTCTTCCCTGAATGTATTTTCCCCCCAATCCCTATCCCATCTTTCAATTTGGATTTTCTCAAACCAATTTAGTTCCATGGTTTCATATAATCTTTCTCCTACATTTCTATCTTTACATTTTCCATCCAGTCATTGACAGTCTTCAGTCCTTTATTTTCCAAAGCTTCTAATGCTTTCTTCTTATCTTTTATATAATAATTGTTGTATGTACCGTATTGTTTATTATAATAATAATAATAATAATAATAATAATAATAATAATAATAATAATAATAATAATAATAATAATAATAATAATAATAATAATAATAATAATAATAATAATAATAATAATAATAATAATAATAATAATAATGATAATGATAATAATAATAATAATAATAATAATAATAATAATAAATAAATAATGTTAGTCACAGGGCAGGCTAAATAATACTAATAATAATTAAAATTTTAAGGTGAGGGAGGTACTCAGAAAGGGCCCCAGCCATATTAGGTTAGATGAATTAGTTAAGAAGCTGGGAGCAATCTAATAAAGGAGGATGATAGTTTTTTACAGGCTGGTTTTTAGACTTGGCTTCAGAATCCTTTTCAGGAACCAAGGTTAGCAATGGAGTTTTTAGGGTAGGTGAATTAGTTTCATTAATTTTCTATTCAGGCACTAAAGCTGCAAATAGGAAGCATGTGCTTCTTTGTGGCGATAGTGTTTTGATTGGACAGGCATGATTCCTATTGGTTTTGGTGTGATGCCAGATTGTTTTGGCGTGACACCCTACTGTTTTGGCAAAATTGGCATGATGCCTAGTGTTTTGGTGTGAAACCTACAGCTTTGTCACAAAGCCATGTTTTAGTATGATGCCTACTGTTTTTTAGTGTGATGCCTACAGTTTTAGCATGCCACCTACTGTTTTTTAGTGTGACATTTGCTGTTTTGGGCATGATGATCACTGTTTTGCATGCAGGTGCACGAGTCATCATTGAATTGACTCCATTTTAGTTGCACAGGTGGGGTCCAGCTTTCTGACACTAGGGCTGATGTTTTACTAACAATCTGCAGGGGTGCCTTTTCTCTGTCCTTTAAGGACAGGTTGGGGTGAGAGGAGCCAACCTTATGTTAGCCCTCTCTTGTGGCATGTAGTGTTGGGTGGATGGGGTCAGTAGTGAATCTTTAGGGTGTCTTTCGGCAAGGTGGCTCAGCTTGCCTGGTGAGATTCATGCAAATTGGTTGGGCATACTGCAGCTCACCATGAGACAGCTTAGGAGTACGACCAACATTGGTTCATGCGAACTGAGTTAGTAATGGCCTCTGGGTTAGTTTCCCGATCAGCTGCCAGTCTGGGCAGTGGCTGACAACGATCAGCACTGCACAGGGGCAAGGATTTGCCTGTCTGGACCTGAGAGGAGTGGATTAGCTTCCCTTGCTTGGGATCCAGGTATAGCACTTCCAGCACCACCAGCACCATTACACACAGGTTAGAGTTAATTTTAAATAAATGTAGCCCATGCCGTTCTCCAATTACTATGTCTTGTCTCTTCATTCCAGGAGTTGGGTGGGAATGTTTCTTCCCTCCAAATGTAACTGCTTTCCACTCTGTATATATGCTGATCTCTCTCTCTCTCTCTGTGGTGTGTAGTTCAGTCTGTTTTTTCTGTCTGAGTTTTTCAATTGTTCAGCCTAATTCAGTCTCTTCCTGACTTAAAATATATTAGTCTCAGGAAGTTAATAACTCAGTACTCTCTTGTAACCATCATTTGCTTGAGAGATTGTAATTCCGTTTTTGTCTAACTGAGATGAAGTGAACCTCTGTAACATATTTTTGCCATCTACCTGACAACTTTATTTGAACACAAGCCTTGTAAGTAAACATTTATTTTTCCCCTTCTGTTAAAGCTATTCATGACTATTTGCTCAATAGTTGTACTAAGAGAAAAGAAAGGGGAGACTGAAGAGGGCTTCAATTTCAAAATATTCAACCTTGATCCTGGGCTACACACTAGGTGCACCACCTAGCAAAAATTATCTAACCCCTTTTGCCCTGAGAAGACTTTGGAAGCCTCAGGATTGTATGGTGGGGTAGGATCTTTAAAACTGGAAAATTGCCACCGGTGATGCTCATGACCGATTGGGAGCACAGTTGATGATACATCAGCAAGTCTTTGATTTTAAAGGCTCTCCTCTGGCCAGAGGCTCCAAAGCCGTAGTTCTCAACCTTTTAAAGCAAGGGGCCGGGTCACACTCCCTCACACAGCTTTGGGGGCCAGATAGCCATTTTGCCCTTCCTCCACTACATGGCTCTTCTTGGTGTAGTGGAGGCAGTGGGGGCCCACATGAAATGGTGCCGTGGGCTGCATCCGACTCATGGGCTGCAGGTTGTGAATCCCTGCTCCAAAGGATTTATTTCCCAGAATAAGAAATTTTAAATTAAATTAAACTAAATATTAATGGTGCAAGGCAATGACATAATCACAATTTCTGTAGTGTAGTAATGCCAACTAGATTTTGGCAACTGAATTAACCCCCCCCCCCAATGTCTACTTTTTAATTAAGTACCCATACTTTTCTGTTAAGCTGGCCAGCCATTGTGTGTCTCTGTACCTATGTATAAATTGATGCCATGAGGTTTTACTCTTATGTCTGATGAAGTGGACTTGATCCACAAAAGCTCATATTAAAATACAGGAGTTAGTCTTTAAGGTTCCACAACTTTTTTGTTATTTTGTTTTGTTTACTCTCTGATATGCTCGCACAGACTAACATGACTACCACTTCAAAAATATTCTAAAAGGGTATCTCTAAAGGTCATATTTTTTGTTTAAGGCAGTTAATAAGTAAATATTTTTCCATGGAAAGAGGGGACTAAAGGGTGAACCGGGGTGCCCAAACTTTTGAGGCTGTGGGCAATATGGCATGTTTTACTTCTGCTTCCGGGAGCGATGAGGGCTTCGTGGCCAGATGAATTGGCATTGGGGGGCTGGATTTGGCCCCCGGGCCATAGTTTGGGCACCCCCTGGGGTAAACCATTAAGAATGAGGTCACATTTAATTACCATTAATGGACTCTACAAAAAGATTGTTCTTTTTAGTGGCAGACAACTCAGTGGTAGCATAAAACAGGTAGAAAAATAACACACTTAAATAAAATGAAAGAGAGAAAGAAGCAATCCTTCCATCTAATTTTTGTAAGACATCGTTTACAAAGAAGAGTCTGTGATTTTGGTTCAGCTAAGAATACTAACGCACATAATGTCTCTCCACAAATTACAGCATTTTAGCTGTGGTTGGTGATAATTGGCTTCAGATTCTGTACAAAAGCCATGACCTGAAACCCAAGCAGCAAACATCGTGGTCAGCAGAGGGCTGTGTCAAGCTTTGCTTGCGTGACCACAGATGCAATTTATGGAAATCTATGGAAGGAGCTTTCTTTAGCATTTTTAAAATAGACCCAGTGTTTTGCAATCTATCCAAACACTAGGATCAGTGTTTTTGATTAGCATATGGCTAAATCCACAGTGGAGAGCCGTTAGCCACTGGCAGAACTTAGACTAGTCAGTACAAAGTGACTCCACATGATGCTTTTGAACTCTTATATGAGTGGAAGACCCAAGTCCTAATCCATTTGCACATAATGACTTGAACATATCCTCTTTGATCACACAAAGCACTATTAGGTGCAGTTCTATCTGGCAATGAGCTACACAGCACAGCTCTTCAGCATAATTATAGGGACATACATAGCTGAGGATGACTTCAGCACACTGTATAGGCATGTGGGACCAACAGTACAAGCTATCAGCACAACATACTTTGCCATGGTCTAATTATAGAAAACATAGCAATTTTACTCAGTTGAAGTTCTGGCTCTGATTATTCTTCTCTTTCCCCACCCCACTGAAGCTGGACAAAACTAAACCTACAGAGATCTCTCAGAACTCTAATCAGCAGACTTAGAAGTAGATTGTTCCTTGAATTACTCTCTGGAGCAGTATCTGTAATAGTTATCTTTATGCTTTGTAGGAATTGGGGCCGTGAGGAGGCCCTTAGGATCCCGGAGGAGACTGGTCAAAGGAACGACACGAGGCAAGATGGAGAGAAGACCAGTGATTTATTGAGGGAAAATCATCAGTATATATTATGCAGAAGGCTGCGCATGGTAGGATGGTTATCTGACAGAAAATCACATCACCTATTTACTCAGGTTAATTGGGAATCTCTTTTGGGGAAGTTAATTAGTGCGGGCAAACACTGACTGGGAAAGCACCATTGTTCAAGGCTTAGACTAAGGCAATCATGACTCCTGTTTGCTTCTGGGATAAGACTGAGACTCGGAGATGAGGGATTACTCTAATAGGTAACATATTTGCTCTCTCAGCAGGTCCGCTGGTCAGGTCAAGGAATTGGGTGAATCAAACCCTATCATTTATCCACCCCCCTTAATTTCTCTCTACTGGCAAGGGCCAGGGGCCAGGAGCGTGCTCGCTAGGTTTAACCTCTGCCAGAGGCCATGCGTGCCAACTGGGCACGCGGAATCCACATCTCCCCTTTCTGTTTTATTTAAGGACCTGACCGACGACTCTGCGCAAGAGGGGTACCAGCTGATGAGCGGGAATGACGCTTCGGGGTTCCCTCCATGGGGGACATCTCGATAGCAGTGAGGGAATACATTGCACGAAACAACACACTGTTGTGCCCAGTATTACCACCCCCAAAATCACTTTGAGTGTCGTCTGAAGCCGTCCCCATGGGAACCACGACCACGAGGAGTCCTACCACCCCCATGAAGAATCCTCCTTGATGTCCCTAACTAGGGTGTGGAGGTCCGTGAGCTGGCTCTGTATCTTGTGGGTATTGTCTGTGAGATTTAAGCAACACATGCTGTGGACAGACTTGCAGCCCATATGATGTAACAATAGGGGATAATCGATAGCTGCTTGATTATCCAGTATGGCATGGCGAAGCTCTGCCTGCTCCTGGTTGAGCAGCGCTATTGCTGAGGAGGTGTGGTTGATGGCTTTTGCTAATCCGCAAGCCAATTGACCAATTCTCATTGCCTATGGCTAAACCTGACACACTGAATATACTGACTACAGCCTGGTTTTTCAGAGCTGTGGGTCTGAATTCAGACTGCTTTCTGTCATTGATACTGTGACCTGGGTTGATTCTAAGCTATCTCTGCAGCTTCTGGCATTGTGCAAATGTCTTTTCTAACACCTATGGGGAGGTGTGAAGATAAACCGGGGATTACCGGCTACCGGGTGCTCAATCTTTCCAAGCAATGGGCCGGTGCAAACATGGGCCGGTCTGGCTTCCTTTGGTGGGAGCTGGCCGTTATTAACAATATACAGAAATTCAAGTGTCCCTTGCAAATCCCAACTGGAGCATTGTACAAGGCATGTATAAATAAGGAGCAACTACAGATAATAATAGCAATAAAAGACATTCGGCAGCTTTTCGAAGGATGAGGCTTCTCTTCTTGGTGGGGTTTCATGTGTAACTTGAGCTTGGAAAAGTCTTGTTTTGGGGAAAAGCATGGTCCTCAGAAGTAGCACTGAGTATGCAAAAATGTTCATAGAAATGTCTTTGGAGATGTAAGTCATAAAGGAAGACGGACAGCTGATGACATCCAGGACAGCGACTGGTGCCGCTCTTTGCAATCGTCCGGGTCTGATTCTGGCCTCTGGGACCTGCATGGGGAAGAGACTTGTTTGGGAGATAAAAATTCTGAAAGAGTTAGTTGGTTTTTGCACTTATAGGGTAGCAATTGCTGTGCAACTATGGGACGTGGTTCCCCCCCCTTTCTGTTTGTTTGTCAATGTAGGACCTAAGCGTCCGATAGACCCGTTCCACAATCGCTTGCCCCTGCGGATTGTAAGGAACGCCAAAAGTGAGCTTAATATCCCAGGTGGCCCTGAAGGTGGCCAGCTGCCTGGAGCTATAAGCTGGGGCGTCATCGGACGTACTGCCATTTGCCAAAATGTGGGGATGCGTGACGTCCATTTGCCACACCTGAATGGCCTCTGTCCCTCGTGGGTTGACCCCCCACAAGGGCCCCCCCGGTGCCCCTGCACGATGCAGACAGGAACGGACTATGCCTTGGGCTTGGGAAAGTGGCAGGTTGAACTGCCTTGCGAGCGCTTTGGCATTCTGAATTGGAGTAGTGAGAAACAAACTTAGCAAATTTGTGTCTATCGCGGGAGTGATGTATGCTCCCGGTAGACTGTGAAGCAAATTCCTAGGAAACTGGCTGTCAGCAATTCTGTTTAAGCGTTCTTTGGCAAAGGTGCGCAAAGTGAGGTTCACGGCTGCCAACTCTGCCCGCTTGCGGAAGAGTCAGGAGCGTGCGCCAAGCTGGGTCCTCTTGCCAAGTAAGAACCTAATATGTGCGACCCCCATAAGTGAAAACTGTCCTAGCCCCCTGAAGAGGAACCAGTGACATAAATTCACATAAGGTGACTGTCTGCGTTTGAAGCGAGATGAGTCTGGGGTCTTATGGCAAACCTTGGCGCATGAAGCGCCAGGCTTCCCTTGGGTAAATTTCTCAAGAAGGCCCCCCTGCGCACATCCGCCCATGGCGTGCGTGCACACGTTTAGAAGAGTGCCAGATGGTGGCTTAGCCTTTTGCCTGTGCTTAGACTAGCAGCCAAAAGGGAAGGGGTGGCCTAAAAATGCCTGTATCTGATTGAAGGGTGTGACCTGACTGCACTCTTAAAATGGGCCTAGGCAGTCCTGGCTAATGAGTGGCACTCTGCACATGCTCGGGAGCTCAGGGACTAATCCTTCCTCTGTGCTCTGGAGTTTGCAAAATGTGTCTGCACACTAGAGAGGGTGCTGCGGGCCAAGTGCCATACTTAAAATGACCTAAGACTTATTAAAAACAAGCCAACTATGACGTGCCAGCTGTAAGGAAATAACACACAAAAATGAAAAGACACACAAGTTAAACATTTCCAGCAGGGAGTTCCACTGGCGAAAGGAGGGAAGGAGGAAAGACAAGTCAGAAGTTAGCACAATGAGAATGCAGCAACTCTTATCATGACGAAATCAGATTAGGTCAGGTAACTAAGACAACCGGGTCCTCCTGTTAAGAAATAATTAACTCTGGAGCCTGTGAAAGGAAGCAATTGAAGGCTGTAGAAGTAAAGCCTGGAGAGGAATTTTGTTCCTGTAAAAAAGATAAGCATTTTCTGAATATACAGAGCGCAAGAATGTTTGCGTGCTTTTTCCTGTGAAAGGGGTACAATGAGTGGGTTACTTTACACAGATTAAAGTCAAAATACCAGAACAGTATCTTTCCTAAGAGAATGAAGGAGAGTTAGAACGATTCTCAACCTGCGGCCAGATGTGGGCGAGTGGGCCAGAGCCCACGTTGCCCTGCCACTACCCCCACCAAGCCAAGAAGGGCTGTGTGGCGCAGGAAGGGCAGGATGACTGTCCGGACCCCCAGAGCTGCCTGAGGCCCCGGAGCTTGGCCCCTGACTTTAAAAGGTTGAGAACCGAGGTTACAAGATGATAACACAATACACACATGAAGACAATGCAATTCTCTCACTCCTAGTGAGATACGACTTCCAGACGCTAAGAGACATTCAAAAAACCTTAAACAAAGAGATGGGGGTTTGAGGAACACAGACGTAGGGAGGGGCCCCATAGCTTATGATACAGGGAGGAAAACTCATAGAAGTTATTTTTGTTTTCAGATCGCGCTTCTGAAAAGAAAAATCTGTTTTCCTGTGGCCAGGGTTGCAAAACCGGTTTCCAAGGGTGGCTTAATCCTTTGACAAGGAAAAGTCTCAAGGGAGGAAGGGGGAATCACCCTGCCCTATTGCAGGTTAGGATCCCCGCCTCCTCTCCTGCTTAAGCTGCTACGCAGGCAAGGCAAGGGGCTTTGTTCATCATGCTTTCTCAAACTTTAAATGGTTCCTGCCCATGAGCCGAGTGCAAACTGTTTAACACATATTTCACAGTGACATTACCATGCAGTTACACACAAGGAACACTTTTCCAGTCATACTGTGGTCATAGAGACAAGGCTTTTGCAATCATACACAGTTCTTGCAGTCATACATTCAGTGGTGCACCACGCATACACACATTTATTTACGCATTTGCACATTCCTCCCCTGATCTGCAGCGTTCTATACTACACATGAGGAGATGGCTAATACACAGCTGGCTATTTTACAACCACCTGGGTGCTTCTACTTAGGGGCAAGTTTCTCTGGGCTACCCCCAAGGTGAGACCAGCAGCTTCTGCCTGTGCCTTGGGGGAACTCGGGGTACTATTGCTGGGATGGTTCTTCTGGCATAGCCAGGGCGATGGCTGCCTCCTTTCTAGCCTGGGCCAAATGCATGCCAGGGTGGCCATTTGGCATTAAGACAACCTCTTGAAGATCTGCCTGGTCTAGATTGGCTTTCTCTTCTAAGGTGTCTCATTTTGCCACACTGGAAGCAGGCGCCTTGGGGTTTTGGCACTGCTCTGCGCCTGAGTGTGGCAATGGGTCTGCTCTGGAGCCCTGCGTGGCCAGGGGCCGTGCAGATTTCCATGAGCAGTGGGCGCTGAGCAGCCCTGCCTGAACGTGTGTCTGCCTTCAGATAGGCTGAGCACAGCAGTTGGGCGCTAGCTAATTGTGCCACTGGCAATTTCCCCGTGAATGGATCTTCTTCACCCATGCGCTGAATGGAGTTCTTTCTTTGCAGGGAACTTTTAACTGTCAGAGAAGCGCCAGGGCCTCTCATGCCATGAATTCCTTCAGTGACGTCTGCAGCTGCCACTGAGGGGATGCTCCCTACACTGCCCTGCTTAAGCTGAAATGACGAATAGAGACTTCTTGGGGCTGATGGTTCTGACTGCGCTGGGGTTTTCTGGGTCTCTATCCGGACTGGGTCTACCTCTGCTGAGAGCTTCCTACATTTGCTCCATGTGCGAATTATGCCCTCTGGAACTTTCGGGGGTTGCTGAATGCAGTCTCCTATCTGATCCCAGAGCTCAAGGGTTAACGTACCTACTTCTGGGTAAAGCAGGCAGTGTTCCTAGGTACACCAAAAGTCTTGCTAGCTCCCTGCTGTGAAAACACAACTTAAATACCCTGGCCAGGATTCTGAACTCTCCCTCACGAGTTCTTTGGCTAGCGGATGGACGCTGACGCTGAGGACAGGTCCCCATATTACCTGCGATTGGGTCCTCGGAAGATTCCTCCTCGGGACGAGTCGACGCGTCTGTGGCAGGCAATAGGTTCTGGCGACGACGCTTCTGGGTAGAGCTCGGAGCGTGGACTGCGGCCACGGGCCCTCGGTGGCCACTGCGCTGTCAGGGGCTCACAGCTGCCCTGAGCGGAACGCGTTTTCCCTTTGGCGCAAGCCGCCGCGAAAGTCGGGAGCAAGCTGTAGGAAGCCTCTTCTGTAATGCCTCGCCGCTTGGGCCGTCTTCCCGATCGGCTGGCTTACCGACCGGGCTGCCGCGCTGTCCTCCGGGATGATGGGACAAGGTTCTGGCGCAGAACCTGGCTGTGCTGATCGCTTACTCACAAGTAGACCGCTCGGGGGTCACTTACTCTCGAGTAGATCACGTCGGGGTCACCAGATGTAGGAATTGGGGCCGTGAGGAGGCCCTTAGGATCTCGGAGGAGACTGGTCAAAGGAACGACACGAGGCAAGATGGAGAGAAGACCAGTGATTTATTGAGGGAAAATCATCAGTATATATTATGCAGAAGGCTGCGCATGGTAGGATGGTTATCTGACAGAAAATCACATCACCTATTTACTCAGGTTAATTGGGAATCTCTTTTGGGGAAGTTAATTAGTGCGGGCAAACACTGACTGGAAAAGCACCATTGTTCAAGGCTTAGACTAAGGCAATCATGACTCCTGTTTGCTTCTGGGATAAGACTGAGACTCGGAGATGAGGGATTACTCTAATAGGTAACATATTTGCTCTCTCAGCAGGTCCGCTGGTCAGGTCAAGGAATTGGGTGAATCAAACCCTATCATTTATCCACCCCCCCTTAATTTCTCTCTACTGGCAAGGGCCAGGGGCCAGGAGCGTGCTCGCTAGGTTTAACCTCTGCCAGAGGCCATGCGTGCCAACTGGGCACGCAGAATCCACAACTCTTCTCAGAGGGAAGATAGATGAATGAGGTCATGAGCATCCGTCTCTTTGTTCCAAAAATACCCAATGATTTCTCCACAGAATTTATTTTCACTTCAGCCTGTGTAAAGAAAGCCATATACATAGCACTATTCACACATACTTTTCACCTGGAACTATAGAAAGAATCATCCCACAATATGGTCATCCAATCTCTGTTTTAAGACTTTCAACCAAAGAAAGCCTACCAACTCATGAGATGCACCATTCTACTGTTGACCAACTCTTATGCCAGGAAGTTCTTCTTAACACTTAGACTGTGGTTTGATGACCACCACCCCGCACCAAAACATAATTTTGAAACCTGTATTTTTTCAAATTGATTTACAGTCACATGGAATATGAATTGATGTTCGCATCTGTGATGAAGTCTTGTAAATCACTTCATTTTTGTAGATGTATAGCAGTGCACCATGGTGTTGAAACATGAACTTGTCTTTTGGTAAATTCATTTCCAAATATACTGAGGGGAAAAAATTATGTGTGCATTGTATAACAAGTAAATTTGATTGGATTCCACCAGTGTAAACTCTGAGGTAAATGTGTTACTTTTAAAGTGTAAACTAATCAATTTCCTTTTGGGAGGGGGGGGGGGGTAATTGCGTAAAAAATGTAATTTTTAATCCAATATTTTCAGTGCTCTAGATGGCACTCATCTCGCAGGGAATTCAGTTTTTAAAAGTGAGGGAACACGTCTCCTCTTTTAATTTACGCGATTGTGATTGAAAGGGGTCAGATCTACACCTATCCTGTTTCCAAGCAAGAAAAAGACAACCTTTTGAGGGGAAGGACTAATATCTTCTAAATTCCACTATCAAATTAATTCTGGAAGATCAAAAGGAAAAATCATGCTTAAGGAGATGAGAAAAGCTGTTGCACAGATAGAGATGGCTGGTGTCTGAGGGACTGCAAAGGGCAGAAACACAAGCAGCTCAGGCATATCTATCTATCTTCCTTCCTTCCTTCTTTTCTTTCTGTCAGATGCACCACTAGGATAAAATAACATTAACATAGCTAAAATTAACACATCTAAAAACAAAATAGAATTAAAAAGGGCTAGATGACATCTGCCGAATATTGGGCCACATCAACAGCATTTCCTCTTGCCAACATAAGGTAAATTCTTTCCTCAGCATGGGGCTGGAGCGAGGGCAGAGCGGAAGGTGGGGCCAGCGGAGCAGTAGGCAGTAGGCTCAGGCAGGAGTAATTGCTGGCAGGCTTGCCAGGCCTGGCTGGCTGGGGCCATCGGGGCTACCTGATGGAGCCCCAAGGTGGCCATCTGTAACTCCAGGTCAGTGCCGGGGGGGGGGGAGTAGGCCGCCGGTTGTCCTGCTCCAGCATCTTCCCCCTGTGGGCTCACCTTCAGGGGCGTCGAGGAGTTTACAGCAGTGCCTTGCACACAAGAGCTCTGAGGCGGTGGTGGTGGCAACAGGACAGCAGCCAGAGGAAGCCCCGACGGGCTGGGGATTTTTTGGCGGCAGCAGCGGTGCATGCAGAATTTCTGCTACCAGTACATGCGTACTGGGGCATATCGCCTGAATCCCACCACTGCTAACATGGCATGGAGTATGTAGTCAAGCCAGGCTTATTCTTAGATGTAAAACGGGAGAACAGCAGTAACAAACAGGAGCTTACATCTTTTTACAATTTAGAAGCAGGAAACCAAATTTTTGCATATTCCCCTCTCCCAAAATGGCTCTTCCTGGAGCTGGTCGCTCTCCATGTGGCTGAGAGGGTTGGTGCAACCCAAAACCAGTCCTCCAGGATTGTTCAATAAATTTACCCACTAGGCATGTCAAATTAGCCCAGATCAGTCCAAATTAAAGTCAGGATCTGTTTTCAATTTTTTCAGAGTGCCAGACACACAATAATGGATTCAGGTTACAGGAAGCCAGATTTCAGGAAAAGTTTCCTAACTGTTAGAGCAGTATGGCAATGGAACTAATTACCTTAGCAGGCGGCATTTAAGGGAAACTTTTTAAAAAATCTATCAGTTATATTTAAAGTTATAGTGGCTTCTTTGCCACATTTTTCCAAAATCAGCTCTGCCATTTTTCCTGTTGAGTGAAACATTTGGACGGGAAGGTCGACAGGAATTTTATAAATAAATATATCGTTCATTGTTCAAATAGTAGCATATATAATAACAACAATTATATTTTCTGCCAATCCTACATCTTTTTCTAACAGGATTACCAAAACTTTTCTGATTGAATACCTAGGCATGTGCTGGAGACAGGAGAATATTTTTTGCAGAATCTAATCAGCTCTTATCTAATCAACAAGACTTGCTGTTGAATGTTTGGAGGCTCCCCTTCATTTTAACTTTCTTGTTTCTGCGAACACCTCCTGCCAACATTCCTTCTCCTCTTCCCCCTTCCTATTATGTACACATACCCAAGGTTTTAAAATTCTTGTCATCCATCGGCCAGACCAAGATCAACAGAAGTGTAAGCTGCTAGGACTATTTGTTCATGCCGTTCAAACAGACTGGGACGATGTAAAAACATGCCTCCAGAGAAAACCGGACACCCCAGGATCTTTTTCTAGAATATAAAAACAAACTACCAGATATCTGATGCAGCCAGATATCTGATACGTTTTAGTAGCAGCAAAAAAATTAAATAAGAAAGTCAGGAGGGATAGAGTAATTTGTGCTGCTGAGTGTGAAAATATTGCAGCTGGTTCATCAGTCGTATCATTTTTCTGTTTCATTATGTAAGTCTTATGTTGTCCTTGGGGGCAGACTGGGATCACAAATTTTCAGGCCAACTGAGAGGGGGGATGGAGGGGGGGCTAAATCACATGTAAACAACATCCCAGATTGAAAAACCGCAAGCAACCTTTTCCTGTATAGTGAAGTTGTTGACAAGTCATTTCAACATATGGGCATGTGAAATAATTTCCCTGTTCCTCTGAGAAGGGGCAGGGAAAGTGTAAATGTTTGTTCCTCCTCCTAGCTGATTGTTGTAGCACTGCATCGTTTAGGAAGGTAATTTTTTGTTCATTTTCCTTATCAATTGAAACCGGAGGTGCAAGTGGTGCTACAAGGAAAAATGAAGGAAAAAATATTTTTACCTTTTTAACCAATGCAGTGCTACAGCAATCAGCTAGGAGGGGGAAATAATTGCACTTAATTTTAATTTAATTTAATTTAATTTTCACACTTGTATGCCGCCCAATCAGGAAACCAAACTCAGGGCGGCTCACATGATAATTGAACAATATACACAGTAAATACACAATGATACAATATACAAAATTCAATCTACAAAAACAGCACATAATAATATACAACAACACAATACAATACTATATATAATGATAAAGTCACAACCACATAGAAAAGGTCCCAAACAAACAACAAAGTCTGGGGGTGGGGCAGCAGGCGTCCTCAGCCTCAAGGCGGGACCGTCTTCTGCCGCTCGAGCCAGTGCGGCTTTTCAAGCCCTCAACCAGGTGGAAGTCCAGGGGTGGAACGGCAGGCATCCTCAGTCTCAGGCCGGGACTGTTTTCTACCGCTTGAGCCGGCATGGCTTTTCAAACCCCCGGCCACTTTCCCTGCCCCTCAGCAGAGGAGTAGGAGAAGTATTTAATTACAATATCTGATATGCTAATGGGCTTGTTAGCACTTTCAACATACCAGCTGTTGACACTGTAAACAGCTGTTGATAACTGCAATCCTCCCATGTATGCTGTTCCCAGCATCCATGGGTACTGGAAATAGCATATACGAGATGACTGCAAAACAAAACAAAAGGATCCTCTGACTGGGGTTCAAAAAGAAGTGCTTTGAGGGAGGTTGCTGCACTCCAGCGTCTGTGACATGTGAATGCTGGAGGCAGGAGCAATCCCTGAGAGCACCAATGGGTGGGCTAAATGCACCATTTGGACATGCTCTAAGTATCTGTGTGAGAAGAGGTGAGAAAAAAGAGATATTCAAATCATGTGTTATGTGCCATGGTTTTGAGAATAACTTAAATACAGCCAAAGATAAAATGAAAAATTTCAAATTAAATTGCAAGCCACTCACCCTTCAAACACTTTAATTAAAAGATGTGGGGCTTAGCTGGTCTTTTTAGCTTTGCCAAAAGTACTAACCACAGAGAAGACACTCTTTGAGACAGGCACATTTAAAACTGCAAAAAGAGTTTATAACATCAGGAAATTAATGAGGCTGCAAGCCAACAAGTGAACCCTACCAAGTTGTCCTTGGCCTCAAAAATACTGAACAAACAATTGGGCTTCAATCAGATGTAATAACTTGTAATTGTTTTGCAGCACACTTCAGAGCTAAGATTGAAGCCATCCAAAGAGACCTTTCCTCTTTTAGTAGTACAGTAGATCACGTTGAGATGTCCAATGCACTGTCTTGTCCTGTGTTATTGGATCAGTTTCCACTTGTAATATCTGATAAGGTTGACAAAGTGCTTACATGCTGTAAAGCCATTACTTCTCTATTTGATTATTGGCTGTTTGTTATGTATGTTAACTGTGTTTTCTGACAGGAGCAGAATGTATCTTTTCTCATGTATCTATTCTTATGCAAATAAGTGGATCGAAAATGTGCACACTCTGTTAGCCAATGGGCTTGTTGTATTATTGTTACTGTTACTGCTTATAGTGTATATAAGTCTGAGTTTTGCCCCATCCAAACTGTGTTCAAACCCCACTAATAAAGAGCTGAATTTCACTACTTCACTTGTCTGCTTCTTCATTCCCTGAACACGAAAGACGCTCACTGTGTAATGCTGTCTAACCATCTCATCTTCTGCCGCCCCGCTTTCCTTTTGCCTTTGATCTTTTCTTGCATCAGGGTCTGCTCCAGTGACTCCTCTCTTCTCATTTGGTGGCCAAATTACATCAGCTTCAGTATTTGTCCTTTCAAGGAACAGTGTATATAAGTCCGAGTTTTGCCCCATCCAAACTGTGTTCAAACCCCACTAATAAAGAGCTGAATTTCACTACTTCACTCGTTTGCTGCTTCATTCCCTGAACACAAAACTGTTCTGGTTTATAAAATCTGCCAAGAATGTAATGGCTTAGTGGGACACACGTGTCATCAATTTGACATTGCAGGAAGAGCTAGTACTTTCTTGCTTGAAGGAAACTATTATTTGGTCCATTTTAAAACAACAGTTACAGTATTTGGTAACACGATTTAAGCAACTTTAGAATTTTTGCAAACAATGACATGGTACTGACTGCACTGGCCACACTGCATGATGACCTTCTTAGGGAGTGTTATGTATGATGACCGTGATATTAAACTGTCAAAGATTCAAACTGCCGAGTTCCCACGCAAAATGCTGTCAAACAGCGTCTCTGTTTGTGTTGTGTATTGAATGTAATTGTAAACACACGAATGAGCGAATGTAACAATCTGTAACCACATGAATGAGCAAATGTAACAAGTTGTATCTTGCAATAGAAACAATGTAACATACCACAATAGAACACGAGCTAGTGACCACTAGGAGGAAATAGCGAGCGTTCAGCTCACATGGTACACATTCCTCAAATACCTTCAGCTGCGCGGGAAAGATTCCCACCCTCACCTCACCTGGACAAGAAGGGCGTGACTAAGGATGACGTCACATGGACAGTAGCCAATGCGCTACCGAGGAGCCACATTCAAATGTATAGCCATGCATAAAAGGAGCTGTTTGTCCGCCATTACCTCATGTTCATGCTGTACCCCATGCAATAAAGATGTGTTAGGCTAGTTTAGTTTACAGCTGCTTCTATTGTCTTGATTCTCAAATACTAAATTGGCGACGAAGGTGGGATATGGCTTCCCACGGGGACAAGACACTTCTATAGCAACCGGTTTTCGACGTAAGCCAACCCGAACGATGGGACTGGTTCAAGATGCATTTCAGGAGTACGGTAGTGGTTGCTGGCATCACAGACACTGACAAGGAGAGGGGCCTTCTCATCACGATGCTCGGCTACCACACAGTGCAAACGCTGATGGACCTGGTGGCACCAAGAGAAGTGGAGCAGGTTTCCCTAGCTGACCTGCTGACTGCACTGAGAAGCCATTTCAAGCCTAAGGTGTCCTTCTTCTTGGCCAGAGCTGCGTTCGCGAGGAGGGACCAAAAGCCGGGTGAGTCCGTGACTGAATACGCGGCGGCCCTCTGTTTGGCGGCAACCCCGTGTGAATGGCGGGAAAACTTAGATATGGCCCTTAGAGACCAGCTGCTTTGTGGAATGTGAGATGGGGACACCCAAAAGAAGCTCATGACCCGCAGCCACGACCTAACCTTCCAAGAGGTTCTGCAAGAGGCGCAGACGGCTGAGTCCACAAGGGCCGGGTTCAAGCTCCTCAAAGCGAAGCCACCACTGTTTGAGGCAGCTGCATCCGCAGTCCAGGCGACCTGGAGGGTGCCCCGTGCCCCACGTTCACCCACATCTTCAGAGGTCTCCGCCAACGCAGGCTCCAGTGAAGATGAGGCGGTCTGGAAAATCGGAAAGGGCCAGGGCGAGAAGAAAGGAAAGGGAGGCCGGCATTGCGATGGCTGCGGAGCATCCCACGATCAGAGCAAGTGCCCATTCCGAAAAGCTGAGTGCCACAACTGCAGACGAAGGGGCCACATCGCCAGGGCATGCAGACAACGGCGAGATGAGAGCAAGGGCCCAGCAGAGCGCTCCACGCAGAGACGGGATGGTGTCGGCAGAGTCTACGATGGCAACGACGGCCCATAGGGGTACCACGTGTACCGAAGGGCATACGGGGGAGACGACCTGGCCATTCACAGCGTGCCCTTAGGGCACCCACATTTTTTTGTTGAGGTACTGTTGCCGGGGATCCCAGTTAGGATGGAAATAGACTCGGGGTCTGCCTACTCCATTATTTCCCATAGAGAGTTTTTGCACATTCCCCCCAAAGTGCAGCCCAGACTCAAGGAACTGAGGTCGAACTTAAGGGATGTACAGGGAAATGGAATCCCAGTGTTGGGAGTGGGGGAGTTTGAGATACAGTACAAGGGACTCAGAAGGAAACTTCCCCTAGTGGTTTTAAAGGAGGGGGGTTGCAACCTCCTGGGAACACAGTGGTTCAAACCCTTGGAGATTTTCATAGGAGGCGCCCATGCCATCGGGGGGATGAAATTCAGGCAGTGTGCAACGCACACTCTGAGGTATTCAAGAAGGGACTCGGGAAGTACAAGGGCCCCCCAGTTTCTTTCGACCTAGACCCGGAGGTCCGCCCAATTAGGCTCAAGCCACGACGGGTTCCGTTCGCCCTGAAGGACAAAATAGAGGCGGAACTTGACAAACTGGTGGGTCAGGGAATTTTAGTGCCTGTGGACTCTGCAGAGTGGAAGACTCCTATTGTTACAGCGCTAAAAGCAAATGGGGAGGTGTGGATCTGCGCTGACTACAAGTGTACAATCAACAAGGCAATCCGCCCTAATGCTTATCCAGTAGTTAGCCATCTGCTAGCTACTTTACATGGGGAAAAGTGTTTCGCCAAATTGGATCTGGCGCAGGCGTACCAGCAGCTATCAGTAACCCCAGCCACAGCTGCTGCGCAAACCATTGTGACTCACAAGGGGGCATATAAGGTGACGCTCCTACAGTTCGGCGTGAACTCGGCACTGGGGATATTTCAGTCACTTGTGGAACGTCTGTTAATGGGGCTACCGGGTGTTTTACCATATTTTGATGATATTTTGATATCTGGGGAAAGCGAAGCAGAACTGGCCCAGTTTGTCAAGTTCCTCAGCGGGTTTCACTCCCTCAGGAGTTATGCGAAACCCCAGGAACTCTACTTCTTTTGCAAGGAACACACATTTGTCTCTCCACAGTCTCAAACCCGCTGAGTCCAAAGTCTCAACCATCCAAAATGCCCCTCGCCGCACCGCGAAACCTGAGCTGCAATCCTTCCTGGAATGCGGTATAGTGGCTGGGGTGTAGAGACAAAATGGGTAAGGGAACACACCCAGATCAAAAGGTAGAAATAGCAAAGTGTGTTTAATATTACTGTGAGTGTGCTTATTACTAGTGTTATCAAGCTCCTAAGCTAAGTCACTGGACAAGTAGTACAAGCAAATTTCAAATCCATATATAAGCAACACATACAAATGACTGTATATACACATACAAAAATGCAACACCCCACAACGAGCCTGCAGTGTAAGACTAAAATATCTCCCAATAATGATCCCTAAGTACGTGGGAGCAGAACTTGCAAAATCCAATATATATTACAGTCCGTAACTCTGAGATGGCTAGTTCATGAAGACTGTGGAATCTTAGTTGGCATGTTTCAACTGTGCGTAGCCTTCTGCAATACATTCATTGGGGAAGGATCAAACCGAGCCCAACTGCAGGTCTCCGAGGGGTGGAATGTTCTTGAATGGTTTCTCAAACGGTTTCGATGCCCCTCCGGTAAGTGGACATTTCGGAAGACTTTCTCATGAGTCTATAATTTAACAACAATAAGAAGAACAACACGAAATGCTAAAATTTGTTGTTGTTCAGTCGCACAGTCGATTCCGACCCTTTGCGACCCTATAGACCATTGTTCTCCAGGCGCCTCTGTCCTCCACCATCCCCCTCAGCACTCCCAGTTCTGTGCCCATTGTGTCTACAATCCCATCTAGCCATCTCATCTTTGGCCTCCCCCTTCTTCTTTTGCCCTCCACCTAAAATACATACTAAAATACATACTAAAATACATGCTAAAATACATACTACAAAAGTGCGATGCTAAAACCAAATTACACACTATGCATATCCAATTAATTGAAACGGACAAAGACATGCCTAGAAAATATTGATGACGTGTGCAAGAACCTCCATGGTATTGTTCGTATTGTGTTATCGTGTTACTTAATCCTGAGAAAATTTCAATTTAAGTACTTTTACAGGAACTAGTCTCATGTGAAGCTAATGTGCCTGAATATTTTATTTTTTAACGTTGTAATCCTCCATGCTCCCTGTTCTTAAAGGCATGGAGTGAGAAAACTGAAACACTACAAGAATACTACAAACCACAAAAAGGACTGAAATCACAGAAACGCAGACAGGTCCCAATCCGTATTTAAGCCATGAGGTGTCAAAGTTTTAAAACGATGGATGTAAAACACCTCCCTCTGTAAAAGGAAGCGTTTGACATCGACAACCTGGTGTTTGTTTGGGCAGTAAGTTTCTAGTACTACCATCTTCATCTCTTTGTATGTATGTTTTTTCTCAATAAAGTGATTAACCATGGGAGCGGTGACGATCTGATTCTTAATTCGAGATTGATGTTTCCCTAGGCGTACTTTAATGGGTCATCTGGATTGACCAATATATGCCAATTGGCATGAACAGATGATCATGTAGATGGAATCACTCGTGTTGCAATTTGAGAAGCAAGTTAGATCCAGAGTAAAATTGCTCCCAGGTAATTGTACATGGTTAGTGCGCCACATGTAGGCACAAAACTTACAATGCCCACACGTGTAATGTCCTATTGGAGTTCTATAAGAGATAGTTAAACATGGGGCAATGTCGGCTCGAGAAATTAAATTAGCAATAGTATTGGTCTTACAAAACCCTATGGTGGGTCGCTGCTGGCATCCTGGTATAGAATCGAGGATGTGCCAGTGTCTCAAAATAATGTTTTTAATTTTATTTGCTAAAGGAGTGTAATCTAGGGACCAGAATAACCCGGAGTCACCTTGAGATGTTCTCGTATTGCACCCAAGTAAAGTTCTCCTGGGGCGTGCGTTGACTTTATTGCGAGCTGTCTCAATGATATTCTTAGGGTAGCCCCTGTTTTTTAAAGTGGTAGATATTTTATTAGCCGTGATGTTATAGTCCTGATCCTGCGTGGAATTCCATTTTGCCCTTAACAATAAACTATACGGGATGTTAGCCTTAAGATGATGTGGATGGAATGAGTTAAACTGTAAGTATGTGAAGCGATCTGTTGGCTTGTGGTAAAGTTTCATTTGAATTCTCTCATCCCTAATGAATACTGTAAGATCCAAGAAAGGTAGGGAAACAGGATCCATGGTGTGTGTGAACTGCAACTGATTATGTTGAAGATTGATCCATTGACAAAAATCTGAAACCGAAGAGAGATCTTTAAAAATAAAAATAAAAAACAAATAATCTATGTACCTCTTGTAACAAATGATATCTGAAAAATAAGAGTTTACTGAAGGATCAAGAATGAAAGTTTTGTCAAAATGGCACATAAAAATATTAGCAATGGAAGGTGCAAAATTTGAACCCATAGATACCCCTTGAATCTGTAAAAAATAAGAGTGCTCAAACCTAAAGAAATTATGCTCAAAACATATGTCCAAAAGATCTAACAGAAAATCTGAAGGTGGAAAGGCATTATGTCGAGAATCGAGATGGTGTGTAATGGGAGATCGGACTTCCGATAGCGGGATGTTAGTATACAATGATGTCACGTCCATTGTAAGAAGTACGGCATTAGGAGGAACTATGAAATTTTCCAATAACTGAATAAAGTGTGATGAATCTTTAACGTATGAAGGCGTGTCTGTGATAAAAGAATGGATGTGATAATCAATGTATTTAGTTATGGGCTCTAACAAAGAATTATTTGCGGAAATTATTGGCCTGCAAGGAATAATGTCAGAATTCAAAGAAAGTTTGTGGACTTTAGGCAGTAAATAAAATATGGGGACTCTAGGAAATTTGTTGAAAAGAAAACAAAACGTGCTGTCTGTAATATATTCCATGGCTAGCCCCTCTTGCAACATGGTCGAAATTATGTTGGATACATGTGGCATGGGGTTATTATCTAATGTTGCATAACAGTTAGTATTGGACAGCTGGGTCCAAGCTGCCTTAAGATAGTCTTTTTTATTAAGCAGGACCATGCCCCCACCTTTATCTGCAGGTTTAATGACAATCTCCAGGTCTTCCCCCAGGTTTTTGAGCAGGGCCATATCTTCCAGTGACAGATTGTAAGATTTTTTAGGATGGGATTCCAGTTTGGTTATATCACGAGATATGAGCTGCTTGAAAACTTCTATGGAAGAATTTTCCACATTCGGGGTGAACGTGGATCATGGGGCGAACAACCTCAATTGTGTGGTGGATTCTTTAAAGAATGTTTTTAACTTGAGTAATCTGATGAGTTTAAATACATCTATCCTGGTTTTAAAAGGGGAATATCTCGGCATAGGGACAAAACCTAGTCCGAGATTTAACAATTGAATTTCTCTTACTGATAAGGTCCGGCTCAAAAGGTTGAATACTAGTGAAGGAGTCACTTCTTCCTGGTGCGTTTCTGTGGTCTTTGTTCTAAAAAAATCTGTCCTATTATGTTGTTTAGCAGAGGTGGATGCCGATGTGCCCGCCCTATAGCAATTAGATCTAAAGTTGTATGGTTCCCGGGTTTTTTCATCTGCGGATGATTCAGCCAGATCCGAGTCAGTTGTCTCATAATCCGTCATTTCCACTGGCCGTCTCCATGAGACTTTTCTGTGTGTTTTTTCTGGTAAACTGCCATCTATATACACGTTCATTCTGGTAATCACTCCTGCCAAGAGCTCATCTTTGAAATCTTTCGATCTTGTTTCCAAGCTTGCGAGTCCGGGTGGAGCGCTTCCAGATGTGGTAGTGGGCAGTTGTTCTTTCATATTAATGATGTCTTTATCAATTAACTCCGTTTCCTGATGGCATTGATCTATGATTAACAAGATCAGATTGAAAGAGTATCAATCTAGAATAGCTGTCCATCTTTCCAGAAATTCCTTTTTGTTAGAAAAAAGTATAGGGCCCTTTGGCATCCGTAGCCCTCTTGGTATAATAGACGAATTGTAATATTCTAAGAGAAACAAGGAATGTAAATCGATCCTTATTCATTTCTTCTCAAGATATTCAAGTTTATTAATGTCTTCATCATGAGTATTTACATCGTGATGTAACGATGTAGCATTATTCAAAATCCTATCTCTGTCAGCATCAGAGAACGAAAAACCCTTGTCCGTCATGCCATGAACGAACAGAACGCGATATAGCGGCTGGGGTGTAGAGACAAAATGGGTAAGGGAACACACCCAGATCAAAAGGTAGAAATAGCAAAGTGTGTTTAATATTACTGTGAGTGTACTTATTACTAGTGTTATCAAGCTCCTAAGCTAAATCACTGGACAAGTAGTACAAGCAAATTTCAAATCCATGTATAAGCAACACATACAAATGACTGTATATACACATACAAAAATGCAACACCCCACAACGAGCCTGCAGTGTAAGACTAAAATATCTCCCAATAATGATCCCTAAGTACGTGGGAGCAGAACTTGCAAAATCCAATATATATTACAGTCCGTAACTCTGAGATGGCTAGTTCATGAAGACTGTGGAATCTTAGTTGGCATGTTTCAACTGCGGGTAGCCTTCTGCAATACATTCACTTTTGTAGTATGCAATCCTTCCCGGGGCTGCTGAATTTTTACCATTCCTTCCTGCCCAGGAAAGTGTCGATTGCAGAGCCCCTGCATAGGCTGCTGAAGAAGGATGCGGTTTGGCGGTGGGGGGAGAGCCAAGAGCGGGCTTTCAGGGAACTCAAGCAGCTCCTCTCCTCAGAGGCCATCCTGACCCATTTCGACCCAAAGAAGCCAGTAGTCTTAGTCTATGACGCCTCACCAGTGGGGGCGGGGGGCGGTCCTTTGCCACATGCTAGAGAGCGGGCGAGAAGCCCCAGTTGCCTTCTATTCGAGATCATTGTCCAAGGCAGAACACAACTATGCCCAAACAGATAGGGAGGCCCTTGCTATTGTGGCGGGCACAAAGAAGTTCCATGACTTTTTGTATGGTCGTCCATTCACCATTGTAACTGACCACAAGCCACTATTGGGTATTTTCACCTCAGACAAGCCCACTCCGCAGATCCTCTCCCCAAGGATGCTTCGGTGGGCTATTTTCCTCAATGCGTACAGGGGTTCATTAGTGTACCGCCCCGGAAAAGACATAAGCCATGCTGATGCACTTTCAAGGTCTCCTCTTCCCCAGCTGGGAGACCCGAAATGCAAAGTAGAGCAGGACAGCCAAGTCCTCCTTATAGAAGCCCTAGATGCACCCCCCATACTTCCCGTGGAAATCGCTGCAGCAACAGCAAAGGATAAAACACTAGCTCTTATCAGGTCTTGGGTACAGAAGGGGTGGTCCACGGCTCCTCCCGCAGATGAATTTGCTGCGATTTTCAGGAAGAGGGTTGAGTTGTCCACAGAAAGGGGGTGCCTCCTGTGGGGGGAGAGGGTGATCATCCCAGAATCCTTAAGGACAAGGGTACTCAAGCTTCTACACGTCAGCCACCTGGGGATCGTGCGCTCTAAAGCACTGGCCCAAAGCTATTTCTGGTGGCCACAGTTAGAAGCAGACATTGAGCACATGGTGAACACCTGCGAAAGTTGTCAGAGCTCTCACCCTGAGGAGTCCTAACTTCCACACAGAGAATGGGACACAGCCAGGGGACCGTGGTCTCACCTTCACATAGACTTTGCAGGTCCGTTCAGGGGTTCCTTTATTCTACTGGTAGTAGACGCATACTCCAAGTGGTTGGAAGTGATTCCGATGCACAGCACCTCATCAGCCGCAACCATAAAACAGCTGCGCAAGCTGCTAAGTACCTTCGGGATACCTGACATCATTGTGAGCGATAATGCTAGTACTTTCACGTCCACAGAATTCCAAGCGTTCTTGGAATCAAACGCCATTCGGCACATAACCTCAGCCCCTTTTCACCCCGCAACAAACGGCCAGGTGGAACGCCTGGTGCGAACCATGAAAGAGAGGTTGTGGCGCATGGGGCCGGGGGATCTGGACTTACAGCTCTGCCAGTTTTTGTTGGCATACAGGGTGACGCCATTGGCATCAGGATTTCCCCCCGCTGAACTCCTGATGAAAAGGAAATTGCATTCGTTGTTAACCAGGTTGGATCCCACCAGGGTGGAGGATAGGGGAAGAAACATTGAGCTCAGGTCCACAAAAAACTTCGAGATAGGTGAACCTGTACACTGTAGGAACTACGCAGCTACAGGGCCAGCCTGGGTGCCGGGAGTAGTCATTAACCAAATGGGACCAGTTTCATACTGTGTCGAGACCAACATGGGTCTCCTCTGGAGAAGGCACGCCGACCAACTAAGGCACCGAGTGATTGGGGGGCAGGACAGGGGTGCCCAGCAGCACAACTCAATGTTAGGGTCCTCCCCCACCCGCTTATCCAAAGGGGGAGAAAACGAGGGACAACAGTCCCAAACAAGGGGGGGGGAGAGCAGACTCAAATCCGTATCCTTTTGATACACCAGTTCTCCCCAGCGCCATGAAAGATAGGAATGAGTTTGTCCCTGTTACCCCTGAGTTAGATTTTGAGTTACCAAACCGGGGTGGATGGGTTTCGGAGTGTTCCCCCACCCGTCCAAGCGAGGAGTGGGGTTTTTCTTTAGCCCCTAGTGCCCCCGGTTTGCCCACATCCGCATCAGAACCCAATCCTTCTCTTCCTGCCCAGCCCATAGCTGCAAGTCCGTAGCAAGTCGCTAATGAGTCATCCTCTCCAATTGCAGGACAAGAGCCAGGAGGACACAGACGAGGGGGCACGGCCGAGTCAAGCATAACGGCCACACGCCCAAAACACATATGCGGAAAACCACTTTCGTTAAGGGACTTTGTCCCATCTTAGAGGGGAGGGATGTTGTGTATTGAATGTAATTGTAACCACACGAATGAGCGAATGTAACAATCTGTAACCACATGAATGAGCGAATGTAACAAGCTGTACCTTGCAATAGAAACAATGTAACAAACCACAATAGAACGCGAGCTAGTGACCACTAGGGGGAAATAGTGAGCGTTCAGCTCACATGGTACACATTCCTCAAATACCTTCAGCTGCGCGGGAAAGATTCCCACCCTCACCTCACCTGGACAAGAAGGGCATGACTAAGGATGACGTCACATGGACAGTAGCCAATGTGCTATCGTGGAGCAACATTCAAATGTATAGCCACTGCATAAAAGGAGCTGTTTGTCCGCCATTACCTCATGTTCGTGCTGTACCCCATGCAATAAAGATGTGTTAGGCTAGTTTACAGCTGCTTTCATTGTCTTGATTCCCAAATACTATAGTTTGACAGCCACGAAATCTCGTCAAATAGCATAGTCTTGTGGGATTTTGGAGAGCGCGCAGTTTGAACTTTGACAGGCACGCTATGTATCTCTTTCATGCAAATGAAGGGATTAAGAAATGTACAAAGGTTAATTGACCAATCAGCATTGTTCCCTGTTGGAAATGTATCTTTTTGTGTATGTATAAAAGTTTGTGTTTTGCCCCATCCAAGTTGTGTTCAGAACCTCCAAATAAAGAGCTGTAGTTCACTTTCAATGCTTGTCGTCTCCAATTTCTGAACACCAAAGGGAGGCTGACTGGGAGAGTTAAGTATGATCCTTCTGGTACTCCTGGATCTCTCAGCAGTTGTTTATATTGTTACCTATGGTATCCTGCTGGATAGATCGTCAGCGCTAGTGAGTGGAGGCCTCACACTGTGCGGGTTTTGGTCTTTCCTAAATAGTCATTCTCAAAGGGTTCAGCTTGAGATGCCATCTCAACCCCTTGAATCTTGCAATATGGGTTCCCAACAGGGCTTGACCATCTCAATGTTGTTTGACATCTATGTGAACCCATTGGGAGAGGTCATCCTGAGATCTGGAGTTTGCTGTAATCAGTATGATATTGACACATAACTCTGTGTCTCCTTCACCTCAATTGCAGTGGATGTGTTCTGGGACCTTGAATGCTGTCAGGACTGGACAAAAGATTAAACAATCCAGACAAGATGAGGATCCCCGTTGTTGTGTGGCCTTCTTGACCGGTTGGGGAAATATATCACTACATTGGATGGGTTCTCGTGCCTTCTTAGGGGCCAAGTGTGCAATTTGGGAGTCTTTTTGGCCTTGGTATTTTGAATGGAAAAGCAGATAACAGTTGAAGGTAGATCTGCCTGTTTCCAATGTCAGTGGATTGCTCAATTGTGCCCCTATCTGTAAGGAATGTCCCTGATAATGTTGGTTCATGCATTGGTAATCTCAAGAATTGATTGTTGTAATACAGTACTCTCTAAATGGGGCTGCCCTTGAAGCTAGTAGGGAAGCTTCAGCAGGTCCAGAATGCACTGATCAGATTGATTGTAGGAGCAAGTAAAATCAATCATATCTTTCTGATCCTGTTTCAACTGCACTGTCTCCCTGTTGAATTCTGTGCCAGATTCAATGGCTTGGTTGTATTATATAAAGCCTTTAATGACTTGGGATCTCAATGCCTTTTGGAGTATATCTCCCCAAGTTTGAGACTATGGTTGCTTAAGCTGGGAGAGACAAAGAAAGTTATTAACTACAAACCAGGCCTTCTTGGTGATAGCCCTGTTGCTATGGAACAATCTTACACTAGAGGTTTCATAGGAGCCTTCTCTCCAGATTTTAAAGAAACTGTTAAAAGTTGAGCTTTTCAAAGAAGCCTTTAGAGACACATTTGTTTGCTAGGGTGGTCCACTAAAGTTGCCATTTGAGGCTCTGTTCCCAAACACGATCAATTTTCTGCCCAGAAGAGGTGCAAAAATATTTTCCCTGGAAGTATTTTGTGGGCCATTTCATACCCACTGGTGCAATGGGATGAATTGATTTTGTTGGTCTGTTCTACTTGGAAGTCACTGTTCCAGCCTGTTTTCATAATATCAATATTTTGTTCAAAATGAGTAGTGGGAATTTGTTCCGGAATACATTTTGTAACAGGTTGCATCAGATCCCTCTATTTGGATGGGGCATGTGACTTTATTTGGGCTGTCCAACTTGGACATCAGTATTCTGTACTGTTTTCGCAATATTGGGTTTTGGCCAAGAAAGGTTACTGGAATGTTGTTCCCGAAGATGATTTGTGGCATGCTGTTTCTATCTCATACTAGCAAAGGTTGCCCGGCATTGCCGGGCTGTTTTAAATTGTTTTGGAAGGTTAAATTGTGTTAATGTTTGTTAAAAATTGCTTAGTCTGTAATTTCTAAAATGTTTATTTATACAATTTTTTTTTTGCTTGGCTGGCTGTTTTATGTAACTGAATAATGTTTTAGTTTTTGGTTATTTTTAAAATAGTTGTACCATAGGTAATAATTTTAATAATGTGAAAGTAAAGGTTTTTTACATTCAATGTTTTTAAAATGTGTTTAGTTGTTTTGGGTTTTTATTTGAGTTAGAACTCAGCACAGGATTTTAATAATTTTTTTATTTTATTTTATTGACATATGTTTGTGATTTGTGTTAAATTGTGTTTTCGTGTAATTTTTTTGACTTGTTATTATTGTGACCTTTTGTGTTAAATTGTGATTTTGTGTTATTGTTTTGATTTGTTTTTACTGTTGTGGCCTTTTGTTTGGGGCTGTTGTGTGTTTTTGAATTGTTTTTACTATTGTGTCCAGCAGGTGGTGCTGGTAGGGGTTTTCTTGTATTTTGACTGTTTTTTCTCTCCTGGCCTCTGGGTGGAGCTTCTTCCGGTAAGTAGTCTCTTTCTTTATTCATTTCGTTTCCGGTCGTCGTGCAGGTAGGACATATGGTGGTGAGTTGGCTTGTTTTCTGTATTTGGGGTGGGTGGGTGTTGGTTTTTGTATTTTTTGACTGTTTGTTTTGTTTTTCATTGTGTTTTTGTTTACTTTGTATTGTTTTTTGGTGTTGTTTTTGTTTGTTTTGTGTATTTTTGGATGTTTTTTATTGTGTTTTAAGGTATTTTTTGTAAATTATTTATTTATTTTTATATATTTTTGTTGTGGCTTTGGGGGTGGTGGTTTATTTCCACGGGTCGGCCTGTCTGTCTGGACTACGGGAATTCCAATGCCACTTTATACGACGTTGGGGGGGTATTTCCATGGGCCGGCTTTGCTGGCCAGTCCGCAGGTGTTGGGGAGGGGGGCTTTATTGTGTTATGGTGCTTTGATTGTGTGGAGTCGTGAAAGTAGATTGGGGTTTCCCCTTTAATATCAGTGGGTGGGGGGTTGCAATCCCCCTCTCTGCTGGTTCCCCAGGGGTTGGGAGGTTTGTGGGGACAAAAGGGGTATGTCCCCCCAACCCTTCTAGACCCAGGAGACCAGGGAGAGTGGATTGATTTTCCCCCCTCCTTAAAAAACCCTCCATTTTTAAAGAGAAGAAACCACTTGGTTTCTTCTCTTTAAAGACGGAGGGTTTTTTTAGGAGGGGGGGAATCAATCCACTCTCCCTGGTCTCCTGGGTCCAGAAGGGTTGGGGGGACAGATCCCTTTTGTTCCCACAAACCTCCCAACCCCAGGTGAGCCAGCAGAGATGGGGATCATCACCCCCCACTTACTGATATTAAAGGGGAAACTCTAATTGGGACCTTCAGGTGCTGTTGGTGAGAGAAAGAAGGGTGGTTGGTGTTTGCATGGCTGTGAGGCGGTGAGTTTTTTTCTAATTTTTCGGGCGCTGGCTTCCTCAGAGTTCTACGCGCTCATGTCGCACAGGACTCTGGGGCTTGTAGTTATGGGTTTGTTATTTGTGGTTGTGGTGCGTTTTTTTCTGTGGCTTGATTTTGATTGGCCGCGGCACATTTCTCAATGTTCTTTGTGGTCGCGCCTCTCAGCCTGATTGGCTGTGGTGCGGCGCGGCGCAAAGAACGTTGGGAAATGAACTTGTTTCCCTTTTTTCGCATTTGTGGGGCTGTTGCCCCACTGCCGGTTTTCTCTTTCTTTTTTTTTTAAATTTTTTATTAAATCTTTAATAAACATACAGAAAAAAGAAAAGAAAACATTAACAATACATTAACAGTACATTACACTAACGAGTCCATAATATCATACTAACAAACATTACTATATGGTAGCACATAACAATATCTATATTCATTAACTACTATTTAACCACCAAATATTAAGAACCTTTATTTCAAAATCCAAAATAATAGGAAAAAAAACTTTCTGTACTACCACTAATCTTTTTAACCAATAAAAACAAAAAACAAAAAAAACACCCTGTAAATATATACAATGCCCGGAGAGTTTATTTTTAACTCAAGTCCAGAAACTTCTTTGAGCTGGTACTGGTCCTGAACTATCACCTGCCATAATAGAGTGATCCACGAACGGTTTCCATATATTCCAGAATCTATTCTCTTTTAAATTATCTCTTTTGACTTTAATCTCCCATGTCAATTTATCGTTCAATGCTAAACTCCACATTTCTTTATACCATTCTCCAACCTGAATATCTACATCGTTTTTCCAATTTCTGGCTATACATTGTCTACCCGTTGTCAGTGCAATTTCCAGTAGTTCTTTTTCCTCCTTGTTTAAACCCAGATCTTCCACATTCGTTAAAAGAATAGTACCCGACACCAACTTAACATTTTTACCCAATATTTCACCAAATTCATTTTCTATTTTTCCCCAAAAATCCCTTATTTTTTTACAACTCCACCACATATGTTCATATGTTCCATCAAATTCTTTACATCTCCAACATAACTTATCTCTTTTATTATCCATCTGGTAAAGTCTTAATGGTGTCAGGTACCATTGCCACAACATCTTGAAATTATGTTCTTTAATTCTTACAGACATTGTTCTCATAATTCTCTTTTTCCATTTATTTTTCCATTCAGTCTCCCCAATTTTTATATTCAAATTTTGTTCCCACTTCCGTTTCAAATCCTCCTGTGGATCTGCACCTCTATTCAATATATTATAAAGCTTACTTACAAGACCCTTAATACTACTTTCGCCTTTTCTAATCTTCCTTACCAATTCCTCAAATTCCGTAAGTACTCTATCTGATCCTAGTTCTCTTTTATATTTTTTATTCCAGTTGTCCACCTTTAACTTCTGAAACCAATTCAAGTTTAATATCTCAAACATTTTTTTCCGCTCGGCATCAACATCACATGCTTTTAACCAATCCTTCAATAACAACGTCCCATTTTTATCCAATATTTCTATTTTTTCTTTATCTAATTTTATTGGGAAACACATCATATCAGTCAATTCCAAGATTGGGGAGAGATTCGGAACCATATCTTTTTTTACCTTCTTCCACACCTCCATGAGACCTTTCATCATAGTATTATTTGACCTTTTCGCCTTATCTTTCATTCCCAGAAAATTCAAGTTTCCAATATTTCTGTATTCTTTCATTTCCAATTGTTCCCAAATTACCTTTTCTCTTGCCAAGATCTTCACAACATTCTTGACTTGAAATGCTCGATAATATGCTAAGAGGTTTGGCATACCCAACCCCCCTTTTTTCTGAGACAAATACCATAATTTCTTTGGAAGCCTAGATTTTTTTCCTCCATTACAAAAGTCATTAAACATTTTTTGAAACTCATTGATTTCTTTCTCTTTTAAATGGATCGCGAGCGTGTCAAATAAAAAGTTAATCTTTGGTAACAGTATCATTTTACACATAGCAATCCTTCCAAACCATGACAGCTTTAACTTCTGAAGTTCTCGTATTTTATTCCTAAATTCAATTCTCAAGCTGTCATAATTCAATCGTTTAAGTTCTTCTAATTTGTTTGAAATAGTTATCCCTAAATACTTCAACTTATCTTTGATTTGTATATTAAGTGTCGACACCGTCCTACCCATCTCGCTCAATTTCAAATTACACAACATCAATTCAGATTTATCCCAATTTATCTTTAATCCTGTTATAGCTTGAAATACTTGTAGATGATCTTTAATCCTGTCCATTACCTGTTCGGGGTGCTTCACCATAAGCAATGTATCATCAGCGTACATGCTCACTTTATTACCCATAATCCCCTCTATATTTAAATCCTCCCTTATACTTTTAGCTAAAATCTCCATTGCCATTATAAACAAAATAGGAGATAATGGGCAACCCTGCCTAGTACCTGCCTCTAGCTTTACCACATCCGTGAGCTCCTCGTTTACTCTAACCCTGGCATTTCCTTTTTGATATAGTAAATCTATAACCCTATTAAATTTATCTCCAAACCCATATTTTTTAACTATTTCCTTAATTGAAGACCACTGCAATGAATCAAATGCCTTAAAAATATCCAATGATAGTAATCCCACTTTTTCCTTTGTTTGATTAACACTGTCTATTAAATCTAATACCCTTCTAGTCAAATCCGCCATGTGTCGTCCTTTTAGAAACCCAACTTGATCAACATTTATATATTCCCCCATAAAACTATTTAAACGGTTAGCCAATATTGCCGTGAAGATCTTCGCATCTTGATTTATAAGCGAAATTGGTCTGTACGAATCCACTCTTTCCAAATTCTTACCAGGTTTTGGCAAAAGAACAATTGTAGTGTTATACCATGAAGTCGGGATTGATCCTCCATCTAATATATAATTATATAACTTCACCAATTTCGGGACCACCACCTCTTTAAATTCTTTGTAAAACTCTGTTGATAATCCATCCTCCCCCGGGGCTTTCCCTATCTTCAATCCGCTTATTACCCCCTTAACCTCTTTATCAGTTATCTTTTCCTCCATTTTCTCCCTATGCTCTTGCTTTATCCCATTCCCTAACTGCCTCTCCAATATCCTTTTAAGCTTTTCCCTATCTATTTCTTTTTCTGCATATAACACCTGGTAAAATTCCCTAACTATTTTACATTTATCGCTATTCTTATTACACCTTGAACCTTGCCTGTCAACTAACACCCCAATTTCTCTTTTTTCCCTTTTAACCTTAGCTGCTCTTGCTAATAGTTTTGAGTTCTTATTACTAAATTCAAAATATTCTCTATTTAAATAAATCAGATCTCGTTTAACTTTATCAATATCTTTACCCATTACTTCTGCCTTGAGTCCTTGTAGTTTCAAGAGAATTTTTTTATCTTTACTCTTTACGTGTTCTTCCTGTAATTGTTTTATTTCCCTTTCTTTTTCTATGTGTTCTGCTTTATACCTTTTATATTTAAGGCTTGCCACTTTTATGCTTTCCCCCCTAAAAACTGACTTCATGGTATCCCATACAATATTAAAATCAACCTCATTATTATCATTCCATTGCCAACTTTCTTTCCAACTTTCCATAATTGCCTCTTTGCTTTTCTGATCTTTGAACAAATTAGGATCGTACCTCCAATTTCTAACTCTTTGAATATTTTTTGATGCTTTCAATTCCAGATATACTTTAGCATGATCCGATTCCTTAATAATCCCAATTTCCGTACTTTCTATATCCCCAATTAAATTTTCCGACAGAAAAACATAATCTATTCTCGAGTAGGTCCCATGTACATGCGAAAAAAAGGAATATGCCCTTTCCAAGCCTTTAAACTCTCTCCACGAATCCTTCAAACCCATAACTTTCATCCATTTGTCCATCGCCTTCCCTTTCACACCCATTCCACTTCTAGCTATGTTCGTGCAATCCATTCCTGACCTGATCAAATTAAAATCACCAGCCACAATAATTTTTGCAACATTTTCCCCCTCCACTATTTTCCGAATTTTTTCAAGAAACACTACTTGGTGGTCATTCGGAGCATAAATATTTACCAACAATATTTCCTCATCCTCCAATTTTCCTCTTAACAACAGATACCTACCCTCTTGATCAGCAATCTTTTTTGTGATTTCAAATCCTAACTTCCTAGAAATCATAGTTGCCACCCCTCTTGCTTTAGATGTTCCAAACGCCATCTCATAGTGTTGCATCCAACTCAGATAAAGTTTATTCGTATCTTTTGATTTCTGATGTGTTTCCTGTAAAAATAAAATATCTGGTCTATCTTTTTTCAACGCCGATTCCAACCTCCGTCTCTTAAGAACAGAGCCTGTACCTTTCACATTCCACGATATTATTTTAATACTATCCATAACCAAATTCTTCTCCCAACTTTAAACTCTCCATCGGGCGTGCCACCAAAAACCCTTCACCATACCCACTACATAAAACACACATTTTTCACTCTCCCCACCTTCCAACGAAAAGTCGCCTCTGTCAACCAAAGAGGGGAGAGGGGGGACCTGCAAGATGCGCCCTACTGCCGGCGCTATGCGCTACTTACCCATTCTACCTCTATTAGCTAATTAAGATTACTACTATCTAATGCTCATCCTTCCTTACCTATCTCCTCCTCCATCATAATCAAAGACGGCTCCTCCTCCTCCTCCCCTCGTTGTGGTGTTCCACCTGTTGCCCCACCGGACTCCTCCCTCCCATATTCCCTCCCCAAAGCTCCAGAATCCATCATTTCCTTCTTAAGATTTTTCCATTCTTCTGAATCTACTTGTACCAATCCCAACAAACTCAGGTATTCCAATGGATTAATGCCTTCATCAATAACTTGCATTCTTTTATCATAGAAAAAGCGCAATTGTTGTGGAAATCTCCAATTATACCTTATATTTTTACCCATCAATAATTTAGTAACAGGCCTCATCTTATATCTCCATGTTCTTTCTTTTAGTGAAATATCATTGTAGACTTCTACATCTGAGCCATCAAATTTCAACGCGTCTGAACCAACACTTTTCAGATGAGCCATTACTTTTAATTTATCTGCCCAATTTGCAAATTTAACCAACACATTTCTTTGAGCCACTCTCCCTCTTCTTGGACCCACCCGGAATACACTTCCTAAATCCTCTTGAACAAATTCCTTCCCCATTTTTAAACCATTTAACCACTGAACCACCCTCTCTCTTAACAGATCCGGAGTGCGTTCCGGTACCTGACGGATCAAAATGTTCTGCTTTCTCATCATGTCTTCGACAGCATCTATCCTCATTTCTTGTTCCTGCAGTTTTAACTTACTGTCCCGCACCACCTCCTGAGTCCCTTTTACTTCCTTCTTTACCGCATCCACCTCGATTTGAACCACTCTCAGCATTCCCTCAAATTTATTCAAACTTAAGTCCACCTTTTTGGTATAATCTGTCAGTGTTGACATCATCTTTTCTTGCCTTTTAAACATTTCATTTTTATCTTTCACCCTTGAAGCCTCATTTTTCTCCATTTTTTGCGACAACTTGCCAATTTCCACCATAATTTGAGTCTGGTCCAATGACACTGTGGGCAGAGCTGTTGGCTGAACAGATTCATCCATTGGTGCTTTTTCAATCTTCTTAGGTTTTACAACCTGTTCTTCTTCTTTTGCTTTCGCTCTCGTACCTTTATCCATAGTGATGTAATATATTTCAAACCCAATGTTGCAGATCGCTGTAACAATTCCAATATAGTAAGGCTTACTACACTGCAGCCATAGGTTCCACCAATACAACCATCAAGTTCTTATGTCAGCAAAAGATCCAAAATTTACTGTAATCCACAACGATGGAACAAAGGAAAACAAAAGAAAACAGCTCTCCAAACAGGCAGTTTAAAAGTAAAACTTGTTAACCACAAATAATCCTTTCCCACAAAGCCAGCAGTCAAATGACGTCTTCCAACCACAGCAAAAAGGCTTCAGAACAACAGTTAATCAGGTTGCTGAGGGGGGGGGGAACTCAGAAGGAGAGAGAAATCCAGCCACCAAGGGGTTAAGGTGAGAAGTTGAGAAGCTATTTGTAATCCACACAGTAATGGAACCCTTCAATCAAAGCCACATAATCCTTCCTTTGAAGTGGATAATCAAAACACCCTTTTCCAGCGAGTGCCTTAACTTTGTAGTGAGAAGAGGCCCCCCCTCTTCCCCCTCTTCCCTAAATGAGCAGGCAGTTTAGGCAGAAGAGAAGAGAGAGAAAAAAAACCAAACTCCCACAGCTCTCCTCTTTTCCAGACCAGAGAGGAGGTGAAAAAAAAAGAGAAAGGAAAATTAATCCGCCTTATTGATTTCAGAATGTGGCGCGATCCTCTGGTATGTAGAAAAAAAAAACCACAGTCTATACACGATCACTTTCGTTTTCCCTGGCCGTCGCCATTACAGTACCTCCAGCTCTTCCTCCCCTTCTTTTTCTTCTGAAAAAACTCAGCCGATTTTATGGCTTATAGCTAAGAATGTAGCTCCCTTCAGGCACTTACACACAAATTGCCTTCTCTCCAGCCGCTTTTTGCCACTTCCAAAACCAGTTCCATAGCCTTCTCCTCTCGCTGATCCCGTTCCTCGGCTCTCCAGCGGGAAAGCCGCGACTGCCGTCACAGCTCCACCGCCCAGAAAAACCTCCCGAACTTCGATCATCCAACTTCAAAAGCTCAGCAAACTTTCCAAGGAGACAGGCAAGGATCTTAACTTTAAGCTTTACCACTTGAAAAATTTTCTATTCCGCTCCTTCACATCGTTCACCACTTTGTTGAGCGCGAGCGTCCGAAACTAGATGTTACACAGCGGCCATCTTAGCCAAACCCCCCCGGTTTTCTCAATCCTTCGTTGACCTGCGGACCCAGTTCGGCCATGTGCACGAATGGTGGGTGCTGGTCATTAGGGCAAGGCTTAGGAACCTATAGCAAGTTCCAACGGTTAACCCTTGGTTTTATAGGTTAAGATAATAATACAATATATGTATTATGAATTTGCTTAGGTTATCCTACTTGGAAGCTGCCATTCAAGGCTTTTGTGTTCCATTTGAGTTTGGAGAACAGAGGGTTAATGAAAGGGTAATATTCATTCAGTTTGCAATGTAAAATATTGGTCTGATGTTTGTTCATCTTCTTCTCCTTTGCTTCCTCTTTTACCCCATTGGGTGTTGAGGGATTCCTCATATTCCACTATTTTTGACATTAGTTTTTAGTAATAAGTTTCCTTTCCAGCATTTATTTAGTCCATTTAAGATAAAAGTAACTGACACAGATTATAGGCTACACATGAAATATCTTAATGTTTTACATTTCCCCCAAACAAGATGAACAGGATATGTGAATAGAAGATGTTTCTGTTCCACCCCTGAATTTTTCATCTTCTGCTATTGACCTCAGTTTTTTTGTGGGTGTAATAGTCATTGAAGAATCATGCCAGTACATATCTTCTTCTTCAGGTGCTGTATCCGTTCCGGATATTGACTATCATCATGGTGACAGTCTTCCTGTTCTTAACTCCTTGGAACAGTTCTTCCAAGGACCTTCCATACCAGTCTCTCAGGTTCTTCAGCCATGAAGTCCATCCACATCCAGGGCCTCTCTTCCCAGGGATCTTCCCTTGAATAGCGAGTTGGAGTACTGTATTCTATATTTCATGTCATTCCTCATAATATGCCTGAGTTATTGGAGTTTTCTTTGTTTAATGGTCTTAAACAGTTCTTATTCTTTATTGATCTGGCACAACACTTCTAGGAGCCCTGGTGGCGCAGTGGTTAAACTGCTGTACTACAGCCAAAATGTTGAGAGTTCGATCCTGACACAGACCTCCAGGTTGACTCAGCCTTCAATCCTTCTGAGGTTGGTAAAATGAGTACCCAGCATGTTGGGGGCAAAATGCTAATTAACTTGTGAACTGCTCAGAGAGTGCACTAAATGCTATGGGATGGTATAGAAATGTGATTGCTTTGCTTTTTGCTTTTACATAAGTCACATGGTCAACCCATGATATCCTTAGCAGCCGTCTGTAGTTCTACATTTCAAAAGCTTCATTTTTTTCCAGATGCTTTAGTCAATGTCCAAATTTTGACTCCAGATAGCAACACTGGGAATATGTAACATCTCACTACTGTATTTGGATCTTTGTAGCAAGGGTTAGATCTCTACTGCATAACAAATGTCACATTTTTATGAAGGTGGATCTTGCTTTTTCTATTTTAATTTTAATTACACAATACATATAATATGGGGTGTAGGTTCTACAGCGTATAATTGTTTTTAATATATTTTGTTTGCTTTATGAGGGATTTTATGGTGTTAGCCGCCTCGAGTAGAGATGTATTGTTCCCTAGAGGGGCGAGGTACAAGTGTAAAATTCAATTCAATATAATAACAATAATTTACATTAATTTTCTTAATTCTGGAAGTTGAATGCTAATTCCAGAATTTTTTAAATAATTCTTCCAGGAAGTGCTTAGTTTCAGACATTGCAGATGTCCAATATATTGAACAAAAATATTTACAACATATTTCTCTGACAGACTCATTAGATGATTTATTGGAGTAATCAGTACAATGTACAGCAAATGAAGACAATCAATGCAATAATCTACTAGAAGTATTTTAAAATTATGAACTATGGAATAGTACAGATAATTATTTCTAATTAAAGCAGCAGGATTAGAGAAATGAGGCATTATAAATTAAAACGCACCTAATGAACTTCCCAAGGAGGGTATTCAATGTGGTACCTGAATGGCATAGAGATGACCTAGCAACTACATGCAAACCAATAAAATTTCATTACAGTTTCATTACTGAAATAAAAAGGCCAATTAGATCAATGAAATGTGTGTTGCAGTAGCTCAGGTTTTTAACCCCAGTTAGCCTGCCACTCCCATGATTTTGCTGGCAATCGACTGAGGACAGGTCAGTAATTGCCATTGCCTTTCTTTCTGTCTTCACAGACTCTGAATTTTTTCCTTTTTAAAAAAATACAAAGGTTTGGAAAACAATCTGATGTATCAATAGACAAGTTCATGCACCAGTCTAGATAATCAGCTCAGTCCCTGTGAATTCCAACAGCTTTTTGATGCTTCAAATCCAAATTTCACAGCTATTCAATAGGTCTCTTGTATAGTCAAGCTTCGTCTTAGACTGTAGCACAACTCAATCTATTTTCCCTGGCTTTAATGGGTCCTCCCTCCATCTTCTTGATTTACATTTCTAGGAGAATGAGAAGGAGAGAGAGAAACTTTCTGTGTCTCTTCCTGGGAGGAGAGCCTTGAACTAAGGTCCCTGGCCAAGTGTTCTATTATCCTGGATACTCTGACTGCAGACTTCTTCTACTACTGGACTACTCAATTGGAATTTAAATACTTCATGATTGTTGTCTCAGAGAATAGGGAAGTCTTGCATTATGGAAAATTACAGCTGAGAATGAGCTTGCGCGCAGAAAGGAGAATTAAAAAAAAACAGGCAAGCACATTCCCAAGAATCTGCAGAAGACAATTCCTAAAGATTGTTGTGGCACTCATGGAATATCGTAATAAAAGTTGCCCTGGTTACCTAGAGGTTGATTCTGTTCAGTATCTTGTCAGCAGGTTTGGCCCCACGCTTGGTATAAAATAAGTGTTCAAAGAAATCTCAAGCTATTGGAGGAATGTGTGGCGGAGAGATGCTAAGCAAACTTGCCACAAGCTCTTTGTAATATTCCACTAGTAATATTGCTCTTCTTGTGGCCTAAAACTAGAACCAATACTTTTGAGCATTTATGTACATGAGAATGTTTTCTACAGAAGTTATGGGAAGAGCAGCCTTGTTTCACATGAATCCATGGCAACAAGGCTACGATAAGCTTCAGCCCCTTTTTTGAATTTCACAGCATTGCTGGCTTGTCTCACAACCTTTTAACATGCACGAAATGTACTCTATTGTTGGTTAATAAAGAAAAGAACGTTTCTCTTCAGAAACCACTTTCAAAAAGCAGCCCACACTCAAATTTTGGAAAGGAAAAGCACTAACAGCCATGTTTTAAAATAAATTTAAAATCAGCCAAGCAAATTCAAATCATGTTTCTGTTTTCTTTTAAGAATAAAATGTGCCAGTTTTAATTTCCTTGTTTGCAAGTTAGGTGACTTTCATTTCAAATTGTCCGTTATGAAAAATAGTGACACCACAGCGGGCAGTTCTTGCTGTTCCGAGTCTTGTTGAACATCATGCATTCCTTCAAGGTTCTACTTTCTGAACTCTATGAGCAAGTTATATTACAAATTCCAATTTAATAGTAGCAGTAATAGTTGCAACAGCAACAACAAACAACAACAACAAAAGGAGGGAGACTAATTTTGTTATTACTGCTAATTATAAATGCTTATTGTAGGTGGCTTTGGTTTTTCATGTGTTTTTTCTTACTTGCTTCTTATCCATAAAACTGTTTAGGTCCAAACATTAAACTGTGCAGACCATGTTGGGGGGATAAGTTTTCACCAAATCTGTTTCTGATCAACGACAGAGTATGGTTTATAACAGTGATGGAGAACCTTTTAGAGACTGAGTGCGCAAACTGCAACCCAAAACCCACTTATTTATTGCAAAGTGCCAACACAGGAACAGGGGAGGAAGGAAACGCTCCCATTGGGCTGCTGGGCAGAGGGGCGGGGCAAACTCTGTGCTGGGGGAGGAAGGAAGCATTTCCATTAGGCTGCTGGGCAGAGGGGTGGGGCAAACTCTTTGCTGGGTGACTGCACGGGTGCCCACACAGAGGGCTTTGAGTGCCACCTCTGGCATGCACGCCATAGATTCGCCACCACTGGTTTATAACAATATTGTTCTCATTGCTAATTTGCAGGACTTCCATGGTTACAGTCTTATTTGTGATAATTTGAATGTAATATTGGTGACTAAGTTCTTTTTCCTGATGGTCCGGTATCATTTCCATTTTTGCATTATTTTCAAGTTCCTAATCCACAATTTCCAGCATAATCTCCATAGGATCCTTTCCATAGTTTAGTGACGTGGTTCCCAGAAGGGGGGCAATTTGATTTTTAATGGGGACAATTCGAGAATGAGTTATTAACAGTGAATGGCCTTTTAGGCTTCCTCCATGAGAATTGGAGTTCACTTTTTGAATAATAAGAATTATATGTCATGGGGTGGGGGGCATTAGGATTTTAGAGATGCTTAGGTGGGGCATGGCCAAAAACAGGTTGGGAACCACTGGTTTAGCATTAAAAACCCTCTTTATACAATATGAAAAGCCCCCGCCGTGGAGCCTGTGGAGCCTGTGGAGCCTGTGGAGCCTGTGGAGCCTCCGTTTCCATCTCGGGCTTCCTCCCTCAGCTGGGCCGGTTGGGGGAGGTGCGAGTAGCCCAGCTGTTCCTTGTCCCAGTGAGGCTATGAAAAGCCCCCGCTGTGGAGCCTCTGGAGCCACCGTTTCCATCTCAGCTGCCTCCCTCAGTCCGGCTGGTTGGGGGAGGTGTGAGCAGCACAGCTGTTCCTTGTCCCAGTGGGGCTATGAAAAGCCCCCGCTGTGGAGTCTCTGGAGCCGCCGTTTCCATCTCAGCTCCCTCCCTCAGCCCAGCCGGTTGGGGAAGGTGCGAGTAGCCCAGCTGTTCCGTGTCCCAGTGGGGCTATGAAAAGCCCCTGCTGTGGAGCCTCTGGAGCCGCCATTTCCATCTCGGCTGCCTCCCTCAGCCCGGCTGGTTGGGGGAGGTGCGAGCAGCCCAGCTGTGCCTTGGTGAGGACTTCAGCCACGAACTGTTGCAGCTCATCTGAGCCTTCTCTGAGCCTTCTCCCCCCCGGTCCAGCTTTTGCCGCGGGGGTTGACGCTGCTGAGGACTTGAATCTGGGCTCCGATGAGCCCAGTCCTTGTTAGGTCCTCTTTAAGGTCATTGAACCATGGCTCTGACCTCCCCCCTCCTTTTTGACTTGCCATTTATGATATTGTACCCTGAAGTATTGTTCCCCTATTGTTTGCTGTTATGTAATTCTGCATTCTTTTTCTTGTAAAATGGTATTTTTGCCTTGTACTACTTTAATATTGTATTTCTGTATGTTCTTTACATTGTGAATCGCTTTGGGTTGTCTGTTAGATGAGGAAAGTGGTATATAAAAATAAATTCAAATCAAATCAAATGTAGCTGTTACTTTTTGGATATTTAACAGCTTTGACTACTTCATAGAATTTTCTAAGTTTTATTCTTTTTAATAAGTCTGAAGTGGTTGCTTTTTAGAAGTTGGGTTAATTAACCACAGTGTCAATACTCATTATTGCAGTGCTAAAGTTGGTCCAGAGGCCAAAATCATTGTGAATCTGTTCTGCTTGTCATTATTTTAGTGAATCATTATTGTATTTTATACTTTTGTTGTGTTCTGATGGTTTTATCTTACACATGGATTACAATGTATCTGAGCCAATGTAACCTTGCCTATAGCAACAATGTAACCTTCAGCTGTATCATATAAACCCTGTAATAGGACGCGAGCTAATGACCACCAGCTGGCAGCAGCGAGCGTCCAAGCTCTCTTGGTCCGAACTCATCAAAGGCAACAGCGCGGGAAGTTTTCCCGCCACCACCTACACCTGGACAAGAAGGGCGTGACCCGCAATGACGTCACGCAGACAGTAGCCAATGGGCTACCATGGCACCACGTTCAAATGTATTACTACTGTATATAAAGAGCTATCGATCCGCCATTACCTCATGTTCCCTCTGTCCACGATGCAATAAACCTGAGTTAACCCAGCCCGAGGCTGTGTCCTGTGTCTTGGTTTGCATACACCAAATTGGCGACGAAGGTGGGATCATGGATCCCCACGGAACAGCCAGGGCACAGAGCGGGTTCAACATCACCAAACCGCAAGACTGGGAGCTGCTTGAGATGGACTTCCAGGCGGCACTGGTGGAACTCAGAGTCAAAGGAGACGACGAGGAGAGGAAGAGGGCCATCCTCACCAGAATGCTCGGGATGGAAACCAAGCGGACGCTGGTGGGCATCATCGCTCCGAAGAAGGTGAGCGAATTTAAGGCGGACGACATCATGAAGCTGCTGCGAGAGCGCTTCTGTCCCTCGAGGGCAATGTTTCCCGCTCGGAGCGCGTTTTGGAGGCGAGTCCAAGCGCCGGATGAGTCGGTTGAGGCATTCGTGGCCGCCATGAGGATAGCCGCCGCCCCCTGTAAATGGGGCGACATCCTAGAGATGGCCCTCAGGGACGGCGTGTTGTGTGGCCTGAAAGACAAGGAGGTACAGCGCAGCTTGATGAACAAGGAGCCGCCACCCACGCTGGCAGAGGTCGTAGAGGCCGCGGAAGCCGCAGAGTCCACGAATGCTGGAGTGGACGAGATGCACCAGTGGCGTGAGTGGCGTCCTAGAGCCGGCAAGGCGGAAAATTCGGTGCACGGGAAGTCCGGACAGTCGGTGCACGCAACTCGACGGGCCTCAAAGTCGTCTACGGAAGGCAGCGACGGCGAGGAGGTCCAGAAGGTCCGAAAGGGTGGTCGACGCTGCGAGGGTTGCGGAGCGGCCCATGAGCGCGCGAGATGCCCGTTCAGGAAGGCCGAGTGTTACACCTGCGGCCGTCGGGGGCACATCGCCAAGGCATGCAGAAAACGGAAGGAGGGCCGGAGGCAGTCACAAGACCGTGCGGCCAGACCGGACCGTCCAGCGAGGCCCAAAGATGGCGCCCAGACCACGAGGAAGCAGGATGGCGTGGGCCGCGTCTCGGACGACAGCGAGGACGACGCCCCAGTGTTCAGCGTGTCCGCGGGACAGTCCCATTACTTCGTTGAGGTATTAGTACAAGGGGCCCCTATTAAGATGGAAATTGACTCGGGGTCCTCCTATTCTATAATTCCCCAGAAAGAGTTCTTGAAAATCGACCCCCACGTGCGGCCCAAACTTAAAGCGTTGAGGTCCACGCTACGAGACGTACAGGGAAACAGCATTCCGGTGTTGGGGGTCGGGAAATTTCGGGTCAATTTTAAGAGACATTCTGCGGAACTGCCCCTAGTTGTCCTCAAGGGGGGAAGCTGTAGCCTCCTAGGGACACAGTGGTTTCAGCCCTTAGGTTTGTTCATAGGGGGAGTGCATACCGTGGGGGGGGACCCAATACAAGCGGTTTGCGATGCGCATCCCGCCGTTTTTAAGAAAGGACTCGGAAAGTTCAAGGGACCCCCTGTAGCTTTCGACATAGACCCGGAGGTCCGCCCGATAAGACTCAAACCGCGCAGGGTGCCGTTCGCACTCAAGGACAAGATAGAGGCGGAACTGGACAAACTGGTGGGCCAGGGGATTCTTATTCCTGTTGATTCCGCGGAGTGGGAAACTCCAATTGTAACGGCTCTAAAGGCTAACGAGGAGGTGCGCATTTGCGCTGATTATAAGTGTACAATTAACAAGGCGATCCGCCCTAATGCATACCCGGTGCCAGTGATCAGCCACCTTTTGGCCAGGCTGAATGGGGGAAAGTGTTTCGCTAAACTCGATTTGGCACAAGCCTATCAGCAACTTCCTGTGACCCCCGCCACGGCCGCGGCACAAACGATAGTTACACATAAAGGAGCGTTCCAGGTATCGCGGTTACAGTTTGGCGTGAACTCGGCACCCGGCCTTTTTCAGTCGCTTGTGGAACGCCTCCTGAAGGGACTGGAGGGGGTGTTGCCTTATTTTGATGACGTGTTGATAACAGGGGGGAGTGAGGCTGAACTGGCAAAGAGGTTGGACAAAGTACTGACCGTGTTCGAGAAAGCGGGGCTGAGATTGAGGAAGGACAAATGTGTCTTTTTCGAAACCGAGGTCGAGTTTTTAGGGTTCCGGATCACACCCGAGGGGATTAAGCCGTCTAAATCCAAAGTAGCAGCTATTAAAAAGGCCCCTCGCCCCACATCCAAAACCGAGCTACAGTCCTTCCTGGGGCTCCTCAATTTTTACCATACATTCCTCCCGCGGAAGGCGTCCGTGGCCGAACCGCTCCATCGGTTACTTAAAAAGGAGGAGACATGGATGTGGGGTGACGAGCACGAGAGGGCGTTCAAAGAGCTAAAGCAACTCCTAACATCTGAGGCAATCCTGACGCACTTCGACCCCAAACGGCCAGTGGTCCTAGTCTGTGATGCATCCCCGGTGGGGGTGGGGGCGGTGCTTTGCCACGTGTTGGAGGACGGAAGGGAGGCCCCGGTAGCGTTTTACTCAAGGTCCCTGTCCCAAGCGGAGCGAAATTACGCACAAACCGACAGGGAGGCGTTAGCAATAGTAGCGGGAACCAAAAAATTTCACGATTTTTTGTATGGCCGCCCGTTCAAAATCGTGACCGATCACAAGCCACTGTTAGGGATTTTCACGGCAAGCAAGCCCACGCCGCAGATCCTGTCCCCGAGAATGCTGCGATGGGCTATTTTCCTCAACGCATACCAACATGAGTTGGAGTACCGGCCCGGAAAGGAGATCAGCCATGCTGATGCACTTTCGAGATCCCCTTTGCCCTTGTCGGACGACCAAAAGGCGAGAGTAGAAAGAGACCGCCAGGTGTTGCTAATTGAGGTTTTAGACGCACCCCCAATAGTACCAGCCGACATTGCTAGGGCGACAGGCAAGGACAGAACGCTGGAGAAAGTTAGTTCATGGGTACAGAAGGGGTGGCCGGCATCGTCCCCGAGTACAGAGTTCGACCCATTCTTTCGGAAAAAGCTAGAGTTGTCCCTAGAAAGGGGGTGCCTTTTGTGGGGCCAACGGGTGGTGGTCCCTACGCCCCTGCGGACGAGGGTGCTCGAACTGCTGCACGTCAGCCACCCGGGCATAGTTCGTTCAAAGGCGCTGGCCCGGAGTTACTTCTGGTGGCCACAGCTGGACGCGGACATTGAGCACATGGTCGGCACTTGCGAGGCATGCCAGGGATCCCGACCTGAGGCGGCCTGTCTTCCGCATAGGGAATGGGACACAGCAAGGGGGCCATGGTCCAGAGTGCACGTAGATTTCGCTGGCCCATTCCGAGGAACCATGTTTCTCCTGGTGGTGGATGCGTTCTCCAAGTGGCTGGAGGTTATCCCAGTAAAGAGCACGTCCTCCGCCACGACAATTAGCCAGCTAAGGAGAGTCTTTTCCACGTTCGGTTTACCCGACACTTTAGTCAGCGATAACGCTAGTTGTTTCACCTCCGCTGAGTTCGGAGCATTCATGGAGGCAAACGCCATTCGGCATGTCACATCCGCACCGTTTCACCCGGCCACGAATGGCCAAGTGGAACGGCTGGTGCGTACAACAAAGGAGGCGCTGCGGCGCATGGGCCCGGGGGACCTGAATCACCAAGTATGCCAGTTCCTCTTAGCGTATAGGGTAACCCCCTTAGCGTCAGGCTACTCGCCGGCAGAGCTCTTGATGCGGCGAAAACTGACCACGATCCTGTCCAGGCTAGACCCGACGAGAGTCGAGGATAAAGGGAAAAACATAGGGTTGGCAGTCTCGAAAGGTTTCGCCGCCGGTGACCCTGTTCACTGCAGGAACTATTCCAGCGCAGGGCCAGCCTGGGTACCAGGGACGGTTGTAGAACAGACGGGGCCAGTGTCGTACCGGGTCGAGACTAACACCGGCCTCCTCTGGAGGAGGCACGCAGACCAACTGAGGCACCGAGTGAGTGGGCCAGTCAGTGGGGCTCAGCAACAGGATTCAGCGTTAGGGTTCTCCCCCACCCGCTTAACCCAAGGGGGAGACAGCAGTGGACAACAGTCCCAAGCAAGGGGGGAAGGCAGAAGCAGCGGCCCCGACTCATACCCTTTTGATACGCCAGTCCTATCAGGGGCCGGGGAAGGGGGAGAGGAGTTCGCGACCGCTGCCCCCGATTGTAATTTTGATTTTGATTTTGCGAGCCGGGGGGGTTTTCAGGAGTGTTCCCCCACCCATCCAAGCGAGAAGAGGGGTTTTTCGTTAGCCCCCAGTGCCCCCGGTTCCTCCCTAAGAAAGAGCACACCTCCCAACAACGCCGCGGAGCCGCGGCAAGTCACTAACGAGTCTCCCTCTCCAATTACAGGACAGGAAACCAGGGGACAAAGAGAAGGTAGCAAACCCGGGGAGAGGCAGCCCGCATCGAGACCCCAGCGTGTTCGAAATAAGCCATCTTGGCTGAGAGACTTTGTCTCCTAAGGGGGGGGGAGTGTGTTTAAGTGTGGGCTCGAGACTTTGTCTCGTCCTAGGGGGGAGGGGTGTTGTGTTCTGATGGTTTTATCTTACACATGGATTACAATGTATCTGAGCCAATGTAACCTTGCCTATAGCAACAATGTAACCTTCAGCTGTATCATATAAACCCTGTAATAGGACGCGAGCTAATGACCACCAGCTGGCAGCAGCGAGCGTCCAAGCTCTCTTGGTCCGAACTCATCAAAGGCAACAGCGCGGGAAGTTTTCCCGCCACCACCTACACCTGGACAAGAAGGGCGTGACCCGCAATGACGTCACGCAGACAGTAGCCAATGGGCTACCATGGCACCACGTTCAAATGTATTACTACTGTATATAAAGAGCTATCGATCCGCCATTACCTCATGTTCCCTCTGTCCACGATGCAATAAACCTGAGTTAACCCAGCCCGAGGCTGTGTCCTGTGTCTTGGTTTGCATACACCAAAACTTTGTAGTTTAACAGATTGTACATTTTTGTTAATGGGTGTTTTAAAGTAAACATTTAATCCTGCCATGGACAGTGAGGGTCAGGAGCTGACTGGGGCGCTTTCTAGCCATGTTATCTGGGATCAGTTCGATCCTGAGGAAGTGGACAGGCTCCTTGCAGCTCTTCGTGCCACTACATTCCCGTTACATCCCTCTCCTGCCTGGAGGTGAAGGTCTCCAAGGCGGTGACAGGTAGCTGGGTCAGGGCAATAATTAATTCATCATTACGGGAGGGGATGTTTCCTGCATCTTTAAAACATGGTTTGGTATGCCCCCTCCTAAAGAAATCATCTCTCGACCCAGCGGTGCTAACTAATTATAAGCCTGTATCCAACCTTCCCTTTTTAGGTGATCCAAGTAATGCTGTCAAATCCTATCCAGGTGTCTGGAGGCTGTGGGGGTCTGGATGGGGGACAATAGGCTACAACTGAATCCCAGCAAGACTGAGTGGCTATGGATTAGGGGCCCTGCGTTATCCCGGGAGCTACTATCTTTGGTTCTGGATGGGGCTATTTTGCCCCAGACAGACCAAGTGCACAACTTGGGGGCTCTCCTGGACTCATGACTACTGCTCGAAGAGCAGGTGGCAGTTGTGGTCAGGAGGGCTTTTGCACAACTTCGTGTAATTCACCAGTTGCACCCGCTCCTGGACCGGAACTCCTTGCTCATGGTCACATATGCTCTGGTCACATCCAGACTAGATTACTGTAATGCGCTCTACATGGGGCTGCCCTTGATGACCATGCAGAAATTGCAGCTGGTCCAGAATGCGGCAGCCTGGGTAGTGATGGGATGCGGGCATTATGCCCATGCCTCGTGTCTGCTCCTAGAGCTGCACTGGTTACCAGTATGCCTCTGGGTGCAATTGAAGGTGCTTGTGATGACCTTTAAAGCCCTACATGGTAGTGGGCCAGGATATCTAAGAGACCGAGTCACCCCAAGGATGTCTGTCCGTCCAACCAGAGCAGACCGGAGGGGCTCTGTAGTTGTACCATCGGTTAGAGGGGCTCGCCTCTCTAGCACACGAAGGAGGGCCTTCTCCGTGTCCGCACCAGCCCTATGGAACCTCCTGCTGTTAGAGTTATGGCTACAGACGGAATTGCTGCCCTTTAGAAAAGAACTTAAAACTTGGTTGGCAGGGCAGGTGTGGGGTGCTGATGGGGAGGTGACCCCCGCCCGCTGGTTTGTATGATTTAAGATCCTCCTTCTCTTTTAAGGATGGGGTGGGCGTGTCTTTTAAGATTTATGGGTTTTTAATTGATTCTAATTGATTTTAATGGTTTTTAGTGAGCTATTTTATAGTGTTTATTTGTTAGCCACCCAGAGTCGCCTCATTCAGTTAGAAAATTAATTTATTGGGCTCACTGAGTGAAAAAATATATGGGCAACTTCACTTCCTGGCTAGCCCAATAAATTTTGTTTGTTTGTTTCTTCTGTTAGGCTGCCCTGCCATTTTGGAATTAAATGTAACATGCATCTCATGGTGTTCTGAATCATGGATAGAGAAGAACAATGTCCCATATTCATAAACCTGAGGGCTTAATTAAAGAATTGCATTTTAAATGTTTTTTTTTAAAAAAATGTTTGAAATAACTGTGTTTTTAAAATGAATGCTTAATTTGCATTTCAATATAGTTTCCATGGTATTTTTAAACTGTTGATTATTGTATAATTTTGTTGTTTAGAGCTGCCTTCGGTCCCCAATGGGAAGAAAGGTGGTATATAAAATAAAATAAAATAAAATAAAATAAAATAAAATAAAATAATGGGTTAATCAAACAATTTCCCTATTATCTCTTCCCATTGCCTGGGACTGCTGCCCTTATTAGAACAGATCATGACCACTCATAAAGTGGCAATGTCTTCAGTGGGGTCTGGCATGGCAGTGTATAGTGGGAATACCCTTTTCTGTCACCTATGCTCTAAATGCTTTAATCTTTGGCCCAGTTCAGTGCTAGGTCAGATAAATGCTGCATGTCATGGGAATGTGCCTTATTTTTACAATGCAGAGAGGAGGACTGATTCCAGAGATTGTCTCTGTGTGTCTTTTTGACTGGCATTGTGGATTTAGGAAGCTCTCAATCAAGGGAGGGATGGGGAATCAAGATACAGGACATTCTCCTTGGAACCCTCAACAGTTCTTAGCCAAGCAGATCCCTTGGTCAAATCAAATACGGCATAGAAATGTCCTATGCATGCCAACCTGTGTGTAAATGTGCAGGTTTGCCATGTGTATTTCTCCATCTCTCCCTCCCTCCTCATTTCTCCTCTCTCTGAATTGTGTCAAAAGAACCTAGGTTCTGAAGGGTTAGAGAGCCCTTTGTGTTTTGCATAGGGACATTTCCCCTGTTTTGGTCCATTGAGAACTTTCCTGGAAATGTTCTCAAATGGCTGGAGAGACTGGCATTAGGGGATAAAAGGAGGGACAGGGAAGTGGGTGGTATTGATGAAAAGGGGAGTAGGATGGTCAATGATCCCAGTGATGATTGCAGTGATCTGATAGGTGCAGTGTCTTGTCTACAAGGGATAAATGTGTGTGGATGGAAACATCAATTTACATGTTTTAAACTGCCCATTTTGACCCTTTTTGAGCATGATTAAGCCTAAGCTTCCACTGAGCCAAGTGGGATATGGGAATAGATTGAATCCTGTTTGTCACTGCATTTCCTGCTCTTCTAGCTCAGAGATTTCTTTTCTGAAGCTCTTCTCACTTTGCTCATAATTTTAAAAAAATCCTTGACAAACTTTGCTATTACAGTGTTGGCTGTGAACATGTTATGTATGTATGTATGCATGTTCATTATACTGTAAAGGCAAGATTGTAACCACTCCAGATACAAACGATATCAGCTGTAAAGGAACGCGAGCAGACAGCCTATAGAGGGCAGCTGCGAGCGTTCACTCTCACATGGTTCACATTGCTTAATCACGGACAGCCGCGGGGAAACCTTCCCCGCATTCAGCAGCTGAAGAAAGATCTGCATTCAGCAGCAGGAAAGGAGGCGTGCCTGGGCGAGGCCACGCCGGTAGCAGCCAATGAGCTACCGTGCTACAAGATTCAAATGTAGAGAGCTACTGTATATATTGAGATGTATCACCGCCATTACCTCATGCTTCACCGTAACCTCATGCAATAAACCTGTGTTAAACCAACCCTTCGGTTGTCCGGTTGTCCTTGGTCCCATACACCAAATTGGCGACGAAGGTGGGATCATGGCTGCCCACGGGACCAAGACATGCGCCGGCTACGAGATCAGGAAGCCGGGAGACTTGGAGCTGTTTGAGATAGACTTCAACGCAGCGCTGGTGGAGCTCGAAGTCTCAGATGAGGCCAAAAAGAGGGCCATTTTCGTCCGCATGCTTGGACACGAGACCAAGAGGACCTTGGTGGACCTGATCGCGCCGAGGAAGGTGAGCGACCTCAAAGCCACAGAGCTCCTGGCGGCGCTGCGCGCCCATCTCCGGCCAGCCATAGCGATGTTCCTCGCTCGGAGCGCGTTCTGGAGGCGAGTCCAGGCACCCGGGGAATCGGTCGATGAGTTCGCCGCGGCCCTGCGGTTGGCCGCCGGCCCATGCAAGTGGGAACTCCCCGACGTCACCCTCCGGGACTGCCTGCTATGCGGTCTGAGGGACACAGAGACTCAGCGCGCGCTGATGAAAAGGGAGCCGCCTCCCACGTGGCAACAAGTCCTCGACGCGGCACAGGCTGCAGAGGCCACGACGGCCGGGGTGCACGAGCTTCAGGACTGGCGCCCGAAGCCCGCCAAGGCAGAGAGTTCGGTGCGCGCGGCCCGGCGGGTTTCGAACTCGTCTGCGGAGAGCAGCGACGACGAGGACGTCCGGAGGGTCCAGAGAGAGGGCCGGCGCTGCGACGGCTGCGGCGCCGCCCACGCCCGCACCAAATGCCCATTCCGCAAGGCCGAGTGCCACAACTGCGGCCGGCGCGGGCACATCGCCAAGGTCTGCCGGAAACGGCGCGAGGCCACCAGGAGTTCTCCAGACCGCTCGGCGAGGCAGGACCGCACCACGAGGCAGGACCGCACCACGAGGCCAAAGGACGGCACCCGGACCACGAGGACGCGGGACGGAGTAGGGCGCATCTCCGATGACAGCGAGGATGACGCGCCGGTTTGCAGCGTTTCCACGGAGCACCCCCGTTACTTCGTTGAGGTAGTAATACAAGGGGCCCCTGTTAGAATGGAGGTGGACTCGGGTTCTTCATACTCTATTATTTCCCAGGGGGAGTTCATGAAAATCGCCCCCCACGTGCGGCCCAAGCTCAAAGCGTTGAGGGCCACACTGAAGGACGTGCAAGGGAACCGCATCCCAGTGTTGGGGGTTGGGAAGTTCCAGGTCCAGTTCAAAAAGTACACCGCAACGCTTCCCCTAGTCGTCCTCAAGGGAGGTAAATGCAGCCTCCTCGGGACTCAATGGTTCCAGCCCCTGGGTTTGTTCATTGGGGGGGTGCACGCCGTGGGAGCACACGCCGCCGGGACTGATCCAATACAGAGCGTGTGCGACGCGCACCCCGAGGTTTTTAAAAAGGGGCTCGGAAAATTCAAGGGCCCCCCAGTGACTTTCGACCTGGACCCTGGAGTGCGTCCAATCAGACTTAAACCGCGCAGAGTGCCTTTCGCACTAAAGGACAAAATAGAGGCGGAGTTGGACAAATTGGTGGGCCAGGGGATTCTTGTTCCTGTTGATTCTGCGGAGTGGGAAACTCCAATTGTAACAGCGCTTAAGGCCAACGGGGAAGTCCGCATATGCGCTGATTACAAGTGCACCATCAATAAGGCGATCCGCCCTAATGCGTATCCGGTGCCGGTAGTCAGCCACTTGTTGGCCAGGTTACACGGGGGGAGGTGTTTCGCTAAACTCGACCTGGCCCAAGCCTACCAGCAACTCCCGGTGACCCCCGCCGCAGCTGCTGCGCAGACCATAGTCACCCACAAAGGGGCGTTCCAGGTATCGCGCCTCCAATTCGGCGTGAATTCGGCGCCCGGGATTTTCCAGTCACTGGTGGAACGCCTCCTGAAGGGGTTAGAGGGGGTGTTACCCTACTTTGATGACGTATTAATTACAGGGGGGAGCCGGGCCGAATTAGCAACAAGGTTGGGAAAGGTCCTGACAATATTCGAAAAGGCGGGGTTGCGGTTGCGGAAAGACAAATGCGTCTTCTTCGCTACAGAGGTTGAGTTCCTAGGGTTCCGTGTCACTCCCGAGGGAATTAGGCCGGCCCAATCCAAGGTAGCCGCCATCAAGAAGGCCCCTCGCCCCACCTCCAAGCCCGAGTTGCAGTCGTTCCTCGGACTGCTCAACTTCTACCACTCCTTCCTCCCGCGGAAGGCAGCAGTGGCAGAACCGCTTCACAAATTGTTAAAAAAGGACGAGGCATGGAAGTGGGGCGACGACCAGGAGAAGGCTTTCAATGACCTGAAGCGACTCCTGGCATCAGATGCCGTACTGACCCACTTCAATCCCAAACGCCCAGTGGTCCTGATATGCGATGCATCTCCGGTGGGGGTGGGGGCGGTGCTATGCCACGTGCTGGAGAACGGTAGGGAGGCCCCGATAGCTTTCTACTCTAGATCCCTGTCCCAAGCGGAGAGGAACTATGCTCAGACAGACAGGGAAGCACTAGCAATAATTGCGGGGACCAAGAAATTTCATGATTTTGTGTACGGCCGCCCCTTCACCATAGTGACTGACCATAAGCCTTTGCTGGGCATTTTCACCGCAGATAAGCCCACACCCCAGATCCTGTCCCCGAGAATGCTCAGGTGGGCCATTTTTCTCAACGCGTATCAGCACGCGTTGGTATACCGGCCCGGGAAGGAGATCAGCCATGCCGACGCTCTGTCGAGGTCCCCCATTCCCCGGGATTGCTGCCACGTGGGTGGAGTAGAGAGGGACCACCAGGTCTTAATGATAGAGGTCCTAGACTCCCCTCCAGTAGTACCGGCCGACATCGCCAAAGCGACAGGCAAGGACAAAACGCTGGCCACAGTTTGCTCCTGGGTGCAGAAAGGGTGGCCCGTGTCTTCCCCAGCAGCGGAATTCGACACATTTTTCAAAAAGAGACTAGAGTTGTCCCTAGAGAGGGGTTGCCTTTTGTGGGGACAGCGGGTAGTGATCCCCACGTCTCTCCGGCCGAGGGTGCTTAAACTGCTGCACGTCAGCCACCCGGGGATCGTACGCTCTAAGGCACTAGCCCGCAGTTACTTTTGGTGGCCCCAGCTAGACGCCGACATCGAACACATGGTCGGCACTTGCGAGGCGTGCCAAAGCTCAAGGCCAGAAGAGGCTCGCTCGCCACCTAGGGAGTGGGACGCTGCAAGGGGGCCCTGGTCCCGAGTGCACGTAGACTTTGCTGGCCCGTTCAGGGGAACGCTTTTCCTCCTCGTGGTGGACGCGTTCTCTAAGTGGTTGGAGGTCATTCCAGTCTCGAGCACCTCCTCGGCCACAACGATTAAACAGTTAAGGAGGGTCTTTTCCACGTTCGGTTTACCCGACACCCTCGTCAGCGATAACGCTAGCTGTTTCACGTCCGCCGAGTTCAGGGCATTCATGGAGCGCAACGCCATTCGGCACGTCACCTCCGCCCCTTTTCACCCGGCCACCAACGGCCAAGTAGAGCGCCTCGTGCGCACCACGAGAGACGCGCTACTGCGCATGGGTCCCGGAGACCTCGAACTGAAATTGTGCCAATTCCTGCTGAGATACAGGGTCACCCCATTAGCGTCAGGGTACTCCCCCGCGGAGCTGTTGATGCGCAGGAAGCTGGCCACGGGGATCTCCAAGCTAGACCCCACGAGAGTGAGGACAAAGGGCGGAACATAGGGGTGGAACCCACAAAGAGCTTCAGCATAGGCGCCCCGGTGCACTGCAGGAACTACGCCAGCGCGGGGCCAGCCTGGGTGCCGGGCACCGTAGTAGATCAAACCGGCCCCGTCTCATACCGCGTAGAGACCAGTACAGGTTTCCTGTGGAGGCGACACGTAGACCAACTCAGGCGTAGGGTCCCCGGAGAGCAGGACGCGGACGAGAATAGCATCGAATCAGCGTTAGGGTACTCCCCCACCCGTTTAGCCCAAGGGGGAGGAAAAGGGGAGCATGGGTCCCCACCAAGGGGGGAGGAAAGGCAATCGATCCACAGAGATCTTTCGGGGGAGTCCCCGTCAGAGAGGAGGAGCCCCGATCACACTCATACCCCGCGGAAGCCGCGGAAGTCTCCCCGAAATTCAGATGCCCATAGAAGTTTAGACGTTGATTTACAGTACCAGGGGGAGTTAGCGGAGTGGTCCCCCACCCGTCCTAGCGAAAAGAGGGGTTTCAGTTCAGCCCCTGGTACTTCCAGTCCCAGTAGCCCCTGTGAGTTAGAATGCAATATAGCGCCAATGTCCCGGAGACCGACACCTCCAAGACGGGAGGCATCAGCAAGTCCGCCCACCACAGTCTTAAGGTCCCCCGAGCAGGGATCAGAAGGTAGCCGTTCCACAAGGGCGACCTCATCGGTTCCGCGGTTCACATTAGGAGGGTCCCCGGGGTCCGAGAGCAATAGGCAGGGGTTTACCTCCCAACTATTCATTCCATTCCCATCCCCGAGCGCAAGGCAGGCACGGACGCCCCACAGAGCCACTAACGAATCCCCGTTTCCCGTTGCAGGACAAGCACCCGCGGAGTCAGGGATCACGGGCTCTCCAGAATTAGGGCAGGCGCAAGCACGCCCCAAGCGAACGTGCGGCAAGCCACAATGGTTGCGGGACTTCGTCCCATCCTAGGGGGGAGGGATGTTATGTATGTATGTATGCATGTTCATTATACTGTAAAGGCAAGATTGTAACCACTCCAGATACAAACGATATCAGCTGTAAAGGAACGCGAGCAGACAGCCTATAGAGGGCAGCTGCGAGCGTTCACTCTCACATGGTTCACATTGCTTAATCACGGACAGCCGCGGGAAAACCTTCCCCGCATTCAGCAGCTGAAGAAAGATCTGCATTCAGCAGCAGGAAAGGAGGCGTGCCTGGGCGAGGCCACGCCGGTAGCAGCCAATGAGCTACCGTGCTACAAGATTCAAATGTAGAGAGCTACTGTATATATTGAGATGTATCACCGCCATTACCTCATGCTTCACCGTAACCTCATGCAATAAACCTGTGTTAAACCAACCCTTCGGTTGTCCGGTTGTCCTTGGTCCCATACACCATGGGACCAAGGGATATGGGAATAGATTGAATCCTGTTTGTCACTGCATTTCCTGCTCTTCTAGCTCAGAGATTTCTTTTCTGAAGCTCTTCTCACTTTGCTCATAATTTTAAAAAAATCCTTGACAAACTTTGCTATTACAGTGTTGGCTGTGAACATGAAAACCTGATTAACCTCAGCTGTAAGATGTGCTAAGACATATTTTGATTCTGTTATTTTCTGATAAAGCTATAGCTGGGAGGTAAAATAGTTTCTAGAAAAAATCATGGTTGTGTGCGTGCCAGCAGAAAACAGAAGTCAGTGGATTTGGAGATTAAATCCCTGTTCTAGTTTCAGTCAACAAGGAAGTAGAATCTAACTGCCAAACAGTAATAAAGTGGTGATGACAGGCTCATTCTTTTTTTTAAAAAAAACTTCTATAATAGGAAAAGGGAGTTAAAGAGTTTATGTTTTCTCTTTGACTATTGTTGCCTAGCCATCTCTTAACTAGTGATGTTGATGGGAAAGAAGATTTGATGCAAGGTTATCAGTGCTGACAGTTACATTATGACAGGGTTGAAAGAAGAACGGTTCTGCAGTTCCAATGGGAGAAACTCGGGACTTTAGGCAAGGTGCCTTAAATGCTTCCTGTTGTTTCATTTCTGGAATTCTTGGGTGCTGGTGTGTGCAGCAACAACCAGGAGGAAGTGCTATTTCCTATATGACTGTGGGTCAGTAAGTTGGCCACAGCCACCTGTGCTGTCCAACCCCTGAGCAGTCCACTGGATGAGAAGGGGAAAAAAGATTTAGGAGACTGAGGGCACCAGAGTTATCACAGGTGGGAATATATCTCTATTTCCACTTGCTTCTGGTGGCACTACGCACCATAGATAGTACAGGAGGTAGGCCAGAGAAGTCACTGCCTGCATTATTCTAGGTATATGCAATTGGCAAAAGCAGCACCAACAAATGAGCCATAGAGGAGAAGCACCATCAGGAAAGATGTAGGTGGGGGAGGGCTAAAGTTGTAAAAGTGGTTTTCAATTTGATGGTTCAATCCCTACTGTGTCTCCTGGGGGAAAGCCTTCAACTAAACTAATTGGCTGTTAACAATAAATCTTTAAAGGACGCCTTGAACAGGAATTTTCTAAAAATTTCTTAAATATATGCCGGTCACGATGGCTGATTGCCATCATGGCAGGGGCCGTGAAAAACTGCTGTTGCCGCCACACTGGATGCCAGACTCTTGGGAGGTGGGAACACGGCTGAGGACTGACTGTTTCATCGCACCTGGAGTTGTCAGACTTGCCGGACCCCCACCCTGGTGAGAGCAGGGGCGGGGAGGAGAGACTGGCTCAGTGGTGGGGCGACCAGCGCGACTTCAAGATCTTGTCGCTTCCGGAGCTCCCAGTCTCGCCATTCCCACTTTTAGTGTGAGTAGGGGTGAGTGGAGAGACGAGAAACAGGGAGATGGACTGGCCCAGCAGCTGTTGATGTTTCCTCAGTTGAGGACGTTGAGCTTGGGCTCCATCTGGGACGTGAGCTGTGCTCCATCACCTGGGGACTTTGCGTATTGTGTATTATGATGTTAAATGATATTTGATGCTGCTCTGTATTGTTATATTGTATTTTGTGGTTATTATAGTGTAATTAGTGATTGATTTTTGTATTATTGCTTGTGTATTATTATGTGTATTATCTTATTATGCTGTTATATTGTATTTATATGTTGTTGCCACCTTGAGTCGGCCTCGGCTGAAAAGGCGAGGTACAAATTAAAATTGAAAATGAGGGATGCGGCCTGGCAGAGCTCTAAAGAAATGGCATTCCACATTGTTGGAACCACCAACGAGAAGGTTCATTTTCTTGTTGTGACCTTCTTTGCCTCTCCTTGTCAGTACCTAGAGCTGAGGCCAGTTGTGAAGACTGGGTGATTATTATTTTTTGGGATACTCCTCCAGATAACAAGTCCTAAACTGTTTAGGAATTTGAATTTAATTGTTAAAATCTTGTGTGTAACTTGGATGGGAACAGGTAGCCAATGCAGCTATATAAGGACCAGGGAGATATGGTTGTATTTGTTTGTCCTGGTTGCAGCATTCTGGACCTGTGCAATTTCCATATTAAGGACTAGAATCATATAAAGAGTAGAATCATATAAAGAGCAATCTCAGTCTTTGAGATTACCAATGTGTGGACCAGTGTTGTTAGGGATTGTCTGTCAAAAAATGGGTGATTTGACAAAGGTGGAAAAACACAGATTTAGATACAATCTCGATCTGGTGTTTACGATTCTGGTGCTCCAAATTGAAGCTGAATCTATAATAACTCCTAGACTCTGGGCCTGGTTCCTCCAAGGCAGGACCAGGCCCACCAGTGAGTGTAGGAATTTGATTCATGTAAAGATAATCATTCAGCCTCATTAGCAGCAGTTTATAGTCCCAGATCTTTTAAGAGAGAGAGTTAAAAGGTCTAACGGAGTCCAGCTTCATTAGACGGAGTAAATAGGAAACAGAGATAGAGAGAAAGCAAAACACACACTGGTCTTTTGGCTGAACAAAGGAATAATCATGGCTTCTCTTTATTCAAGCAGAGTATCTCAGAAACGAAACTTAACAGAAACAAAACTTAAGGCACAGAGCCAATAAGAATGTCAGAGCCCAAATAAGGAGAAAGAAGGGAGAAATCTTCTCATATTCTACGCATGCCCAAAATCCAGTGTTATCTCTCATGCAGACAAAGAGGACTTTTGTTTACACAATGTGTCAGAGACAGCCAGACAGAAAACAGATACATTCCCACATGTCCTCCTTTTTCATTTAAATTTGAGAGAGGGACGGCTAATCATACCCCTGCATGTCATCATACTCCATAACTACTCCTCCATATACATCATCACTGTCCTCCTGGACATCGTACCCCTCCTGACTCCTGGTACCTTGTTCCGGAGGATGATACCTCATTGAGTACAATTGCCGTCGTGCAAAACCCGATGTCTCCCTTCTACGCAGTGGACATGTGTTACACATAGAAATAAGGTTAGGAATACAATTAATGCAAAAACACAAAGATATAAGGCAGATAATAATAATGAACCCATAAAAGAAAACTTGTCTAAGGACAGATAAATCAGGCAACCAAGAAGTCACCCAATCAAAGAGATTAACATCAGTGCGTACATTGTTAGTAATGCTCTCCTGTAAATTCTGAAGTTCTTTCTCAATAGTATTATTCAGATCCTGGAATTTTACCCGACATCCCTGGTTCCCGACCAGTTTACAAAATCCTCCGGATTTTGCTAACAGGTAATCTATGGCCAGTCTGTCCTGCATTTGGTCTTGATGAAGCTCAGTGATTTCCATTTGAAGATCCCGTATGACCCTCCCTGTGGCATTGATTGATTTCTCCAGCCTACAGGTGAGTCCCAAAATGAACCTTCTATTCTCCTGGGAAATGACACCTGGGTATGATCCCAATGTGAGTGCTCCAGTGATAGCACTCCCTATAGCTCTCCCCCAGGAGCTACCATCAGAAAGCTGAACATCGATTATCACTTCATCATTGCAACCAGAACCCATCGGGCCGGCAGCAGCTCTCCGGCGCCGTGCATCTGCCCGAAGCGGCATTTGCACTTGTACGGGTAAGGTAAAATAACCCAATGCTGCACATTGATATTGTCCTGGATGGAAATTCGTGGCAACTCCATTAAAAAAGAACCAATTGTTGGGATCCTTGATTTGCCATCCATTGCAAATTGAACCACTATCTATAGCAGAATAATCAGGAGTAAACATAGGAAACACATCATATATATCTTCAATAGTAGTGTTAAACAAGGTATAATTAAGCTTATAAGAACTGTTATAACTACCCCATAACCAAAAATAATCGTCACAACCCGTATAATTGCCTACACTCCGCAAAACCCTTTGTGCTTGAGTCCAGTACTTCCATTTACTATTCCAGACTCCAGAACTATGACAGCAGAAACAAAGTCCTTTAGTGTATTTCTTGAATATATAGTTAGCATGACGAAGCCAAAAGTTAGGGTTGCCCCCATGAGTCATTGTTCTCACAGCTGGAAGCACAGTAAGAAAGAAAAGAACAAATGTCAGCAAATTTAGTCTACTGGTGAACCACCATCCTGGAGCTGAGTAACCTTCTTCTCTCTCCATGGGCGGATCGCTCGAGCAGGAATCCTTCCACTCAGGATTCCCTTGTTGCCAATAAATGACCAATGGCTTAGGAAGACACTCCCCTAAGAAACAGGAGCATGCCCTGTTATTACTAGTACCATGTAACTAAACGTGAAACATGCCTGACATATAACACAAATGCAATGTCACAAACCCATTTACATGTGTAGGGTACTGAAAACTCTTCCATGTACTTCTGAAGGTACCTTGAGATATGCAGAGGCAAAACATAACATAAGCAAAGACAGGTCTTTCTCCTGCAAGAGAATAAGCAAACATTTAAGCATGAACAAAACATGAACAGTTCTCTTCTTCCTTACATGAAGGAGGTCTGTTTAGCATTCTAGAAGGCATTTCTTACTCCCCAGTTACATGAGTAAGGCATTAAATTTCTTCTTCTCTCACTGGTGTAAGTGAAAGAAGCATTCAATAACTTCCAATCAGCATAGCATGGTAACTCAAATACAGTAGAAATCTCATTAGAGCATTTCACACTCATAGCATGAGCAGGTAGACAATTTCTAAAAAAGGCTGTCAGGTTTTATAATGCAAACAAAGCCAATTCTTCTTTAAAGTCCACACAAACTTTTTAGTCCAATTAAAATGTCCAAATTAAAAGTCCAAATGTTGATTGAAGCTTTCTTAAACACTCTCTTCTCTCCAGCACAGTTCTTGGCATGGCAAAGGTTGAAATTAAGCCATAAATTAAGTCTCACTGACTTCACAAGACAATCCCACACAACCCCCCTTTTCAGCTTTTCAGGCAAACACACATTCCTTCATGCTCCAGCCACACCCATCTGCATTAAGGCAGGCCGATGAGGTATGAAGGCACAAAGAACAAATTCTCCAGAAGTTGCAAGTAATTTCACACAGAAGAAAATCACAGGGAATTCCAAGTTGCTTTCCCTGAAATCCTGATGCCTGAAACTTGGGACAGCTCACTCTGGATCTCTTTGTTTGAGGGTTGGGCAGTTCAAAATCAGCCAAAAACTGTATGTCTTCTCCCTCCTTGTATTTTTGCAACAGCCTGCTGTCCATACAGGCAGGATTCACCCCCCTGTTCCTCTGGATTTCTTTCATTTGCAGCATCTGAATCTCATTTCTATGACAAACTGCATCTGTTAGTTTGTACTTGCACCCCTTTCTGGTCTTGGGTTTCCTGCATTCCTCCTCTGGGCCATCCTTCCATTTCTGCAGGATCTTCCTGCCCAAACGTGAGGTATCAAATTTACTACTCAGCTTCTCCTGCTTTTGTGATGAGGGCTGCTTCAGGGGCTGGCTGAGAACCCTTATGCTGCTCTTTGAATCACACCCCTTGCTTCTTGCCACTTTGCATGCATTAATAGCTTCAATCTGTGATGAGGTCCCCACCATTTGTTCCCCATCAGCTGGCACAAGTTGTTTTTTAGACTCGGCAGGCAGTATTGTCGCAGTCCCATCTGCCAGCGCCTCTCTGTTCACTGGATATATCTCAGGAGATTCCACATCCAGCACAGCTGCAGTTAAAGCAGCAGAGAACAGTGTTTTTGTAGGGCTAAAAGTGCTTGATTGCTGCAAGGCAGGATATAATGTCCCATCTTCTTTTCCACCCCCATCCCCATCAGGGGGCTTATGCTGTTGTCTCTCATCTGATGGAGGGGCAGTTGGACTCCCTCCCTTGGCTGGAGGCAAAAGCTGTGGGAGGGGGCCATCAAGCCTCTGAGAGAATAACATATTTCTTGGAGTAAGTCTTTGAAGGCAGTTTCTGACTTCCTCCCACGTAAATTGAACTGAAACAAAAATTCTCTCATGCTTTTGCAATTCTTTCCCCACCTGAATCCACTGTTTTAAGTTCAAACATTCATCATATTTAACCCAATGACAGTTTTTTTCTATAGCTTTGACCAGCTGTTGTATTTGCTTCTCATCAGCCTTTCGTCCATTCATATGCAAAAGATCTGAGATATCTTTACAAAGTTCATTCCCTAGCGAAGTCAATACGCACCCCATAATTAAATTGTGTTTTCCACTTTTCCACTCACCTAGTTGTAATTCTCAAGCGCTTGATTTATGACCTTTCCTCTGGTCGAAGCGAGTGAAGACCTTGTCCCTGGTCGCCAATTATGAGGTGCTAATTGCTGAAGCAGAGTTCAAAGAAGGCTCTCTCATTGTAGTTCAATGCCTCACATGGGGCACCACTTGTAGGAATTTGATTCATGTAAAGATAATCATTCAGCCTCATTAGCAGCAGTTTATAGTCCCAGATCTTTTAAGAGAGAGAGTTAAAAGGTCTAACGGAGTCCAGCTTCATTAGACGGAGTAAATAGGAAACAGAGATAGAGAGAAAGCAAAACACACACTGGTCTTTTGGCTGAACAAAGGAATAATCATGGCTTCTCTTTATTCAAGCAGAGTATCTCAGAAACGAAACTTAACAGAAACAAAACTTAAGGCACAGAGCCAATAAGAATGTCAGAGCCCAAATAAGGAGAAAGAAGGGAGAAATCTTCTCATATTCTACACATGCCCAAAATCCAGTGTTATCTCTCATGCAGACAAAGAGGACTTTTGTTTACACAATGTGTCAGAGACAGCCAGACAGAAAACAGATACATTCCCACAAGTGAGTGAGCCAGATCACCTATTTGGACAGATCAGCCTTTCAACAACTGTACCTCTGTCTTCTTGGGATTCAGCTTCAGCCATTCCAAAATTGAAACCAGGCAATCCTCAAGGCATCAGACCACTTATTTATTTATTTATTTATTTATTTATTTATTTATTTATTTATTTATTTATTTATTTATTTATTTATTTATTTATTTATTTATTTATTTATTTCCACTGAGGAAGATATAAAGGGGAGATCAGTGTATTGATGACAACATACTCAAAATCTCTGGATGATTCCCCCTCCTACACACACATGGCTTACATAGATATTAAATAACACCAGGGAGATGATCGACCCCTGGGGCACCTCACAACAAATTGTCATGGAGTCAAAACATGGTGTTCCTGTGATAATACACTTGTGGCTTCCTTTGTTGCTGGACTGGCCAATGTTGTTGTCGTGATGGCTGGTGGTTTAACTGGCTTCATTCTCTGCTTTCCAGAGTAGTATTTTTTTCTCAAATGACAGACGGGCGTTGGACAGTAGCAATTACCTAGTGGTATCCCAGAGAAGTAAAAAGACCCTTTTGCAGTCCCACCAAAGATGGGAAAACTCAATCATGAAAAGTTTTGGCCGAGCCTGGAGAATCACGCAGCAGCAAAAGAAATGGAAAGTGAGTTGCAATCTGCAGGAACTCATCCCTTGATAGTCTGGTCAATCGAGGAATTGATCCCCCCCCCATAACATTTATATTAGTAATACTGCATGCAGCATTCTGACTAAGTCAAGTTGACATTGAAGTGATAGGTTTAGTCCAGGGGTAGGCAACCTATGGCCCATGGGCCAGATCCAGCCTGCGGCACCAAATAATCCGGTCCCTGCCCTCACTCCAGCCTCTGCCTCCAAAATTGGCCGTGGACTCTTTTCCAGCTGTCGTAAATGCATTTATGACAGCTATAAATGGCAGTGGGGGGACAACCAGTCCAGGCGCCTCAACTGTCTAAGGGAGCATGATCCAGCATCTGACTTAAAAAGGTTGGCAACCCCTCATTTAGTCCATTAGCATAATGAGACCATTGAAATGGTTGGTCTGGATCACAAGATGTCAAAGGGTTTAAGGATGCAGTGAACCCCAACTTTACGGAATTAATACATTTCACCGGTTTGTCCTTAGAGCATACTTTCGATACCGTCGACCACGGTATCCTTCTGGAACGGCTCCAAGGATTGGGGATCCAGGGCACTGTGTGGTCCTGGTTTTCCTCATTTCTGAGGGGCCAGATCCAGTCGGTGTGGTTGGAGAGCGAGAAGTCCAGTCCTAGGTCCCTAAAATATGGGGTGCCTCAGGGCTCGGTACTCTCTCCTCTCCTATTTAACATCTACATGAAGCCACTGGGTGAGATCATCCGTTCCCACGGGGTGCAGTACCATCAGTACCCGGATGATACACAGTTGTACATCTCGGCCCGTGGGGACCCCAGTGATGCAGTCAAAGTCCTTTCCAGTTGTCTGGAGGCGGTTGGGGTCTGGATGAGGGCAAATGGGTTACAGCTGAATCCTAGTAAGACTGAGTGGCTGTGGATGGGTGGTCCTGTGTTATCCCGGGAGCTACCATCTTTGGTTTTGGATGGGGCTATTTTGCCCCAGACCGACCCGGTGTGCAACTTGGGGGTCCTCCTGGATTCGCGGCTGCTGCTAGAAGAACAGGTGGTGGCTGTGGCCAGGAGGGCCTTCGCCTAACTTTGGGTGATTCACCAGTTGCGCACGCTCCTGGACCGGGACTCTTTACTCATGATCACTCATGCTCTGGTGACCTCCAGACTAGATTATTGTAATGGGCTCTACATGGGACTGCCCTTGATGACCATTCGGAGGCTGCAGCTGGTCCAGAATGTGGCGGCCTGGGTGGTGATGGGGTGTGGACGTTATGCCCATGCCTCACCACTGCTGCGGGAGCTTCACTGGTTACCCGTTTGCCTCCGGGTGCAATTCAAGGTGCTGGTTTTGACCTTTAAAGCCCTATATGGTAGTGGGCCAGGTTACCTTAGAGACCGCATCGCCCTAAGGATGTCTGTCCGTCCAACCAGAGTGGACCGCTCTCTAATAGTGCCATCGGCCAGGGGGCCTCGCCTCTCTGGCACAAGGAGGAGAGCCTTCTCTGTGTCCTCACCTGCCCTTTGGAACCTCCTGCCTGTGAAACTGCGTCTCCAGACGGAGTTGTTGCCCTTTAGAAAAGAACTAAAAACCTGGCTGGCGGGCCAAGTTTGGGGTGCAGGTGGAGGGGTGGCTTCCGTTGGGTGGTTAATTTAGGGGAGGATGCCTGTCCCATGGTTTCTTCAGTTCCTGCACCCCTCTCTTTTTAGGGGTGGGTTCTTATTGCTGGTTTTTATCTGTTTTATTTGTTTTTATCTGTTTTTGCCCACTGTTGTGAACCGCCCAGAGTCGGCTTTGGCTGAGTGGGCGGTATAAAAATTTAACAATAAAAAAATAAAAAAATAAAAAAATAAAATCTGCAGTTTCCCTTAGGAATGCAGGGGGGGGGAACCATTCCGGATCTCAGAAAAAAAGCCACAAATAATGGTTTAAATGTTCAGAACTCTTTATAAAGTGGTGAAAAATTCCAAAGTGCACTTTATGAAGAATTTTGAACAGAAAAAATAGGGGTTTTTGGTTTTTTTCCCCTGACCTTTAGAACAGAAGAAATTGATTTTCAATGCATTCTATGGGAAACTGCACTTTGCGCCCTGTAGTGGCCAGATGTGGTAATGGCCCGACAGTCAGCTGTTTTCCCCCACCACCCCAGAAGTGCCCAATGTTACTTTTAAGCTGCTGAATTGCACCAAAACATGACAAAAAATTCAAGAAACAGAGTGGAAATGCTCCAAATACCCTCCCGTCACTGTGGAAAGTGGCAGGGGGTGCCCAAGCAGCCCAAAAAAGCTTTGCACTGTGGGGAAACCCAGTCCATATCATGATTTTTGTCCATGAAGCGGACTATCATTTCCTATGGATTTCTGTTCATGAAGCGAGTTGTCCGGTAAGTGAGCTGTCTGTAAATCAGGGGTTCACTGTACCAACATCTGATATTGTTTACCTCTAGGCAAATCCATGGTTCTTGTGTATCAGGGTTTATGGCACATGCATTAACATGTGGGGAAAGCAAGTGATCCCCCACTAATTTTTGGTGAAAACAGCATTTCTATTTAACTTTGCTAAGTGCCAGCTATGTATTAGCAACTATATCTTCAATTCTATCCATAATACTGTTTTGTGGCATATAGAAATAAAAATCCAGGTTTCTTCTTATTTTTAGGTTATTTCATCTCTTATTCAGCCTGGGTTTAGATCCAGGTATTCTATTTTAAACAGTACTGTATATGAGCTGGGATGTCAGTCAGTTCAATTCTGATTTGTTTTGATCTGATTTACCATTTGGTAAAAATGTACAGATGTATATAAAAATCATAATAATTGCATGCTATAAAGTCAATTCTTACTTATGGTGACCCTTTCTATGAGTTTCTAGGTAGAATGCACACAGAAGTGGCTTACCATGGGCCTCCGAATCTTGCTTGAGACTACGGGCACATTTTACTTCTGCTTCTGGGAGCGACAAGGACGGTGTGGGCCGGTGAATCGCAGTAAACCCATTTGTGTGGATTCACAGGGGCTTGGGCTTTTGGGAATTGAAGTCCAAGAACATCTGGAGTGCCAAGGTTTGCCATCACGGGCCTAGGTTTACTTCTCACCCAATCTTGCTCCCCAGCTGCAAAAGGGAAGGACATAGTCTTGGCAGCAGCATAGCCTTACTTATCCAAGAATCCTTCTCCAAAAGAAGGAAGATCTCTTTCTGTCCTGAGGAAGAAAAAAAAAGAGGTTCCAAGCAATGTACTTGGAGGGACTACTCCAATTTCTCTAAAGTTACCTGCTTACTTCTTTAGCTTCATCTATATAACTAAAATCAAGTTCCGGTGTTGTATGTTCCTTTTACAAATCCACACCCCTGTATGGATCGCGCTGAAACTCGGCATATAAGTTCCTTGGGCTGAAGAGACGGTCACTGTGGGGGTGTCAAGCCCCATGGGAGGGGTACACCACCTAAATCAATTTGCAAAGGGGACACCCCCATCGACAGGAGAATAAGGAAGAGGAAAAAGCCAACCAGGGGGGGGTTGTGATGTCATCGCCACAGCTCAACCAATTCCCAGCTGACCAGATCTGGGGCTTCGTGACATCACAGGGCTCCCTCATACAAAGCGACACCCCTGCACCGATTGCACTGGAAACTGCGTGCACGCCTACCTTCAATGTCTGGGGTGGCCAGCGTGGGTAAGCGGCAGCCTGCCTTGGGGTCCTTGCCCCCGAAAAGGGGCTGCAATCCCCCCCCCCCAGCTGGCAGAAACAACCTGGGGAGGCTCCTGGACCGGGACTCCTTACTCATGGTCACACATGCTCTGGTCACCTCCATTGTAATGCACTCTACATGGGGCTGCCTTTGACAACCATTCAGAAGCTGCAACTGGTCTAGAATGCAGCTGCTAAGGTGGTAATGGGGTGTGGGCATTATGCCTGCACCTTACCACTGCTTCAGGAGCTGCACTGGTTACCAGTTTGCCTCCGGGTGCAATTCAAGGTGCTGGTTTTGACCTTTAAAGTCCTACATGGTAGTGGGCCAGGATACCTAAGAGACAGCATTGCCCTAAGAGTGTCTGTCCGTCCAACCAAAGCAGACCATACCTGTCAAGTATCCTGTATTGGCCGGGAAAGCCACGTATTTTACCCCCATTTCCCGCCCCCTCCTGTTTTTTTCTACCCCAATAAATTCCCCGTATTTTATTTATATTTATACTTATGTTTAACGCAGCGCCTCACAAACGCTGACCATGACTGCCATGGAGCTCTAGGACTCAGGAGCTATGGGGGGGGGGAGACTTGCACCACCCAGTATTGTGGGAGTTCGATAGAAACTGGTGCGCATGCATGGGAAATCGCGTGCGCATGAAATTCAAACTGCTTACCGCAGTCAGTTGAGATAAGTTCTCTATGAGTCTGAGACTGACCGCAGCCAGTCAGAGCTTCTCCATTGAGCCTGGCCCTGAGCACAACTAGAGAGAGAGTTGCTTAAAAAAACTGCAAAAGGGGGCTTGGCTTGGGTGTCGTCGAAGCGCTGCGAAACTTGCCGCACCGGCAGCGAGAAGCTCCACAAGGGGGAAACGCAAGGGAGGATTTTTTTTGGGTGTGTGTGTGTGTGTGTGGGTCAAGATCTAAGACTGTTCCTTTGCACCCCAGGAACGAACCTCAGCTGCATGGAGGGCCAGAAATGAGGTGGGTCACGTGGGTTGGGATTAGAGAGAGAGAAGGAGGGGGGAAAGGATGTGTTGTGTATACATGCAGTTCAGCTGCTCGCCATTAGCGCAGCTGACGGAACTTACATGGCTCCAATTCACCCAAAGAGGAACTAATGCGGGAAACCTTCCCTCCACAGGTGAAACTATGTCAGGTATGCATGATGTCAGGAAGACGTCTCCAGTACAGTAACCAATTGGTGCCTTCAGGTGAGATTCAAATGTATCATGTACCATATATAAGGAGGCAAGGCTCCACCATTGCCTCATGTACAGATTGACCATGTTACAATAAAGTAGTGTTTAGCCCATCTGCCGGCTCGTGTGCAATCAATCTGCCTACATCAAATTGGCGATGAAGGTGGGATAATGGGGTCCCACAGGGTCACCCTATCTCTGTTCGATACCTCCCAGCCAGAGTCATGGGACTCTACGAGGAGCAGTTCCTATATGCGATGGACATGGAAAAGATCGAGGGTGAAGCACAAAGGCGAGCCTGCCTACTGGCTCAGTGTGGGTTGCCAAACCTGGAAATGGCAAGGAACCTCCTGATGCCAAGGGTACTCAAGACGGTACCACTGGTCGAAATCCTTGCTGCCCTGTGGGCACATTTCCGCCCAAAGGTGTCCGTGTTCCCGGTGAGATTGGTGTTCAGCCGGCGAGACCAATGACCTGGAGAAATTGTGGTGGAGTACGTAGCCGCGTTGAGGCTGGTGGCCGTTCCATGTCGGTGGGGGGCTTTCCTGGCTGAGGCCTTGCGAGACCGCCTCCTACTCGGCCTGCGGGACGAAGAGGCTCAGAGGAAGTTGATAGCCCGAGACGAGGACATCACATTTGAGCAGGTCTTGAGGGCCGCACAAGCTGCTGAAGCAGTAAAGGATGGATTGCGGGCATGCAGGACGAGGTCCACAGCCCCGGGAAGCTCCGTGGTGCAAGCCCACAGATGTTGTGAACCAGAGGTCCAGAAAGTGAGAAAAAGGCCACCCGAAAGGAGAGACTCCACCAAAGCAAGCCGGCGCTGCGAGGGGTACGGGGACTCACATGCGGACGGTTGGGGCACATAGTGAAGGTGTGCAGGCAACGCAAAAGTCGAGACCCTGACCGGACCAGCCCCTATGGCCGAAAAGACGAGGCCATCGGAAAGGTGCATGCAGGGGACACTGTGGTTAGATGTGTGTCAGACCGACGCACCTGGTTTTTTGTGAAGGTACTGTTGCAGGAGGTTCAGGTGAAGATGGAGGTGGATTCAGGGACCGCCTATTCCATAGTCTCGCAGATGGAGTTCCTGCGAATACCCCCTAGGGACCGCCCCAAACTGAGAGCCCTCAGGATGAACTTGCGGGACATTCAAGGTAACTACATTCCAATCCTGGGGGTGGGAGATTTCACTGTCCGTTTCAAAAACTTCACGAAGAAGCTGCCCCTGGTAGTTCTTAAGGGGGTCCAGTTGTCTTCTAGGGACTCAGTGGTTCGAACCACTGGGCATTGCATTGACTGGCATCAACGCCATCCGGGCTGACCCCATTTAGGATGTATGCAATGCACATCCAGCTGTTTTTGAGAAAGGACTTGGGAAGTACAGGGGGCCTCCAGTGGACTTTGACATAGACCCTTCCGTTCGCCCCGTACGGCTCAAGACGCGAAGAATTCCTTTTGCACTGAAGGACAAAACTGAAGCGGAACTGGACAAACTGGTGGGTCAGGGGATTTTGATTCTGGTGGACTCCGCGGAGTGGGAGACACTGATTGTGACTGCCATGAAATCTAACGGGGAGGTTAGAATTTGTGCTGATTACAAGTGTACTATCAATAAGGCCATTCGCCCCAACACCTACCTGGTGCCGGTAGTTAGCCATTTGATGGCCAGGTTACACGGGGGTAAATGCTTTGCGAAGTTGGACTTAGCACAGGCTTATCAACAGTTAATAATAATAATAATAATAATAATAAAGTTTTATTTCTATCCCGCTTTCCTGACACAAGTGCCACTCAAAGCGGCTTACAACATATATAGATACAATAGAATTCAAAAGGCAATACACAATTAATACAATCAAAACATCAAATTATGCAAAAAATACAATACAGAATAAACAGTATACAATACTGTATAATAGGAATACAATACATATAAGCATAATATCATGAATAAAATGACAATGAGGGGGAAGGGGGAGGGAAAAGTCACATAGAAATAATAATAATAACACATACATTATAAAAACTACAGAATTAATCTCAACCACCCAGCAGTCACAAAAGTGCCCAATGGTTCAAAAGACCATAAGGGCAGCTGCGTCAACAGCAGTGGTTCCCACCTGTCACTCCCCTCATGCAGAACGAGTCCCCCGAGCGATGGTGTGGCTGCGGGGTGAGCGCGGGCCTCTCTGCGGCAGCGGCGGCGGTGGCTTTTCACCCCTCCAGCCAGGCGTGGCTCGGAGGGGGGCGGCGGCAGTGGCGGGCGCAGGTGGGCTCGATCCCCCGAGCGATGGTGTGGCTGCGGGGTGAGCGCGGGCCTCTCTGCGGCGGCGGCGGCGGCTTTTCACCCCTCCAGCCAGGTGTGGCTCGGAGGGGGGCGGCGGCAGTGGCGGGCGCAGGTGGGCTCGATCCCCCGAGTGATGGTGTGGCTGCGGGGTGAGCGCGGGCCTCTCTGCGGCGGTGGCGGTGGCGGCTTTTCACCCCTCCAGCCAGGCGTGGCTCGGAGGGGGGCGGCGGCAGCGGCGGGCGCAGGTGGGCTCGATCCCCCGAGCGATGGTGTGGCTGCGGGGTGAGCGCGGGCCTCTCTGCGGCGGCGGCGGCTTTTCACCCCTCCAGCCAGGCGTGGCTCGGAGGGGGGCGGCGGCAGCGGCGGGCGCAGGTGGGCTCGATCCCCCGAGCGATGGTGTGGCTGCGGGGTGAGCGCGGGCCTCTCTGCGGCGGCGGCGGCGGCGGCGGCGGCAGCTTTTCACCCCTCCAGCCAGGCGTGGCTCGGAGGGGGGCGGCAGCAGCGGTGGGCGCAGGTGGGCTCGATCCCCCGAGCGATGGTGTGGCTGCGGGGTGAGCGCGGGCCTCTCGGCGGCGGCGGCGGCGGCTTTTCACCCCTCCAGCCAGGCGTGGCTCGGAGGGGGGCGGCGGCAGCGGCGGGCGTAGGTGGGCTCGATCCCCCGAGCGATGGTGTGGCTGCGGGGTGAGCGCGGGCCTCTCTGCGGTGGCGGCGGCGGCGGCTTTTCACCCCTCCAGCCAGGCGTGGCTCGGAGGGGGGCAGCGGCAGCGGCGGGTGCAGGTGGGCTCGATCCCCCGAGCGATGGTGTGGCTGCGGGGTGAGTTAACAGTTACACCTGCGGCAGCAGCTGCCCAGATGATAGTTATGCACAAGGGTGTGTTTAAGGTGACACGCCTCCAGTTCGGCGTGAACTCAGCCCCTGGGATATTTCAGGCGCTTGTAGAACGCCGGGGCCCTGCCATATTTTGATGACGTGTTGATAACAGCTGGGGATGAGTCAGAGCTAGCCCAGAGGTTAGACGGGGTACTATCCATTTTTGAGAGGGCTGGGCTACGCCTGAGAAGGGACAAATGTGTGTTCTATGCAAACGAGGTTGAGTTTCTGGGGTTTTGAATCACCCCCGATGGGGTAAAACCATCAAAATCCAAGGTTGCGGCAGTACAGGACGCCCCCAGACCAGGCGCCAAACCAGAGCTGCAGTCGTTCTTAGGGCTCCTGAACTTCTACCACTCCTTCCTCCCACGGAAGGCATCCGTGGCAGAGCTGCTCCACTGCCTGCTGAAGAAGGATGCAGTCTGGCAGTGGGGGGAGGGTCAGGAGTGAGCGTTCAATGAGTTAAAGCGGCTACTCTCTTCCGAGGCGATATAAACTCATTTCGACCCCAGGAAGCCCATAGTACTTGTGTGTGATGCCTCTCCGTTGGGGGTCGGGGCTGTCTTCTGCCATGTGCTCGAGAGCGGGAGGGAGGCACCGATTGTGTTCTACTTGAGATCCCTCTTGAAAGCGGAGCACAACTTTTGAAAAGGAGCTACTGAGAGAGAAAGGGGAGGGGTGGGTGGGAATTTGCATGAGATGTTGCAATCAGAATTGCTGATAAGGAAAGGGGGAGGGGGAATCGAGGCAGGAGGGGGGGAGAGAAGATGGAAGAGAGAGAGAGAAGCCCCTCCCCACCTCCTGGCTGGCTTTGCTCTGCTTGGGCGCTTTGCCTGCATTCTGTCTCCTTTCCAAAGAGAGAGAGAGAGAAAGGGGAGGGGAGCATTGTGTAACACAGGTACATTCATTTTGAAGAATATTGAGATGAGCAAGGATTGGATCTGATTGTCATCTTCTTTTGACTTTATATCTATTTTTTCCTGCTGCCTTGGTGGCTTGTCCCAAAATTGCCCTTATGCTAAATAATTTTATTTCATATCAGTCTCTATTGACCATACCTGTCAAGCGCAGCTCCGGAGATTACGGGACCTGCACAGAACGTTTCTGCGCAGGTCCATTGTACGCATGAGTAGAAGGCTTTTACGCATGTGTACAATGTTTCTGCGCAGAACGTTTTTGCGCAAGTCCATTCTACGCATGTGTAAAAGCCTTCTAAGCATGCATACAACAGACCTGCGCAGAAACGTTCTGCGCAGCTCACTTCTACGCGTGCGTAGAAGGCTTTTACGCATTCCCGTCTGCACAGAAGCCTTCTACACATGCGTAAAAGCCTTCTATGCACACGTAGAAGTGAGCTGCGCAGAAGGGATGCGCAGTAACTCATTTCCCCCCGCTGCCGAATTCCGGGGTAGCGGCAACTCTGGGCGGGAAATGATGAAAATCGGCACAAAAAATGGGAAATCCCAGCCAATCCGGGATACTTGACAGGTATGCTATTGACAATACAGCTACCTTTTCAGTACTTTAATGCCTAGTCTCTCCTTGAAATATCCAGCAGGCTCTCTTTCACTCAAGGCTACTTCCTCTAGTTCTATTTGATAGCTTGGTCCCTTGTGAATCCCTCAGCCTCTGACTTCATGCATTTGTTCTTTGCCTATCACTATTTTTATTTTTTATTTTGCCTGACTTCTGAGTTAAAACTCAGCTCATTCTATGCTTAATGTAGTTATTCTGAAAACTGAGGATTCTTGGTAAGCAACTAATCAGACAGGAGGACCTTTGTGGAAAAAAGATGAAGGATAGTGAGCCAGTCCCCATTCCTACTTCTTCCCCAAAGTCAGCTATTAGTGACCCCACCCAACAGCCATAGCTCTCACCAAGTCTGTATGCTGTAAGCAAGTAGACAGAATCCAAGTGATACTGCTGAAGTTGAGGTAATTTTTTAAAAATTGAACATTGCAGGACAAGCATAAGGCTCAGCTTCATAAATCCTTTCCTCTGTTTTTAAAAGGAGTTGGATCCTCTGTGATTCACACTTTGGGGATGTGATTAAATGAAGTCACAGCAGACTTTCATCCCTGCGCGGCAACAAAAAAAGGTAATTCACCTGAAAATTCAAAACACCGGAACATAATGTTCTGGTGTTTTGCACTGTGAAATAAACTTGTTTTTTTTTCTTTGCTGTGGTGATGTAAAAGTCTGCCGTATTTTAATGTGAGCTTTTGTGGATTGAGTCCACTGGCTCTTTGGCTATAAACAGAGATGAGCATTGAACCCTAGAATTAGATATGACTGGCTTTTGACCAAGGGTTACCATAACCTTTACCTAATAACAGAAGATCCCTGATTGGCATTCAAGATTGCTGTGAAGTTTGGCCCTGTTTGGCAAGAGTCATATCCAACTCTAGGGTGCAGTGCTCATTTCCATTTACAGCCACAGAGCCAGTGCTGTCTGTTTGTAAATGTTTTCATGGCCATGTGGCAGGCAAGACTACATAGCCAACTCAGTCACATGACCATCACCAGCAAGTCACATGGCTACCCCAGCAAGTCGCATGGCTACCCCAGCAAGTCACATGCCCACTGATTTGGCCACGCCCACTGATTTGGTCACGCCCACAAAAATTTCCCTTATTTTCAAAACCAAAACTTGACAGGTATGAAGCAGACTGGAGGGACTCTCTAATTGAAACATCAGCTAGAGGGGCCCATCTCTCTGGCACAAGGAGGAGGGCCGTCTCCGTGTTCACACCGGCCCTTTGGAACCTCCTGCCAGCAGAGCTACAACTGCAGACGGAGCTGCTGCCCTTTAGGAAGGGTCTTGAAACCTGGCTGGCAGGGCAGGTATGGGGGCCTGATGGTAGCGTGGCCCATGCCTGCTGGCTTGTCCATTAAGCAAGATCCCCATCTCCCTCTCCTTATGGGGTGGGTGGTTTTCTTCTTATGTGGGTGGTTTTTATCTGTTTTTATATTTTCATGCTTGTGTTTTTTTAGATTGTTGTAATGCCCTGAGTCGGACTTGTCTGAGTGGGCAGGTGCATTAATCCAAAAATTAAATTAAAATTAAATGTAATAACTTGTAATTGTTTTGCAGGACACTTCAGAGATAAGATTGAAGCCATCAAAAGATACCTTTCCTCTTTTAGTAGTACAGTAGATCACATTGAGATGTCCAATGCACTGTCTTGTCCTGTGTTATTGGATCAGTTTCCACTTGTCTCTGCTAGTATCTGATAAGGGTGACAAAGTGCTTACATGCTGTAAAGCCATTACTTCTCTATTTGATTCTTGCCTGTTCTGGTTTATAAAATCTGCCAAGAATGTAATGGCTCAGTGGGACACACATGTCATCAATTTGACATTGCAGGAAGAGCTAGTACTTTCTTGCTTGAAGGAAACTATTATTTGGTCCATTCTTAAAAACAATTACAGTATTTGGTAACATGATTTAAGCAACTTTAGAATTTTTGCAAACAATGACATGGTACTGAGACTGCACTGGCCACACTGCATGATGACCTAAGTGAGGCTGACTGGGAGAGTTAAGTATGATCCTTCTGGTACTCCTGGATCTCTCAGCAGCTGTTTATATTGTTAGCTATGGTGTCCTGCTGGTAGACTGTCAGGGCTAGAGAGTGGAGGCCTCACACTGTGTGGGTTTTGGTCTTTCCTAAATGGTCATTCTCAAAGGTTTCAGCTTAAGATGCCATCTCAACCCCTTGAGTCTTGCAATATGGGTTCCCAACAGGGCTTGACTATCTCAATGCTGTTTGACATCTATATGAGTCCATTGGGAGAGGTCATCCTGAGATCCGGAGTTTGCTATAATCAGTATGATATTGACACATAGCTCTATGTCTCCTTCATCTCAATTACAGTGGATATGTTCTGGGACCTTGAATGCTGCCAGGACTGGACAAAAGTTTAAACAATCCAGACAAGATGAGGATCCCATTGTTGTGTGGCCTTCTTAACCGGTTGGGGAAATATATCCCTACATTGGATGGGTTCTCATGCCTTCTTAGGGGCCAAGTGTGCAATTTGGGAGTCTTTTTGGCTTTGGTGTTTTGAATGGAAAAGCAGATAACAGTTGAAGGTAGATCTGCCTGTTTCCAATGTCAGTGGATTGCTCAAATGTGCCCCTATCTGTAAGGAAGGGCCCTTATAATGTTGGTTCATGTATTGGTAATCTCAAGAATTGATTGTTGTAATACAGTACTCTTTAAATGGGGCTGCCCTTGAAGCTAGTAGGGAAGCTTCAGCAGGTCCAGAATGCACTGGCCAGATTGACTGTAGGAGCAAGTAAAATCAATCATATCTTTCTGATCCTGTTTCAACTGCACTGTCTCCCTGTTGAATTCTGTGCCAGATTCAATGGCTTGGTTGTATTATATAAAGCCTTTAATGATTTGGGATCTCAATACCTTTTGGAGTATGTCTCCCCAAGTTTGAGACTATGGATGCTTAAGCTGGGAGAGACAAAGAAAGTTATTAACTACAAACCAGGCCTTCTTGGTGATAGCTCTGTTGCTATGGAACAATCTTACACTAGAGGTCTCACAGGAGCCTTCTCTCCAGATTTTAAAGAAACTGTTAAAAGCTGAGCTTTTCAAAGAAGCCTTTAGAGACACACTTGCTTGCTAGGGTGGTCCACTAAAGTTGCCATTTGAGGTTCTGCTCCCAAACATGATCAATTTTCTGCCCAGAAGATGTACAAGAATATACTGGTGCAATGGGATGAATTGATTTTGTTGGTCTCTTCTACTTGGAAGTCACTGTTCCAGCCTGTTTTTTCATAATATCAATATTTTGTTCAAAATGAGTAGTGGGAATTTGTTCCTGAAAACATTTTGTGACTGGTTGCATCAGATCCCTCTATTTGGATGGGGCATGTGAATTTAGTTGAGCTGTCCAACTTGGACATCAGTATTCTGTACTGTTTTCGCAATATCGGGTTTTGGCCAAGAAAGGTTACTGGAATGTTGTTCCCAAAGATGATTTGTGGCATGCTGTTTCTATTTCATATAATAATACAATATATGTATTATGAATTTGCTTAGGTTATCCTACTTGGAAGCTGCCATTCCAGGCTTTTGTGTTCCATTTGAGTTTGGAGAACAGAAGGTTAATCTATATAACTAGAATCAAGGTCCGGTGCTGCCATATACAAATCCACACCCCTGCAGGATCGTGCTAAAACTCAGCACGTACATACCTAGGGCTGAAGAGATGGTCACTGTGGGGATGTCAAGCCCCATGTGGATGGGTACGCCCCCTAAATCAAGCCGCAAAGGGGACGCCCCCACCGACAAGAGAAAAAGCAAGAGGAAAAAGCCAACCAGGGGGGGGATGTGATGTCATCACCACAGCTCAACCAATTCCCAGCTGACCAGATCTAAGGCTCTGGGACATCACAGGGCTCCTTCATACAAAGTGACACCCCTGCACCGATTGCGCTAGAAACTGCATGCACACCTACTTTCAACGTCTGGGGTGGCTGGCATGGGTAACAGGCAGCCTGCTTTGGGGTCCTTGCCCCCCAAAAGGGACTGCAATGACCCCCCAATGGGCAGAAACAACCAGGGAATGCGACTGCACATGCACAAGAATCCATGCATGCGCCTAACCCTGCCTGGCGTTCCCAGCTGTGGCACATGCACGAAATTCCACGCATGTGCCAAAGTCTGCCTGGTGTTACAGGTGGCACACGGCCTAGCCGCCAGTATGGATGGTGGCAATTATGGCCATTACAGCCGCTCCCAACCCAGCGACTACTGTCGGCGGCTGACCACTGCACCATAGCTCCTCTGGACTCCTGAGGCATGCCTCAGGATGAGGGAGAACCTACAACCAGGGGTGGGCGGAGGGTGAAACCAAGCTGCCGCCTTCCACAGGCCTCCGCCCCCCAATGGATCCTCTGCCCACCCGCCCAAATGGAGCCTCCCTTCCACCTGATGCAACCCACGGGAGGACGGAGGGTCCGGGCTGTGATGGCTACCCACTGACTGTAGTCACTGGGGAGCCCGGCAGAGGTGGCCAGAGTCAGGCTGAGACAGCGCCTCGTGTCGGGGCTGAGAGAGCGGCCGCGATGACAGCAGACAAAAAGGTAAGGTAGCTGGGGGGCAGGGGGAGGGCCCAGGTCTCTCCTTGACCCAGGTAGGGTACCCCCGGGCAACACCGGGTCCTCTGCTAGTCCCATCTAATGCATCTCCAACTGCTCTATTCATTCATTCATTCATTCATTCATTTATTTTACTTATGCCCTGCCCCTCTAGGAAAAAGATAATTCTTACTCAGGGTGGCTAACAGCAAAAAAACAAAAAAACAAACAAAACAAAAAACTAACAATAAAAATAGTCACAAACTTTAAAGTTCTCATATGGATACTAACAATAAAAACAGTCACAAATTTTAAAATTTCCATGTACATACATAAAAAACAAGATGCCCTAAAAGCAAAGCCTATTTGTGATGGAGAGGAAACAGGGAAACATCTCTAAGGATCAGCCATTGGTAAAACTACTCAAAAGCCTCTTTCAAGAGGAGTATTTTCAGCTGTTTTTGAAACAAAAGAACAGAGAAAGAAGGAAGGAAAAAAGAGAAGGACACTGGAGCAGAGAGCTAGTTCACAGTCAAACCACCCACCATCAGGATCCAATTTCCAATAAATTCTGGCAAATCTCATTAATTTCCAACATTAAACAGAGGTACAAACAGCCCATCTGCAAAAACCTTCTCGTTTGTTATACCACACTTTGTTTCTGCCTTTATATGTACTATTATATTTTCTAGTTTCTTCTAAAACCGATGCAGTCTGAATATATAATGGTATAGTATACCAATATGGTTCTATACAGACAAGTACACATGGTCCATCTTATTAAAACAAAGATAATTCACAAATATCGTTCTGGAACCCAAAATTCACAGCCTCTTTTTAGAACAGTGTTTCTCAAAAACATAATTTTAGATTCTGAATCAATACAGATTATCATTTATCAGGTGCTTACTTGCAGGAAGGACTGTTTTTACAGTGCGTAATGGGCAGCGATAGTGGTTGCCAGTTCTGGTGAAGTCAGTGGGATCAACTGAATTGATCTTGGCTTATGATACTCCCTGTCATGGTAAGATTAAGGAGACTCTTAACCACTCCTCCAGTTAGTCTTCTGAATGTTTGATTAGGTACAAATATTATTCTCACAATTTGATGGGACAATAAAGGCTATGATTACACAGTGGGGAAAAATAAAGTTTGATCCACTGTGATCTGCAGCTTTTCAAATTGGTTTTTCATTCTGCAGGTGAAGTCACAGTAGCCATCAAAATGACAAACAATTTGAAGCAGTTAGCTAGGATAAAGAGCTGTGTTTGCACAGAACTCCTGTTGGAATTTTATTATAAATTCACAAGCCACCTCTAGTGGGAGTGATTTTTCTGATCTTGGGTGACTCTATCTATTCGGCACTAACCGATTGTTCCTTCCCACCTCTGAATTCAAAGAAAGCTCTGCTTCTCTGTTCTGTGTTCTTTCCCTCTCTTTGTAAATTGGTGTCAGTTGTCTTTTGCTCTTGATCTGTTTGGTGGGTTGCTAGCATCCATGTAGCAAGTCTGTAATTCCAAGTATGTAACATGTACAAGTTTGTAATTCCAAGTTATTGTAAAAAAATTGTTATTCTTTTTCCTACAAATGTGTCAGAGTACTTTATGCAAACTTTGAGTGCCAGTTAATGAGAAAGGGGTAGAGTGTATGAGACTTCTAGCAATTCTCCTCTGTGTATCTCTGCTCTTCTACTGTGCAGCTAAAGGGAATTTTCCTACAAATATCTCAGAGTAGTTTCTGCAGACGTTGAGTGCTAGTTAACAACAACAACAACAACAACAACAATAATATTTCATATCAGAAATTATTTTGGGTTGAAAGGATTTTTGCGGAAGAAACTCCGCTCAGGGAATACCCAAATGAGGCTCCTTTCAAGTCCCCAAGAGCTGGGACAGAGACAGGCACACAATCCGTCATGCAGTACCCAGGTATTGAACTGTCGACTTGCCAGCCTTCCAGCTAACAAGGCAAGCTTCTTAACAACTGAGCCACTGCAGCCCCTAGTGCCAGTTAAGGAGAAAGGGGTAGAGACTATGAGACTTCTATCAATTCTCCTCTGTGCATTTCTGCTCTTCTACTGTGCAGCAGAAATCCAAAACTCTACTGCAGCTCCAACAGTAGAAACTGCCTTTGACTAGATGCTAATACAGTACTAACTGGCATTTCCCACCTCTCTTTTAAAATTTAGTTTCCCTAAATGCCATAGTGGTTCTCTGCTCCAGCACTAACTTGAAAGATTTTTAAAAAGAAAGAAATTGGAGACTAGGGGCACCTGGTTGAAGGGAACGGATATCCTTTGCCCAAGATCAAGCAATCATTCTGGCAGAAAATTGACAAAAGCAAAACCCTAACAAATGAACAACAGCAACAATAATAAAAGACAACTTCCCCTCAAAGGAGATGATTCCACAATGGTCTTTCCTGCACTGATATTTTCATTTGAACTCATCTATACCGAATCTGGCACAAATTGCAAGATAAATGGCCAATGTCACCAATGAAGGAGACTATTGGAAACATATCTGTCTCTTTTGCTGTGAAGCCCCAAACTGACTTTTGGCTCAGAACCAACAAAGGCTTTGCTTTTATGGTTTAGTCAGTTTAAGTTGACAGATATGTATAGCAAACCATTAACATATATAAACATGCCAGATATAAAACAAATACCCCTTTGAAGGAGAACAGGGAACAAGGCAAGATTGTGCCACACAGCAATGCTCTGTTGTCAGAAGAAAAAGTATAGCATAAGAACATAAGAACATAAGAACAGCCTTGCTGGAACAGGCCACAGCCCATCCAGTCCAGCATTCTGTCTCACACAGTGGCTCACCATTTCCTTCAGGGTATTCCCAAGGAGATGCCTTCACCTGCTTAGGATTCCCTGGAAATGGCATTGAGAGATATCCTGCCTATCTCTCCATCCCGGAGGTTGTCCTTAGGTAGCCATAATTATAGCCATTGATAGCCTTGTCCTCCATGAACTTGTCTAATCCTTTCTTAAAGCTGTCAAGACTGTGAAAGCTGTCTTCCACATTTTAAAAAGATCGACTTTTCTTCCTGTCAGCTGTCTTCATTGTCAACTTTCATCTACAGGCAGTTAGGGGCTATAATACATGGTCTGACCAAATAATACTAATCAGGCTTCTTGGAAAAACTGTAAACATAAATATAATTGAAGTCTATGTTCCCACTACAGATAGTAACGAAGAAGAAATTGAATGATTTGAATGCAAGCATTCAGGAGGAAATTGATCACACCAACACAGAGTACTGTATACTGATAAACATACATGGCTGGTATGTAAAAGTAGAAGACAAACCAGAAGCAAACATAGTTGGAGAATTTGGCCTTAGGATCAGAAATGAAGCTGAAGAATGACTCATAAAGTTATATGAAGCCAACAATCTGTTTATCGCAAATGAATATTTCAGGCAACCAAACAGATGACTGTAAATATGGACATCACCAGATGGACTATATAGAAATGAAATAGACTACATAATTGGAAATAGTTGATAGAAAAAACTCTATTCTCTTTGCCAAAACAAAACCAGGGGCAGATTATGCTACTGACCACAAATTGTTAATATAAAAAATTAGAAGAAGACTAAAAGAATCCCAGTGGCAAAGTATAATTTACATAACATTTCTCATGAATTTAAAGGTCATATAAAGAAAACCTTTGCCTTATTAAACTCAGTTGAGAATTCATCTCTACCTGTGGTGGTGAACCTTGGCACTCCAGCTGTTCTTGAATTTCAATTCCCAGAAGCCCTGATCAGAAGGAGTGCCAACTAGGGCTTCTGGTAATTGAAGTCCAAGAACACCTAGAGTGCCAAGGTTCACCATCACGGATCTATACAATTGAAATAACTAGGGAGTTGGTTCAGTTGTTTTAAAGTTGATTTATCCAGTTTCATGTCATGTGGTCTTTGTGTCAGTGTGTGTGTTCTAATAGGACAACGTGTAATTTGATTACACACTACATCAGGCAATCTCAACTTTTTAAAGCCTGGGGCTGGGTCACACTCCCTCAGACAGCTTCGGGGACCGGACAGCCATTTTGCCCTTCCTCCTCCACATGGTACTTCCTGGTGTGGTGGAGGTGGCGGTGGGGTCACATGAAATCGTGCTGTGGGCTGCATCCAGCCCATGGACCACAGGTTGAGAATACCTGCACTACATTATATCAGTGTAGGGAACTGCACAGCATTTTAAATAACTAATTAGCGAGCAATTTGTTAATTTGATGCTCCAGGATGCAGGAGAGAGTAGAAACTAGCGAAACTCTAGCTTGCAGTTTTTGGTGCCTGTAGATGGAACCATGGCTCTGCATTTTGGACATGAAGAGGGTGACAAGACGCAGCTCTTTCTTTTTTCCATCATCACTGCCAGACTATAAGGCCTTTTTAACAAGCTGGGGAAAGAAAGAGGAGTGTGTGTGTGTGTGTGAGTGTGTGTGTGAGAGAGATGACAATCAAATAATTGGAATGAGCTCCCGTCTTTGTCCCAGCTCCTATCACTTAGATATTATATACAAGACAAAGAAAATATGTATTTATTTTATTGTAATCCAAGTGATTCAGCACCTCACCTAGGGTCTAGTACAAGCAGGGAAGTATTCAATTTGCTGATATCCTGGTGGCTCATTTATTAAGCCACTTCACAATACAGAAAATAGGGTTGCTTGAGACTGGTATGCCATTTGGATATGAGGACCACACCAAATAGCATATCACTTCTCCCACCCCCCAACCCAGCATCAAGTGATCCTATTTAGACCACATCAGCCTATATCAAAAGCCCCAATGTGGTTGCACCCTTACTAACAACAGAATGTGAGTGATGATTATCTACCTCTGAGTAATATAGGCAAAGGATATCCTTTATTCCGTTTAACTTGCAGGACTGGAGGTGTAGACCAGGGGTCGCCAACCTTTTTAAGTCAGGGGCCAGGCGGGTCATGCTCCTTCAGACAGTAGAGGGGGCCGGACTGGTGGTCCATTTATGGTAGCCGTAAATGGGTCCATGGCCGATTCCGGTGGCGGCAACTGAAGAAAGATCACGGGCCTGATAATTTGGCATCATGGGCCAAATTCGGCTCATGGGCCGTAGGTTGCCGATCCCTGGTGTAGACTGTTACAGTTACTATTCTAGCCAAAGCTTTTGTAGACATAAACACAAGGGTGTGATCAGATAGGCATTTATCTGTGGCTAGGATAGGCTTGTTCCCTCCTTTTGCTGAATGATCATTTTGTTACTACACTGTGTGAACATGACTGTAACACTTTTAGAGAGTTGAGTTGGAATACTCTGATTAAAAAACAAATAAGCTAAAACAACTTTGGGAGGTCCCCAAATATTTTCTGAAGGATTGCATATATTTTCAGCAAGTTTTGACACTATCTTTCACATGTTATAACTTAAAATATACAGTAAAACAGTGTACAGAAAAATCACGCTTGGGGCCCCAATGAGGATAACCCGGTAGCTTATGTATCTGATTGTAGATCCAAAGGTTGAAATTGATTCCCTACTTTGCCATAGGAGAAAAGTGAGTCTGAATAGTCATGTCAAGTTACTCAGTCCCAGGTTGTCCCCTGAAGAAGGGAAAGGTAAACTATTCCTGAGCATTCTCTGCCTAAAAAACCATGGAAAGGATAGCTATAAGTCAGAATCAATTTGAAGAATCAATCACAGTCATGTGGCACATCGTTTTAAAGAGTTTGACAAACTTAGTTCTGAAATACTGTACACATGTTCTGACTTAAACTGTAATTTTATGGACAGCCTTCAGATGTTCATTATGGATAAGCCTCCAAATGTTCATTAATCAGAAACCATCCTAGATAGGGGATTCTGGAAAGTGTCTCCTTGATAAGCTGATTGAATGCCAAGATGAAGAGAGTGAGAAAAAGACCAGAGCAATGGAAAGGAAGGGATACACAGAAGAGAGAGAGAGACCATAAGTATGGAGGTGGAATTCATGGGATTTTAGCCCTGGCAAAGGCAGGCTCATTGGCTAGTACAAAAATAATACAGTACCTACTTTTTATGGCTGCCATTGGTCTCTGGAAGGAGCTTCAACTACAATAAATTCTGACACACTTAGCTGGAAAATAAATGTAATGATTAAAGTTTGGTTTTTCATCCTCACATTTCTTTCTTTGGTATCAAAACTCTTCACATAGAACTTTTGGCTGAGTATACAAAAGTCATTTTCAACCAGAAAAGGTTCACTATTTGCCCAGGGCTCTTTCTTTTTCTGTACAAATATTTCATATTCCTCTTGTATCCTTCATTAGATTATGCAGATCTTTAGACTTGTTTAGAAGAGAGATATTTTTTGTCTTATTAATAACATTATTGCCATTTCTGCCTGAAGGGAAAACATTGACATGCAATAAACATGGCCTACTTATCATCTTCCCACTCATCATCTCGAACTGTACATGAAGAGTTGTGCTCACAATCAGCGTGGGCTGTGGGACTGCCAAGGGCAATCTTGCCTGTGGAGTATGAACTTGTTGGATGAAGTGATTATTACTCTATACATGAGAGGTTTCTAAGCTCAGCTACTTGCCAGATAATTTTAATCATATCCTGCTCTCCCTAAGGTAAAATACTTTTGTTCAGAGTAATTTCCCTTTTTAATCTTCAGATGAAAGTCATTTAGAAAGATTATGCTCAGAATGAAGGAGATAAATATGGTGGATGGTTAGGTCATGCATAGCTGATGATTTATGTTTTCCTACTAAAAGAGAAGAATATTACCATATGACTACAAACACAGCATAAACAGGAGGGAACATGGACATAGCTGCATATTGCTCAACAAAGGTACTGTAGAATGCAGTTGCATGCCCCATCTATAAGGAAGTTTGATTGTGCTTCTTTTGTACCTGAGGATTGAATGCTTACAAGACTGGCAGACCCAGCAGAATTATTTACCCCATTTGGACCTAGTCAATTTCAAGAAATCTCTTGTGATTTTGCCCATTGATGTTAACAGATTTTCATTGGGTCATGAATGTTTTCTGAGTGTAAGGTTCTGTGTGTCGCGAGAACTCAAGGAACGTTACAATTTTTACAAGTTACCTTTCATTTATTCTTATGTATTAGTGTTAAATAGGTTGAGAAACACTAGCTTCAATTTAAAGTGCGACATTTCTCAGTGAATACCAAAGCACATTCCAGAGACACAATGTCACTCAAGTTTAATGCCCCTAGTGGACAGACACCTGTTAGAGTTCTAGGAGCATGCACAACCTTGTAAAGGGCCAGGAATGAACTTTTGTAACCCTCGTTCACTCAGTTTAATGGTAGGTCATTCACCTTGGTTTAAGAGTTGGGAGAGGGAGCCCAGGAAGGGATACACTTCACCCAGACCCAACCTTTGCCCAGTACTTTTGAACTCTCACATCCGGGAGGAAAGGATTGATGGGACACCCAGATAGCATTCTGGAACCCCCACCAGTGAGCAAACACCATACCTGTCAAGCCGCGGTTTTCAAAATCCGGGAGCTGGGCATGCATGCACAGTACGTTTCCAGGCGCCGGGCAGGAAAGGGGTTACTGCACATATGTGGCCATCAGAAGCAGCAGCGCACATGCGCAGTAACCCCTGCACACATGCATAGTAACTCCTTCGGCCAGGAAAGGGGTTACAGCACATGCGCAGTAACCCCTGTGCACATGCGCAGTAACCCAGTAACCCCTGTGCACATGCGCAGCAACCCCTTTCCTGGCTGGTCAAATTACAGGATGGCTGCGGGAGGGAGCATGATGGAGTGGTGAAATACGGGATTTTCCGGCCAATCCGGGGATGCATGACACGTATGGCAAATACCTGTAGGAAAATCTTGCATCATATTTATGAAAGAAACAAATTCCTGAGGGGAGCAAGAGAGGGAAAATTTTGTATAAAAGTCCTGATTTTAGACACTTAGGAGAGGAACACCTGAAATACAGCAGAGCTCTTATGGCTCCATACCTTTGATGATGACATCAGAACATCGGAGGAAAACTTAGAGCTTGGAATGGGGGCCAAGTGCCCAGACAGAGACACTAGAGAAAAGATTTTGCTGAAAAACCAACCTCAGCAATACTTAGTCTCTGAAATGAAATGAAGATTTTAGTGAAGCTAGTACTTTATTATTTTCTTTAGATTTCTAAGTAATAGAGTAGATTAGGAGGTCCACCATGGACCACGATAGCATAGAAATAGGGGAAAGTATCTTAGTTAGATTCTTTGCCTATGTGTGTCTTTGTTTCGTGATATGGATTATTACTGTTTTTGCATCATTTCTGCAATAAAATCTTAAAAGACACCGATGCCTCATCTTTGACTGGAAAGGAGGATTTCGAAGGGGTTTCTTCAGCCGAGATAAGATTCCTGGGTAGCCAAGGTTTGGCTACAATTTTACACAGACGAACCTTGGGAAAAGCAGGGGGTAGAGAAGGAATGGATCTTCAAATAAACAGTGGCTCGGGATGCTGATAAAGTTGCTAGGGTGACTAACTGTGGGAGAATAGCCCTCATCCCTGAGCAAGGCCTGAGAACAACATCTTGCCTGTGCGTCCCACACAGACAATGAAAAACTTACATCAAGGCAGTTCTCATAACTGGTTCTACTCCTTCTCTGGTGGCAGGTGGAAGTTCAAAGGACTATTCTCAAGCCTAACCACCTTGTTCACCCTTGGTCCCCAGGGGAATGTGGATCCCTCCCCCCCTTTGTCCCTGAGACTGTGACACTAATTTCCACCTCTCAAAATCCAACCCTGTGTCTACATTGTGAGAGGTGGTAGCAGGTCCAATTAAGGGGTTTCTAGGACTGGGTGATGTATGGCATGGTCTTGTGCCACAGGACTGTTATGGTAGCCATGAAGGCCATCCTGGATTACCCCGAAAAGACCTGACCAAAGGGGCTCTGGTGAAGTTGCGACAGGCCCAGCAAGCCAGCAACAGATAACCCATTGCTAAAAAGCACACAAAAGAGATGTAAATGGACTGAACAAACTGGAATCGACCACAGCAATGTTAAAAGACCAAGAGATAGAACAACGAAATACAAAATATAAATATAACTGACTTAGGAAATAAAACAGAAGAAATTGTAGAAATAATGGAAAGAAGAGGGATTGAGATAATGGGTCTAGCTGATACAAGATGCAAAGGACATGGGAGTAAGAAAGTCCATAAAGAATACAGTACTTGCTTACTTACTCAGGAGGAGTTGCAGCAAAGAACGGAGTGGGCTTCTTGGTACATCCTTCTTCTTCAGGTTCAGAGATAGCAACATGCATACTAGATGTTAGAAACAATTTGGACAGAATAATAATACTGAAAATCAAGACAGGAAAACAAATGGAAACATATGTACAAATATAGTGACAACTACACAGAAGAACAAAAGGACCAGTTTTTTAAATTAACTTTCTGAGATGATAGAGGAAGTGGAAACAAATAGCATACTCTATGTCAGCGCTTCCCAAACTATGTTCCACCGAACACTGGCGGACTTCAATTCCCAGAAACCTAAATCAGTACATTGGATGATCAGTGCTTTGGGGAATTGAGTTAGGCTTTTAGGAATTGAAATACTGTATAATTCTTAACTATCAGCACTACCTGCTAAATGCATAGACCATATGGAAAATGTTATATGTTTATTTAAGTTCATTGTAGATTTCAGTTCAACTCAGACGATATTATAAGAGAAGAGTAGATTCATTTTGCCCAAGTGATTGTAAACAGAGATGCCATCTGAAGGTGCTGAATAAGACTTTTGAGACTGCATAAAATGAAGACAGACTGAAGGATTTCATGCCTCCCTGTCACATAACTCATCAAAAGTGTCAAGCATGCCATTCTTCCCCTGTCATCAGTCTTTGTCAAGCTCTTGGTTGAGGCACCCATTTATTAAAATTCATTCCTCAGTCTGAGAATGTGGCCTGACTCTGTAACGATGTCGCCATCAGAGCAACAAGGTCTCCTAGTTCTCACATTACACATCATGAACTACAGTGTTCTGTGTTACCAAGTCATTGATTAACACAAACCAATGAGTGCAATTAGCATAATTAGATTTTTCCATAATAGCACTGAGCTATTACAGAAAGGCAGCAAAAGAGTGAAGTGAATCAACCCTTTCTCTCTTGAGGCAATTAAAATTTGCCAGTGCAAATTCAAACATATTGGCTGAGAGGCATGGAGGTTGAGAGAAGGATTAATAAAGGTAAAGACATGTAAACCAAACAGAAAAAGAATAGAATGGAAACAGCATATTACATTCAACTCTTCTTGCTAAAGTGTCTATCTCAAGTACATAATTGTGACACTACTTGCATTGTCTTTCATTTAGGTGGAAATTCTGTTCTGTTCAACAAAACTCTTTGGCTTGAGGGACTTGCATCACACATGAAAGCTCAAAGATGTTGCTAATCCTGTATTTCCATCCATCAAGGTTTAATATGACCTCACATTTACAGAACTTCTTCTTATGGGCTAAAAGCATTTAACATGAATTTGCTCAGCAGTATCAACAACCCCGTAAGAGAGACTGCTGGCTGGGCAACTCAGTCAGTAATGTACGTGGCTGTGGAGCCAGAGGTTGAGTGCTCAGTTCCGTACCATATATTCCAGAAAAGCTAACCTGTGTGGCGTTGGGCGCACCCAGAAGAAGAGAAGGGTAAACCACTTCTGAGTAGTCTCTGTCTAGAAAACCCAATATTGACTTGATGGCACAAAAATTTTAAATTACTGTTATTATCATCACTGTCCCCCAGATGTTCAGACCAGAGTTTTAGAACCCCACTGTTCAGCTCCTAACTCTGGTCCTAAGATTTGGTGATATATCACCTGATAATGTAACTGGTAACTATTAGTGCTATTCTCTGCAACTGCTTTGTCAAGATTTTATTACTACAAATCACACTCAGATGTTATCTCATGCTTTTTGGATTGCTCTGTTACTCTTTTCTCCCAGGAGGCTCCGAAGATGCCACCACCTCATTGCCACACCCTCCCCACCCCTCCACTCGGTGGGGGGGTATAAAGGTAGCCTTCCCGTGACACGGGAGGCTCCAAAGACACCACCGCCATGTTGCCGCGCCCTCTCCACCCCCTCCACTAGGTGGGAGGATAAAGGGAGTCTTCCTGTGGCCCGGGAGGCTCCAAAGATGCCACCACATTGCCGCGCCCTCTCCGTCCCCTCCACTCAAGGGGGGAGGGGGGTAAAGGGAGCCTCCCATGGCCCGGGAGGCTCTGAAGATGCCGACGCCGCGTTCCCGTGCCCTCCCGTGAAGCTCCCTCCACTCGGCGGGAAAAAAATAAATAAATGGAGCATACCCATGGCCCGGGAGGCTCTGAAGATGCTGCCGCCGCTGCATACCGCGCTCCTCCCGTGAAGCTCCAAAGACGCCGACGATGCCGATGATGTGTTACTGTGCCCCTCCCGCCCCTTCTACTCGGCGGGGGGATAAAACATGCTACTGCTGCATTTACTGCGCCCTCCCATCCCCTCCAGGATGAAGGGTCGGGCAGGGGGTTCTTGGACTGATTACAGATGGGCATTTGTTGTGATGTAGGGATTTTGTATTCTTATGCGATGTGGTTTTGTATTTTTATGTATTTATTGATTATTTTATTCTGGATTCATTATTGTATTATTGATTGTATTGATTTATATATTTACTTATATTACTGTATTACTTTATTGTGACTGTTTAAACCGCTTTGAGTCACCTGCGGGTTGAGTAAAGCGGTATAGAAATTAAACATGAAATAAAATGAAAACTGAAATAAATTTGTAACCCAGGATGTCATTTCCTGTGAAATTTCAAACTGTACTCCTTTACTGGAGATTTTTAAACAGAGATTGAATGGTTATCTTTTAGAGATGCTTTAGAAGTGGATTCCTTGCATTGATAGAGGGATGACTTGATGACGTTTAGGGTACCTTCCAATTCTCTGATTCTATAAAAAATTCTATAAGATCAGAAAAATTATTTTAACATTTCATAAATTTGCTGCCCCTCACAAAGTTTTCTTTTGCTCTTGTATGAAACTCAAATATACGGTAACATCTTTCTGTATCAATTTGATCAAATTCACAGTTCTGAGGGTTTTACTGCACTTCAGCAGTTTTACTGCTTCCAGCGTTCCGTGCGCTCCGGTGTCTAGTCATGCCTGCCACATGACCACGGAAACGTCTGCAGAAGCAGACAGCGCTGGCTCTTCGGCTTAGAAACAGAGATGAGCACTGCACCCTAGAGTCGGATACGACTGGCTTTCGAGCAAGGGAAACCTTTACCTTTACCTAATTATCATGGGGAAATGGGCCTGCATAAGAAACCATGCACATACAGTACATACAGAATGAAATGCTGGAGTGTGTGTGATGTATCAGTGCATACAATGTGTACAACTATAATTATATACTACTAAAAGGTTCCAAGTTTACCTTTTTAAGAAACACTGCTTTTAAATGCCAAAAGAAGGTGTTTTTTTTTTAAACTAAATGAGTATCAAATTACCACAGTTGCTTTAAAGTTTTAGCAACTGCCAAAATGCCCCACAGGCCTGGAAAAAGAGAAAAAATAAGAGCCTAGCCAAGTCAAACGAAGCTGCTCTCAGCTTCAAGCTCTGCTGTCTCTCTAGGGGAGCAACCAGAGAGTTAAAACCAGTCCTATGTGTCCAGCCTAATGTCTAGGTCAGAGGATTTTCAGATCTTGCAGGATGTCCCTGACAGACCAGGAGGGCACTGAGAAAACTACTACTGATTCTCCACCCAAATCTTCAAGGGAAACAAACCTTGTTACAGTACTTAGATAAAATGGATTTATGTAAACCACAGCACACGTGGTCTTCTTAAGGAAATGGTTTTATTTGTAGTACAAGGGGTCAGGGCTGGATTTAGGATCTGTGGCCCCCTAGGCTAAACCTGTGGCGCGGGCCCTACCGGGGAAAGTATTTTTCTAAAATTAACCTACAAAAAACACATTTCCAGCAATTATCCAATTAAAAACTGAAAAATAAACGTTTAAAATTTATTATTAAATTATAGAAATTTTATGTACGACATTTAGAATTTGATGAATTCATGAGATGATAAAAATGAAAAGAACTGAACATCATTAAGGTAATATATCTTAATGGTATTTAACATGATTTATTAACATTGCTACAAACAACTATATTATTAAAAAGAATAAAAAGTTGAGATTCAAGTCTATGTTTCTAAATATGCAAATATGAGTATTACGGTTTTAAAAATAACATATTGTAATTTTAATTAAACATGTTAAAAATGCAAAATGCCAGATAACAAAAAGGAATATAATGAACAAGCAACATTCACTTAACCTATACAACATACATAATATATTATTTAATTCAAATACAGAACTTTTCCAAACAATCTAACAATAACGAAAGTGTCACATAATCTTAATGGCTAATTAGTTTATGCCTACACTTCGTATTAATGAAACTACTTATAAAATCATGCACGGTGTGGACAAAGTAGATAAGGAAAAACTGTTTTCCCTATCGTATAACACCAGAACTAGGGGGCACTCCATGATACCTTTGGGTACTAGTTCTCAAACAAATAAGAGAAAGTACTTTTTCACCCAGAGGATCACTGGAACTCCCTGCCAGAAGAAGTGGTGACAGCTGTCAGTCTTGACAGCTTGAAGAAAGGATTAGACAAGTTCATGGAGGACAAGGGTATCAATGGCTATAATTATGGATACCTAAGGACAACCTCTGGGTTGGAGAGATAGGCAGGATATATCTCAATGCCATTTCCAGGGAATCCTAAGCAGGTGAAGGCATCTGCTTGGGAATACCCTGAAGCAAATGGTGAGCCACTGGGTGAGACAGAATGCTGGACTGGATGGGCTGTGGCCTGTTCCAGCAAGGCTGTTCTTATGTTCTTATACAGTAATACCTCATACAAAGTCCGCTTCATACAACATCGGATTCATACAACATCGCCTAATTCCTTGAAAAAAGTTGCCTCGTCCAAAGTCGTGCGACTTTGTATGAGGCATTGGGTTTTTCCCTGGTTGCACTGTGCCTGGACAGTATAAAAGGCAGGACACATGCGTGCATTGCTCTTGTGGGTTTTGCATGAGGCAAAGAGTGTTTAGGAGTGGTTTTGAGCACGATTTTGGATTTTTTTGAATTTCTTCATCAGAATTTTTAGAAGCATTCCTGGGATTTTTGCAGCATTCTTCAGGTTCTTGGACAATCAAGGTTGTTTGACATGTTTTTGTAATGTTTTTAGCCTTTAGACAATGATTTCTTAAAGTTCTGTCAGTTTCCTGTCTGTTTCCTTGACTTTGCCCTGAAGTCTGTGCTGTTACAGTACAATGTATCTCTATGGAAACAACGTTGTACGAGGCATCGCTGTAGGAATCGGGGCCGCTGAGGGCCGTAGGTCCCGGAGGAGACTGATCAAGGAACGATACGAGGCAGTATGGAGGAGGATATGATCAGTACTTTATTGAGAAAAGGCTGCAACATATATAGAAGGAAAAGCGCAACGGTGGCAAGACTGTCACCTGACAGAAATTACATCACCTGTGTACTCAAGTTAATTGGGAATCTCTTTGGGGAAGTTAATTAACTGGGGCAAACATGGACCTCGGAGTCTCCATTGTTCAGGGATCAGGCAGGGGTAAACATGGCATCTGTTTGTGCCTGAGATTACACTGAGACACGGAGATGAGTGATTACTCTAATGGGTAACTGGGTTAGGTATTTGCTCTTTCAGCAGAACCGCTGGTCAGGTCAGGAGCTGGGTGAATCAAACCCTATCATTTATCCACCCCCCTTAATTTCTCTGCCCGCAGATGCCACGAGCCAGGAGTTTTCTCTACCGTAGTGGCCTCTGCCAGGGCCATTCCATGCCCAACGGGCGTGGGAAATCCACATCTCCCCTTTAATTTTCATTTAAGGACCTGACCGGCGACCTTGCGTAGGAGCGGCATCAGCTGTTGAGCGGGAATGACGCTTCGGGGTTCCTTCTCGGGGTGGCACTTCGAGATCAGTGAGGGAATACATTGCGCAAAGCAGCATAACGCTATGCCTAGTATGATCACCCCCACTACCACCTTGAGTACCGTCTGGAGCCACCCCCACGGAATCCACGACCACATCCAGCTCCACAGTGAACCCCACCAGGTCTCCCATGCGGATCCTTCTCTGATACCCTTCACTATGGTGTGGAGATCTGTGAGCTGATTCTGTATCCTGCGGGAATTATCGGTAAGGTTGAAGCAACACATACCATGGAGGGATTCGCAACCCAAATGATGGAGCAATAAGAGGTAGTCGATAGCCGCTCGATTGTCGAGAATGGCGTGGCGAAGCTCTGCCTGCTCTCGGTTGAGCAGCGCTATCGCTGTGGAGGTATGGTTGATGGCTTTGGCTAATCCGCAAGCCAAACGACCGATCCTCCGAGCGTTGCCGACGGCTAAGGCCGGCACGCCAACTATGCTGACTGCCAATGAGACATACTCGGCTGGACTTAGGATTCTAAAGCTGCTATCACACGAGCTGTCTAACTGGGTCGTGCGAGTGTGCCTTGCGGGTGCAGGAACATCTAAAGCATCTGAAACATTGGGAACATTTGTGCTTGGGGTAACCATATCCTTAGTGGGGAGCAACAGTGTCAACCGACTAAGGCAACATGTGGAATCTGATACATTGGCAGGGATGTAGTTGAAGGTATACTGATTACATGTAAAGAACCAACCAGATGGTAATGTAACATGAGCATACATAGAACCAAATGTCTCTGGTTTATCACAAGTCCAGTTGCTGCTGCCGGTATCGAAGCAGCGGTGCTGAGTTCGGCCGACTGCAGCGCAGCCGACCATTCGAGCACAAGTAGAGTTCGGGCTGGCCGCCACTCGCGGGGTGTGAAGAGTGGCTGCGTCAGCCGGCAAAGTCATCGTGAGCCGCAATCCCCCCCAGCGAGCGTAAGCTGCAAAACTCGCAGGGAGATGCGGTCCGAAAATCTTCTTCAGCAACCAGTCGCCATCCCTGGCGTGCGCATCTAGAGTGTGGCACACTGGGATGAGACAGGTGCTCAGAATTGAGGCAGAACCTGCGTCCTGCTTCAGGCAAAAATCGGACTGGTTGATGAGACCCGCCAACCTTTCCCACAAGTTGTAATGCATCCGGGCGGAAAGGTCTCCGTCTGGTATCAAACCGCTGGCCCCAAGCGGGGCGGCCTGAACGCCTCCCCCCACAAGCAGGGAAAGGGTCAGGACGATGAGAACTGCCATGGAGTTGGCATTAATCTGGGCAAAAACTGCAGCCAGGAAATTCTCCGGTGTCGGCTCCTTCTCCTCGCGTCGGAGGGCGTCCTGGGCCTCATTGCAAAGCGCCTTGATCATCCCCCAGGTGACCTTCGGCGCCGTCATCCATGTCCGCCTCTTCCGACGGGTCCTCTCGGTCAGGGTGAGGTCCTCCATCTCCGGGATCGGACTCTGGTCGGTCTGGGTCCACGCCATGTGGTTCCAAGTGAGGCTTGACACACCGAGCTGGAATCCAAACGACACCTGTAGGAGACATAACTGCAGCATACCCTCTCCCCCAGGTTATGAGCGGCGCCGGGCCCCTCCAAGAAGGGTCCGGTGGCACTCGGTATCGGACCATTGGTCGCGGGAGAGCTTCCGAACGGCGGAAGTGCTTCTCCTGCGGCGTACAATCCGAAAAAACATTAAGGTGGTTGTAAGTGAACAATACCTTATTCAGACAATGCTGTGCCTGGCCCTGTGACTTGTGGAGGGCCGGCGGCTCCCCCCTTTCTGTTTGTTTGTCAATATAGGACTTGAGCGTCCGATTGACCCGTTCCACAATCGCTTGCCCCTGCGGATTGTAAGGAACGCCAAAAGTATGCTGAATATCCCAAGTGGCCATGAAGGTGGCCAGCTGCCTAGAACTGTAGGACGGGGCGTTATCAGTTTTAACGTGCCATGGCTTGCCCATTGCCGCGATGCAGGAAAGGAGGTGCTGCTCCACGTGGGAAGCAGTTTCCCCTTTCTGCGCGTGGCCCAAACGAACTGGGAAAAAGTATCTATGCAGACGTGCATGTACTGCCATCTGCCAAACTGCGGGACATGCGTGACGTCCATCTGCCACACCTGATTGGCTTCCGTCCCCCGTGGGTTGACCCTCCACGAGGCCCCCCCCCGGTGCTCCTGCACAATGCTGGCAAGAGCGAACTATACCTTGGGCTTGAGAAAGTGGCAAATTGAACTGTCTGGCGAGTGCTTTGGCATTTTGGTGAAAGAAAGCATGACTCTGAATTGGCATAGTAAAAACACCCAAAACTGAACGTTGCTGAATTTCCTTTGCCGCCGCACCCGCTCTGCTATTGCCCGCGGAAATCGGACCCGGTAGGTCTTGGTGACTTCGGATGTGGGCAATATAGAGCGGCTCCGTGCGGTTTCGTAAGTGAAATTGAGCCGTGAGAAACAGGCTAAGCAAATTCTTGTCTATCGCGGGAGTGATGTATGCTCCCGGTAGACTGTGAAGCAAATTCCTGGCATACATGCTGTCCGTAATGATGTTTAAACGTTCTTTGGCGAAGGTGCGCAAAGCAAGGTTCACCGCCGCCAACTCCGCCCGCTGTGCGGACTTTTGTGGAAGAGTTAACAGCGTGCGCCAAGCTTGGCCCTCCTGCCAGGTCAAGACGCCGTATGTCCGACCACCATCAGTAAAAACTGTCCTGGCTCCCTGAAGTGGAACCAGCAAAAGCAATTCGAGCAAGCTGACTGTCTGCGTTTGGAGTGAGACTAGTCTGGGGTCCTTTGGCAAGTGGTATGCCAAGCATCCGGTGAATCCTTCCAACGCAATTGGAAGCGAGTCACCGAGCTGCATCAACTGCTGGATTTGTTCCTTGGTGAACGGGACTACGATCTTGGCTAAATCATGCCCAGAAATGTCCCTAGCTCTCAGCCTTCCGCGGTAAACCACCGCGGAGACCAATTCTTGGGGAGGAACGATGTTTCGTGGAGAGGTGTTCGGAAGGTACACCCATTCCACGATACTCGCCCCCTTCTCGGCATCTACGCCGAGCGCTCCGGTGAACATGGATCCTGACCGTACGATGTACAAATTCAAGATCGGAGCATATGGCCCTGGGGTGACCCTATCTACCCATCGCTGGCTGAGAACTTGGTTCACTTTCTCGATAGCTAAGCGCGCTTCTCGAGAAACCTGTATCCGGTCTGCCGGCTGCTTACCTAAGGTTAGCAGCGAGAAGAGCGGTTTCAAAAGATCCGTATCCAAACGAAAATATGGTCTGGCCCAATTAATATTCCCTAAAACCTGCTGCAATTCTACCAAGGTGACTGAGTCCTGTAAATTGATCTGAGGCAAAACCGGTGCGGCGAAAGAGCGGAGAAGCCAATGACCCAAGTACAAGAAGGGCTCGGTTCTCTGCACTTTCTCTGGGGCAATGAGTAAACCTTTGTCCCCCAGGCTGGCCTGGAGGTCAGAAAACATTTCGCTGCCGAGTTGCGGCATCGCGACCAAGATGTCGTCCATGAAATGGCAAACTATAGCTTTTGGGTAAAGGCTTTGGAACTTTGCCAGTGCATTGTGAACATAAATTTGGCACAGGGTGGGCGAATTGAGCATGCCCTGTGGCAAAAATTTCCACGCGTAACGCTGCGTAGGCTCACTGTGGTTCACAACTGGCACCATAAAGGCGAACCTTTCCCGGTCCCGGGGGTCTAAGGGAATTGTATAAAAACAATCCTTGAGATCTACGACTAGGATCTCCCACCCCTCGGGAATCATGTTCGGATTCGGGATGCCGCATTGGAGCGGACCCATTGGCTGTATGCATTTATTGATCTCTCTGAGATCGTGGAGGAGGCGCCACTTCCCCGACTTCTTCTTAATCACAAAAATTGGCGAATTCCATGGACTCGTGGACTGCTCTATGTGTCCTGCGTCTAGCTGTTCTCTCACTAGCTGTTTCAGGGCAACTAACTTCTCTCCTACTACCGGCCATTGTTCCACCCAGACCGGCGTATCGGTGAGCCACTTAAGTGGCAATGCCATTACCCGAAGGTAAGCGTAGCACCGTACTGCTGCAAAATGTCTCGCCCCCAAAGGTTGATGTGCACGTCAAGAATGTGCGGCCGAATTACCGCCGTGCCGTCAGCCTTTGGGATCGTGACTGTTACCCACTCTCGGCTTCTAAATGCTTCCTGAATGCCGCCTACCCCCCAAACATCGGAGACCGGCTCAATGGCCCATTCCCTTGGCCACTGGCCCCTGCTTATCACACTGACATCTGCTCCGGTATCTAACAGGCCTGAGAATATTCTATTATTCAGAAATACCTCGATAACCGGGCGTTGTTTCCACTCAATGTTGGTCTCCACTGTCACTAAGACCTGGTATCCTTGTACTGCCTCCCTGGCACTCGAGCGGTCCTCTGACCGGGACTCGGAGCTGTCACTGAGCCTTCCCTGGCTATCTGCTGGCGAGTGACAAGGAACCATGATCAGTTGCGCTAAGGTGTCTCCTTTGTGAATTGCCTGGGGCAGGTGAGTCCAAAGCTGAACTTGGAGAACGCCTGAAAAATTGGAGTCAACGACTCCTGGAATTATGAAAATTCCGCGTGCTCCAGCTACACTGCGGGGCAAAACTAAACCTATAAAGCCCTTGGGCAGTGGACCCATGTACTGGGAGTCCACCAGATAGACCGTGCCTGGCAGGTCGCATGTAACGTCTGCCTGACAAGTCAGGTCTAACCCTGTACTACCCTTGGGGCTGGCCTGTGCCCTCGCAATGCCTGGAATGGGGCTGGGATCTAGTCTAGCTCGGGTGAGCTCTGAATGAGGGAAGCCTCTGTTTGGACCGGGGCCAGAGACATGCCCGCGTTCCGGTTTCCCGAATTCGGACAGTCTCGGGCCCAATGGTAGCCTCTTTGACATTTCGGACACTGGATTTTCGGAGCCTTGGGACGGCCGGACTTTTGCCCGCCTCGCTTGGATCAGCACTCCCTAGCGAAGTGACCAATCTTGCCACAACTGTGACATGCTCCTTGGGTCTTTCCTTTTGGTCTCTTACCCCTTTGCACCGCTGCCGCTAGCAATCCCATCTTGTAGGATTCAGTGCCAACGTCGGCGCAAGCTCTAATCATGTCCGTGAGTGTCAAGTCGGGACGGTTGCCTAGCGACTGCAGGTTTTTACGGCAGTCTAGATTGGCGTTGTCCTTGGCTAACTTCATCATGAGCTCTTGCTGGGCTTGCTCATTATCAATCTGCCTGCTAATTGCTTCCTCCAGGCGATTGATGAAGTCCATATAGGGCTCTTGGGCTCCTTGCTTGATAGCGGTGTAATTTTTAGCCGCTTTGCCAGTTGCTGGGACTTTGAAAAACGCCCTGAAGGCGGCCTCGGCCGACATCTGGAGAGTGGCAAGAGGCAAGTTGATTTGGGCGTCGATGGGCTCGAAGGCACCTGAACCATATAACTGGTCAGGAAGTACTGCGCCTCCCATCCTGGCAGCCCTCGTCTGCGCCTCTAGGCGAAACTCGCTGTCCCAAATTAAATACTGGCTAGGGTTGAGCATCATCCGCATGACGGCTTTCCAGTCATGAGGAATCCACATGGTGTTCTCGCACACTTGCTGAAGCGTACCCCTTGTAAAACGACTTTGGAGCCCTGTTTCTGAGATGGCTTTCCGTATGGCCATGAGAAGCTTATACGGAACTGGGGAGTGAATTATCTGCTGTGCGCCTGTGAGCGCGTCCATTTCCATGCTGATGGGACATATCTGACTAAGCTCAGCTAGTTCTTCTGCTGGCAATTCCCCCTTCCTAATCTCCTCTTCAATGGTACGCTGAAGTGGACTCTTGGTAACTCGGGAACCTGGAACTGTCAGCGAAGCGCCTGCGCTCCTCATTCCTTGCATTCCACCGGTGACGTCTGCAGCTGTCGCCGGGGGAAAGCTCCCTACGCTACCCTGCCTAAATTGGAGTGACGGATAGAGCGCCGTAGGCGCCGTTGGATTGGCTGGCGCTTCTGGCAGACTTGGGGGTTCTTTGGCCTCTACCCGGACTGGCTCTATCTCCGCTAAGAGCTTCCTACACTTTCTCCATGTGCGAATTACGCCTCCTGGAGCTTTCGGGGGTTGCTGAATGCAGTCTCCTATCTGATCCCAAAGCTCGAGGGTTAACGTACCTACTTCTGGGTAAAGCAGGCAGTGTTCCCCTAGGTACACCAAAAGTCTCGCTAGCTCCCCGCTGTGAAAACGCAAATTAAATACCCTGGCCAGGAAGATGAACCCCTCCTCATGGGTTCTTTGGCTAGCGGATGGACGCTGTTGCTGAGGACAGGTCCCCATATTACCTGCGATTGGGTCCTCGGAAGATTCCTCCTCGGGACGAGTCGACGCGTCTTTGGCAGGCAACAGGTTCTGGCGACGTCGCTTTCTGGGTAGAGCTCGGAGCGTGGACTGCGGCCACGGGCCCTCGGTGGCCACTGCGCTGTCAGGGGCTCACAGCTGCCCTGAGCGGAATGCGCGTTTCCCTTTGGCGCAAGCCGCCGCGAAAGCCGGGAGTAAGCTGTAGGAAAGCCTCTTTGGACTGCCTCACCGCAGGCCGTCCCTCCGCTCAGCTGGCTGCCGGACGGAGTGCCGCGCTGTCCTCCGGGACGATTCGGACATGGTTCAAGCGCAGAACCGGACCGTGTGATCGCTACTCTGAGGAAGACCGCTCTTACTCACGAGTAGATCACGTCGGGGTCACCAGATGTAGGAATCGGGGCCGCTGAGGGCCGTAGGTCCCAGAGGAGACTGATCAAGGAACGATACGAGGCAGTATGGAGGAGGATATGATCAGTACTTTATTGAGAAAAGGCTGCAACATATATAAAAGGAAAAGCGCAACGGTGGCAAGACTGTCACCTGACAGAAATTACATCACCTGTGTACTCAAGTTAATTGGAAATCTCTTTGGGGAAGTTAATTAACTGGGGCAAACATGGACCTCGGAGTCTCCATTGTTCAGGGATCAGGCAGGGGTAAACATGGCATCTGTTTGTGCCTGAGATTACACTGAGACACGGAGATGAGTGATTACTCTAATGGGTAACTGGGTTAGGTATTTGCTCTTTCAGCAGAACCGCTGGTCAGGTCAGGAGCTGGGTGAATCAAACCCTATCATTTATCCACCCCCCTTAATTTCTCTGCCCGCAGATGCCACGAGCCAGGAGTTTTCTCTACCGTAGTGGCCTCTGCCAGGGCCGTTCCATGCCCAACTGGCATGGGAAATCCACACATCGCGGCAAGGATTTGGACGTTGTATGAGGCATCACGGCTAGGATTTTTCATGCCTCATACAAAGTCCAAATCCGTATAAAGTCCAAACTTGTGGAACCAAGTTTGGACGTTGTATGAGGTATCACTGTACACTAAAAAGAATAGAAATTTCTTTCTCACACTCAGTTCCCAGACAAAAGTCTGTTTGAACATCTGGCATTCTTGTGTCCAGACGAGCCTGTGCATATCCTCCTAACTACAAGGCCAGGAATTTTCCAACAACCATAAACATATTGCTGTTTGACTGTAATCTATGAGAGAAATCTTAACAGAAAGAAATACAATATGAGTCCTTATACAGCAGGTACTCCATCTTGGATCTACTATAATGCCCAGGGATCAGTTAATAGGCATAGTAACATAGATAGAGCATTCTCATCCCTCTTTGGGTCAGTTGGTGCTACTTAAGGGTGACTGTATTTACCATTTACTCTACAATTTGAATCTGGGTCAGAGGAATGTAAATTGAAATCTGGCAACCACACGTTGTAAAGCTAAGTAGGGAATTGTGTTTTCAGCCAGGACTCCTCTTCACACTCCATAATCCAGAAATTTGCTTCAGGTTGGCTGGAATATTTTTTCTCCATTTATTGCTCTCTGTGTGATCACCTGATACAAAGCAAAGGAAGGTTCCCCACAAATATTCAGCTTCTTTCTTTCTTTCCATCTGGATTGCTACAGTGGTTTCACTCACAAAAACCAGTAGAGGCCTGGTTTGAAAAATTGCAGATCACAGCAGATGACAGTGTATTTTCTGAGCTGTGTAGTTGCTGCCTGAGGCACAGATCTCAACAGGAATTATGTGCATCCTACGCAGTTATCTTCTCTCTTAAGAAATCTGCATCTTTTTTTGAAATTGTTTTAATATATATATATATATATATATATATATATATATATATATATATATATATATATATATATATATATATATATATATATATATATATATATATATATATATATATATATATATATATATATATATATATATATATATATATATATATATATATACACACACACACACACACACACACACACACACACACACACACACACACACACACACTTTTGCTTAAGCATGTAAGACAAAGGATCCAATGTCAGCAGATATCTGCTGCTAAACCACACATTTTCACCAATTTTACTAGATTCCGTATGTAACTATTACATGTGTCAGGCTTTTTCCTCTTTCTTTGCAACATCCTGAGATGTTCTGAATGTAAGCTCTAAGTCAGGAGTTTTCAACCTTTTAAAGCCGGGGGCCAGGTCATGGTCTCTCAGACAGCTTCGGGGGCCAGATGACCATTTTGCCCTTCCTCCACCACATGGCACTTTCTGGTATGGTGCAGGCAGTGGGGGCCACATGAAATGGTGCCGTGGGCCACATACGCCCCATGGACCACAGGTTGAGAATCCCTGCTCTAAGTTAAGTGAACCCAGATCTAACTGGCAAAAGCCCCTTGTCCTCTGTATGTGCTCAGTTGTATTGCTCTGTCTTTTTACATTTTCTCTTATTCACAAATTCCACAACTGAGCAATAATGCTAAATAACAAAAAGAAAACGGAGAACAACGGGGATTGAGGCCATCGAGTGACCATTAAACTACAAGAAAAGGGAAAGTCAGAAAGATTTTAAGAACTATTTGAATTCAGTTGGCGTTGTATAAACATGGAAAGTGGTCATGGGGCGGCGTAGAAAGTGAAGGATTTTACTCGGACATCGCCATTGCTGGTTTGGAACTGTGGTTAGAGCAGCCGGTTTGGATACTTTTCATGGGGCGACTTGGATTATAGTTTTGGACTATTTTTTGGCAGCTTTGGCTTGAAGAAATATATTTCCTGGTCTACAACATTTCTGGTTTGTTAATTGTGGATTAGTGGCTTTTCCACACTCATTCTTTTTCCTTCGGTACTCTTTCTTCATACAGGGATTTTGGATTCATTGTAAATGGAACTCTGAGTTGAAACAATATAACAATTGGATGTGCATGGTTTCGATTAAAGGTGCTGGCTAGTAAGCTTGGATTATAAAGCTGCGTGGAACTTGGATATTACAATAAAGAAGAAGATTTTGAGTGGATTATAAAGCACATTGGCTGCATTGTGGATTATAAATTTTTACTTTTTTTACCCGTCTTCCTTTACTTCTCGTCAGCTTGGGAAAGTGAAGTTGGATTTTTGGGTTCATTTCTTTCATATCTTCACCTTTGTTTTGGATATACAGTGGATGTAAATTTCAAGAGTTTGTGCCACGAGAGTGTAGGAGTGCTGGAGCAGTTTCAAGGAAAAGGTTCAGCAAGATCTAAGAGCGTTGCAGCATTAAAGCTTCTGGTTGAAGTCACCATGGATAAGGTTACAAGGGGAAAAGCGAAGGAGGAGGAGCCTGTGGTGAAACCTAAGAAGAAGGATAAAACACCAGCCATTTCAACAGAGGAGGCTCCTCCATCATCATCACCATCACCTGAATCTTATGATCAGACTCAAATAATGGTTTAATTTGGTAAATTGTTCCAGAAATTTGAGAAGATGTAAGAGGCGAGAGTGAAGGATAAAAATGAAATTTTGAAAAAACAGGATAAAGTGGTTACAACGGTTATGGATTTTTCTAAAAAAGTAGATTTAAGCTTACAAAAATAGAGGGAAATGTTAAGTTGGTGCAAAATGAGGTGAAATCTATGAAAGGGGAAATAAAAGGGATACAGGAGGAAATGAAAGAAAGTAAGATGAAAGTGGATGGGCATGAAAAAAGGATTGATGTTATGGAAGAATTGATGAGAAAACAAAAGATTGTGATATGCCATATGATGGAAAGAACGCCAGACCAGCCAAGAGATAGAATTGTTCAATGGTTAAATAATTTGAAAATGGGGAAGGATTTTGTACAGGAGGATATTGTAAGCGCATATAGAGTGGGGCCAAGAAGAGGTAAAGGTGCTCAAAGAAATGTTTTGGTCAAATTTGCAAATTGGAGGGATAAGCTCAATGTTATGGAATTTTTAAAACAAGCTGGTTCTGGTGCTCTGAAAATTGATGTTTCAGATGTGGAAGTATACAATGACACTTCCATTAAGGAACGTGTTTGGAGGTATAAGATGAAACCGGTAACTAAATAGTTGATGAAAAAAGGTGTAAGATATAATTGGCGATTTCCACAACAGTTAAGATTCTTCTATGGAAAAAATGCAGGTGATTGATGCAGGGACTGATGCATTGGAATATTTAGTTTACTTGATTTGGTTAAGGTGGGTTCAAATGAGTGGTTGGCCTTAAGAAAAGAACTATTGGACTCAGGTGCTATAAGAAGAGATTATGAGGGAGCAGATGAGGGTGGAGCCACAGACGGAGGGCAATCGGGAGGAGCAGAGTATGAATCATCATTAATTGTGGTCGAAGAAGAATCAAGTAAAGGGTAAAATGAAAAAGGATCGTATGTATGAATTTTCATATGAGCTAATGTTTATATAAATTTGTTTTCATAATGGGGATGATGCGCTTGAGCATTAATTACTACGCACATCTTGCATGTTCCCCCCTCCCCCCTTTGGAGGACGACGGTGGCTTTTTTTGATGAAGAAAGTGGGGAGGTTGATATTGTGTGTTTTTTGTTTGATGTTTTATTTTAATTTTTGTGGGTTAGAGGTAGCATGCCTAATGGAGAGCTCGGAAGAAGTAGATGAGGGCGTTAAATTAAAACATGAGAAGTATTAAAGTTTTAACGTGGAATGTAAAAGGTACAGGATCTGTGCTTAAGAGGAAGAGGATAGAATCAGCATTGAGGAAGGACAGACCGGACATAGTCTTTCTACAGGAAACTCATCAAAAATCTCAGGATACAAACAAAATTTTCTTAGGTTGGATGCAACATTATGGACTGGCATTCGGTACATCAAAAGCAAGAGGAGTCGCAGTGTTGAGTTCTACTAGATTGGGATTCGAGATAATAAAAAGTATCTCGGATCCAGTAGGTAGATATTTGATAGTGAAAGGGAAGATAGATGATGAGGAAATAACTTTGGTGAATATATATGCTCCAAACAAACATCAAGCGGAATTTTTAGGAAAAAAATTGTAAAATTGTGGAAACAGAAAAATCGGTAAAGATGATAGTGGCAGGCGACTTTAATTTAGTAAAATCAAGTTTGGATTGTACAAATATAACAAGGTGTGGAACAGGTATTAAAGGGAAGATTTTGGATAATTGGATGGTTGTATTATGCCTGAAGGACGCTTGGAGAGAGATTAAGGGGTCGGAAAGGGCTTATTCTTATTTTTCACATGTTCATAACTCCTATTCTAGAATAGATTATATATTTGTAACTGAAAATATGATTAAAAGTATGGAAGAGATAGAAATTGGAATCAGATCATGCTAAAGTGGTTTTGGAATTGAGTCTACAGAAAGAGACTAGAGGGAGGAGGAAATGGAGATATGATGTTAATTTATTCAAAGATCAAAAGTATAAAGAACAAATTATAGAGAGTTGGATGGAAAGTTGGCAATGGAATGACAATGATGAGGTAAATTTCAATGGTCTGAGATGCCATTAAGTCAGTTTTCAGAGGTGAAAGTATAAAGTTGGCAAGTAATAGATATAAAAAGTACAAGTTAGCACAGGATGAAAGTGAAAAGGAGATAAAGCAGTTACAGGAGGAACATTCAAAGAGCAAGGACAAAAAGATACTTGTTAAATTACAAAGATTGAAGGCTGAATTGGTTGGTAAAGATATAGAAAAGGTAAAAAGAGGTTTGATCTATTTAAAAAGAGAGTTCTTTGAATATAGCAATAAAAATTCAAGATTATTGGCAAAAGCGGCAAAAGAAAAAAAGAAAAAAAGAGAAATTGGAGTTTTGGTTGATAACCAAGGGATAAGATGTAACAAGATTAGAGATAAATATAAAATTGTGAAATAATTTTATCAAAATTTGTATGCAAAAAAAGAGGTAGATGTGGAGAAGCTTAAAAAGCAATTAGAGAGACAAATAATGATTGGAATAAAACAGGAACATAGGGATAAAATGGAAGAACAAATCTCAGAAAAGGAGGTAAAGGAGGTAATTGCGGGTTTGAAGTTGGGGAAAGCCCCAGGAGAGGATGGATTGCCAGCTGATTTTTATAAGGAATTTAAAGATGTTGTGGTACCAAAGTTGGTAAAATTATATAACTACATATTGGATGGTGGACAAATTCCGACTTCATGGTAGAGGACTATGATCGTACTGTTGCCAAAACTGGGTAAGAATTTAGAAAAAGTGGAATCTTACAGACCAATCTCTCTTATAAATCAGGATGCTAAGATCTTCACAGCAATATTGGCTAATCGTTTAAACAAATTTATGGGTGATTATATACATTTAGACCAAGTGGGATTTTTAAAAGGGAGGCATATGGCAGATTTGACTAAAAGAGTTTTAGATTTAATAGATAATGTGAATCAAACAAAGGAAAAAGTGGGATTCATATCTTTGGACATTTTCAAGGCATTTTACTCCCTACAATGGACCTCGATTAAGGAAATAATTAAAAGCTACGGATTTGGTGATAAATTTAGAAGGGTAATAGATCTATTATACCAGAAAGGAATAGCTAGTGTTAGAGTAAACAATGAGGTTACAGATAAGGTAAAATTAGAGGAGGGTACCAGACAGGGGTGTCCCTTGTCCCCTATATTGTTTATCATGGCAATGGAGATATTGGCAAAAGCTATAAGAGAGTATGGAAAAATAGACGGGATAATGGGGAATAAAATAAGTATGTATGCAGATGATACATTGATAATTGCAAAACATCCTGAGAGGGCTATGAATAGAATTAGAACACAACCTAAGGACTTTGGGGATATTACGAGTTTGAAGATCAATTGGGATAAATCGGAAATGATGTTGTGCAATACGGGAGAAGAGGAGAGGAGGAAGATAAAGGGAATGAGTAATATCCAAATTAAAGATAAGTTGAAATATTTGGGTATAATTATATCAAATAGATTGGAAGAATTTAAAAGATTGAATTACGATAGTTTGAAAATGGAAATTAAGTCCAGAATACAAAGTTTTCAAAAGCTGAAATTGTCATGGTTTGGGAGAATTGTGCTTAGTAAAATGATGCTATTACCTAGAATTAATTTCTTATTTGATGCATTAGCAATTCAATTGAAGGATAAGGAAATTAACGAGTTTCAAAAGTTGTTTAATAACTTTTGTAATGCGGGGGGGGGGAGTCTAGATTACCAAAAAAATTGTGGTATTTACCTCAAAAAAAGGAGGTTTAGGAATGCCGAATTTAGTGGCATATTATCGTGCTTTTCAAATTAAAAATGTTGTGAAGATCCTGGCAAGAGAAAAAGTAATTTGGGAGGGGATTGAGATGAAAGATTACAGGAATATAGGTAAAATGATCTTCTTGGGAGGAAGAATGGGAAAGATAGTTACTAATAATACAATGATGAGGGGATTGATGAATGTGTGGAAGAAAATAAAGAAGGATCTGGCCCCGAATATCTCTCCAATTTTGGAATTGGCAGATATGGCAAGTTTCCCGTTGAAAAAAGATAAAGAAATAACAGAAATATTGGATAAAAATGAAGTTTTCCTGGTGAAAGACTGGTTACGGATCTGCGGAGATGCAGATAGGAAGAAAATGTTGTTTGAACAACTGAAAATGAATTGGTTTCAGATACTGAGAGTTAATAATTGGAATGGTAAATATTTGAGAGAATTTGATATAGATAGAGAAAAGACGGAATTTGAAGAATTGGTTTTAAAAAATAGAAAAGGTGATAGAAATATTAAGGGTTTAGTTAGCAAACTGTATAGTTTAATAAATAGGGAGGGTGATCCACAGGAGGATTTGAAACAAAGGTGGGAACAGGATTTGAATATGATAGAAAAAGAGGTACGGAGAAATAAGTGGAAAAAGAGGATAATGAGAACTATGTAAGTTAGAATTAAAGAGCACAATTATAAAATGTTATGGAGGTGGTATCTGACACCAGTGAGGTTACATCAGATTGATAATAAAAAGGATAAATTATGTTGGAGATGTAAAGATACAATAGGAACTTATGAGCATATGTGGTGGAGTTGTAAGGTGATAAAGGATTTTTGGACAAGAATTGAAAAAAAGATTAATGAAATAATGGGGGAAAAATTAAACTGGAGTCAGATTGTTGTTGTTGTTCAGTCGCACAGTCGACTCCGACCCTTTGCGACCCCATGGACCATTTTCCTCCAGGTGCCTCTGTCCTCCACCATCCCCCTCAGCCCTCCCAGCTCTGTGCCCATTGTGTCTACAATACCATCTAGCCATCTCATCCTTGGCCTCCCCCTTCTTCTTTTGCCCTCCACCTTTCCCAACATCAATGCCTTCTCAAGTGAATCCTCCCTTCTCATTTGATGTCCAAAGTATTTTAGCTTCATCTTTACTATTTGACCTTCCAATGAGCAGTCAGGGTTAATTTCTTCTAAGATTGACCTATTTGTTCTCCTCGCTGTCCAGGGGACTCTCAAAACCCTCCTCCAACACCACATTTCAAAGGCATCTATTCTTCTGCGTTCAGCCTTCCTAATTGTCCAGCTCTCACATCCATACATTACTACTGGGAAAACCATTGCCTTGACTATTCTAATTTTTGTTTGCAATGTGATGTCTCTGCTTTTCACTATGATCCCCAGGTTTCTCATCGCTTGTCTCCCAAGAATCAGTCGCCTTTTTATTTCATGGCTACAATCCCCATCTGCAGTGATCTTTGATCCTAAGAAAGTAAAATCTGTCACTGCTTCTACCTCTTCCCCGTCTATTTTCCAGGAACTGATTGGGCCTGTTGCCATTATCTTGGTTTTCTTGATATTGAGTCTCAAGCCAGCTTTTGCACTCTCCTCCTTCAGCCCAATCAAGAGATTCTTTAGGTCTTCCTCACGGAGTCAGATACCACCATGTTAACAAATGTGGAATGTACTAATTTAAATAGGGATGAGAAAGAATTACATGAAATAATGCTTACAACGAGTAGACAATGCATTGCAAGAAATTGGAAAAAATGACATAAGTATACAGACAGAGGCTTGGTGTAAAGAAATGTGGAATCTAGCATTGAATGATAAATTAACATGGGAAATAAAAGAAAAAAAGGGGCATTATGAGAGTGAATAGATTTTGGAATATTTGGAAACCTTTTGTGGACCACTCAATTATGGACGTTGAAACTAACAGACCTGTACCCGAACAAAGAAGTTTTTGGATGTAAAATATGAGTTACTCTGAGTTCTCCAGGGCATTGTAAATAAGCACTGAGGGTGAATTAAGTATTATGTATTATGTTGTTGTTTTTGTTGCCATGGAGTTGCAGCATAAAGAGTATGGAATTTCATAAAAGTTTAAATGAATGTTAGTAGTTATGTTTGTGAAATTTAAAGATATCTAAAAAGTGTATTAGGATAAGCTGCATTTTTCTTCTTTTTTATTTATTTATTTATAGTCATATTTGTATATGCCGCCCACTCAGGCAGAACCCGACTCAGGGCGGCATTACAACAATTCTAAAAATACATAAAAACATTATAAAAACCTTATAAAAACCCACATCCACCCCATTTAAAACCCATATCCCACCCACCCATCCCACCTACTATACAAAGGGAAGAAGAGAGAGCTCTTATTTTATAAAAGCCAGCCGGCGGGAACCATAGTCCCGTTCGGGCCCCACACCTGCCCTGCCAGCCAGGTCTTTACTCCTTTCCTGAAGGGCAGCAGTTCACTTTGAAGTCTTATATCTATTGGCAGGAGGTTCCAGAGGGTTGGTGCGGACACGGAGAAGGCCCTCCTGCGGGTATTAGACAGATGTGCACCCCTAGTGGACGGCACCATTAGAGAGCCCCTCCGGTCCGCTCTGGTTGGACGGGCAGTCACTCTTGGGACGATGCAGTCTCTAAGGTATCCTGGCCCCCTGCCATATAGGGCTTTAAAGGTCAAAACCAGCACCTTAAATTGCACCCGGAGACAAACTGGTAACCAGTGCAGCTCCCGAAGCAGCGGTGAGGCATGGGCATATCGCCCACACCCCATCATCACCCGGGCCGCCGCATTCTGGACCAGCTGCAGCCTCCGAATGGTCGTCAAGGGCAGCCCCATGTAGAGCGCATTACAATAATCTAGTCGGGAAGTAACCAGAGCATGAGTGACCATAAGCAAGGAGCCCCGGTCCAGGAGTGTGCGCAGTTGGCGAATCACCCGAAGTTGGGCAAAAGCCCTCCTGGCCACAGCCGCCACTTGTTCTTCTAGCAGCAGCCGTGAGTCCAGAAGGACCCCCAAGTTGCGCACTGGGTCTGTCTGGGGCAAAACAGCCCCATCCAATACCAAAGATGGTAACTCCTTGGATAACATGGGGCCCCTTATCCACAGCCACTCTGTTTTGCTGGGATTCAGCCGAAGCCCATTGGCCCCCATCCAGACCCCAACGGCCTCCAGGCAACCGGATAGGATTTCAACAGCATCACTGGGGTCCCCACGGGCCGAGATGTACAGCTGAGTATCATCCGCGTACTGATGGTACCGCACCCCGTGGGAACGAATGATCTCACCCAGTGGCTTCATGTAGATGTTAAATAAGAGAGGAGAGAGCACAGAGCCCTGAGGCACCCCATACTTGAGGGGCCTAGGGCTGGACCTCTCACTCTCTAACCACACCGACTGGGTACGGCCCTCCAGAAAAGAGGAAAACCAGGACAACACAGTGCCCTGGATCCCCAGTCCTTCGAGCCGTTCCAGCAGGATACCGTGGTCGACGGTATCGAAGGCCGCTGAGAGGTCAAGAAGAGCGAGGACGGATGGACAACCCCCGTCCCGCTCCCACCAGAGATCATCCATCAGTGCAACCAATGCCGTCTCCGTTCCATACCCGGGCCTGAATCCTGATTGAAAGGGGTCTAGATAATCCGCTTCCTCCAGGACACTCTGCAGCTGGCGCGCCACCGCCTTCTCCAAAACCTTACCCAGAAAGGGCAGGTTGGAGACCGGCCTGTAGTTGTTAAGGACAGCTGGGTCGAGGGACATTTTCTTCAGGAGGGGGCGCACCAAAGCATGTTTTAGCTGTGCAGGGAATACCCCCTCCCGTAAAGAAGCATTTATTATCCCCCCAACCCAGCCCCCTGTTACCTCCTTGGAGGCTTTCACCAACCAAGTGGGACAGGGGTCCAGAGGACATGTAGTGGCACGAACAGCTGCAAGGAGCCTGTCCACTTCATCAGGGACAACAGGATCAAACTGATCCCAGATCGTACAGCAAGACTGTGCACCGGCACCCCCCCGACCCTCCCCATCCACGCCAGGATTCAACCCTGAACGAATCCGATCGATTTTCTCCACCAGATGGTCAGCAAAGTCCTCAGCCGAACCCTGCCAACCGGGCACCGATCTCCCTCTACCGAGGAGGGACCTGGTTACCCGGAACAGGGCGGCTGGGCGATTATCAGCGGAGGCAATAAGGGCGGTGAAGTATTGCCGCCTCACCACCCCCATCGCCACTAGGTAGGCCCTAATAGCGGCTCTAGCTAGTGTCCAATCAGAGTCATCCTGGGTTTTCACCCAGCGGCGCTCTAGGCGTCTCTTTGCCCGCTTGAGTTCCCGCAGTTCCTCTGTGAACCACGGAGATGACCTATTTCCACGGGCGCGGAGAGGCCGCAGTGGTGCGATTTCATCCAAGGCTGCTGTTGTCGTCCTATTCCACAGGTCGACGAGTGCCTCGGGTGAATCGTGTAGCCGATCCAGAGGAACATCCCCCAGTTCCCTCTGGAATCCGTCTGGATCCGTTGGGATGTTTTCTGTGTTTATTTTGTATGTAGGTTTATTTTTGTATTTTTATATGTATTGTTTTATACTTGTATTGTTTTATATTCGTATCTGTTTAAAAAAAATTCAATAAAAATATTATTTAAAAAATATGCAACATTAAATATACAGTCCTTACAGTAAAAACAAACAAACAGAAAAACCTCTAAAGCCAGGGATGTGCTGGCTACACTAAAAGTGCATTGGGCAGAGAGGGAGGGGGCAGCACCTAGGGGGCGGGTACTGCATGACATCATGGATTTTAGCTGCCAGGTGACATACTTCTGCCCACCTCTGGGGGAGGTGCCAGTCACTGGGGGTGCACCGGGACTTATCCCTGTATCCCAAATGGCCAGCATGGGCCTGCCCAAAGCATTTCTGACCCTTTCTCATGGCTATGACGATACACTGAAGTCTTGTTTCCTGTGCTTCTGCAGAAACAGTTCTCTGCTGCAAAATGCCTGAGAGCAAGGGCTCCATTTAAAAATCCACATTAAAAACCATAGTGGAGGAACGTAGCTCTTCTTAAGGCATAAGAATCCAGAAGCAAACTGGCCAGCTCGAATTTTCGCAGTTTCACAAGCTGACCTTGAATCTATGTGTGGATTCCCCATGCCCCAATGGCATGGAACGGCCCACGCAGAGGCCACTTCGGTGAGAACGCTCCTGGCCCGTGGGCTCTGTGGGCAGAGAAATTAAGGGGGGTGGATTAATAATAGGGTTTGATTCACCCAATTATGACCTGACCGACGGTTCCGCTGAGGAGGCATTCCTCTAGCCTCTGTTACCCATTAAGGTAATCACTCATCTCTGAGTTTAGCATAATCCCTGGTGCAAATAGTGGCCATATTTACCCCGGTCTAAGCCCTAGACAATGGTGTTTCCCCTGTCAATGTTTGCCCACGCTAATTAACTTCCCCAAGAGAGATTCCCCATTAACCTGAGTAAATGGGTGATGTGATTTTCTGTCAGATGACCATTCTACCACACGCAGCCTTGAGCATAATATATACTGATGATTTTCCCTCAATAAATCACTGGTCTTCGCTCCATCTTGCCTCGTGTCGTTCCTTTGACCAGTCTCCTCCGGGATCCTAAGGGCCTCCTCATGGCCCCAATCCAACATCTTTGGCTGAAACACCGGCTGCACCCATTGCCAAGGTTCCTCCAAGCAGACATGGCTTCAGGTGTTGTGCTGAAGCCTCAGTCTTGCCTCCTGCCATAACAATGCCTCAGGCAGAATGAAATGGCCCCATTTTGCATGAAAAAGGGCCTGCTCAGACTTGTCGAAGCCAAGGCACATAAATTATTAATCGCCTCGTCTTAAAGAATCTCCCTAATTCACAGCAACCTAACTTCAAATCAATTACTGTAGTTGGTTTGTCCTCCCCTAGAGCTGACTGACATACAATGGCAATGTCTCTCGCAAAAGAAGACTCTGGGGGAAGAAACCACAAAGATTACTTGTCCTAATGAGCAATTAGGGAAGTGTATAGGTTTTCTCTTTCTTCAGCCCGTTCTAAGCCCCAGTTCTAAAAGTGATGCTTTTCTTCCCCACTTCCTGTTTGTCAAAATGAAGTGCTTAATCAGGGTCCTGGGTGGGGATGGGGTGGTGGTGGTGGGAAGCAGCCTTGCCCCTTTGTTGTGTTCTGTAAAGCTGTGCCTTTAACAATGTACCTTTGCCATGTGTTATCAATGTAACCTTTCTGTGTGCAACATTATAACCATCAGCTGTATCAATGTAAACCTGATAAGGGGACGCGAGCTAGTGACCACCAGAGGGCAGTAGCGAGCGTCCAGCTCTCTTGGCTCATATTCACCTGGTTCAGCAGCGCGGGAAGATTCCCCGCCACCTCTTCACCTGGTCAAGAAGGGCGTGACCTCCTACGACGTCACGCAGGCAGCAACCAATAGTCTGTCGACGAGCCACATTCAAATGTATAGCCAGCTGTATATATTGAGCTACCCATCCGCCATTACCACATGTTCCTCCGGATCATCATGCAATAAACCTGTGTTAAGCCAACCCTTCGGCTGTTTCATTGTCTTTGGTCCCTTACACTAAATTGGCGACGAAGGTGGGATATGGCAGCCCACGGGACCAAGACATGCGCCGGTTTCGAAATCAGGAAACCGGGCGACTGGGAGATCTTCGAGATGGACTTCCAGGCCGCACTGATCGAGTCCGAAGTCACGGAAGAGGCGAAGAAAAGAGCCATCTTCACCAGAATGCTCGGGCAAGAAACAAAAAGGACCTTGGTGGACCTGATTGCACCGAGGAGGGTGAGCGAATTCAAGGCCAAGGAACTCATGCAGTTGCTGCGTGAGCACGTCCGGCCCGCCACAGCGATGTTTCCCGCTCGGAGTGTGTTTTGGAGGCGAGTCCAAGCGCCCGGGGAGACGGTCGCCGCATTCGTGGCAGCCCTGCGGCTGGCGGCCGGCCCGTGCAAATGGGAGAATGCCGAAATCACCCTCCGAGACTGTGTGCTGTGCGGCCTGAACGACGCCAAAACCCAGCGCACGTTAATGAACCAAGAGCCGCCTCCCACGTTGCAGGAGGTCGTAAGAGCGGCCCAGGCCGCAGAAGCTACGAAGGCCGGGGTCCAAGAACTTCAGGACTGGCGGCCAAAGGCGAGCAAAGCAGAGGCTCCGGTACAGGCGGCCCGGCGAACTTCGAGGTCGTCCACAGAGAGCAGCGACGACGAGGACGTCCGGAGGGTCCGGAAGGAGAGCCGGCGATGCGACGGCTGTGGAGCGGCCCACGACCGCATGAAATGCCCCTTCCGGAAGGCCGAGGGCCACAACTGCGGCCGCCGCGGGCACATCGCCAAGGTGTGCAGAAAGAAGCGCGAGACCCGGAGGAGCTCCGCAGACCGTTCCACGGGACAAGACCGCCCAACGAAACCCAAGGATGGCGCCCAGGCCACGCGGAAGCAGGACGGCGTGGGCCGCATCGCCGACGGCAGCGAGGACGACGCCCCAGTGTTCAGCGTGTCTACTAGACACCCCCGCTACTTTGTTGAGGTACTAGTCCAAGGGGTCCCCATTAGGATGGAAATTGACTCGGGGTCCTCATATTCAATCATTTCCCAGAGGGAGTTTTTGGGAATTGCCCCCCACAAGCGACCCAAGCTCAAAGCATTGAGGTCCACACTACGGGCCGTGCAAGGGAACGGTATTCCAGTGTTGGGGGTTGGAGAATTTCAGGTCAAATTCAAGGAGCACGCCGCGTCCCTTCCCCTAGTCGTGCTCAAAGGAGGAAATTGCAGCCTCCTCGGGACTCAATGGTTCCAGCCCCTGGGGTTGTTTATTGGGGGGGTGCATGCCGTTGGGATGCACGCCATTGGGACTGAACCAATTCAGGAGGTGTGCAAGGCCTCCAGTTCGGCGTGAATTCGGCGCCTGGAATTTTCCAGTCACTCGTGGAACGCCTCCTGAAGGGATTGGAGGGGGTGTTGCCTTATTTTGATGACGTGTTAATAACGGGGGGGGGGAGTCGGGCTGAATTGGCCAAAAGGTTGGGGAAGGTCCTGACGATATTCGAAAAGGCGGGGCTGAGGTTGCGAAAGGACAAATGCGTCTTCTTCGCAACCGAGGTTGAGTTCCTAGGGTTTTGTGTGACTCCTGAGGGAATAAAACCATCCATGTCCAAAGTGGCGGCCATTAAGAAAGCCCCCCGCCCCACCTCCAAGCCCGAGCTGCAGTCGTTCCTAGGGCTGCTCAACTTCTACCACTCCTTCCTTCCCCGAAAGGCAGCGGTGGCTGAGCCGCTACACAAACTGCTAAAGAAAGATCAGGCATGGAAGTGGGGCGATGACCAAGAAAGGGCATTTGACGAGCTGAAAAGCCTCCTGGCGTCCGACGCTATACTGACCCATTTCAACCCCAAGCGCCCAGTAGTTCTGATCTGTGATGCATCTCCAGTGGGGGTGGGGGCGGTGCAGTGCCACGTGTTGGAAAACGGGAGAGAGGCCCCGATAGCATTTTATTCCAGGTCCCTGTCCCAAGCAGAGAGGAACTACGCACAGACGGACAGGGAGGCACTAGCAATAGTCGCAGGGACGAAAAAATTTCACGATTTTCTGTACGGCCGCCCCTTCACCATCGTAACAGACCACAAGCCCTTGCTAGGCATTTTTACCGCTGATAAGCCCACCCCGCAGATCCTGTCTCCGAGGATGCTCAGGTGGGCCATTTTTCTCAACGCGTATCAGCACGCGTTGATCTACCGGCCCGGGAAAGAGATCAGCCATGCGGACGCCCTATCTAGGTCTCCCCTCCCCCTAATGCCCAGCCAGGTGAGCATGGGGGAGCGGGACCATCAGGTTCTCATGATAGAGGTGCTGGATTCGCCCCCCGTAGTGCCCGCCGACATTGCCAAAGCGACAGAGAAGGACAAAACGTTAGCGACAGTCAGCTCCTGGCTGCAGAAAGGATGGCCCGCGTCTTCCCCAGCGGAGGAGTTCGCTCCATTTTTCAGAAAAAAGCTAGCACTGTCCCTAGAGAGGGGGTGTCTCTTGTGGGGGCAGCGGGTGGTGAGTCCCACTTCCCTTCGGCCGCGGGTGCTCAAACTGCTGCACGTCAGCCACCCCGGCATCATGCGATCCAAGGCGCTGGCCCGGAGTTACTTCTGGTGGCCCCAGCTAGACGCCGACATCGAGCACATGGTCGGCACCCGTGAGAGTTGCCAATGCTCCAGACCAGAGGAGGCCCGCCTTCCCCACAGGGAATGGGACGCGGCTAAGGGGCCGTGGTCCCGGGTGCACGTTGATTTCGCGGGCCCGTTCAGAGGCACCCTGTTCCTCCTTGTAGTGGACGCTTTCTCCAAATGGTTGGAGGTTATCCCAGTCACGAGCACCTCCTCGGCCCAGACCATTAGGCATTTGCGGAGGCTCTTTTCCACGTTCGGCATACCCGACACGTTAATTAGTGATAACGCTAGTTGTTTCACGTCCTCCGAGTTTAGGGCATTCATGGAGATTAACGCCGTTCGGCATATCACCTCCGCCCCGTTTCACCCGGCCACCAACGGCCAAGTAGAGCGCCTCGTCCGCACCACGAAGGACGCGTTGCGGCGCATGGGCCCGGGGGATCTGAACCTACAAGTGTGTCAGTTTCTGCTAGGGTACAGGGTGACCCCATTGGCGTCAGGATACTCCCCCGCAGAGCTTTTAATGCGCAGGAAGCTGACCACCATCCTCACTAGGCTAGACCCCACGAGGGTAGAGGACAAAGGGAGGAACATCGGGCTAGAGGCTACAAAGAGTTTCAGTATAGGCGCCCCAGTGCATTGCAGGAATTACGCCAGCACGGGCCCAGCCTGGGTGCCAGGCGTAGTTGTGGAGCAAACCGGCCCCGTGTTGTACCGAGTGGAAACCAGCACAGGGCTCCTGTGGAGGCGGCACGCGGACCAGCTCCGACGCAGGGTCTCCGATGAGCAGGGCACGGATCAAGCAGGAAATAAGTCAGCGTTAGGGTTCTCCCCCACCCGTTCAGCCCAAGCGGGAGGAAAAGGGGACCGTGGGCCCCCACCAAGGGGGGAGGAGGATATCCTCATAGATACCCTGGGGGATCTTTCCGAGGAGGAGGAACCCGACCCCATACATATCTCGCGGAAAGTCCCCACAGATGCGGGTACCCCTACCAAGTTAGATTTTGATTTCCAGAACCGGGGGGTTTTTTCGGAGTGGTCCCCCACCCGTCCAAGTGAGAAGAGGGGTTTTTCGTTAGCCCCGACAGCCCCCGGTCTGCCCACAATGGAGTTTTTCCCTTCCCCTAAGGCCGCCAGACAGCGGCAAACCACTAACGAGTCTCCCTCTCCCATTTCAGGACAAGGGTCCAGGGAACAAAGAAGCAATAACGCCCCCGGGGGGGACAGCCCTCGTCACGGCCCAAACGCACATGCAACAAGCCATCTTGGCTGAGAGACTTCGTCTCATCCTAGGGGGGAGGGATGTTGTGTTCTGTAAAGCTGTGCCTTTAACAATGTACCTTTGCCATGTGTTATCAATGTAACCTTTCTGTGTGCAACATTATAACCATCAGCTGTATCAATGTAAACCTGATAAGGGGACGCGAGCTAGTGACCACCAGAGGGCAGTAGCGAGCGTCCAGCTCTCTTGGCTCATATTCACCTGGTTCAGCAGCGCGGGAAGATTCCCCGCCACCTCTTCACCTGGTCAAGAAGGGCGTGACCTCCTACGATGTCACGCAGGCAGCAACCAATAGTCTGTCGACGAGCCACATTCAAATGTATAGCCAGCTGTCTATATTGAGCTACCCATCCGCCATTACCACATGTTCCTCCGGATCATCATGCAATAAACCTGTGTTAAGCCAACCCTTCGGCTGTTTCATTGTCTTTGGTCCCTTACACTAAACCCTTCCAAAACTGGATGAAGTAAAAATCAGTAGGCACTGATGGTAACTGGAAGAAACAATTAATAGTTGCCACAGGTCTCTTCTCATTCCTTCAGAAAATAGTTCCATGTCTCCATGCACCTGAATAAAATTGTCAGGCAACCTGTTAACCATGACAGTTTTCTAGGTCCATTTTCACAAACAAAGTAAAAAAAATGCTGTGTTGGTCTGGAATGTGTTTGTCAGAAAGGCTTTCTGACCATAGCGAAAAACTGAAAATGAATCATTTTGGAAAAGAAAATGTATTCCAGATATCGTATCCACATCACAGTTGCAGGAAATGCAAAACCCTTTAAGCATCACATCTGCCTATGGAGCTGCTTCAAATAAGTGTGAGTGACTTGTAAATCATGGTGGGAAATAGAGTTTCTGTGATGTAACTCTTGGCTCAGGTTGTGTAAAAGCTTTGGTTAATACTAGGCCAGCTGTATAAGGAGGTTTAGGGGAGCAGTGGCCTCTGGTGGCAGAGTGCGAGGGTGGCAAATGGATTGTTGCTCCCCAGGGCTGCCCCATGAGAGGCAAAGCTCCTCTGGAGAATTGCCACCACACCACTTCTTCCATAAATCCAGGTTGTCTGTGCTTTCCCGTTACTCCACGAAGATTGTGAATACATTCAAGCATACCCTGGGCAGCAACCTTGCTGGCTAATCTTTCTTAACACCAGATCAAACCAAAGGAACTGAAAATGAATCCACCAGAAAGGTCCTTGATCATAACAAATAAATATTGAGATACTTTTGAGTAATAAGAGTGTCCTCCTAGCGGACATGTGCAGGAAATACAAGTGTGACATACTCCTGCTCCAGGAAACACATTGGGGGACAGCAAGGTACAGACTCAAAGTAGCAGGAATGGAACTAGTGATTGAGAGAATGCATGACCAATATGGGAGTGCAATTTTTGTTAGACCTGGTTTAGTGTATGAAGTCAAGACACAAGGCACAGCCAAAGGCTGGGGTAACTCAGGTTTATTGCATGGTGGGCAGAGGGAACATGAGGTAATGGCGGACGAACAGCTCTATATATATGGTAGTAGCGTCTTTTGAATGTGGCTCCACGGTAGCCCGTTGGCTACCGGTCCGCGTGACGTCATGGCTGGTCACGCCCTTCTTGTCCAGGTGTAGGTAGCGGTGGGAAAACTTCCCGCGCTGCGGTCCTTGATGGGTTTGAACCAAGAGAGCTTGGACGCTCGCTGCTGCCAGCTGGTGGTCATTAGCTCGCGTCCTATTACAGGGTTTATGTGATACAGCTGAAGGTTACATTGTTACTCATAGGTAAGGTTACATTGGTTCAGATACATTGATATCACATGTTGGAAGGTTACACTCTTAGAACACAACACTCCTCCCCCCTAGGATGAGACGAAGTCTCTCAGCCAAGATGGCTTATTTCGAACACGCTGGGGTCTCGGCGCGGGCTGCCCTGCCCCGGCTTCGCTCCCTCCTCCTTGCTCCCTGGCTTCCTGCCCTGCAATCGGAGAGGATGACTTGTTAGTGGTTTGCCGCGACTCTGCGGCTTTGTTGGGAGGTGTGTGCTTTGTTTGGGAAGAACCGGGGGCACTGGGGGCTAACGAAAAACCCCTCTTCTCGCTTGGATGGGTGGGGGAACACTCCGAAAAACCCCCCCGGCTAGCAAAATCAAAATCAAAATCGGATTCGGGGGAAGCGGCAGCGGCGGCCGCACACTCCTTTTCCCTCCCCCCGGGCTCGGATAGAACTGGGGTATCAAAAGGATATGAGTCGGGCTCGCTGCTTTCCCCCTTGTCTCCCCCTTGGGCTAAACGGGTGGGGGAGAACCCTATCGCTGAATCCTGTCGCTGTGCCCCACTGGTCGGCCCCTCGCTCACTCGGTGCCTCAGTTGGTCCGCGTGCCTCCTCCATAGGAGGCCGGTGCTAGTTTCCACCCGATAAGACACTGGCCCCGTCTGCTCTATTATCGTCCCTGGCACCCAGGCTGGGCCTGCGTTGGCATAGTTCCTGCAGTGTACAGGATCGCCTACGCCGAAACCTTTCGAGACCGCTAACCCTATATTCTTCCCTTTGTCCTCGACCCTCGACGGGTCTAGCCTGGACAAAAGCGTGGTCAGTTTCCTCCGCATCAGCAGCTCCGCCGGCGAGTATCCCGACGCTAAGGGGGTCACTCTATACGCTAATAGAAATTGACAAACCTGGTGATTTAGATCTCCCGAGCCCATGCGCCGCAGCGCATCTTTTGTGGTGCGCACCAACCGTTCCACTTGGCCATTCGTGGCCGGGTGAAACGGTGCGGATGTGACATGCCGAATTGCATTTGCCTCCATGAATGCTGCGAACTCAGCGGACGTGAAGCAACTGGCATTATCGCTGACCAAAGTGTCGGGTAAACCGAACGTGGAAAAGACCCTCCTTAGCTGGCGAATGGTAGCGGCGGAGGATGTGCTCTTTACCGGGATGACCTCCAGCCACTTTGAGTATGCATCCACCACCAGGAGAAACATGGTTCCTCGGAACGGGCCAGCAAAATCTACGTGTACCCTGGACCACGGTCCCCTTGCTGCGTCCCATTCCCTGTGCGGGAGGCGGGCCACCTCCGGTCGGGAGCACTGACATGCCTCACAAGTGCCAACCAAATGCTCTATGTCGGCGTCCAGCTGGGGCCACCAGAAGTAACTCCGGGCCAACGCCTTGGAGCGGACGATTCCCGGGTGGCTGACGTGCAACAGCTTTAGCACCTTCGGCCGCAGGGACGTAGGAACCACCACCCATTGGCCCCACAAAAGGCACCCCCTCTCTAAAGACAATTCTACTCGCTTTCGGAAAAATGGGTCGAATTCCGCGCCTGGGGATGACGCCGGCCACCCCTTCTGCACCCACGAGCATACTTTCTCTAGTGTTCTATCCTTTCCGGTCGCCTTGGCAACGTCGGCCGGTACTATCGGGGGTGACTCCAAAACCTCTATTAATAATACCTGGCGGTCTCTTCTTGCCCCTGCCTTCTGGTCGTCCGACAAGGGTAACGGTGACCGCGAGAGCGCGTCTGCATGGCAGATTTCCTTCCCTGGCCGGTATTCTAACTCATGTTGATATGCGTTAAGAAAAATAGCCCACCGCAGCATCCTCGGGGACAGGATCTGTGGCGTGGGCTTATTTGCAGTGAATATTCCTAACAGGGGCTTGTGATCGGTAACGACCTTGAACGGCCGACCATACAGAAAGTCGTGAAATTTCTTGGTTCCCGCTACTATCGCTAATGCCTCCCTATCGGTCTGTGCGTAATTCCGTTCCGCTTGGGACAGGGACCTTGAATAAAATGCTATCGGGGCCTCCCTTCCGTCGTTCAACACGTGGCAAAGCACCGCCCCCACCCCCACCGGGGATGCATCGCAGACTAAAACTATGGGCCGTTTGGGGTCGAAATGCGTCAGGATTGCCTCGGATGTGAGGAGTTGCTTTAACTCTGTGAATGCTCTTTCTTGCTCGTCACCCCACTGCCACTTGACCTCTTTTTTAAGTAACCGATGGAGCGGTTCGGCAACAGACGCCTTCCGTGGAAGGAAGGTATGGTAGAAATTGAGAAGCCCCAGAAACGACTGTAGCTCGGTTTTGGAAGTGGGGCGAGGGGCTTTCTTAATGGCGGCTACCTTAGACTTGGACGGCCTAATTCCCTCGGGTGTGACACGGAACCCTAAAAACTCAACCTCTGTTTCGAAAAATACACATTTGTCTTTTCTCAGTCGCAGCCCCGCTTTTTCGAACACGGTCAGGACCTTATCCAATCTGTGGGCCAGCTCGGCCTTACTCCCCCCCCCCGTTATCAACACGTCATCAAAATATGGCAACACCCCCTCCAGCCCCTTCAGGAGGCGTTCCACAAGCGACTGAAAAATGCCAGGTGCCGAGTTCACGCCAAACTGTAACCTCGACACCTGGAACGCCCCCTTATGTGTGACTATAGTTTGTGCCGCCGCTGTGGCGGGGGTTACCGGGAGTTGCTGGTAGGCCTGTGCTAAATCGAGTTTAGCGAAACACTTTCCCCCATTCAGCCTGGCCAGAAGGTGGCTGACCACTGGCACCGGGTATGCATTAGGGCGGATTGCCTTATTAATGGTACACTTATAATCAGCGCAAATGCGCACCTCCCCGTTAGCCTTCAGTGCTGTTACAATTGGAGTCTCCCACTCCGCGGAATCCACAGGAACAAGAATCCCTTGACCCACCAGTTTGTCCAGTTCCGCCTCTATTTTGTCCTTTAGCGCGAACGGTACCCTGCGCGGTTTAAGTCTTATCGGGCGGACCTCCGGATCTAAGTCGAAGGCTACAGGGGGTCCCTTGAACTTTCCCAGTCCGCTTTTAAACACAGCGGGGTGTGCGTCACACGCCGCTTGTATTGGGTCCTCGCCTACGGCATGCACCCCCCCTATGAACAGACCTAAGGGCTGAAACCACTGGGTTCCGAGGAGGCTACAACTCCCCCCCTTTAGCACCACTAGGGGAAGTTCCGCAGAATGTCTCTTAAAACGGACCCGGAATGTTCCGACCCCCAACACCGGAATGCTGTTCCCCTGTACGTCCCGTAGTGTGGCTCTCAACGCCTTAAGTTTGGGCCGCACGTGGGGGTCAATTTTCAAGAACTCTCTCTGGGGAATTATAGAATAGGAGGACCCCGAGTCAACTTCCATCCTAATGGGGGTCCCTTGTACTAGTACCTCAACAAAGTAATGGGGCTGTCCCGCAGACACGCTGAACACAGGAGCGTCGCCCTCGCTGTCGTCCGAGATGCGGCCCACGCCGTCCTGCTTCCTCGTGGCCCGGGCGCCATCTTTGGATCTCGCTGGACGGTCCGGTCTGGCTGAGCGGTCTTGTGACTGTCTCCGGTCCTCTTTCCGCTTCTTGCACGCCTTGGCGATGTGCCCCCGACGTCCACAGTTGAAACACTCGGCTTTCCTGAATGGGCACTTCACGCGCTCATGGGCCGCTCCGCAACCATCGCAGCGGCGCCCGCCTCTCCGGACCTTCTGGACCTCCTCGCCATCGCTGCTTTCTGAGGATGATTTCGAGGTCGGTCGGGTTGCATGCACCGACTGACCGGACTTCCCGTGGGAAGAGTTTTCCGCTTTGCTGGCCCTCGGACGCCACTCACGCCACTTGTGCATCTCATCTACTCCAGCATTCGTGGATTCCGTGGCTTCCGCGGCCTCTACAACCTCTTCCAACGTGGGGGGTGGCTCCTTGTTCATCAGGCTGCGCTGCACTTCCTTGTCCTTCAGGCCACACAGCACTCCGTCCCTGAGGGCCATATCTAGGATGTGGTCCCATTTGCAGGGGGCGGCGGCTACCCTCATAGCCGTTACGAAGGCTTCTACTGACTCGTCCGGCGCTTGAACTCGCCTCCAAAACGCGCTCCGAGCGGGAAACATTGCCCTCGAGGGTCGGAACCGCTCACGCAGCAGTTTCATGATGTCACCGGCTTTGAAATCGCTCACCTTCTTCGGTGCGAGGATGCCCACCAGCGTCCGCTTGGTTTCCATCCCGAGCATGCGGGTGAGGATGGCCCTCTTCCTTTCCTCGTCGTCTTCTTTGACTTTGAGCTCCACCAGTGCCGCCTGGAAGTCCATCTCAAAGAGCTCCCAGTCTTGCGGTTTGGTGATGTTGAACCCGCTCTGTGTCCTGGCTCCATGGGGATCCATATCCCACCTTCGTCGCCAATTTAGTGTATGAAGTCAAGACACAAGGCACAGCCAAAGGCTGGGGTAACTCAGGTTTATTGCATGGTGGGCAGAGGGAACATGAGGTAATGGCGGACGAACAGCTCTATATATATGGTAGTAGCGTCTTTTGAATGTGGCTCCACGGTAGCCCGTTGGCTACCGGTCCGCGTGACGTCATGGCTGGTCACGCCCTTCTTGTCCAGGTGTAGGTAGCGGCGGGAAAACTTCCCGCGCTGCGGTCCTTGATGGGTTTGAACCAAGAGAGCTTGGACGCTCGCTGCTGCCAGCTGGTGGTCATTAGCTCGCGTCCTATTACAGGGTTTATGTGATACAGCTGAAGGTTACATTGTTACTCATAGGTAAGGTTACATTGGTTCAGATACATTGATATCACATGTTGGAAGGTTACACTCTTAGAACACAACACCTGGCCTCAGTATAATTTCAGCTGCACTGATGGAAACAAACAACATTGAAAATCTCACCATCTGAACCCCACAATTCTCTATTACCTCTGTCTATAAACCCCCAGAAACAAATTTTAGTTTTAATGAACTGGACAATTTTACTTACTCACTCCAGGATTAGAGAGACTTTTAGATCGTCCCATGCTATGTATCATGTCGGGTAGCAATGGATCTCCTGCAGCTTAGGTCTTGAGTGAGTGTTTTGGCCTCCTTCCATGTCATTTCCAGAGTCTTCAACTCTCCCATGAAAGTTCTTTGTCATGTATTTTGAAGGCATTCACATTGTTGTTTGGCATTAGGAGGGGTGCAACCCATTGCCACCTTAGGGATCCTGTTTTTCTCCATGCAGAAAATATGGCATGCCATTTAGAATCTTCTTTGTGCAACAATGTGATATAATTTGCACGAGCCACTCTTTTGAAGCACATCCTCATTGGTAATGTGGTCAAAATAGCGAATCTTTAAAATTTGACGGAGGCACCTCTGCTGGGAGACATCAAGTCTCTTGTTGATACTTGCTGATGCCTTCCAAATTTCACAGGCATAGCTGGGTTAAAGCAGGGTTTCTCAACCTTTGGTATTTGGAGTTCAATTCCCAGAAGTCTAAGTCAGTACATTGGCTGACCAGTGCTTTGGTGAATTGACTTAGGCTTCTGGGAATTGAAGTTCAAAAACCAAAGGTTGGGTTAGAGGGAAGGAGGAGCAAAATGATAAGGATGAAGCTTGTGACAGCAGGTTCTCTGCACAGCCCCAGAGGGAGAAGGGAAACGAGAAGGAGCTTCCAAACACTTCCTATTTCTTCCACAGTTAGAAAGAGGTCATTCCAGAAAATGAAAGCACAGCGCCAAAATGGCCGCCACGCTCTTTGCAGCCCCCCCACCCGGACTCAGGAGCGTGGCCACTCCTCTATAAAAGGGGTGGCCACGAGGCAGCCGAGCTGCCATTTTAGAATGCGACGGAGCGGAGAAGTTTGCTCCGCCGCGTTTTTTGCTCTGCGCTTTGCCCTTCGTACCTTAGCTTAGAACGGAGTTCCTTTGCTCTTCGCTACTGCGGTACTCAGGGCACAGGATCGGATCCCTGGCCAGGGATCCATCAGGAGGCAGTTTCTTCGGGAGACATGGCTCCCAAGCGCAAGGCTCCGGCGGTCAAAGCGCGGCCGAGGGGAAGGGCTTTCCCGACCCCTTCCTCGACTGGGGGGCAGCCATCAGGTCAGAGGACTTGGGCTGCACCCCCGCAGCAGGGCACTTGGATGGCCTTGCCCACTGCTGCCAGTGAGGCTGACCAGGCTTCTGCCTGTCAGCCTGGCACAAGCTTGCAGGCTGGGCTGGCACAGGCTGGCCCCTCGGGGATCCATGCCCCTGGAGGGCCTTTTCATGGCTCGGGACAGGGTGGCCCATGTGGACCTGGTGTGGGTTTCCACCCCACCATTCCTCCGGTCCCCCACGGGCCGGAGTTTTGGGCATGGCCCTACTCGGGCCCTGGATCCCCATTCGGGTTTCCAATCCAGCAATTGACCAGCGGGCCGTCCGGCCCATCCGGCCCACCTTATACCGGGGGCTTGGAGACTGTTGATGCACTTCTCACACACATTTCGGTGCTAGAGGCATCACTGGGCATTGCCCAACCGCCTTCCAATGAGGGTTTAGCCGCCGCTTCAATTCCGGCCCCTTCGTCGATCCCGGCCGACACATCGGCCGTGACTCTCCAGCGGGCCATCAACAGGGTCGAGCTGCTCAAGGCCATCAGGCCAGCCCAGGCTGGCGCCTCGCAGCTCCCCGCACGTTCAGATTTGCCGGTGGGGAGCAGTCAGGTGTGGCCCCAGAGCTCGATGCCTGTTGCGAGCTCCGCCGTAGGCTGGAACCCCCAGTGGGGGTGGCTCATGGGGATGCGACTAGTGAGTATCCAGTTCAATTTAGTGCACCACCGACACTGTCCAGTCACACTGGGGGGGGGGGGGGTGCAGTGGCCATGGCCAAGGCAGGTTACTGTGGGTGGGCAGTTGCTTCCACACTGCCCTGTTAACTCCTGGTTGCCAAATGGCCCCTCGGTTAGGGCAGGGGTGTCTGCCCCTGGGGGTATGCCAAGCGTTGCAGGGGCTATTCAGGGCCCGCTGTGCATAACCTTCATCCAAAATGTGCCAACGGCGGCTCTGCCAATGGCTGGTTATTCCTTGTCCCTGGGTGATCATCTATCACAGGCCATGAAGGATAAGATTTGGCGAGGGGAGTACGTCGATATTTTCTCCCTCTTGAATCGTGAGCCCACCAAGGAGGAGAGGGAGGGGCAGGACGACAGGGACAAGGAGTTGTCCTGTCGTCGTAAGCCACCGCATACCTGGGCCAATTGGTTGCCGGCATACCTTATATATATGGCGGTATACCTGAGGGCCCGGCCTGATTTGGCTATTCTGATGGTGCAATACCTCGACAATATTTATAGGGTGATGGTTGATTTTCCTGGCCCATCGTGGTTGGCTTACGATGAGGAATTCAGGATGAGGGTGGCCCTACATCCTGAGATGAGGTGGGATGAGCCCTGCCAGCAATTGTGGCTCTTGTATATGACTCCCACGCGTCCGGCGCCTGGTGATAGGTACCATTGCGGCCATGCCATGCAGCGGGCGGCTGCAACGCAGGTTCCCCACCAGCCGGCAGGGCAGGGGGTTCCAGCCAGCATGCTGTGTTGGAGCTTCTCAGCTAGCGGCATGTGCAACAAGCGTCAGTGTTGTTTCCGACACGAGTGTCCCTCTTGCTCTGGCCCTCACGTCGCCTCCACATGCCCGCGGGCTGGTGGGTCACGAGGCAGAGGTAGGGGTGGGCAGGGGGCGGTCAGAGCTCCCTTTGACAGGGCTGGCCACGCAAAAGGCCCCCTCCCCAATTAATATCCCTATGCTGGAACGATGGCTTTCCGCTTATCCTAGACGGGATGATGCGAGGTACCTGCTAGAAGGTTTCCAGTTTGGCTTTCGTATACCATTTAGGGGTGTCCGGGGACCGCAGGATGCCCCCGAACTTACTTTCTCTAAAGGGTAATGAGGAGGTCGCTGCACAAAGCATAGCTAAGGAGTCGAAGGCTATGAGAGTTGCGGGGCCCTTTACTGAACCACCATTCCCTAACTTGAAGGTCTCTCCTCTGGGGCTAGTCCCGAAAAAGACCCCAGGTGAATTTCACTTAATTCACCATCTCTCTTACCCTGCGGGTTCCTCGGTCAATGATGCTATTCCTGATGACCTTTGCTCAGTCAGGTACACGTCGTTTGATCAGGCCCTACAGATGGTACGCTCCTGTGGTCCCGGGGCCCTCCTGGCAAAGTGTGATATCAAATCGGCATTCCGATTACTGCCAGTGCACCCCGAGGACTTTGAGCTGTTGGGTTTTCGTTTCCGAGGAAAGTTCTACGTAGATAAGGCCATGCCTTTTGGCTGTTCTATTTCATGTTCGGCATTCGAACGATTTAGCAATTTCCTCCAATGGGCCTTTGTTCGCAGGTCAGGGTCCTGGTCTGTAGCCCATTACCTTGATGACTTTTTGTTCGGGGGTGAACGGGGCTCGGACACGTGTACGCGTCTCCTTACTACATTTCAGGCGCTTATGCGGGAACTGGGTGTCCCCTTAGCGCCTGAAAAGACCGAGGGCACAGCCACCAAGCTCACCTTTTTAGGCATCGAAATTGACACTGTCGCACAGGCATCCAGGTTACCCATGGACAAGGTGACTCGGATCTCTGTGGCGATTCTGGGACTGATTGCCAAGCGTAAAGTGTCCCTTCGTGAGCCACAGGTCCTTCACGGCCACCTCAACTTTGCCTGCAGGGTGGTGACACCGGGCAGAGCTTTTGCCAGGTGTCTGTGTGATGCCATGGCTGGCCTACTAAAACGCCACCACAGGGTCCGACTGACCAGGGGTATACGGGCAGAACTTTCGGTTTGGCTCACATTCCTCCAGGATTTTAACGGGGTCTCTTTTTGGAGATCGGACCTTATGGTCTGCCCTAAATTTCAAGTACAGTCGGATGCCTCCGGCTCTCTGGGTTATGGGATTTATTTTGAGGGGCGGCGGGAAAAAGGCCGATGGCCTCACGCATGGCTGGGCACGGATCGCCTCCGCGATCTTACTTTCCTGGAATTTTTTCCTATTTTGGGAGCACTAATGCTATGGGGCGACAAGTGGGCCAACTCAGTGGTCCATTTTTGGTGTGACAATGCTGCAGTGGTGCACATTGTTAATGCCCAGACGTCCAAATCCCCTAGGGTCATGGCATTGGTTCGTCAATTTGTTTTGAGAAGCCTACGCCTCAATGTGCTGTTCAGGGCCAGACATGTACCAGGCATTAATAACAATATTGCTGATGCTTTATCCCGCCTGCAGATCTCCCGGTTCCATGCCTTGGCTCCGGATGCAGAGGAATTCCCCTCGCCACTCCCGGCTGAGATTTGGACATTTGGCGAGGAGAGGTGAACCGGGCGATCGGCATGTCCTTGGCACCTCGCACGCGTAAGGCATATCTACATGCTTTCATACAATTCAGAGCCTTTTGTGGACAACTACGGTTACCCGAAGTGTGGCCAATACCAGTAGACCAGATTTTACAATACATGGTTTATCTTCACAGTCAGGGGTTGGCCCCCCATACTATAGCCTCTAGGCTTTCGGCACTGGCATTTATGGCCAAGGTGCAGGGCTTCGCCGACTGCGTGAATGATTTCCGCATACGTCATGTTTTGGAAGGGTGGACACGTGAACGTGGCCGCCGCCCGGACACACGTCACCCGATTTCACCAGAGGTTCTTACCCACCTTGCACAAGGCTGGCATAACTTATGCTATGATAGGTATGAGGTGGCTCTTTTTCACGCAGCTACCACTGTAGCCTTCTTTGGAGCGCTCCGCATCAGTGAGTTGGTACCATTGTCTAAGGTGGATGCATCTCGTAGGGCACTGGAACTCGATGATGTCTATGTTGCACATGAGTGGGCTCAGTTGAGGATACGGTCCTCAAAGGTTGATCAGCACGGCGTAGGCAGTGGAGTCAGACTGCTACGATGTTCCATTGAAGACATCTGTCCGGTTGGTGCCCTACATGAGTTTTTGGCAGTGCGTGGTACGCACCCTGGCCCGTTTTTCTGCCACCAGGATGGGTCTCCCCTTACTAAATTCCAGTTTTGGAAGGTGACCGGTATGGCACTTCACAGTGTGGGCCTCCCTGGGGCTCGTTATGGCACCCATTCATTTAGGATAGGCGCCGCATCCACTGCGGCTGCGTTTGGGTACTCTGAGGCTGATATACGCTGGATGGGCAGATGGGGATCCATGCGCTTTGCATTGGACATATACATGAGTACCAGTTATGTCATTATCCCTCTTTCTTCTTTTACAGACCCTGTGTGTCCCCGCACACCGGTGGCAGTATGGCTGGTGGGCCACAGTTACGTGCACTGGGCAACACAGTATGCTGCAGCGACAGAGTGGGTACCCCATCTCGGGCTACGTGCAGCCGCACGTATGCGATGGTACGGTAAGCGCGGTATGAGATGGCGGGAACTGTTGCCATTCCTGTTTTCCATTAGGGATGCTGGACCGCCTGATGTCCATATCCGGCACCTCGGTGGCAATGACTTCACATAGGTCACTGGCCTCTCTTTAAAATTCATGATTTGCAGTGACCTAGCCTATTTACATTATGTATGGCCGTCCACGCGGCTGCTATGGTCGGACATTGTGCCGCGACATACTTACATGGGAGGCATTGACCTCCATGCCCTTGACCGCGCTCGCCGGTCGGTAAACAGGGCTGTTGCCCAGTTCCTGGCAGACAAGGGCTTGGGGACAGCCATCCGGCACCCTAGGATAGGCTTGCAGGATTATGATCTCTATGCAGGAGATGGGGTCCACTTGTCGGCCAGAGGTATGAACCTCTTTCTTGAGGATATGCAAGCCGGCCTGGTGACCGAGCTGACAGTCTGGGGGGCGGTGGGGGGGGCGGTGAGTCATCATGGACGCCTCCCGTGTGGCAGGTAGCACTGGTAAGGTAAAGATTTATGACCCATAGGTATCCGGCAGGTTCGCAATTGACTGGCCAACATGTAGACAGGTACAGGGAAAATAGGTTTGGCCGGTCAAGGGCGAACCAGGCAAGGGGTGATGTCAGGAGCTTCACAGCCTGCATTACCTTGATATTTAACGGATACACGTCATAGGGTGGGGTCAGTAGATAGTTTATTGACTCCGGTCAACAATTTGTTTGTGTCAACAAACAAATTGATACAAATAGTTACATGTAGCCAATTGCCATTGGCATTTTGGGAGGAACCTTACCAGTGTTACTGCGGCCTGCTTGCCTTAAAGAATTACAATTGGATGATTACACCAATTGAAAGTTATAATTCGGACTAGGGCATTATTCAATAAAAGTGGCCCGATGCCTTTATCCATATACCGGTGTCTGAGTCTTTCTTTGGGGGGTGCGCCTGCAATGAAAGCGTGGCGCCAAAATGGCTGCCGCGCTCTTTGCAGCCCCCCCGGACTCAGATATCCGGGTGAGTTAGGGGGCGTGGCCACTCCTCTATAAAAGGGGTGGCCACGAGGCAGCTGAGCTGCCATTTTAGAAAGCGACGGAGCGGAGAAGTTTTTCCCTCCACCCCCTCCCTAGTGAACAGTGTGATTTTTTGGTCGCTTCGGGGCCGGGTGGGAATTTTTGGCTTGAACCTACAATTGGCTCTTTGGTTCTTGCTTTTTTGCCCATCCCACACTGTTGCTAGTGTTTGAGAAAAGGGGTAAGTTGACTTTGGTCACTTTTGGCGGGTAGCACTGGTAAGGTAAAGATTTATGACCCATAGGTATCCAGCAGGTTTGCAATTGACTGGCCAACACGTAGACAGGTACAGGGGAAATAGGTTTGGCTGGTTTTAGTGTAAGGGACCAAAGACAATGAAACAGCCGAAGGGTTGGCTTAACACAGGTTTATTGCATGATGATCCGGAGGAACATGTGGTAATGGCGGATGAGTAGCTCAATATATACAGCTGGCTATACATTTGAATGTGGCTTGTCGACAGACTATTGGTTGCTGCCTGCGTGACGTCGTAGAAGGTCACGCCCTTCTTGACCAGGTGAAGAGGTGGCGGGGAATCTTCCCGCGCTGCTGAACCAGGTGAATCTGAGCCATGAGAGATGGACGCTCGCTATTGCCATCTGGTGGTCACTAGCTCGCGTCCCCTTATCAGGTTTACATTGATACAGCTGATGGTTATAATGTTGCACACAGAAAGGTTACATTGTTAACACATGGCAAAGGTACATTGTTAAAGGCACAGCTTTACAGAACACAACATCCCTCCCCCCTAGGATGAGACGAAGTCTCTCAGCCAAGATGGCTTGTTGCATGTGCGTTTGGGCCGTGAAGAGGGCTGACCCCCCCGGGGGCGCTACTGCTTCTTTGTTCCCTGGTCCCTTGTCCTGAAACGGGAGAGGGAGACTTGTTAGTGGCTTGCCGCTGTCTGGCGGCCTTAGGGGAAGGGAAAAACTCCATTGTGGGCAGACCGGGGGCAGTCGGGGCTAACGAAAAACCCCTCTTCTCGCTTGGACGGGTGGGGGACCACTCCGAAAAAACCCCCCGGTTCTGAAAATCAAAATCTAACTTAGTAGGGGTATCCGCATTTGTGGGGACATTGGGGTTGGGTTCCTCCTCCTCCTCAGAAAGATCCCCTAGGATATCTACGAGAACATCCTCCTCCCCCCTTGGTGGGGGCCTGCGGTCCCCTTTTCCTCCCCCTTGGGCTGAACGGGTGGGGGAGAACCCTAACGCAGATTTCTTCTCTGTTTGGTCTGTGCCCTGCTCATCGGAGACCCTGCGTCGGAGCTGGTCCGCGTGCCGCCTCCACAGGAGCCCTGTACTGGTTTCCACGCGGTACGACACGGGGCCGGTTTACTCCACAACTACGCCCGGTACCCAGGCTGGGCCCGTGCTGGCGTAATTCCTGCAATGCACGGGGGCGCCTATACTGAAACTCTTTGTGGCCTCTAGCCCGATGTTCCTTCCTTTGTCCTCTACCCTCGTGGGGTCTAGCCTAGTAAGGATGGTGGTCAGTTTCCTACGCATTAAGAGTTCTGCGGGGGAGTACCCTGATGCCAACGGGGTCACCCTGTACCGTAGCAGAAACTGGCACACTTGCAGGTTCAGATCCCCGGGGCCCATGCGCTGCAACGCGTCCTTTGTGGTGCGGACGAGGCGCTCTACTTGGCCATTGGTGGCCGGGTGAAACGGGGCGGAGGTGATGTGCCGAACGGCGTTGATCTCCATGAATGCCCTAAACTCGGAGGACGTGAAACAACTAGCGTTGTCGCTAATTAATGTGTCGGGTATGCCGAACGTGGAAAAGAGCCTCCGCAAATGCCTAATGGTCTGGGCCGAGGAGGTGCTCGTGACTGGGATAACCTCCAACCACTTGGAGAAGGCGTCCACTACGAGAAGGAACAGGGTGCCTCTGAACGGGCCCGCGAAATCAACGTGCACCCGGGACCACGGCCCCTTAGCCGCGTCCCATTCCCTGTGGGGAAGGCGGGCCTCCTCTGGTCTGGAGCATTGGCAACTTTCACAAGTGCCAACCATGTACTCGATGTCGGCGTCCAGCTGGGGCCACCAGAAGTAACTCCGGGCCAGCGCCTTGGATCGCACGATGCCGGGGTGGCTGACGTGCAGCAGTTTGAGCACCCGCGACCGAAGGGAAGTGGGAATCACCACCCGCTGCCCCCACAAGAGGCACCCCCTCTCTAGGGACAGTTCTAGCTTTTTTCTGAAAAATGGAGCGAACTCCTCCGCTGGGGAGGACGCCGGCCACCCTTTCTGCACCCAGGAGCTAACTGCCGCTAACGTCTTGTCCTTCTCTGTCGCTTTGGCAATGTTGGCGGGCACTACGGGGGGCGAATCCAGGACCTCTATCATGAGAACCTGATGGTCCCGCTCCCCCTTGCTCACCTGGCTGGGCGTTAGGGGGAGGGGAGACCTAGATAGAGCGTCCGCATGGCTGATCTCTTTCCCGGGCCGGTAGACCAACGCGTGCTGATACGCGTTGAGAAAAATGGCCCACCTGAGCATCCTCGGGGACAGGATCTGTGGGGTGGGCTTATCTGCGGTAAAGATGCCTAGCAGGGGCTTGTGGTCCATTACAATGGTGAAGGGGCGGCCGTACAGAAAATCGTGAAATTTTTTCGTCCCCGCGACTATTGCTAGTGCCTCCCTGTCTGTCTGTGCGTAGTTTCTCTCCGCTTGGGACAGGGACCTGGAGTAAAATGCTATCGGGGCCTCCCTTCCGTTTTCCAACACGTGGCACAGCACCGCCCCCACCCCCACTGGAGATGCATCACAGGTCAGGACTACTGGGCGTTTGGGGTTGAAGTGGGTCAGTATGGCATCGGACGCTAGGAGGCTTTTTAGCTCACTAAATGCCCTTTCTTGGTCATCGCCCCACTTCCATGCCTGGTCTTTCTTTAGCAGTTTGTGTAGCGGTTCAGCCACCGCTGCCTTCCGTGGGAGGAAGGAGTGGTAAAAGTTGAGCAGCCCTAGGAACGACTGCAGCTCGGGCTTGGAGGTGGGGCGGGGGGCTTTCTTAATGGCTGCCACCTTGGACTTGGATGGTTTTATTCCCTCAGGAGTCACACAAAACCCTAGGAACTCAACCTCGGTTGCGAAGAAGACGCATTTGTCCTTTCGCAGTCTCAGCCCCGCTTTTTCGAATATTGTCAGGACCTTCCCCAACCTCTTGGCCAATTCAACCCGACTCCCCCCCGTTATTAACACGTCATCAAAATAAGGCAACACCCCCTCCAATCCCTTCAGGAGGCGTTCCACGAGTGACTGGAAAATTCCAGGCGCTGAATTCACGCCGAACTGGAGGCGCGTCACCTGGAACGCCCCCTTATGGGTGACTATGGTCTGCGCAGCAGCTGCGGCAGGGGACACCGTAAGCTGCTGTTAGGCCTGTGCTAAGTCGAGCTTAGCGAAACACTTTCCCCCGTGTAACCTGGCCAGCAGATGGCTGACTACCGGCACCGGATATGCATTCGGGCGGATCGCCTTGTTGATGGTGCACTTGTAGTCAGTGCATATGCGGACCTCCCCATTGGCCTTTAGTGCGGTTACAATTGGAGTTTCCCACTCCGCGGAATCAGCAGGCACAAGGATTCCCTGACCCACCAATTTGTCCAGTTCCACCTCTATCTTGTCCTTAAGTGCGAACGGCACCCTGCGTGGTTTAAGACGGATTGGGCGGACCTCCGGGCCCAGGTCGAATGTCACTGGGGGCCCCTTGAATTTCCCCAGTCCTTTTTTGAAAACTTCGGGGTGCGCCTCGCACACCTCCAGAATTGGATCAGTCCCAACGGCGTGCATCCCAATGGCGTGCACCCCCCCAATAAACAAACCCAGGGGCTGGAACCATTGAGTCCCGAGGAGGCTGCAATCTCCCCCTTTGAGCACGACGAGGGGAAGGGACGCGGCGTGCTTCTTGAATTTAACCTGAAATTCTCCAACCCCCAACACTGGAATACTGTTCCCTTGCACGTCCCGTAGTGTGGACCTCAATGCTTTGAGCTTGGGTCGCTTGTGGGGGGCAATTCCCAAAAACTCCCTCTGGGAAATGATTGAATATGAGGACCCCGAGTCAATTTCCATCCTAATGGGAACCCCTTGGACTAGTACCTCAACAAAATAGCGGGGGTGTCCTGCAGACACGCTGAACACTGGGGCGTCGTCCTCGCTGCCGTCGGAGATGCGGCCCACGCCGTCCTGCTTCCGTGTGGCCTGGGCACCGTCCTTGGTTCTCGTTGGGCGGTCTTGTCCCGCGGAACGGTCTGCGGAGCTCCTCCGGGTCTCGCGCTTCTTCCTGCACACCTTGGCGATGTGCCCGCGGCGGCCGCAGTTGTGGCACTCGGCCTTCCGGAACGGGCACTTTACGCGGTCGTGGGCCGCTCCACAGCCGTCGCATCACCGGCTCTCCTTCCGGACCCTCCGGACGTCCTCGTCGTCGCTGCTCTCTGTGGACGACCTCGAAGTTCGCCGGGCCGCCTGTACCGGAGTCTCTGACTTGCTCGACTTCGGCCGCCAGTCCTGGAGTTCTTGGACCCCGGCCTTTGTAGCTTCTGCGGCCTGGGCCGCTCTGACGACCTCCTGCAATGCGGGAGGCGGCTCTTGGTTCATTAATGTGCGCTGGGTTTCGGCGTCGTTCAGGCCGCACAGCACACAGTCCCGGAGGGTGATTTTGGCATTCTCCCATTTGCACAGGCCGGCCGCCAGCCGCAGGGCCACCACGAATGCGGCGACCGTCTCCCCGGGCGCTTGGACTCGCCTCCAGAACGCACTCCGAGCGGGAAACATCGCCGTGGCGGGCCGGACGTGCTCACGCAGCATCTGCATGAGTTCCTTGGCCTTGAATTCGCTCACCCTCCTCGGTGCAATCAGGTCCACCAAGGTCCTTTTGGTTTCTTGTCCGAGCATCCTGGTGAAGATGGCCCTTTTCTTTGCCTCTTCCGTGACTTCGGACTCGATCAGTGCTGCCTGGAAGTCCATCTCGAAGATCTCCCAGTCGCCCGGTTTCCTGATTTCGAAACCGGCGCATGTCTTGGTCCCGTGGGCTGCCATATCCCACCTTCGTCGCCAATTTAGTGTAAGGGACCAAAGACAATGAAACAGCCGAAGGGTTGGCTTAACACAGGTTTATTGCATGATGATCCAGAGGAACATGTGGTAATGGCGGATGAGTAGCTCAATATATACAGCTGGCTATACATTTGAATGTGGCTCGTCGACAGACTATTGGTTGCTGCCTGCGTGACGTCGTAGAAGGTCACGCCCTTCTTGACCAGGTGAAGAGGTGGCGGGGAATCTTCCCGCGCTGCTGAACCAGGTGAATCTGAGCCATGAGAGCTGGACGCTCGCTATTGCCATCTGGTGGTCACTAGCTCGCGTCCCCTTATCAGGTTTACATTGATACAGCTGATGGTTATAATGTTGCACACAGAAAGGTTACATTGTTAACACATGGCAAAGGTACATTGTTAAAGGCACAGCTTTACAGAACACAACACTGGTCAAGGGCGAACCAGGCAAGGGGTGATGTCAGGAGCTTCACAGCCTGCATCACCTTGATATTTAACGGATACACGTCATAGGGTGGGGTCAGTAGATAGTTTATTGACTCCGGTCAACAATTTGTTTGTGTCAACAAACAAATTGATACAAATAGTTACATGTAGCCAATTGCCATTGGCATTTTGGGAGGAACCTTACCAGCGTTACTGCGGCCTGCTTGCCTTAAAGAATTACAATTGGATGATTACACCAATTGAAAGGTGGGGCCAAATCTGTGGGTGGGGCCAAATCTGTGCACGGGGCCAAATCTGTGGGTATGGCCAAATCTGTGAGCATGGCCAATGCAATGGCTATGGAGGTGGGCATGGCCGGCCAGGTGGGCATGGCAGGCCAGGTGGGCATGGCTGGCTAGGTGGGCATGGCCAGGGAGAATTTCTGCTACCAGTTCTCTCGAACAGGGCAGAACCCCCTGCAGAGCATCATTGCCTGTCACGGTAACTGTGCCTTTGCGGGTGGGGGGGCAGAGCATGCACAGGGATGTTTACTCATACTCTGTGGAGCAGAGAAGGCAGTGCTCTTCCATGTAATATATGTGAAGGAGGTGTTTGATTCATGCTTCAGGCACTGGGAGAGAAGCAATAGGTTTTGGGCCAACCCTGGAGTAGTAGCAGCAGTTCAGGAACAGAAGGGTCAAATTGAAGGGAATGGCTTGAAAAATAGAGGTGATAATTCAATAAGGACTTGACTGACTTTAGGAGAGTTTTCCTCTTTCTGCCTCTACCTCATTGTTTTACTTTATGAAAAAGATATGTAAGTACTGTAATGAAAAATGTAACACAGTAAAACCTCGGATAATGCTATAACTTGGTTCCACAAGTCTTACTGTTATCCAATTTTTAACGTTATCCGATGCATGCATCAGATAACGTTAAAATCCTATGGGATGAATCGCATAACGTTAAACTCCATAGAGATACACTGTAACTGGCACAGGCTTTAGCAAACGTTATCCAATGCATCCCATAGGATTTTAATGTTATGCGATGCAATTTTTTTTCAGATTGCTTAATGTTATGCGGTTTTAGTGTTATCTGATGCAAACATTATCTGAGGTATTACTGTACAGGCTTACAAGCAGTAGCAATAACAATTACAATTATATATTGCCCTATAGCCTTAGAGTGCTCTTTGGGTGGTTCACAAGATAATCAGTGTTTTGCCTCCAATGTACTGGGTACAGTAAAACCCCAATGTATGTAAAAAGTCCATTCTGTAGCTTTTTACATAATACTTTTTTTTTACATAAATCATGGCATTCCCATAGGAATGCATTTTTTTGGGGGGGGGGGTTTCGACTGGATCAAAAATAATCCAATTTTTTTTAAAAAATAATCAGCACAAAGGGAATGTAAACGGAGTGATCTCCCTACCTTTTGCATGCTGCTGTTGCTTCCTCCTGAGTGGTTTGTCTGGCTGTCAGGGGAACAGGAACTACCACCACCACCAGCGTTGCCACCGCTGCCACAGTCCCCACTGCTTCTACCAGCACTGGTAGAGTACAGGGATCATATCCACTTGGTTCTGCTCTTCATCTGAGGTCCCACTGCAGCACACTTTAGCTGGGAATGCACGTCGGATGAAGAGCAGGATGGAGTGGTTTTTGTCCAGTGCCTGTTCCCAGCTAGAGCGTGCTGCAGGGGTCCTTGGATGAAGAGCGGAACCGAGTGTAATTATAAAACATACTTTTTACATCCTTAATTTGTTTGTTTGTTTAATTGCAACCAGCCTAATGGTAGACCAGGTAACATAAGCTTCTTCATTGTCAAGGAGGAATATATTGATTAAATAATGGTCTCCTTTGACTTGATTACACATAAAAGTGGTTTTGAAATAATTTGTTACCTTGAGAAAACCTATTTTCCCTTATCACTTTTAATGACATCTAGGATATCCAACCACAGGAAGAAACATCTCTAACTTTAACCCTCTCAAAAGAATTAGATGGTCAATTCAAATGGAACATGAATTGCTAGATATAATTTATGATGAGAAATGTCTACAGCTATGCAGTAAAATTATTAATAAACCAGGACTCAGATTTCTAATTATTCAATTCTCTGATGTGCTACAGATATTAGAAATTTTGTTTTTCAAGAAATCAGCTTCATACTCACAAAAAAACACCTGTTCTGATATGTTAGGGAATACAATTGGGAACTCAAAGCTACAAGCAGCTGTAAGTATAGCTCATAAGACACAAGCCCCCAATGTATCTTCTATTACTGCCAGTTACAAAGTGATTATAAGACATTGTTAAAGTACAAAAAACAATTTTACATTAGTGCTCGCTTCAGCAGCAACTACAGTGGAATCCCGGATAACAACAGCACCGGATAAGGACAAAACCAGATAATGACGCCAAATCTGGAGAAAAACTGTGCATCGGATAGCAACACTTTGTTATCATCCGATGCTGTCGTTTTTCTCACCTGCCACCCCTGCGGCCCTCCAGTGGGAGAACCAGCCAAGCACGTGGCTGCTTCTCTCCCCCCCCCCCCCCCCGGAGGGCTGCAGGGTGGGTCTGCACTCACCCTGCGGCCCTCCGGGGGGAGAACCAGCCAATGATAGATGCTATGGCTCCTGGGCATTCATCAAAAAATGGACTACGGAGCTCAACTCCTTCTGCTAGACAACCAGGGCATGGAGCTGATAAGCTACTAGAAGGCAATATAAAACCTAGAAGAATCTGGTCGAGAGAAGGCAACTATTTGATTATGGAAGCCTATTACCAGTCTGAGCCATCAAAACGTGGTTTCCAAAAATGCATGTACCAAATTTGGAAATTGGTGAGCAAAGACTAATGGACCAGAGATGTGTTATTTTAAAGCACAAGTTCTTCATTGAACTCAAATTGCAAGAGATTGAAAGCAGATCAGTGTAAGATCCAGACCCGAGCATAATTTAAAAGGCAGCTACCTCACAAATAGAGAAGCAAGTAGTGGAGGAAAGAGAGGAGACCAACAGAGCTACTGTGAAACCAAAAACGATATCTGGAAAAGTTCATGTGGCACCAATGGCCAATGATGAATAAGTGGAGAAGATTAAAGCTCAAATGAAATGGCAGAAAGAGTCCAACTGCCAAAACGGAACCAAGTTAATAAGGAAAACTTGGCCAAAATATTGAAGAAAGTGAATTAAGCTGTCCAATATAGTGCAACAGAAACATTAGCTCAAACACATCAGCTAATGTATGCAGCAGCTTATGTTACCACTGAAGAACTGGATTTGAAAGTTCAAAAGAGTCAAGAGATTAAAAAAGGAAAACCAAAATGGAAAATTCGCTTGGAGCAAAACCAAATTTGCTTGGAGCAAAACCAAAATGGAAAATTCGCTTGGAGCATTAAAAGCATTTGATCAGATTTGAGTAATCTGTGAACCAAATGGTTGTTGTTGTTGTTGATGATGATGATGATGATGATGATGATTATAATCATCATCATCATCATCATCCCCCAAGGAACAGTACCTTGACGCGGGGGGGGGGAGCTTGCGTGTTTGCAAGAACCAGATTAAATCTGGGCAGTGTCTGTTATACAATATTCAGCTGGAATAATTGATTGGACCCAAATGGAATTAGACAACCTAGGCAGAAAAACAAGGAAGCTAATGATCATGCATCATGCCCTGCACCCAAAATTTGATGTTGATCCTTTGTATTTTCCAAGAGCTGAGGGTGGCAGAGGACTCCTACAGGTGAAACAGACAGTAGAGGAAGAAAAGCATAGCTTGAATGACTACATTAAGAAAAATGAAGAGCCTATGCTTCAGGAAGTGAACAAAGGAGGATTTTAAAACAGTGAAGAAGAAAGCTGGATACAGAAAGAAAAGGATATAATGCAAGCCAAAATGGCCGCCGCGCTCTTTGTGTGCCCCCCCCCACCGGACTTGGACATCCGGGTAGTTAGGGGGCGTGGCCAGCACCCTTTAAAAGGGGTGGCCACGAGGCAGCCGCGCTGCCATTTTGCGAAGCGACGGAGAGGAGAAGTTTTTCCCCACTTGCTCCGTCGCTCTTCCCTTTAGCCGGGAAGCCTTTTTCGGCAGCAGTTTTTCTTCCCTTTCTTCGGCTTCCCAGCACTTCGCAGCAATGCCTTCCAGGAAGAAGGCGATTGGGAACGCGGTTTGTTCCTCGCGGAGGTGCCAGCCAGGTCGGAGGACCGCGACTGCGCCCCCTCAACAGCCCCCCTTTCCGGGGGCGCCCGCCGGGACCGGCGGGATGGGGACGGTTGCTCCCTGGCCTGAGGCTGGGCAGCCTCAGCCAGGCCCTGCAGGGGATTCGGCCCCCGGCCCGCAATCAGCGGCCACCGGCTCAGGCCTGGCACATAGCCAGGCTGGGCCTTCGGGCCTGGGCGTTCAGCTTCCAGTGGTGGGCTTCAATCAAGGGGGTTGGTTGGGTTCCCTTCCCTGGCAGGGCTTGCCCCTGGCCCCGCAGGGGCCGGTTGTTGGCGCATGGCCATATTCGGGCCCTGGGGTCCAGAGACCTGGCCCGGCACCAGCGACCGGTGGGCCGGCTGGCCCACCCATTAGTGTTGGGGGCTATGTGAATGTGGATGCCCTACTGGCCCGTGTAGCGGCCCTGGAGGCGTCTTTAAGGGTAGTTAATCCACCCGGGGCACCTTTTGGTTTACAGGTCAACTCAGCGCTTGCCAGTACCCGGCAGGCGGCCGCCGGGGTCGAGCTGCCTGAGGCGAACAGGTCGGCATCAGCTGCGGCCTCGCAGCTCCCCACACAGCTGATGCCACCAGCAGGTAGTGGTTAGGTCCCATCTTCGAGCTCGGTTGCGGTCGCGAGCTCCGACGCCCGCAGTGGGCCGGAACCCCCGGTGGGGGCGGCCCACGGGGGTGCAACTTGTGAGTATACGGTCCAATCTAGTGACCCACGACACAACCCACAATGGGGGAAGGCTTGCAGTGGCCGTGGCCTCGCCTGGCTGGGGCGGCGGGTCAGCCGCCACCGGCCCATCTGGGAACGGCCCCTCCACTCCAGGGCCCCTCTTGGGGCGGGGTACCCGGTCCCGCGGGGAACTTACTGTGGGTGGCGGGGCTGGTCCAGGCTCCTTTCATGGTGCCCAGTACTGCCCATGTTCCGGTGTCGGCCTTGCCGACGGCAGGTTATTCGTTGCCCCTCGGGGACCACCTGGCCCAGGCCACCAAGGAAAAGATATGGCGGGGGGAGTACATGGACATTTTCTCCCTCCTGAATAGAGAACCCACCAAGGAGGAGAGGGAGGGGCAGGATGAGAAGGACAAAGAGCAGTCCCGTCGACGTAAGCCGCCATGCACATGGGCCAACTGGTTACCCGCGTATCTTATATACATGGCGGTGTATCTCAGGGCCCGGCCTGACCTGGCAATTCCGATGGTCCAGTATTTGGACAACATATACCGGGCGATGGTTGATTTCCCTGGCCCGTCGTGGTTGGCTTACGACGAGGAATTCCGTATGAGGGTGCCCCTACACCCTGAGATGAGGTGGGATGAGCCCTGCCAGAAGCTGTGGCTTCTGTACATGACCCCCACGCGCCCAGCGCCAGGGGAGAGGTACCATTGTGGACATGCGGTCCAGCGAGCTGCTCCAGCCCAGGCACCCTGCCAGGTGGCGGGGCAGGGGGTTCCAGCCCACCTGCTGTGCTGGAGCTTCTCGGCCAATGGTGCGTGTAACAGGAAGCAGTGCCGATATAGGCACGAGTGTCCCTCTTGTTCTGGCCCCCATGCCGCCTCCGCGTGTCCTAAGGCGGGCGGACTGCGGGGCAGAGGTAGAGGTGGACAGGGGGCCGGCAGAACTGCCGCAGAGGGAGCTGGTCAGGCAAAAGGCCCCCTCCCCAATTAACGTGGACATGTTGGAGCGTTGGCTCACGATGTACCCAAGGAGGGCAGACGCAGCTTACCTGCTTGAGGGTTTCCAGCAGGGGTTTCATATTCCTTTCGCGGGGGTCAGGTCCCCTCAAGATGCACCCAACCTCTTATCACTCAGGGGAAGGGAGGAGGTGGCTGCCAGCAGCATTGCTAAGGAGGTTGCGGCTGGCAGGGTTGCCGGCCCTTTCCCTCTCCCGCCATTCCCCAACCTCAAGGTCTCTCCTTTGGGGTTGGTGCCCAAGAAGTCGCCGGGGGAGTTCCGTTTGATACACCACTTGTCTTACCCGGCTGGCCGTTCGGTCAATGATGCTATCCCTGACGACCTTTGTTCAGTCAGGTATACATCTTTTGACCAGGCCCTGCGCATGGTGCGCTCATGTGGCCCGGGTGCACTACTCGCTAAGTGCGACATCAAGTCCGCGTTCCGTCTCCTGCCAGTGCACCCGGGCGACTTTGAGATGCTGGGTTTCAAGTTTCGGGGTGAATTTTATTTTGACAAAGCCATGCCTTTTGGCTGCTCAATTTCCTGCTCGGCGTTTGAGCGCTTCAGCACCTTCCTCCAATGGGCCTTTGTTCGCAGGTCAGGGTCCCAGTCTGTAGCCCACTACCTTGATGATTTCTTATTCGGGGGTGAACGGGGCTGGGACACGTGCACACGTCTCCTGAACACATTTCAGACGCTAATGAAGGAACTCGGTGTCCCTTTAGCGCCCGAAAAGACCGAGGGCCCTTCAACCAAGCTCACGTCCCTGGGGGTTGAGATTGACACGGTTGTGCAGGCATCCAGGTTACCTGCTGACAAGGTTTCATGGATCGTTGCATTCATTTCGGACTTGCTGGCAAAACGCAAGGTGTCCCTTCGGGAGTTACAGGTGTTACATGGCCACCTTAATTTCGCTTGCAGGGTTGTTGCGCCGGGCAGAGCTTTTGCTCGACGCTTGTGCGATGCCATGACTGGCTTGGCCAGGCCCCACCACAGGGTCCGACTGAACAAGGGCATGAGGGATGACATGCTCATTTGGCTCCAGTTCCTGAGGGGATTCAATGGGGTGTCCTTTTGGAGGTCCGACCTTTTGGTTTCCCCTCGTTTTCAGGTTCAGTCGGATGCATCAGGGTCCCTGGGTTATGGGATTTACTTCGAAGGGAAGTGGGCCTACGGCAAATGGCCGCCACACTGGTGGGGCACGGGTCGATTGCGAGATCTCACGTACCTGGAGTTTTTTCCTATTCTGGGAGCTTTGATGCTATAGGGCGAGGAGTGGGCTAATTCGGTGGTCCATTTCTGGTGTGACAATGCGGCGATGGTCCACATTGTCAACTCACTGACGTCAAAATCTCCCAGGGTCATGGAACTGGTTCGCCAGTTCGTGTTGCGCAGCCTACGCCTCAATGTGCTTTTCAGGGCTCGACATGTTCCAGGTATTAATAACGATATTGCTGACGCTTTGTCCCGCCTGCAGATCCCCCGGTTCCCTCGCCGCTCCCGGATGAGATATGGACACTTGGCAAGGAGAGGTAAACCGGGCGATCGGCATGTCGCTCGCCCCCCGCACGCGTAAGGCGTATTACCATGCATTCAGTTCATTCATGGCCTTTTGTGCCCAATCACGGCTGCTGGAAAGTTGGCCCATCCCAGTGGCTCATGTCCTCCAATTTATGGTTTATTTACATGCTCAGGGCTTGGCCCCCCGCACCATAGCATCCAGGCTGTCAGCGCTGGCATTCATGGCTAAGGTGGGTGGGTTTGCTGACAGCACAACTGATTTTCGCATATGACATGTTTTGGAAGGGTGGGTGCAGGAACGTGGGCGCAGCCCGGACAACCGCCACCCTATTTCCCCTGGGGTCCTTACCCAACTGGCACGGGATTGGCATGACCTGTGTTTTGACAGGTATGAGGCCACCCTGTTTCACGCGGCTACTACGGTGGCATTTTTTGGAGCGCTCCGCATCAGTGAGCTGGTGCTACTGTCTAAGGCGGATGCGAGTCGTAGGGCACTGGAACTCGAAGATGTCTATGTTTCCGATGATTGGGCTCAGCTGAGGATACGCTCCTCTAAGGTTGATCAGCACGGTGTAGGCAGTGGTGTAAGACTGCTACGATGTTCCATGGCTGACATCTGTCCGGTTGGTGCCCTACAGGAGTTCCTTGCACTACGTGGTACGCACCCTGGCCCGTTTTTCTGTCACCAAGATGGGTCTCCCCTTACTAAATTTCAATTTTGGAAGATGACCGGTAAGGCACTAGCCAGTGTTGGCCTCCCTGGGGCTCGTTACGGCACCCATTCATTTAGGATAGGAGCGGCTTCCACCGCAGCGGCGTTTGGGTACTCAGGGGCCAAGATATGCAACATGGGACAGTGGGGATCACGATGTTTTCAGTTGTATGTTTGCCCTTTTCAACAGTGAGTACCAGTTCAGTCACGGCCCTGTTTCCTTTTTTCCTTGACAGACCCTGGGTGTCATCTTGCACCGGTGACAGTATGGCTGGTGGGCCACAGCTATGTGCACAGGGCAGCGCAGTTTGCTGCGGCGACAGAGTGGGGACCCCGACTGGGACTAGGTGCATCCGCAAGTCTCAGGTGGTACGGTAAGCGCGGAATGTTATGGCGGGAACTGTTGCCATTCCTTTTCTCCATCAGGGATGCTGACCCGCCTGATGTCCTGATTATACACCTCGGGGGTAATGATTTGGGACAGGTCACAGGCCTATCGCTGAAGCATGCGATTTGCGGTGACCTGGCCTACCTGCATTATGTGTGGCCCGCCACAACCCTGATTTGGTCGGACATGGTACCGCGGCACGCTTACAGGGGAGGGTTTAACCTCCAAGCCCTTGATCGGGCGCGGCGTCTGGTGAACAGGGCTATTGCCCGGTTCCTTAGGGACAAGGGTTGGGGGCGCATCATAAGACACCCCACCATCAGACTCCAAAATTATGAGTTGTACACAGGGGATGGGGTCCATCTGTCGCCGGGAGGTATGAGCCTCTTGTTGGGAGATTGGCGAGCAGTCCTGTTGACCGAGCTGACGGTCTGGGGGGGGCGGTGAGCCTTTATTGAAGCCTCCCCATGTGGCGGGTAGCACTGGTAAGGTAAACATTTATGACCCACAGGTATCCGGCAGGTTCGCAATTGACTGGACAACACTAGACAGGCACAAGTTGGTTAACGTTGTCCGGTCAACGATGAACCAGGCAATGGGGTGATGGCATGAGCTGGGCAGCAGGCATCACCCCGTTATTTTACGGATACGTGTCAGAGGGTGGGGTCACTAGTTAGATTATTGACTACGGTCAACAATTTGTTTGTTGCCAACAAACAAATTGATACAAATGGATACATTGTAACCAATTGCCGTTGGCAATTTTGGGTGGAACCTTACCAGTGTTACTTCGGCCTGCTTGCCCTAAGAATTATAATTGGTTGAATACCAATAGAAATTTATAATTCGGACTAGGGCATGAATCAATAAATGTGGCCCAATGCCGTTATCCACTTTTACCAGTGTCTGAGTCCTTTATTGGGGGGTGCGCCTGCAAAGTTGATCTGCAAACTGGAAAAGCAAGCCTATGCATGGTCAATCCTTGAAAAAGGTAGAAGGAAAGACTGATCAAAAGTTGACATGGGGATGGTTAAGAGCAGGAGTTTTGAAGAAGGAAATGGAAGGATTTATCTTGGCAGCTCAGGAACAAGTATTGCCAACAGATTGAATGAAGACAAAAATATAGCACATATCCAACAATAGCAAATGGCAACTTTGTAATGAAAAGGATGAAACAGTAGATCATCAGTGGATGCAGTAAATTTTCACAGACTGATTATTTGCAACATCATAACAGGGTTGCAAAATTATTCATTGGGAACTTTGCCAAAAGTTTGGATTTGAATGGAGTAAAAATCATTGGGAACATCAAGTAAAGAAAGTTTTAGACAATGAGATAGTCAAGATCCTGTGGGACTTTAAAATTCAAACAGATAGGCATCTGCCTCACAACACACCTGATATAACTGTTGTGGAAAAGAATAAGGTTTGGTTTATTGACATTGCTATATCAGGAGATGCACAAATTGAAGACAAACAACTGGAGAAAATCACAAAATATTGTGATTTGCAAATTGAAGTCAAGTGTCTATGAAAGAAGAAATCTGCAGTTGTTATCCATAGTGATTGGAGCACTTGGAGCAATACCTAAAGGACTCCCTAGAACAATCTTTCAAAGGATCTATTGGCATTCTACCACTGCTATTGTGGTAGTGGGCCAGGGTATCTTAGAGACCGCATCGCCCTAAGGACGTCTGTTCGTCCAACCAGGACTGGAGGGGCTCTCTAATTGTGCCATCAGCCAGGGGGGCTCGCCTCTCTGGCACAAGGAGGAGGGTCTTCTCCGTGTCCGCACCAGCCCTTTGGAACCTCCTGCCTGTGGAACTGCGTCTCCAGACGGAGTTGTTGCCCTTTAGGAAGGAACTAAAGACCTGGCTAGCGGGCCAAGTTTGGGGTGCGGGTGGGGATGGGGGTACCGTTGGGTGGTTGGTATAGAGAAGTGTGCCTTCCCCCAAGGTCCCTTCGGTTCTTGCACACCTTTGAGGGGTGGGGTTTATTTTTTTAAACTTTTTTAACTTTTAACTTTTTTATCATGTGTCTTTTATGTATTTACTGTCCGCTATGTAAACCGCCCTGAGTTGGGTTGTACCTGAGTGGGCGGTATATAAGCGTGAAAAATAAATAAATAAATAAATAAATAAATAAATAAATAAATAAATAAATAAATATTGTGGCATTCTACCACTGTACCATAGAGAGTGTGTTAACCTATGGTCTGTGTGTATGGTTTGGGAGTTGTACAGCTAGGGAAAGAACAATGCTGTCCAGAGTCATAAAACTGCGGAGGGAATAATCGGGTGTACTCTTCCCACTCTAGATCAAATCTATGCCTCCAGGTGTTATAGGAAAGCTGCAGAGATTGCGCAGGATAGTACGCATCCCAGGAATTACCTCTTTCAGCTTCTGCCTTCTAGAAGAAGGTATAGGGTCATAAAGACCAGCACCAGCTGCTTGAGAAATAGTTTCTACCCAAAAGCGGTTCTGGCTTTGAATGCAGTGAAATGCAGTTTATAAGGAAGCTTCTTTATAGAGTTTTTAGAGTTTTAGAGCTTTTTAGGGGTTAAATGTGTATATGTGGGGTGGGAGTATGTTGATAATTTTGTACAGTTGTATTTTGTTTAGGTTTTGTTGGGTCAATAAGTGGATTTTCAATCTCGTTGTTCTGTGCAGGACAATGACAATAAAGATTTATCTATCTATATTTGGAAATTTTGGACTTATTGGACTTGAACATCCTAACTCTCCAAAAAACATCTCTATTAGGAACTGCATACTGTATATACTCAGACGTTACCTTAACTGTTCTTCTGTCCTTGGTTTGGGTTTGAAATGTTAATTTTATTCCAGCCCTGAACTGTGGATCAAATGGTTGATTTGTATCCAATAATAATAATCTGAAAGGTTCTGTAGAAAATAATAGAAGTGGAAGATTTACCTTAAAGAATGGGAAAGCAGCTGATGCAGATGGAATTGTGGAGGAAATTTACAAAGTCTATAAAGCGGCACCAAATTGGTGATCCTCTTTCCTTTCAGTTTTAGTGGTCACTTCCTTCCACAATGGAACATCAGTATGTTATTGTTACGTGCCATTAAATCATCCCTTCCCATGATTTTTGTAATACCGTGCTTGGTAAAGAGCTCTGGAGATCCCAAAACTTTGCTCACACCTGCCAACGGAAAGTTGATTAGCTCTTCTAGTATTCCCTTGGCAGGCAAGAGTGAAGACTATGTTCTGCCAGCATTGCTTCACCCTCCCTCTTCTCTCCCCACCCCCAACATGTTCCTATATCCTTTGGAATAAGAGTCAGAATTAGAGAAAATGTGGAATTAATGAATCATGTCACCAATGTGTCCCATTGCAGTTGCGGTTTTGATCAGCAATACACACATGCATATGCACAAATTTATTTATTTATTTTAAAAAGAAGTGACACATCACTTCAGCAATGTCTAGCACAGTGTTTCCCAATGTGGGGCACACAATGTACAGGGTGACTTCAATTCCCAGAAGCCTAAGTCAGTACATTGGCTGATCAGTGCTTTGGGGAATTAACTTGAAGTCCCAAAACCAAAGGTTGGGAAACACTGTGCTAGAGTGTAACTCTATTAAGTCTTCTGGAATCCTTAGAGTTTTCCAGTATCATTGACCACTGCTATGCAGCTCTTGCAGTTAGTATGTTTGTCCAAATATTTAGCCAACATCTCTTTCCCTGCATTTCCTATATGATCTAATCTTGACCTCAGTAGCATTCATAAAGACAGCTAGTTAATTGATAAAGGTAAAATCAGTCATCTACCCTTTGTATACTGATTGGAAAGGTCACTTAAAATGCAAGTACAGGATGAGAAATGTGCAGGTAGAGGATAAAAAGGGTTCAGTGGAGTATAGGATGAGAGAGAATAGTCTTGGTAATTATATTGTGTAGTTAATACGTCAGAATACTAACAGGGTACAAGGTTATGTTAACTGATTGAAAAAACAGGGTCAAAACAAAATGAATTTCAACAGGGGCAATAAATTCCATATTTAAGCAGGAAAATCAGATGTATAAATATAGGTTGACACCAGGTTTGGCAGTAATATGTGGGGAAAATATCTAGGGGTTTCCGTAGACCACAAGCTAAACATGAGTCAACAGTGTGATGTGGTTGTGAAAAAGAGCTAATGAAATACTAGGCTCCAACAGGCATATAGTATTCAGAGCAAGCAGCCAGATCAAGCTCTGTAATAGTATCATACTATTCTGCTTTGATCACATCCACTCCAGATTATTGTATTTAGTTCTGGGCACTATAGTTTAAGACAGTTGGAAAAGTTTAGCAGAGGGCAGCAAAGATGGTAATGAGACTAGAAAGCAAGCCATGTTACAGGAGTTGGATTTAGAGAAGAGAAGACTGAGAAGTGATGCAACTATGAAAGGTGGTTACATGAAATATGCAGCAACACTGTTTTCTGCTGCTTCAGAGGAGAGAGCCCAAGACAATCTATACCTATAAATCCAAGGGTTAACCATTGGAACTTGCTATACGTTTCTGCACCCGTCCATCCTATCCCGTACTGAACCTCCTGCACTCGCCCGAACCCAGTCCGCAGGTTACTGCAGGGTTGCTGAAGGCGCCAGTGGGGCAAGAGCCCTACGAATAAGAAAAAAGGAAAATAACTTCACTTCCCAATGTCCTCTGTGCCGTGCCTCAGCCAATCAGGCTGAGAGGTGCGAGCAAAAAAGAACATTGGGAAATGCAGTACAGCCAATTAAAATCGAGCCACAAGAGGGAAAAGCTGCACGAATGCAAACAAAAAATGCAAAACTCAAAGTCCCAGCGTCCTATGCACCATGAGTGTGCAGAACGCTGAGAAAGCCGGTGCGCAAAAAATAAAATTAAAAAACGCAACAGGAGTGCAAGTCCGCCGCAGGCAGACTCAGCGCCTCACAGCCTCACAAAACAAACACCCACAGAAAACCACGGCGAGACACCCGCTGGCCTTCTTTCCCAGATCAACAGGGAGAAGAGGGACTCCCTCTCCTCCACGCTACCCCGCCGAAGACATGGCGAGACCACCACCGGCCTCAAGGTACCTTGAGCCAGGGTGGAAAAAAACCAACAGCAAGCAGCAGTTCATCAGGGGAAGCACCCTCCCTGGCAAATGAATGGCTGCTGCCTTTGTACTTCCAACACCACTGTTTCGAGAACTAACACGAAACAGTGGTGGAGGTAATACAAAAACAGCAGCCAGCAATCCGCAAGGAAGAGCACCACCCCTTACGGATCTCTGCCTGCCGATCTCTGGTTAAGAAAGCCAGGAGAGAAAGGAGACAGAGAGGAGAAAACCATCGTCAGGCAGTTAGCTCTTCTTTGCCTTCTTCTCCCCCAACCTACCTAACGAACCTTACCAGGGGAAGAACGGGCTGACTGCCGGCTCCACCTTTTCCCTATTGCTGCATCGAAACCAAAATTTGAAGCAGCAATGGGGAAAAGAGGGACTGACAGGCAGCCCGTTCTTCACGCAAAAGTACACACCAACAACAAACACCAAAATTAATAAAAAAATAAGACACAAATAAATAAATAATTTTAAAAAACCATTAATAAACAAAAAAAGTAAATCACAAACAAAAACATCCACAATAGCACAAAAGCACAGACAAAACACCTAACTACAACACGAAAATACCTAACTCTAACAACACAACTACCACAAATTACACAAATAAACACCAACGAAATCACAAAAATAAACAAAACCAGAAATAAATAAACCAATTACACACATCTAAAGCCCAAACAAAACAAAAAAGAACAAACAGAAACACCTCCCAACCCACCACCACAAAATCAAAACAAAGAAAAAATCCCAGAATAAATAAAACCAGAGAACTCACCAGCACATCCTCCCTCCACGAGACCGGAACAGAAATGAAGAAACAAAGACTACTTACCAGAAGATGCCCTACCTAGAGGCCAGGAGAGAAAAAACAACTAAAACAAAAAGAAAACCAACACTATTACTAACAGCTCCACCTGCAGGCCGGAATATTAAAAACAAGTCAAAAACAAAACAGCCCCACCTAGAGGCCACAAGAGTAAAAACAAGTAAAAAAACAATAAATCAAAAGTTTACACAAATAACAAACGTATGTTAAATAAATAAAATAAAAAGATTTATTGCATCCTCTGTTGATTTTTAACTAAAAAAACTAAAAAAAGCAAGACACAATTTATAACAGTCCAGCAACGCCGGGCAACCTATGCTAGTGTATTATAATTACAAGAAAGGATTGACCAACCTCTGTCAGTCAGAAAGGTTTGGCAGTGGAATGGACTACCTCAGAATTTGGTAGCCTCTCCTTGGTTAGAAGTTTATAAATGCTGTTGGATGACCATTTGTTAGTGATATTTTAGCTGAGGATTTCCTACTTTAGCAGGGATTGGTCTTGATGTTGTTCATGCTCCCTTCTAACACAAGTTTTGTGTATGCATGATCTTAGGAAAAGTACAGTAGTAATAAGTAAACAATAGCTCACCAAAGACATTCTAACATATAAATAAGAAAATAAATAGGACTTATTGGTTTTATTGTTCTCATTGAGCTTTTTTTTAAAAAAAAATTACTGTGTACATCATATATTTTTTACTCTGTGTTGGGTTGGGATAAAGAGTGGGATTTTTATCTTTTCTTTTTGCAAACCACTCAGGGTAGTGTATGTAGCAATATTTTCATTGCAGTTCGGAAGATTTATTTTCAATCTTTGCTTATTTGTTAAATTTATATACCACCCATTTAATGATAAACTATTAGACTCCATCCTGGGGGCAGAAATTTTCATTACTTAATGACATTCATTTCCCATTCCTTGGCTCTCATAGATTTGTGATGACAAAAAGGATTATAGAGGAGCCTCAAAACAGCTGTTGGGGATCTTTTATTTCCAAGACATCAGTGCGGATGCTTCTGACTTCATCAGATTCACATGGCATAAGTAACACCCACAGGATTTCAGACAGTGTCTTGTAGTTGTGTGAAAAACTCTCCAACTGGAATAGCACATTGACAGGAACAATTATTTGGAAAAACCAATGGATGTTGCTAATCTTGTAGGACTGACTCAAAAGGAGGCATACAGGCAAGTTTAATGCCTATTGTTTCCTGCAGTATTTCTGCATTTCTTTTCTTTGCAGCTCTTCTATATAACATGGCATGAAATGGTTCTACATTTTTTTTCCATTCAGGCCAACTTTGTTAGAAATATTTCCATGGAAAGCTGATTTATTTATCACTTATTTTTATGTCATGGGGAAAATAGATTGAAACTCTCTGGTTAATATTTCAACTTGAGTTCCCTCTTCAGTTAAGACAGGTAAAGGTAAAGGTTGCCCTTGCTCGAAAGCCAGTCGTATCCGACTCTAGGGTTCCATGCTCATCTCTGTTTATAGCCAAAGAGCCAGCACTGTCTGCATCTGCAGACGTGTCCATTGGCATGTGGCAGGCATGCCTCAACACAAAACAAAATGAATGGCGTGCATGGAATGCTGTTTACTTTCCCACTGAAGTGGTCCCTATTATTATTATTTTGTTCAGTCACATAGTCGAGTCCGACCATTTGCGACCCCATGGGCCACTGCATGCCAGGCACCCCTATCCTACACCATCCTCTGCAGCTGCCTCAGCTCTATGTCCATTGCGTCAAAAATGCCATCTAGTCACCTCATCCTGCACCACCCCCTTCTCCACTTTCCTTTGATCTTTCCCAGCATCAAGGCCTTCTCGAGTGAGTTCTCTCTTCTCATTTGGTGGCCAAAGTACTTGAGCTTCATCTTCAATATTTGTCCTTCCAAGGAGCAGTCAGGGTTGATTTCTGACAGGATCAACTTATTTGTTCTCTTTGCTGTCCAGGGTACTCTCAAAATTCTCCTCCAGCACCACATTTCAAAGGCATCTATTTTTCTGCGCTCAGCCTTCCTTATGGTCCAGTTCTCCAACCCTACATATCTACTGGGAATACCATTGCTTTAACTATGTGAACTTTTGTTGGCAGAGTGATGTCTCTACTTTTTATTATGTTCCCTAGGTTTATCATAGCTTGTGTCCCAAGAATTAATCTTCTTTTTATTTCATGACTGCAGTCACCATCTGCAGTGATCTTGGATCCCAAGAATTTAAAGTCTGTCACTGCTTCCATTTCTTCCCCTTCTATTTGCCAGAGAGTGACAGGGCCAGTTGCCATGATTTTTTTTTTAATGTTGAGTCTCAGGCCAGCTTTTGCACTCTCTTCTTTCACACTAATCAAGAGGTTCTTTAGGCCTTCTTCACTTTCTGCCATTAGGATAGTATCATTTGCATATCTTTGGTGTCTTGCACGGAAGACAAGGAAGGAGTCGCAGTAAGGACTAATACAGGTTTATTGGTTGATGATCAGGATGAACATGTGGTAATGGCGGAGATACATCACATTATATACGGTAGTACAATACATTTGAATCTTGTTGCACGGTAGCTCATTGTCTGCTACCGGCATGACGTTGTCCCAGTCACGCCCCCCCTCGGTTCCAGTAGTAGTTTGCAGGAAAGTTCCCGCGGCTGCTGGTGATTTGAGGAATGAGAACCATGTGAGTTGAACGCTCGCAGCTACCCTCTATGGGCAGCTTACTCGCATTCCTTTAACAGCTGGGCTACATTGTGATTGTGGTCAGGTTACATTCATACATTTCTTAAAGCAACATTGTACATACATAACATCCCTCCCCCCTAGGATGGGACGAAGTCCCTCAACCATTGTGGCTTGCCGCACGTGCGCCGGGGGCGAGCGGCCGCTTGACTTAAAACCGGGGAGCCTGGTTCTGCGGAGTCCTGTCCTGCAACGGAAAGGGGGGACTCATTAATGGCTCGGTGTGGGGTCTGTGGTAACCTTGCATTGGGGGACGGGAATGGAATGAACAGTTGGGAAGTGAAACCCTGCCTACCGTTTGAGGAGCTTGGGGTTCCCCCCAGTACGAATCTCGGGACCGACGAAGAGGCCCTCATGGCCACGCCCCCCCCGGTTGCCTGCCCGGGAGTTCTAGAGACTGTGGTGGGCGGACTCCCCCCGGTTGCCTGACTTGGGAGTTTTGCCTCTGGGAAGCTGGCGCTATGGGATATTCCAAAATAAAAGGACTGGGGGGACTGGAGGTACCAGGGGCTGAACTGAAACCCCTCTTCTCGCTAGGACGGGTGGGGGACCACTCCGCTACACCCCCCTGGTACTGCAAATCATAATCACAAACAAACTGATCCCTCTCTTTCAAAGTATCCTCCTCTGTGGACGAGAACCCAGGATATGCATTTGTATCCACGGGTTCTGCCGTGTCTCCCCCTTGGGTAATGCAGGTGGGGGAGGACCCTAACGCTGATTCCCCTTCACTGGTGACTCACCTTCTGAGTTGGTCGGCGTGCCTTCTCCAAAGTAGACCCGAGCTAGTCTCGACCCTGTAGGATACTGGCCCCGTCTTCTCAACGATTGTCCCTGGAACCCACGCTGGCCCCGAGGCCGCGTAATTCCTGCAGTGAACCGGGTCCCCTACTGAAAAACTTTTGGAGCTCTCTCCCCCTATGTTTATATTCCTTCCCTCATCCTCCACCCTGGACGGATCCATCCGGTCAAAAAGTGTTACCGGACGCCTCCTCGTGAGGAGTTCGGCTGGGGAAAATCCTGAGGCTAGGGGGGTTGTCCTGTAACATATGAGGAACTGACACAAATGAAGGTTCAACTCACCGGGACCCATGCGCCGCAGTGCGTCTTTCGTAGTGACCATTTGTGGCGGGGTGAAACGGGGCAGCGGTAATGTGCCTGATGGCGTTCCGCTCGATAAACGTCTTGAACTCTGCAGACGTGAAGGTACTAGCGTTATCGCTAACAAGAACGTCTGGCAGGCCAAAACAGGCAAAGAGCTTGCACAACTGTTTAATTGTTGCCGCAGAGGAGGTGCTGCTCATGGGGATTACCGCCAACCATTTAGAGTAGGAGTCGACTACCAGCAAAAACATGGCCCCGCGAAAAGGGCCAGCGAAGTCAACATGAATCCGGGACCATGGCCCGCGGGTCGTGTCCCATTCCCTATGGGGTAACCGGGACTCCTCGGGCCGAGAGCTCTGGCAGCTCTCGCACGTGCCCACTAAATGTTCTATATCCGCGTCTATCTGGGGCCACCAGAAGAAACTCCTGGCCAGAGCCTTGGAGCGCACGATCCCCGGGTGACTGGTATGTAGTAGCTTTAGTACCTTGGCCCTCAGTTTCTCTGGGATCACTACCTGCTGGCCCCAGAGTAAGCAGCCCCTTTCCAGAGAAAGCTCTACTCTCCGCCTGACAAATGGCTTGAACTTTTCCTCGGGGGGAGTAGTGGGCCACCCTTTCCTCACCCAGGAACTAACTTGGGCCAGCGTCTTGTCGGCCGCCGTGGCTTTGGCGAGATCGGCCGGGAGGATGGGGGGTGAGTCAAGAGACTCGATCAGTAGGACTTGGTGGTCCTGCTCTACCTCGCATGTGGGGTCCCCTACACTAGGGAGGGGAGATCGGGACAGTGTGTCCGCATGGGAGATCTCCTTCCCTGGGCGATAGACCAGCTCGTACTGGTAGGCATTGAGGAAGATGGCCCAACGCAGCATCCTGGGGGAGAGAATTTGCAGTGTGGGTTTGCTGGTAGTGAAGATCCCCAGAAGTGGCTTGTGACCAGTCACTACCGTAAACTCGCAGCCGTATAAAAAGTCATGGAACTTCTTCGTTCCCGCTATAATGGCTAGGGCCTCCCTATCAGTTTGCGCGTAATTGCGCTCAGCCTTCGAGAGGGACCTTGAGTAGTACGCTACCGGGGCTTCCCTCCCGCTCTCCAACACGTGGCATAGAACCGCCCCCACTCCCACCGGGGACGCATCACAAACTAGGACTACTGGCTTCCTAGGGTCAAAGTGGGTTAGGACAGCACTTGAGGATAGGAGTGCCTTCAGTTCCCTAAACGCTTTCTCTTGCCTATCTCCCCACCGCCAAACCGCCTCCTTCTTCAATAAAGCGTGCAGTGGCTCAGCAACGGATGCCTTCCTCGGCAGGAAGGAATGGTAAAAATTTAAGAGCCCTAGGAACAACTGCAGCTCCGGTTTCGCGGTGGGGCGAGGGGCGTTTTACACAGCCGCAACCTTGGACTCGGAGGGCTTGATGCCTTCCGGGGTTACCTTGAACCCAAGGAACTCGACCTCCCTTGCAAAGAAAACACATTTGTCCCTTCTCAGTCGGAGGCCCGCTTTCTCGAATATTGAAAGGACCCTGTCTAGCCTTTGCGCTAATTCTGACTCGCCCCCCGCTGTTATCAACACATCGTCGAAGTATGGGAGGACGCCTGGAAGCCCCTTTAAAAGGCGTTCCACGAGGGACTGGAAAATTCCGGGGGCCGAATTCACGCCAAACTGAAGGCGCGTCACCTTAAATGCCCCCTTGTGCGTTACAATCGTTTGCGCAGCGGCAGCAGCCGGGGTTACAGAGAGCTGCTGATATGCCTGCGCCAGATCTAGCTTGGCAAAACACCTCCCCCCATGAAGCGTGGCCAGTAAGTGGCTGACCACGGGCACCGGATATGCATTTGGCCGAATGGCCTTATTAATCGTACATTTATAGTCCGCACAAATCCTAACCTCCCCGTTTGATTTAAGGGCGGTCACAATCGGCGTTTCCCACTCCGCCGAATCAACTGGAACCAAAATCCCCTGCCCCACCAACTTGTCCAGTTCCGCCTCGATCTTGTCCTTGAGGGCGAAAGGCACTCTTCTTGGCTTGAGGCGTATGGGTCAGATTTCTGGATCCAGGTCAAAGGAAACTGGGGGCCCTTTGTAAGTCCCGAGCCCCTTCTTGAAAACGTCCAGGTGTGCGTTGCACACGTCCCGCATTGGGTCAGTCTCTATGGCGTTAATGCCGGACAGTTCGATTCCTAGGGGAGCGAACCACTACGTTCCCAAAAGGCAGCACCTCCCCCCCTTGAGGACCACTAGGGGCAGTTTTTCGGAGTAGTTCTTGAACTTCACCTTGAAGTTCCCCACCCCCAACACTGGGATCCCGTTCCCCTGCACGTCCCATAGGTGTGACCTCATGGCCCGCAACTTGGGCCGCGCATCTGGAGGAATGCACATAAATTCTTTTTGGGATAGGATGGAATAGGACGACCCTGAGTCTATCTCCATCCTCACTGGGACCCCCTGTAACTGTACCTCAACAAAAAAACGCCGGTGCTCCAGGCCCACGCTGTTCACGCCTGCCCTGCTGTGGTCGTCTGAGACCTTCCTGGTGCCGGCCGCCTTCCGATGGTGTGTCTGGGGGTGACTCGAATTTCCCTTGTCCTCGACTCGCCCGCGCCTGCACACCCGGGCGATGTGCCCCTTTCGGCCGCAGTTGTGACACTCGGCCTTCCGGAACCGGCACCTCGTGTGGTCGTGGGATGCCCCACAACCGTCGCAGCGGCGGTCCTGCCGCTCGCGGGTCTGTCGCTCCTCTCCTCGCTTCTTGACCCGCTGGACGTCGTTGTCCTCGCTGGAACAGGGGTCTGCCGTGGTGGAGGACTCCTCGGATGCCGTTGGTGAGCCGGCGGGCGGCTTGGGGGCCCGCCAGGCTGTTTTCGCTGGTGTCCGCTGGGCCGCCTGTACTGGTGACTTGGCCCTTTCGGACGCAGCCCCTCGGGACTTGAACACTCTGACCCCGCTTCTGGCTGCTTCGGCCGCTTGGGCCTCCCGCAGCACCTCGTTGAACGTGAGGCATTGGTCGCGGGTCATGAGCTTCTGCTGAAGCTCCTCGTCCCTCAGGCCACACAGCATGCGGTCTCGGAGGGCCTGGTCCAGGTCGTCCCACTGGCAGTGCACCGCTGGCAGCCTGAGGGCCGCCACGTAGGCAGACATGGATTCGCCCAGTCGCTGCTCTCGCCTGTGGAACGCGACCCGGGCCGGGAAGATCGACACGGGGGGCTGGAAATGGTCACCCAGCAGCCCCAGCATGCGGTCGATGGAACCTCTTCCACCTTCTTGGGGGCCACCAGGTTCATCAGGATGCACAGCGTGGCCGGCCCCACCTGGGCCAGGAAGTAGGAGCCCATCCTCGCGTCATTGTCGACGCCCGCAGCTTCCATTGCGTGCCGGAACTGGCACTTGTAGAGCTCCCATTGTTCGGGCTCGCTGACATCGAACTGGTAAGGCTTGACCTTGGGATTCGCCATTATCCCATCCTCGTTGCCAATTTGGTGTCTTGCACGGAAGACAAGGAAGGAGTCGCAGTAAGGACTAACACAGGTTTATTGGTTGATGATCAGGATGAACATGTGGTAATGGCGGAGATACATCACATTATATACGGTAGTACAATACATTTGAATCTTGTTGCACGGTAGCTCATTGTCTGCTACCGGCATGACGTTGTCCCAGTCACGCCCCCCTCGGTTCCAGTAGTAGTTTGCAGGAAAGTTCCCGCGGCTGCCGGTGATTTGAGGAATGAGAACCATGTGAGTTGAACGCTCGCAGCTGCCCTCTATGGGCAGCTTTTATTTTTATTTATTTATTTATAGTCATATTTATATATGCCGCCCACTCAGGCAGAACCCGACTCAGGGCGTTCCTTTAACAGCTGGGCTACATTGTGATTGTGGTCAGGTTACATTCATACATTTCTTAAAGCAACATTGTACATACATAACAATATCTCAGGTTGTTGATGTTACTCCCAGCAATTTTAATTCCAGCTTGTGATTTATCCAGGCCTGCATTGCGCATTATGTACTCTGCATATAAGTTAAATAAGCAGGGTGACAATATGCAGCCTTGTCATACTCCTTTTCCTATTCTAAACTACTCGATTGTCCCGTATCCTGTCCGGTCCTAACTGTTGCTTTTTGACTCATGTACAGATTTCTCATAAGACAGATGAGGTAGTCTGATATTTCCATCTCTTTAATTGCCATAGTTTATTGTGGTCCACACAATCAAAGCCCTTGGTGTAGTCAATGAACATCCCTATTTGTCTAATTGCAATTTCTTGCTTCCAAACTGCTGGGTTGGCAAGAGATGAGACAGAGACGGGAGCTCACTCCATCATGCAGTACCCAGGAATTGAACTCCGACCTTCCAGTCAGCGAGTTCAGCATCTTAACCACTTGAGCCACTACAGTCCCCCAGTTAAGACAAGATTGCTTTAATAGGTGGGGTATCAGAGAGGGAAAGGCTTCTGCCTGATGTGGAAGAATATGTTATTTGGTGCCATCCATATGGACAGCTAAGATTACATTATTATTTTTTGTATGCACAAGCCTTCAAGGACCCTCCCCCCTCGCCTGAATCTTATTTGGAAAGAACTCTGGCCATCCTGACTCCACTCACCCCACAAAGAAAACCACAGTGTTATTTACTTATTTGTTACAGTCTCCAGAGTCTGAGGTTTAACCTTTCTTTATACCTTGGTTGACAAATGCAACAACTCAAGTAATATCACTTGGTGCCTACATGATTTCCAATGGAAAGCATTTTGTAGCAAGTAATTATAGGTTGTTCTTGGTATGGAGGCAAAAGAAAATCCCCCACTGAAGCAGCACAGACTGTTTCTGTTATGATTTCTCTATATGTAATTATTTAAAAGGAAAACATACCCAAACACAAACCAATCCTCATGGTGGAGTTTCAAAAGAGCAGTTATAATGAAGCCACTGTAAACCACTTGGCTAACCACTAAAGCCAGAACTTGCAAAATCTTATGTACATATTTTATGTTGTTATCTTTTCCTATTATTCTATCACAGTTATCTGTGATTTTCAGAGATAACTGTGCATTATCACATGGAGAAGTTTTCCTGAATAGGCAGAAAGGGTAGTAAAAAGGCAGTGGCGGGAATCTTCCTGCGGCTGTAGGTATTTGAGAATTTGTACCATGTGAGCTGGACGCTCGCTACTGCCCCCAGTGGTCACTAGCTCGCGTCCTAATACAGAAGGTTACAATGTTACTTTTAGAGATTGTTACATTCACTCATTCATGTGGTTGCATTTACTTAAAGGCACATTACAATCCATACACAACACCCCTCCCCCCTAGGATGAGACGAAGTTTCTCATCCAATGTGGTTTGTTGCATGAGCGTTTTGGGCGCAAGGCTGGCTGGCTTGTCCCGGGGGAGCTATTGCTTCTGTGTTCCCTGGGCTCTTGTCCTGCAACAGGAGAGGGAGACTCGTTAGTGACTTGCTGCGGTTCTGCAGCTTTTGTGGTAAGGGTAAACTCCATTGTGGGAAAACCGGGGGCATTGGGGGCTAATGAAAAACCCCGCTCCTCGCTTGGACGGGTGGGGGACCACTCCGAAAAACTCCCCCGGTTTTGTAACTCAAAATCAAACTCATGTTCTTGGATATCTATTGGGGCATCCTCCAGGATATTTGCAGGGACAAACTTATTCCCTTCCCCCCTTGGTGGGGACCGCCGGTCCCCCTCTTCTCCCCCTTGGGCTAAACGGGTGGGGGAGAACCCTAACGCTGAGTTCTGATGCGCGGTTTCCGCGCCCTGACTACCAGGAACCCATCGCCGGAGTTGGTCTGCATGTCGCCTCCAGAGTAGACCCGTGCTGGTCTCAACGCAGTACGACACAGATCCCATTTGGCCAATGACTACCCCTGGGACCCAGGCTGGTCCTGCGGTTGCGTAATTTCTGCAATGGACCGGGGCGCCTATTTCGAAACTCTTGGTGCCCACTATCCCTATGTTCCTCCCAGTATCCTCCACCCTTGTGGGGTCTAGCCTCGTCAGTATAGTGGTCAGCTTCCTGCGCATGAGGAGTTCTGCGGGCGAGTAACCTGATGCCAGCGGTGTCACCCTATAACCCAGCAGGAATTGGCATAACTGTAGATTCAGGTCCCCGGGGCCCATGCGCCTCAGTGCTTCCTTTGTTGTACGTATGAGGTGTTCTACCTGTCCGTTTGTCACTGGGTGAAAAGGTGCAGAGGTGATGTGCCGGATGGCGTTTATGTCAATGAATGTCCAGAACTCGGCGGATGTGAAACTACTCGCATTATCACTCACAAGCATATCGGGTATACCGAATGAACTGAACACCTTGCGCAATTGCTTTATGGTTGCGGCTGATGAGGTGTTTGCCATTGGGATAACTTCTAACCACTTGGAATAAGCATCCACTATGAGGAAGAAAAATGAACCTCTGAAAGGACCTGCAAAATCTTTGTGCAGGCAAGACCATGGCCCTTTGGCTGCGTCCCATTCTCTGTGCGGAAGTCGGGACTCTTTGGGCCGAGAACTTTGGCAACTCTTGCAAGTGCTCACCATGTGCTCTATGTCAGCATCTAACTGGGGCCACCAGAAATAGCTCCTGGCCAAAGCCTTGGAGCGGACAATTCATGGATGGCTGACGTGCAGTAGCTTGAGCACCCTTGCTCTCAAAGATTCAGGGACGACCACCCGCTGGCCCCAAAGGAGGCAACCCCTCTCCGTGGACAGTTCTATCCTCCTCCTAAAAAATGGGTCAAACTCTGCCGCTGGGGAAGACGTTGGCCACCCTTTTTGCACCCATGAACTCACTAGGGCCAATGTCTTATCCCTTCCTGTCGCTTTGGCAATTTCCGCGGGTACTATTGGGGGTGAATCCAGAACCTCTATCAGGAGCACTTGGTGATCTTGTTCCACTTCACACGCGGGGTTGCCCACATGAGGCAGAGGTGACCTCGAGAGTGCGTCTGCATGGCTTATGTCCTTTCCGGGGCGATAAACCAGCGTGCTCTGGTACGCGTTTAGAAAAATGGCCCATCTCAGCATTCTGGGGGACAGGATCTGCGGTGTGGGCTTGTCTGCAGTGAAAATGCCTAGCAGGGGCTTGTGGTCAGTCACGATGGTGAAAGGGCGACCATATAGAAAGTCATGAAACTTCTATGTACCAGCGATTATTGCAAGTGCCTCTCTGTCTGTCTGTGCATAGTTACACTCTGCCTTTGACAGGGATCTGGAGTAGAACGCCACTGGGGCTTCCCGCCCACTTTCCAACATGTGGCACAGGACCGTCCCCACCCCCACTGGTGAGGCATCACATACCAGAACCACTGGCTTCTTGGGATCGAAATGGGTCAGGTTGGCCTCTGAGGATAAAAGTTGTTTCAGCTCATTGAATGCTCTCTCTTGATTCTCGCCCCATCACCAACCCTCATCCTTCTTTAATAATCGATGAAGTGGCTCCGCCACCGATGCCTTCCTAGGCAGGAAGGAATGGTAAAAATTCAGGAGCCCCAGGAACGATTGCAACTCAGGTTTTGTGGTGGGGCGAGGAGGATTTTGAACAGCGGCCACCTTTGACTCAGAGGGTTTTATACCAACTGGGGTTACCCGGAAACCTAGGAACTCTACCTCTTTTGCGAAGAACACACATTTGTCTTTCCGCAGCCTCAAACCTGCTTTCTCGAATACGGTCAGTACCCCTGTCTAGCCTTTCGGCCAGTTCTGACTCGCTCACCCCCGTTATCAAAACGTCATCAAAATATGGCAAGACCCCCTCCAAACCCTTCAAAAGTCGCTCCACTAATGATTGGAAGATGCCTAGAGCTGAATTTACACCAAACTGTAGGTGCGTCACCTTAAAAGCCCCTTTGTGGGTGACTATCGTCTGCGCAGCAGCTACAGCTGGGGTTACCGTAAGTTGCTGGTAAGCCTGCACCAGGTCTAACTTCGCAAAACACTTTCCCCCATGTAACCTGGCCAATACGTGGCTGACTACCGGCACCGGATACGCATTTGGGCGTATTGCCTTGTTGATGGTGCACTTGTAATCAGCGCAAATTCGAACCTCCCTGTTAGCCTTTAGCGCTGTTACAATAGGAGTTTCCCACTCCGCAGAATCGACTGGGACTAGAATTCCCTGGCCCACCAACTTGTCCAGTTCCGCCTCTATTTTGTCCTTTAGTGCAAAAGGCACCCTTCGCAGTTTGAGCCTTATCGGCCGGATCTCCGGGTCCAGGTCGAACGCAACTGGGGGCCCCCTGAATTTTCCGAGTCCCTTCTTGAATACCTCGGGATGCGCGTTACACACTTCCTGTATTGGATCAGTTCCGACAGTATGCTCACCCCCTACGAACAAACCCAGGGGCTTAAACCATTGTGTCCCCAGGAGGCAACAGGCCCCCTCCTTGAGAATGACCAGAGGGAGCTCCGGGGCGTGTTGCTTGTATTGCACTTTGAATTTTCCCACCCGCAACACCGGAATGCTCTTTCCCTGCACGTCTCGCAAAGTAGACTTCAGTGCTTTGAGCTTGGACCGCACGTTGGGGGAAATTCGCAAAAACTCCCTCTGGGAAATAATGGAATAAGAGGAACCCGAGTCCCCGCTGTCCACAGTTGTGGCACTCGGCCTTCCGGAATGGGCACTTGCTACGGTCATGGGACGCCCCACAGCCGTCGCAATGTTGGCCGTCCTTCTGCACCTTCCGGATGTCCTCATCCTCGCTGCTGTCCGTGGAGGAGTGTGGCGCCCGCCTGGCCGCTTGCACTGGGGCTGCTGCCCTGTCGGGTTGTGGGGGCCTTGTTCTGAACCCCTTAACCCCGGCTCTCGTGGCTTTTGCCACTTGTGCTTCCTTCAGGACCTCTTGTAACATTGGGGGCAGCTCTTTGTTCATCAGCTTCCGCTGGGTCTCCTCGTCCCACAGGCCGCACAGCATGCAGTCCCTGAGGGCGATTTCTAGGTTCTCCCACTTGCATGGGCGTGAAGCCAAACGGAGGGCCACTGCAAAGGCAGCCACAGACTCACCAGGGGACTGCACCCTCTTCCAGAAAGCGTCCCGAGCTGAGAACATCGAGACCGTGGGCTGGAAATGGTCCTGCAGAGCTTTCAGGAGCTGTTTAACTGGGACCTCGTCTACTTTTCTTGGAGACACCAGGTCCACCAAAATCTTCATGGCCGGGAAACCAAGCATCCTGATGAGGGTGGCTCTTTTCTTCCCCTCGTCTGAGATGTCAGACACCATCAGTGCGCTTTTGAAATCCATCTCGAACAGTTCCCATTCCTCTGGTTTGTTGATGTCAAAACCGGTCTGTGTTGTCTTGATTCCGTGGGAAGCCATATCCCATCCTCGTCGCCAATTTAGTGTTCAAGAACCAAGACAATAGAAATAGCCGAAGTCTGGCTTAACTCATCTTTATTGCATGATGGTCAGGGGGAACATGTGGTAATGGCGGATGAACAGCTCATTATATACAGTGGCTATACATTTGAATGTGTCTCCTCTGTAGCTCATTGGCTACTGTCCACATGACATCACCCTTAGTCACGCCCTTCTTGTCCAGGTGAGGCAGTGGCGGGAATCTTCCCGCAGCTGTAGGTATTTTGAGAATTTGTACCATGTGAGCTGGATGCTCGCTACTGCCCCCAGTGGTCACTAGCTTGCGTCCTAATACAGAAGGTTACCATGTTACTTTTAGAGATTGTTACATTCACTCATTCGTGTGGTTGCATTTACTTAAAGGCACATTACAATCTATACACAACACTCCCTGCAAACCCCTAGAAAAGAGGTGCCCAAACTACATCCCTAGGTGCCAAATCTGCCCCCCCCCACTCCAATTCATCCAGCCTGTGAAGCCCTCATTGCTCCTGGAAGCATTTCACTTCCGCTTCCAGGAGCGATGAGGGCTTCATGGGCCAGATGAATTGGCATCAGGGGCTAGATCTGGGCCCCGGGCCATAGTGACTGGCTCCCTGAACCACATGAATGGCCCACAGCCTGAAAGGTTTGGGCACCCCTGCCCTAGAATTAGTGTTAGCGTTGGGCACATTGTGCCACTTCGTGAACCTGCTCTTCCAGACCCCTTTCTCAGGGATTTCTTTGTCGTCGTCCATGTCTAGGCCAGATGTGAAACTGTCAAAACGAAGCCACCTTTGGGTGAGATCATTCTGCAGTTCCTTTTGCCTGACCCACTGAGAGAAAGATTAGCTGGCAACACAAGGTTGCCGTTGTCCAGGGTATGCCCGACTGTGGTTCAAAAATACCACTATCTTTGAGGATGAGCACACAAGAGAGCCAGGGTGGCCCCATCCTGCTGCGTGGGGGTCGTACGCTGGGGGTGCAAAGGACATCTGCCTCATTGTAAACTATCTCAAGCCCTTTTAATGCGCTGGATGGGGTACACAGATAGAGCCTTTTTGGAGATTGCGGTAGTTTTGAACCACACTTGGGCTTACTCTGGGCAACGGCAACCTTGTTGTGTCAGCTAATCTTTCTCACACTAGATAAGGTGAAAGGAACGAAGGGAATGAACTCCCCCAAAGGTGGCTTCGTTTTGGCAGTCTCATGTCTGACCTAGACATGGAAGAAGAAGAATGCTCTGGACCCACAGCAGAAGGAGAATCAGCGTACTTGGGATACTTTGGGGGTAGCAACATTGTCCCACTCCACTGGTTCTGATCCCTGGTGGCCCAAACTCACACCAAACTTTGGAACAAGAATTAAGAGAACTGATTCTGATGATGTAAAGTCATTTGGATACCATTCTGGATATGTTTTTTCTTTCCCCCCACAAAAGAGGATTTTGCTTGCCCTTTTGGTAGGCACCATTTTGTGTTGTCCAGTGATGCATCTGTTTGTGGAACATCCATTTCCCAAGCTTCCCTTTATCTTGTTGAAAAGGCTTGAAACAATGATGTATGGGAGCCAGTGCCCATAAAGTCACATCTCAATTTGATTCCTAGGAACAATGCCATCATCTTCCCCACCTTCTCACCCCGCTGTTCCCTTTGAATGTAGCAGCACACTGCACAGTAGTTGTGGGAAGTAGGATGGATTTTTCCTTCTAATGCAAAGTACTCTGAGGTGGTTTAGTCTTGAACAGGCCATTAAGCACCTTTTTACAAAAATTCTGTTTTGGTTGGAGAGAGGAACTGATTTGGAACTATTTGCATTTTTGAAATCTTGTGTGGGATGGCTATGAGGATTTTCACTATGAGTGTTTCTACAAACAGTTAAGACGCTGAGTGGAAGGCAGGAGGTCAGCAGTTTGATTCCTGAGTACTGCAGAACAGAATGAGCTTCCGTCTTTGTCCCAGCTCCTGTCAACCTAGCAGTTTGAAAGCAAGGAATTGCAAGTAGATAAATAGGGACCACTTTGGTGGGAAGGTAAACAGCGTTCCATGTGCTCCGGTGTCTAGTCATGCCTGCCACATGACCACAAAAACGTCTGCAGAAGCAGATAGCGCTGGCTCTTCAGCTTTGAAACAGAGATAAGCACTGATCCCTAGAGTCGAATATGACTGGCTTTTGAGCAAGGAATGCCTTTACCTTTACTATAAAATAGTCAGTAACCTATGTGTGTGGAGCAGTATCCATGCTCAGCGTCACTAATCTAAAAGCATGGATTCTGAACACAGTTATTGAACTAAATTTTACTGAAGGGTTGCAATCTCTTGAAAGCTCATGGTCTGTTCTTGTAACTGTCATTTCTCCTGGATACCCAGATACTAGCAGAAACAAATAGCACCTTCATATTCTTCTTAGTCTTTTGTATGTATTCAACTCCAACCATTGCATATTTTATTATTTTCCACTGTTCCTTTCCTATTTTCTAATAAGCTGCAGCTAAAGTAAGTGTCCACTGTAGGTTTCTGGTAATTTACATAGTCCACTTAACATAACCCTAGTTATTTGTTGTTCATGCCAGTCATACATTTTGCAGTGTTGCTATAGCATCAATGTTATATGAAAAATTGAATGCTGAAATTTATGTCCTGCAATGTTCTAAATAGTAGGCGTTGCTTCCTCCTCCACCCAGGGGAGCCCAACACTCATCCTCTTCTAGGCTCTTGGATGTGCCTGGATTGTGGGGAGGAGGGGGCGTGGCCTGGTGGGGTGGGGGCATGGCCTAAAATTTCCCTTATTTTCAAGTCCAAAACTTGACAGGTATGCAATTTATTGGATATGCTAATCCTTTTACTTATTTTACCCAGGAAAGCCTCATTCCCAAATTCTGAAATTTTCTGCATTTCTATTTTTTCCCATATAAATTCTTTCCTCATTAAACTTTTGCATATATTTCTTAATTTAAATGCGTTATAATAATTTTTAATGTTTGGGATTCCTAATCCACCCATTTTCTGTGGTAAATACCAAAGAGATTTGGTTATTCTTGGCCTCTCCTCCATTACAATATTCATTTATCAAACTTTGAAAGATTTTTAAACTTTTCTCTTTAATTTGTATCTGTAAAGTATCAAATAAAAAATTTATTTTATGTAATATTTTCATTTTATACAATGCAATTCTGCTGAACCAAGATAAATTTAATTTTTTGTATCTTTGTATTTTCTCTTTCAATTCTTTTTCTAATTTATCATAATTTAATTTCTTTAATTCAACAAAATTATTTACATTAATCCCTAAATATTTTATATCATTTTTAATTTGAATATTAAATTTACCCTTAATTTTTCCTTGTTCTCATTGCTTAAATTAAAAAATAGAGCTTCTGATTTGTCCCAATTTATTTCCAGTCCTGTTGCCTCTTGAAAATTCTTAAAATGATTTCTTAATTTGGGCAAACAAACCTGTGGATTTTTCATTATAATTAACGTGTCATCATCATATACATTTATTTTAGTTCCCGCAACCCCTTCTAATTCTTCATCATCCCTAATTTCAGATGCAAATAGCTCCATCGCCATGATAAATAGCATTGACGATAAAGGGTCCCCTTGTCTAGTTCCTGCACTTAGTGCGATATCTTCTGTAATTGTATCATTTACTTTAACTTTTGCTGTGCCTTGTTGATATAATTGATCTATTACTCTGTAAAATTTTGCACCAAACCCATAATTCTGTACAATTTTTTTATTGTGATCAATTGGAGGGAGTCAAATGCTTTATAGATATCAAGGGATAATATACCTATTTTTCCTTTGCTATATTGTGCCATTGCTGCCAAGTTCACTACTCTTCTTGTCAGATCAGACATATGCCTGTCTTTCATAAACCCTACTTGGTCTCTGTTTATATAATTGTCCATAAATTTATTTAATCTACTGGCTAAAATGGCGGTAAATAATTTGCCGTCCTGATTCATTAATGATATCGGTCTATACAACTCTATTCTTTCTAAATTCTTGCAAGGTTTGGGGATCAAAATAATATTCGTTTTATACCATGATGGTGGAATTCGACCTCCTTCTAAAATGTAATTAAATATCCTCATAATTTCCGGAACTAACATTTCCTTAAAGTCCTTGTAAAATTCTGTGGACAGGCCATCCTCTCCAGGCGCCTTAGCCACTTTTAACTTGTTAATAACTTCAATTATTTCATTTTTTGTTATTTTTCTTCCATCAAATTTATATGCTCAATTTTAATTTTAGTCTTTAAACACTTTTCCATGTATTGCTCCACCTTTCTAGTATCTATTTTTTTATCAGTGTACAAATTCTGATAAAACTCATTTACAATTTCCAGTTTATCCTCTATCTTATTACACCTTTTCCCACCCTTGTTTATTAAAATCCCCATATTTCTTCTATCTTTTTTTTCTTCTGCTGCTCTTGCTAGCATTTCTGAATTTTTATTGCTATACTCGACGTATTCTCTCTTGAGGTATATTAATTTATTTTTTTCAATTTTGTTAATGTCCTTCTTATTTGCCTCTAATTTCAACATTTGTAATCTCTTTTGAATACTCTCATTTTTAGTCCTAGCATGTTCATCCTGTAATTTTTAAATTTCTTCTAATTTCTGTTGTTCCTTCTTTTGTTGTTTAATTTTACTTGCTGATAACTTGATGCATTCCCCCCTGAAAACTGCTTTCATAGTATCCCATAAAATTTCATCACTTACATAATTTGTATCATTTAATGTCCAACACTCTTCCTATTTAGCAGTTATCACTTCTTTATTTAAATGAGATCTAAACAAATAGACATCATACTTCCATCCAGTTTTCCTCTGTAATTTATTATCTAATTTTAATTCTAATGTTATTTTGGCATGATCGCAGCGACTTTGTATGAGGCAACATTTTTCAAGGAATTAGGCGATGTTGTATGAATTCGATGTTGTACGAAGCGGACTTTGTATGATGTATTACTGTACTTGGACTGAGTTACAGCCAATGACAGTTGTCTTCCATCACCTGGATCAGCATCTCTTCCTTTATTCCAAAGTCATTCAGCAGCTTCTTCAGCAATAGCTGTTCTTACTATTTCCTGTACTTACTATTGCTTGGTAGTGATTCACTTTCCTTCCTGTTTTTCAGAACATCTGTTTGGATGGGTTTCTTAACTCTGTGGTAATCTTGGAGGCCTAGTGTCTCCAGAAGATCAATGATCTTTTGTTTCTAATTCAGTAAATATGAGCCATCTGCCTCCTTTTCAATTTCAATGCCCCCCAAAATATGCTGCATCTCATAACTCTTTGATTTCTACCTCTTTGCTAAGATGGCATACATGCTCTTGGCATTTCTGTTCCTTATGTGCAGTGAAAATTTTGTTGTTGTTCAGTTGCACAGTTGATTCTGACACTTTGCGACCCCATGGACCATTGCCCTCCAGGCACCTCTGTCCTCCACCATCCTCCTCAACTCGCCCAGTTCTGTGCCCACTGTGTCTACAATACCATCTAGCCATCTCATTTTCAGCCACCCCCTTCTTCTTTTGTCCTCCACCTTTCCCAGCATCAAGGCTTTCTCAAGTGAATCTTCTCTTCTCATTTGATGTCCAAAGTACTTTAGATTCATGTTTACTATTTGACCTTCTAAGGAGCAGTCAGGGTTCATTTATAGGGTTCATTTATGTGAGGAGCTCCAGAGGGATCTCTTGACACTGGGGGAGTGGGCAAAACAGTGGCAAATGAGCTTCAACATTAGTAAGTGCAGAGTGATGCATGTTGGGGCAAAAAAACCCAATTACATTTATAAACTGATGGGGTCTGAACTTTCTGCGACAAACCAGGAAAGGGTGTCCTGGTGGACAACTCAATGAAGGTGTCAACCCAGTGTGCCTCAGCAGTGAAAAAAGCAAACTCAATGCTAGGGATCATTAGGAAGGGTATGGAAAATAAGTCAGCAAGTGTCATTTTGCCTCTTTATGAATCTATGGTGAGGCCCCATCTGGAATACTGTGTACAGTTCTGGTTGCCATACCTCCAGAAGGATATTATGGAGTTGGAGAAAGTGCAGAGGAGGGCAACCAGAATGATTAGGGGACTGGAACACCTTCCTTACCATCTGAGGCTGCAACGGTTGGGCCATTTCACTCTTGAACGACGGCGTCTAAGAGGTGACCTGATTGAAGTTTATAAAATCATGCACGGTGTGGACAACGTAGATAAGGAAAAACTGTTTTCCCTATTGCACAACACTCGAACTAGGGGACACTCGATGAAACTTTTGGGTACTAGTTCTCAAACAAATAAGAGAAAGTACTTTTTCACCCAGAGGATTATTGGTCTATGGAACTCCCTGCCAGAAGAAGTGGTGACAGCTGTCAGTCTTGACAGCTTTAAGAAAGGATTAGACAAGTTCATGGAGGACAAGGGTATCAATTGCTATAATTATGGATACTTAAGGACAACCTCGGGGTTGGAGAGATAGGCAGGATATCTCTCAATGCCATTTCCAGGGGATCCTAAGCAGGTGAAGGCATCTCCTTGGGAATACCCTGAAGGAAATGGTGAGCCACTGTATGAGACAGAATGCTGGACTGGATGGGCCATGGCCTGTTCCAGCAAGGCTGTTCTTATGTTCTTATTTCTTCTTTTTTTATTTTATTTTTATTATTAATTTTTATTGAATATTTTTAAATAAATTTTTATTAACTTTTCCAAAAATATACAGACATACATAAAAAAGAAGAAAAACATATATGTCATAAAAATAATCTCATACATAATAATTGAACTTTCCCTTGAATTCCACCCAGTGTTTATTTACATTGCCCTGGAAAGCTCGGTCCCAATATTTACCTCCAGAAACTACTTTGAGTTGGTACAGGTCTACTACTTTCAGCACCCGTGAGGGAATAATCTATAAAAGGCTTCCAAATACTCCAAAATCTATTTTCTTTCAATTTATCCCTTTTTACTTTTATCTCCCATGTCAGTTTATCGTTCAATGCTAAATTCCACATTTCTTTATACCATTCTCTCGTCTGTATAGTTACATCATTTTTCCAATGTCTAGCAATACATTGTCTACCCGTTGTTAACATTATTTCTAGAAGTTCTTTTTCCTCCTTGTTTAAACTCATACCAGCCACATCTGTTAACATAATGGTACTTGACTCCAGGTTAATTTTTTTACCCATTATTTCCCCAGCCTCTTTTTCTATTCTTCTCCAAAAATCATTTATCATTTTACAGCTCCACCACATATGTTCATAAGTTCCAATAGTGTCTTTACATCTCCAACATAAATTATCCTTTTTATTGTCAATCTGATGTAACCTCAGTGGTGTCAGGTACCATTGCTACAGCATTTAATAATTGTGCTCCTTAATTATTACTGACATAGTTCTTATTATCCTCTTTTTCCACTTATTTCTCCATTCATCTTTTCCTATCTTTATATTCAACTCGTGTTCCCACTTCGATTTCAAAACTTCCAGTGGTTCGCCCCCCCTGTTTAATACGACATAAAGTTTGCTTACTAGACCCTTAATACTTCTGTCTCCTTTTCGAATCTTTGAAACCAATTCTTCAAATTCCGTCTTTTCTCTATCTATATCTAATTCTCTCCTATATTTGTTATTCCAATTATTAACCTTCATTATCTGAAACCAATCCAATTTTAACTGTTCGAACAACTTTTTCTTCTTATCTTCGTCCCTACAGATCCACAACCAATCTTTCACCAAGGAAACTTCCTTTCTATCCAATATTTCCTTTGTTTCTTTATCTATTTTTATCGGAAAGGATGCCATATCTGCTAATTCCAAAATTGAAGAGACACCTGGAGCCAGGTCCTTCTTTAATCTTTTCCACACGTTCACGAGTCCCTTCATCATTGTGTTACTAGTAACCACCATTTTAACATTACCTCCCAAAAAAATCATTTTGCCTATATTCCTATAATCTTTCACCTCGATCTCCTCCCAGATTACCTTTTCTCTTGCCAAAATCTTCACAACATTCTTAATTTGAAAAGCACGATAATAAGCTAATAAATTTGGCATTCCTAAGACCCCTTCTTTCTGAGGCAGATACCATAATTTCTTTAGTAGTCTAGATTTTTTACCTCCATTACAAAAATTATTAAACATCTTTTGAAACTCATTAATTTCCTTTTCATTCATTTGAATTGCAAGTGCGTTGAATAAAAAAAAAATCTCGGTAACAACATCATTTTGCAAATTGCAATCCTCCCGAACCATGACAACTTCAACTTTAGAAGACTTTGTATTCTATCCTTAAATTCCATTTTCAGGCTATCATAATTTAATCTTTTAAATTCTTCCAATCTATTTGATATAGTTATCCCCAAACATTTCAACTTATCTTTGATTTGTATATTGGTTAATCCCGCAATCTTTTCCCTCTCCCCTTCTCCCATGTTACACAGCATCATTTCCGATTTATCCCAATTTATCATCAAACCCGTGATATCCTCGAAATCCTCAAGTTGCATTTTAATCCTATCCATAACCCTCTCAGGATGCTTAGCCGTTATCAATGTATCATCTGCATACATACTTATCTTATTACCCAATATCCCTTCTATTTTTGCATCTTCTCTTATACTTTTGGCCAAAATTTCCATTGCCATAATAAACAAAATAGGGGACAAAGGACAGCCCTGCCTGGTACCTGCCTCAAGCTTTACCTCATCTGTGACTTCGTCATTTACTCTGATCTTTGCAATCCCTTTCTGATATAACAAATCGATTACCCTTCTAAATCTGTCCCCAAATCCGTAGCTTTTAACTATTTCCTTAATCGAAGACCATTGTAAAGAGTTAAATGCCTTAAAAATGTCCAAAGAAATTAAGCCCACCTTTTCATTCGTTTGGTTTACATTATTAATTAAATCTAACACTCTCCTAGTCAAATCAGCCATGTGTCTCCCTTTTAAAAATCCTACTTGATCTGCATTTATATATTCACCCATAAATTTATTTAACCGATTAGCCAATATTGCTGTGAAGATCTTAGCATCTTGATTTATAAGAGAAATTGGTCTATAAGATTCCACTTTTTCCAAATTCTTTCCCAATTTTGGCAGCAGAACGATCGTGGTCCTATACCATGAAGTCGGAATTTGTCCACCGTCTAATATATAGTTATATAACTTTACCAACTTTGGTACCAAAACATCTTTAAATTCCTTATAAAAATCAGTCGGTAATCCATCCTCTCCCGGGGCTTTCCCCAACTTCAAATCAGTAATTACCTCCTTTACCTCCTTCTCCGAAACTTGTTCTTCCATTTTATCCCTGTGTTCCTGTTTTATTCCACTCGTTATTTGCTTCTCCAGGATCATTTTAAGCTTCCCCACATCTATCTCTTTTTTTGCATATAAGGCTTGATAAAATTCCTTCACAATTTTACATTTGTCACTAATTTTATTGCACCTTACCCCTTGATTGTTAACCAAAACTCCAATTTCCCTTTTTTCCCTTTTAGCTTTTGCAGCTCTTGCCAATAATTTTGAGTTTTTATTGCTGAATTCAAAATATTCTCTATTTAAATATATCAAGTGTCTTTTTAACTTTTCTATATCCTTACCCATCAGTTCTGCCTTCAATCTTTGTAATTTAGCGAAAAATTTTTTATCCTTCTTTTTTTAATGTTCTTCCTGTAGTTGTTTTATTTCCTTTTCTTTTTCATCATGTACTAACTTATACTTTTTATACCTGTTACTTGCCTAGTTTATACTTTCACCTCTAAAAACCGACTTCATTGGATCCCAAACCACATTAAAATTTACCTCATCATTATTGTTCCAATGCCAACTTTCCATCCAACTTCCTATAATTTGTTCTTTACATTTTTGATCCTTAAATAAATTAGGATCATATCTCCAATTTCTTCCTCCTCTATTATCATTTTGTAGCCTCAATTCCAAAATTACTTTACTGTGGTCTGATTCCTTAAAAATTCCTATTTCAATCTCCTCAATATTTTTAACCATATTTTCCATTAAAAACACATAATCTATTCTAGAATAGGATCCATGAACGTGTGAAAAATTAGAATATGCCCTTTCCGATCCCTTAATCTCTCTCCAAGAGTCTTTCAAACCTAGTGCAACCATCCAATTGTCCAAAATATTCCCCTTAATACCTGCTCCACACCTTGTTAAATTCGTGCAATCCAAATTTGATCTTATCAAATTAAAATCGCCAGCCACTATCATCTTTACCGCTTTTTCTATTACCACAATTTTACGAACTTTTTCTAAAAATTCAGCTTGATGTTCATTTGGAGCATAAATATTCACCAGGGTTATTTCCTCATCATCTATTTTCCCTTTCACTATCAAATATCTGCCTTCAGGATCCGAGATACTTTTTATTATCTCAAATCCTAAGCTGGTAGAGATCATAATTACAACTCCTCTTGCTTTTGAAGTACCAAACGCCATTTCATAGTGTTGCATCCAACCTAAGAAAACTTTGTGTCTTGTGATTTTTGATGAGTTTCCTGTAAGAAGACTATATCGGGATGACACTCAGTTGTACATCTCGGCCCATGGGGACCCCAGTGATGCCGTCAAAGTCCTTTCCAGATGCCTGGAAGCTGTGGGGGTCTGGATGGGGGCTAACGGGCTACAACTGAATCCCAGCAAGACTGAGTGGCTATGGATAGGGGGTCCTGCATTAACCCGGGAGCTACCATCGTTGTTTCTGGATGGGGCTATTTTGCCCCAGACGGACCCGGTGCGCAACTTGGGGGTCCTCCTGGATTCATGGCTACTGCTAGAGGAACAGGTGGCGGCTGTGACCAGGAGGGCTTTCGCCCAACTTCGGGTGATCCGCCAGTTGCGCCCACTCCTGGACCGGGACTCCTTGCTCATGGTCACTCACGCTCTGGTCACCTCCAGACTAGATTATTGCAATGCGCTCTACATGGGGCTGCCCTTGATGACCATTCGGAGGCTACAGCTGGTCCAAAATGCGGCAGCCCGGGTGGTGATGGGGTGTGGGCGTTATGCCCGTGCTTCGCCACTGCTCCGGGAGCTGCACTGGTTGCCAGTTTGTCTCCGGGTGCAATTCAAGGTGCTGGTTTTGACCTTTAAAGCCCTATATGGTAGTGGGCCGGGTTACCTAAGAGACCGCATAGCCCTGAGGACGTCTGTCCGTCCAACCAGAGCGGACCGGAGGGGCTCTCTAGTTGTTCCATCAGCCAGAGGGGCCCGCCTCTCTGGCACAAGGAGGAGAGCCTTCTCCGTGTCTGCACCGGCCCTCTGGAACCTCCTGCCAACAGAGCTACGTCTTCGGATGGAATTGCTGCCTTTCAGAAAAGATCTTAAAACCTGGCTGGCGGGTCAAGTATGGGGTGCAGGTGGAAGGGTAACCGCCATTGGGTGGTTGGTGTAGAGGAACTCTTCCCCATGGCGCCTTCGGATCCTGCAGCCCTTGTTTTTAGGGGGTGGGTAGTTTTAACTGTTTTAACTTGTGTTTTTAACTTTTGTTGTGAACCGCCCTGAGTTGGCTTGGCCGAGTGGGCGGTATATAAATGTGATAATTAAATTAAATTAAATTTAAATTAAAAATCCTTCTTCAAAGCCAATTCTAACCTCCTCCTCTTAAGAACAGAACCTGGACCTTTTACATTCCATGTTAAAACTTTAATATTTCCCATATTTTATTTCAAATTCACCCTCGCTTACTTCCAAGCTCTCCATTAGGCGTGCTGTCTCAAACCCATCACCAATAAAATAAAAAACATACAAAAAACACACAATGCCAACCTCCCCACTTTCTTCGAAAAAAGCCGCCTTTGTTCTCCAAAGAGGGGAGGGGGGAACATGCAAGATGTGCGTATAGTTGGTGCGCCGCGCATCTTCCCCTTTCTAAAAACCTGATTGTATAAAAAAATTTAACAAAGTAATCAATTACTCACTACTCCTTACTTGGCTCTTCCTCCACCATGATCACTGACAACTCCTCCTCTTCTCGTCCCTGCTGCCCTCCACCTGTGGCATCACCTGCATCTGCCCCCTCGTAATCTCTTCTTATGGCGCCCGATTCCAACAAATCTTTTCTGAGAGTTACCCACTCCTCAGAACCCACCTTAACCAAATCAAGCAAACTCAAATACTTCAGTGGATCGGTCCCTTCATCAATAACCTGCAATTTTTTTCCATAAAAAAATCTTAACTGCTGTGGGAATCTCCAATTATACCTTACACCTTTTTTCATCAACATTTTAGTTACAGGCTTCATCCTGTATCTCCAAGCTCTTTCCTTAATAGAGATATCATTAAATACTTCCACATCAGAGCCATCGATTTTCAGAGCGCCAGAACCAGCTAGTTTTAAAAAAGCCATTACTCTAAGTTTGTCTCCCCAATTTGCAAATTTAACCAAAACATTTCTTTGAACCACTTTTCCTCTTCTTGGGCCCACCCTATATGCACTTACAATATCTTCCTGTGTAAAATCCTTTCCCATTTTCAAATTGTTTAACACTGGACAATTCTATCTCTTAGCTGGTCTGGTGTCCTTTCAATCACATGACGTATCACAATATTCTGCTTTCTCATCATTTCTTCCATAGCATCAATCCTTTTTTCATGATCATCAATTTTCACCTTATTTTCCCTCACCCCTTCCTGTGCCCCTTTTATTTCGCCTTTCATAGCCTTCACCTCATTTTGGACCAATTTCACATTTCCTTCTATTTTTTTGCAAACTTAGTTCTACCTTTTTAGAGAAATCCACAACCGTAGAAACCACCTTGTCCTGTTTTTTCAACATTTCATTTTTGTCCTTCGCTCTTGCCTCTTCCATCTTCTCAATCTTCTGAAACAGTTTGCCAAATTCAACCATAATTTGAGTTTGGTCATAAGGTTCGGGTGGTGGTGATGATGATGGAGGGGCCTCCTCCATTGGTGCTTTTTCCTTTCTCTTAGATTTCACCACCGACTACTCCTCTTTTGCTTTCCCTCTTGTGCCCTTATCCATGGTAATATCACCTAAAAGCTTTAATGCAACAATGCTCTTGACTCTCGTTGAGCCTTCCCCTTGAGCCTGTTCCACTGCTGCCAATATTACATCCTATAGTAACTATAAACCTTTAAGCTTGATGACATTTGATTGAAGAAAAAAAGAAAAAAGAAAAAAAGGATTAATTATTGTAATCCATGGGCAGCAGGAATCCAGGAACAACAAATAAATATTGTAATCCACGAGCAACCAACATCGAAAAAAAGCCAATAAATCCTAATAAGGAAGAGCTCCTAGAATTTCCAAAATTTTAAAATTTGCCTTTAAGAAAAAAAAATTCAGAACTTTTTCAGTAATCCCACTTTAAAAAATCCAGAGCAATAATTGTATTTTGAAACTCCAGCCAGTAACAAAAGAGGAAAGAAGAGGAGGATTAAATCCAAATATAAAAGAGAAGAAAAAAAATATCCAGGCTTCAATAATGGTGTAACTGAGTAGCCATATAGCTATATTTCCAATGAGTCAAATTATATCCAAATGTATCCAATTGTATCCAAAGCCACAGAGGAGGGAAGGGAAAATCCACAGTATCCAAGTGTTTAAAAAAAAGCAGGGATGAGAGCTATAATCCACCAAGCAAGGAGTATAAACGAGAGTTCCCAATTATAAAGCGCACACTTGCACTTTTTTTCCTCTGCTGCGGCCACTGCTTCAGGGGGGAGCCCCTCCTTCTTCTTCCCCAAACCACAAACTTTTAAACCGCTCTCTTCCTTCCTTCCGATTCCTTCCGATTCTCCAACTCACAAGCCAAACAATGCTTTTTAATTCACCCCTTTCCTTCTTATGTCTACATTCAGGGCTCCCAATAGCACTTCAGAGCTCCCAGAGGTTGCTCAAGCGCCATTATCCGATGGTGGACACAGCTTTCAAATTCCACCATCACCGCCATTATCGTCCCGTCCACCACCCTTCCGTCCCTCTTTCACTTGATCTTGCTTAATCTCCAGTCTTTTCAAAAGAATCAACTGCCCCCTCCAACCCGCCGCAGCATCAATTACTTATCTCGTTTTCTCGCTGATTTCTCCCACTTTTTTCACTTCGCCTCCACTCGTCCCGCTGGTCCTGTTCTCAGCACCTCGACCGGAGAAGCCATGGCTTCTGTCGCACACCTCTCCAGCCGAGAATACCTCCCGAACTTTGACCGCCCTATGGCAACTTTTCCAGGCAAACGAGAGAGAATCTTCTCACAGTAAGAATTTTCTAAACTTTATTCAGTTTAAATCAGGTTTCTCATTGATTACCACTTTGTAAAGCGCGAGCACACAAATCTGCATGTTACTCGCCGGCCATCTTGGCCACACCCCTTGAATTTTTAACATAAATACAATATATAAAGACCAACTTCAAAATCACATACAATAATAAAAGCAACGAGTCATAAGTCTATAATTCTGTTGTGACTCGGTATTATATTTCTTCCCCCTTCAGTCTTATAATCATATTTATTAATACTAAATTTTTATCTAATACCAAATCTAAATTTTTTGTTTTTTCACCGTCTCAGTATACATTACATACTCTCTGTTATATCTTATATCCACCAAGTCACAATTCTAGCTCATATTTTTAGTACAAACATTACATAACTAAATATAAGAGTAAACAATTTAACCAATATTAAAAAAAAGAAAAAACTAACCACCATGTGTTATTTACATTGCCCTGGAGAGCACGGAGTTTCTCAGTAAAATCATTCCCAAAAGCTCTTGTGAGCAGGTACAGGTCTATTCAACTCTTTACCCTTCAATGAATAATCCACAAAGGTTTTCCAAACCTTTCAGAATCTATTTTCTTTAATAATGCCCTTTTTCATATTTATCTCATTTGTTAACTTATCATTCAATGCTAAATCCCACATTTCCTTATACCATTCCTCAATTTTTATATTAACTTCATTTTTCCATTTTCTCGCAATACACATTCTACCCGTTGTCAGCATTATTTCTAATAACACTTTTTTAATCTTTGCTTAAGTTTATATCTTCCACATCTGTCAGCATAATGGTATTGATTTTTGTTCCCATAATTTCATTTATTGCATTCTCAATTCCTTCCCAAAAATTCTTTACCACTCTACAATTCCACCACATATGTTCGTATGTACCCAGTGCAGTGTTACAACGCCAACACATTTTATCATTCTTTTTATTTATCTGATGTAATCTCAGTGGGGTCAAATACCATCTCCACAACATTTTATAATTGTGCTCCTTTACTCTTACTGACAGAGTTCTCATAATTCTTTTCTTCCATTTATTTTTCCAATTTTGATCCTCTATCTTTATCCCTAGATCCTGTTCCCATCTTACTTTCAATTCCTCCTGTGGATTACCTTCCTTGTTAATCATTATATATATATATATTGCTCACCAGCCCCTTTATTCCTCTTTATCCCTTTCTTATTTTTAGAACTAGTTCTTCAAATTCAGTCCTCTCTCTTTCTAATCCAGCTTTATTCAAAAATTTACAATTCCACTTATTTACCATCCCTATCTGAAGACAATTCAATTTCAATTGTAAATACAAAGTTGTTTTTCTCTCATTATCTCTACAGGCCCGTATCCAGTCTTTCAGCAGGAAAACTTCATTTTTATCTAATATTTCTTTAATCCTTTTATTAATTTTTATTGGAAAATCTGCAATATCCTCCAATTCAATAATGGGGGAAGTGTCTGGTACCAACACCTTCCTCACTTTTTCCCATATTCCTAATGTTGTCCTCATCATTTTATTTTTAATATCTACTTTCCCAATGCCACTCCCTAAAAAAACTATTTTTCCCATATAACTAAATTCTTTCATTTCAATTTCTTCCCAAATTACCTTTTCCCTTGCTAAAATCTTCACGACATCTTAATTTGAAATGCTCTATATTATGTCATTAAATTTGGCATTCCTAATCCCCCATCTTTCTGGGATAAATACCAAAACTTTTTAGCCAATCTAGTTCTTTTCCCCCAGTAACAAAAACTATTAATCATTGTTTGAAACTCATTAATTTCCTTATCCTTAAGTTGAATTGGAAGTGTATCAAATAAGAAATTGATTCTTGGCAATAACATCATTTTACTCATTGCTATTCTTCCAAACCAAGACAACCTCAATCTTTGTAACCCCTGTATTCTAGTCTTAAGTTCTTTTTTCAATTTTATGTAATTCAATTTCTTAAGGTCTTCAATTTTATTTGAAATATTTATCCCTAAATATTTCAAATTATCCTTAATTTGTAGGTTACAAAGTTGGGAGAGAGAACGAGAAGGTAAAGGATGAGTAATGGCGGCAGTGAAATCGAAAGTTAAGTGGAGAGGGAGAAGGAAGCACGGATATTGTTTTGGACTTTCGAGAGTGTTCGAGAGGATTAGAAAAGGTGCTGAGAAGGTTGAAGAAAGAAGAAAGAAAGAATAAGGAAAGTGCAAAGATAGATAGAAGTTTTTTGGAAGTACGGGCTGAGCAGGAGGAGGAGGGGTGAGATCGGTCTTGGCCCCGGAGGTTCCCAGGCGCTGCAAGATACTGTGGATTTTGGGGTTATTGTTTCCTTGCTATAAATATTCAATCCTGCATATTTTTCCTTTTCCCCAAGTGATATTTTTGGCTTGCTTTACTCTCCATCTTGGTGGATTTTTACTTTGGAGTACTCCTCCCTGAGTTTCGAATGGAGAAAGTGCTGAGTGGATTACAAGAGTGCTTTTTTTCCTATTTCTCTCCTCTCCCCCTCCTGTGTTTGGATATATTGTTACCGATCTTTTCACCCTCATGAAATTTGGATACAACATCGCAATTGGATTATAACAGACTGTGGAATCAATGGGATTAGTGAGAAGAGAGGGAGCCTGGATATATTTTGACACATTTGGATATACAGTGGTTGCTTTTAAATCTGTTGTCCTGCTGCTTTGAGCTGGTTACAGACGGATATAAATGGATACAGTCTTGTAATTGGGATACTGAGATTCGACACTTGCTCCTTGGAGTTACAATAAGAAAACTTTTTTTCTCTTCTCTTTTTGGGCTGGCTTTTCTTTTAATAATTTGGCTGTGTTACATTAGTGGGACTTTAGTTTTTTGTTTTTTGTTTTTTTCTAACACAGTCCTAGATCTTTATTTAAAACCTGGTGCTTGGAAAAGTTTTTGAATTTGGATTATAAGAAAATTGCAGTGGTCTTTCTTTTTCTTTCTCTTTTTTTGATTGGAATAAATATCATTGGTTGGGACTAAATTTATATAAATTTATACAAAGTGAGTGGAGTAATTTAGGAATTTCACTTGTTGATATTGGATCTAGATCAAGAAATTGGGGACTTTGAAGTTGTTTTGAAACTGTTGATTGACACCACAATGGATAAATTTGTGAAAGGGAAAGGAAGGGAGGAGGAGGTGGTGTGACCTAAGAAGAAAGAGAAGGCCACCGCTGAAGATGCACCTCCATCAACACCATCACCGGAGCCTGTTGTAATGGACCAAATGCAATTAATGGTTGAAATGGGTAAATTGTTTCAGAAATTTGAACGAATGGAGGAGGCAAATGTGAAAGGTTTCTGGGATATTAATGAGGCAAGGGGGAAAGATAAAAATGAAATTATGGGAAAGCAAGATAAATTGGCAACAATGTTTCAAGATTTTGCTCATAAAGTTGATTATACCTTTCAAAAGATGGAAACAAATGTTAATTTGATGCAAAGAGATATGAAATTGATACAAACAGATATGAAAGGATTGCATGAGGAGAATAAAGATGTTAAATTGAAAGTTGAGGTCCAGGAGAAAAGATTAGATCTGGTGGAAGAGATGATGAGAAAGCAGAATATTGTGATACATCATTTGTCTGAGAAATCACCTGACCAGCTGAAGGATAGAATAATTGATTGGTTGAATAATTTGAAAATGGGGAAAGACTTTGTTAATGAAGATATTACAAACGTTTATAGATTGGGTGCAAGAAGAGGGAAAAGTGCTCCGACAAATGTTTTGGTTAAATTTGCAAATTGGGGAGACAAGTTAAAGGTGATGGCTTTTATAAAACAAGCTGGGTCAGGTGTTTTGAAAATTGATGGTAACGATGTGGAGGTATACAATGACATTGCAGTTAATGAACATGTTTGGCGATATAAAATGAAACCAGTGACTAAATTGTTGATTTTGCGAGGGATAAAATACAATTGGAGATTTCCACAGCAGTTAAGATATTTTCATGACAAGAAAATGCATGTAATTGATCTAGAAACAGATGCACTTGATTATTTGAGTTCAATTGACTTGGTTGAAGTGTCTTCAAGAGAGTGGTTGACATTAAGGAAGGAGCTGTTAGAGCCTGGAGGAATAAGAAGAGATTACGGAGGCTCAGAACAGGAGGGGGCGGTTGGGGGGGAGGGATCAAAGGCAGAGAAAGGAGCAGGAGAAGGGTGAAGTATTAGGAGGAGAGATCCTAAGGTAGATAGAGTGGGGGAGAGAGAAGTTATTAAATTAAAAAAGAGGGGTAGACGTTTAAATGTATTACTGTAATAGCGCTGGAGCATTTTTTTTATCTCAAGAAGACACATCTTCCACGTTCCCCCCTCCCTCTCTTTGGGTACAAAGGCAGCTTTTTTGGGTAAGAAAAGGTGGGGAGGGTAGAGATGAATGTTTTATGTAGTAGGTTTAGTTTTAACTGTGGGGATGAAAGGCGCATGCCTATTGGAGAAATCGGAGGTTATAGAGGAGCTTTACGTTTTAAGGTATGAGAAGTATTAAGGTTTTAACATGGAATGTGAAGGGTACAGGGTCTCAAGTTAAGAGGGGAAGAATTCAATCAGCCCTAAGAAGGGACAGGCCGGATGTGGTCTTTCTTCAGGAAACTCATTAAAAATCTCATGATACAAATAAGATATTCTTAAAATGGATGCAATATTATGAAAAATCATTTGGTACCTCAAAAGCAAGAGGGGTAGCTATTTTGATTTCGACTCGGGTGGGTTTTGAAATGACAAGTAGTATTTCCAATCCGGAGGGTAGATACTTGATTGTAAAAGGAAAGATTGATGATGAAGAAGTAACATTGGTGAATATATATGCCCCAAATGACCAGCAAGAGCTTTTTTTAGAGAAAATGTATAAAATATTAGAGAAAGAGAGGACAACACAAATGATAGTGGCTGGAGACTTTAATTTAATAAGGTCAAATTTAGATTGTACAAATATATTAAGATGTGGGAAAAGAACTAAGAAGCCGATTTTGGATAACTGGATGGCACCACTAGGGTTGAAGGATACATGGAGAGAGTTTAAGGGGTCGGAAAGGATCTACACCTATTTTTCACATGTACATAATTCATATTCTAGAATAGATTATATATTTGTATCAGAGAATATAATTAAAAGCATTGATGAGGCAGACGTAGGTATTTTTAAAGAATCAGATCATGCAAAAATGATGATAGAACTCAGAATAGAGGATCGGGGGAAAAAGAGAAGGGTATGGAGGTATGATGCTAAATTATATAAGGAACCTAAAATTAAAGAACAAATAATGGAGAATTGGAAGAAGAGTTGGTATTGGAACGACACGGATGAGGTAAATTTCAATGTGGTATGGGACGCCATGAAGTCGGTTTTTAGAGGGGAGAGTATTAAATTGGCTAGTATTAGAAATAAACAATGTAAAGTGGCGCAAGATAAAATTGAGTCTGAGATAAAACATTTACAAGAACAGCATGCAAGAACTAAGGATAAGAAGGTATTTGATAATATGCAAAGATTAAAGACTGAATTGATAGGAAAATATATAGACAAGGTAAAAAGAGATTTGGTATATTTAAAAAGAGAATATTTTGAATATAGCAATAAGAATTCAAAATTATTAGTGAGGGCCGCAAAGGAAAAGAGAGAAAAAAGAGAGATTGGAGTTTTGATTAATAAAGATGGGGTTAGATGCAATAGAACCGGGGATAAATGTAAAATTGTGAAAGAGTTTTATCAGGATTTATATGCAAAAAAGAAGATAGATGAGATGAAATTTAAAAAACAATTAGAGAAACAAATAATTAATAAGATAGACCAGGAACATCGGAATAGAATGGAAGACCAGATTACGGAAAAAGAAATAAAAGATGTCATTGCTAGATTAAAAACGGATAAAGCACCTGGAGAAGATGGCTTACCAGCCGAGTTTTATAAGGAGTTTAAAGATTTAGTGGTTCCAAAATTGACTAAACTTTATAATTATATAATGGAAGGTGGACAAATCCCGACTTCATGGTATAGGACCATAATAGTGTTGTTGCCAAAACCTGGGAAGGATTTGGAAAAAGTCGAATCATATAGACCAATTTCATTGATAAATCAAGATGCTAAGATCTTCACAGCGATATTGGCCAATAGATTGAATAATTTTATGGGTAATTACATAAATGAGGATCAGGTGGTTTTTTTTGAAAGGTAGACATATGTCGGATTTGACAAGAAGAGTTATAGATTTAATAGACGTGGTAGGATAAACAAAAGAAAAAGTAGGCTTATTATCATTAGATATTTTTAAGGCATTTGATTCTTTACAATGGGTAACAATTAACGAGATAATCAAATGCTATGGATTTGGAGATAAATTTAGAAAGACAATTGAACAATTATATCAGCAAGGTACTGCAATAGTAAGAGTAAATAATGAGGATACAGAAGAAGTGAAATTAGAAGCGGGTACTAGGCAGGGCTGCCCACTTTCCCCAATTTTATTTATTATGGCAATTGAAATGCTGGCAAAAGCTGTAAGGGAAGATAAAGAAATAGATGGGGTCTTAGGGAATAAGATAAATCTTTATGCGGACGACACTTTGATAATAACTAAACATCCGGTAAAGGCATTGGATAGAATACAAATGTTATTAAAGGATTTTGATGATATCACGGGTTTGAGAATAAATTGGGATAAATCAGAAATGATATTATGTAATATGAGTAAAGAGGATCGACAAAAGGGTTCATTTCTTCTAAGATCAACTGTTGGAGTGGGCCAGATAAGGCCTGCTGGGTCACAGAAATGGCCCACTGAGGTCGGAGTGGCTGGACTCAAGGAAGGCACATGAGGCAGAAGATGGTGAAAAGTCCAGCCATGACTGAGGTCTGGATCGTGATATTTATTACTCTGGAGTTCGTACACGTGGGTTCTTTATGACTTCATTCAGAGGTCTCTTGTGGAAATTTACTAACCAGCTACATTCACAGAGACTGCCCTGAAGAGCTGAGGCTTGTACATCATCGGGAAGTTCGGTTGCCCCTGACAACTGGGACTGGTGAGGACTATTGTTCTCCCATTATCTGGGAATCTTCTGGGTCTGACTTAAGGTCATTATGTTTACTACAGTTTGACCTTACCCACAACCTGTGGGCATGAGTCATGCTATTGTGTGTGCTTATCAGCTTTTGCCACCTTGTGAGAGTTCGCCTGCTTCTGTCCAGGTCATTCAGCCATGGTTTGTGGGTGAATTAATAACACTATCAATTAATCGCCCGAACCCGGTTTCTGTTCCTTAAGGGTCAGGGCGGTTCTCGAGGCGGTTTTCTCAGCTGAGCAGACCCTGCAGGAACAGTTTATGCCAATTGTGTAAGTGGGCTATCCACATCCCCTCCTTTTCTATTAAAGCAACTTGGCTCAGAACCTGTTGGACACAGGGCATGAGTTGATGAGGTGTGAGGAGATATCTAGGTCCCCGTCATGAGGTACTCCTTGACAGAAGTGAAGGAGTGCATTTGCGCATGGCAATAAGGCATAACCCCCACTGCTATGGGCTGCACCCACCCCACGGTGACTCTGGACCATGTTTTTAGCTTAACTGTGTCTGAGTTATGCAAATGCTCTCTCACACTAGAGAGGTGCGATTGACACTGTCAAAAGGTAATTGATGAATGGCAATAGCCAGGGATTTCTTAGGCTGTCGGATGCTCAACCTTGTGGCCCTATTTGGATTCTCTTCCTCCCCCATGACCAAGATATGCTTCCTAGCATTAGATTGTTAGAGAGAACTGGGGACGAGCCAGTTGTCATGGTACACGTTGGTACCAATGATGTTGGGAAGGCCAAGCGGTCTGTCCTGGAAGCCAAATTCAGGTTGTTAGGAAGAAGATTGAAGTCCCGGACTTCCAAGGTAGCATTTTCAGAAGTGCTGCCTGTCCCTCGCGCAGGACCTACCAGGCAGGCAGAGCTCAGAAGCCTCAATGCGTGGATGAGGCGGTGGTGTCGAGAGGAGGGTTTCAGATTTGTCAGGAACTGGAGAACATTTTGGGACAAGCCAAATCTGTTCAGGAGGGATGGGTTGCATTTGAACCATGATGGGACCAGATTGCTGGCACTCAACCTCAAAAAGGCTGCAGAGCAGCTTTTAAACTGATAACTGGGGGAAAGCCGACAGGAGCTGGGCAGCATCCGGTTCGGGAAAGTGTGTACTTGAGTAGTGAGGAGGATGCAAAAACTACTGAGCAGAGCGAGGAACTAGTCACTAGCATTCTAGCAGAAGGATGCAAGAGGCAGTCTAACAATGCAACTGGACACAAAAGACTGTGTCAGAAAAGCATATATAAATGCTTGTATACAAATGCCAGAAGCCTCCGGAGCAAAATAGGGGAGCTGGAATACTTAGCAATAGATAAGAATATTGATATTATTGGTATCACTGAAACCTGGTGGACGGATGATAACCAATGGGATACAGTTATCCCAGGCTACAAACTATACAGGAAGGATAGGAAGGGGCAAACAGGAGGTGGTGTAGCCTTGTATGTCAAAGAAGTGATAAAATCGTATGAATTGGAATATCTAGGTGATTTGGAGTCACCATTAGAAGCTCTGTGGGTAAGAGTACCAGGCCACAAGGATGGTCTAACAGTAGGCATATACTATCGGCCTCCGACCCAAACTCTTGAGGGAGACTGGCAGTTGGAGAATGTTGTAAAGGAGGCATCCAAGAAGGGAAGCCTGGTTATAATGGGGGACTTCAATTACCCTCACATAGACTGGGTGAACTGTTGTTCAGCACATGATAAAGAGATAAAGTTCCTAGATATGCTAAATGATTGTTCCCTGGGACAGATGGTTGAAGACCCAACTAGAGGTACAAGAATCCTTGACTTGATCCTGAGTAATACTCAGGATCTGGTGCAAGCTGTTAACGTGACTGATCCAATAGGGAACAGTGACCACAACTCAATTATGTTTAACTTGATCATAGACCGCAAGTCACTGATAAAATCTAACACAGAGACCTTAAATTTTCAAAAAGGAAATTTCCCAAAGTTGAGGAAACTAGTAAAAAAGAAGCTGAAAGGGAAAATTGAGAGAGTCCATACACTCCAAGAGGCATGGAGGCTGTTTACAAAAACAATAACAGAGGCTCAATTGGAATGCATACCCAAAAGGAAAAAGGACACTGCCAGGTCCAAGAGGACTCCAATGTGGCTTACAGGAGCTGTTCGGGAAGTGATCAAGAGCAAGAAAAGCTCATTTAGAAGATGGAAGGCTTGTCCGAATGAGGACAGCAGGCAGCAACATAAATTCTGGCAGAACAAATGCAAGGCAACAATCAGGAAAGCAAAGCAAGACTTTGAGGAGCGTATAGCTAAAAATACTCAGAGAAATAACAAAGACTTCTTTAAGTACATTAGAAGTAAGAACCCAACTAGGAAGGCCATTGGACCATTAGATGACAATGGAAGGCAAGGGGTTATTAAAGAGGAAACAGAGATTGCAGAGAGACTCAATGAATTCTTTGCTTCAGTATTCACTGAAGAAGACAGAGGCCACATGCCCAAAACAGAGCCTATCTTCGTAGGGAGGGAAACCGAAGAATTAAGCCAGATAGAAATAACCAGGGAGGAGGTCCTTGCATGTCTTGTTAAACTAAACACTAACAAATCACCAGGACCAGATGGCATCCATCCACGAGTTCTCAGGGAACTTAAAGATGAAATTGCTGATCTCCTAGCCAAAATATATAATCTTTCCCTCAAATCAGGCTTTGTGCCTGATGACTGGAAGGTAGCGAATGTAACACCAATTTTCAAAAAAGGATCCAGGGGCGATCCAGGAAATTACCGACCTGTCAGTTTGACATGTGTCCCAGGTAAAGTGATGGAAACCATCCTAAAAGATAGAATTAATAGGCACATAGAAGAGAAGGCGCTGCTAAAGGAGAGCCAACATGGCTTTTGCAAGGGCAAATCATGCCTCACTAATCTGCTGGAATTTTTTGAGAGTGTCAACAAGCATATGGATAAGGGGGATCCAGTTGACATTGTTTATCTGGACTTTCAGAAGGCTTTTGACAAGGTCCCACACCAAAGGCTCTTGAATAAACTTACCAGTCATGGAATAAAGGGACAGGTCTTGTCCTGGATCAGCAACTGGCTAAGGGACAGGAAACAGAGGGTAGCACTAAATGGACACTTCTCCAAGTGGAGGGAAGTAAAGAGTGGGGTCCCCCAAGGTTCAGTACTGGGACCCCTGCTTTTCAACCTCTTCATAAATGATCTAGAAGTAGGAGTAAAAAGCAAGGTAGCCAAATTTGCTGACGACACTAAATTATACAGGGTAGTGAAAACTGTGAGAGATTGTGAGGAGCTCCAGAGGGATCTCTCGACACTGGGGGAGTGGGCAAAACAGTGGCAAATGAGTTTCAACATTAGTAAGTGCAGAGTGATGCATGTTGGGGCAAAGAACCCCAATTACACTTATAAACTGATGGGGTCTGAACTCTCTGCGACAAACCAGGAAAGGGACCTTGGTGTCCTGGTGGACAACTCAATGAAGGTGTCAACCCAGTGTGCCTCAGCAGTGAAAAAAGCAAACTCAATGCTAGGGATCATTAGGAAGGGTATAGAAAATAAGTCAGCAAGTGTCATTTTGCCTCTTTATAAATCTATGGTGAGGCCCCATCTGGAATACTGTGTACAGTTCTGGTCGCCATACCTCCAGAAGGATATTATGGAGCTGGAAAAAGTGCAGAGGAGGGCAACCAGAATGATTAGGGGACTGGAACACCTTCCTTACCATCTGAGGCTGCAACGGTTGGGCCTCTTCACTCTTGAACGACGACGTCTAAGAGGTGACCTGATTGAAGTTTATAAAATCATGCACGGTGTGGACAAAGTAGATAAGGAAAAACTGTTTTCCCTATCGCATAACACTAGAACTAGGGGACACTCCATGAAACTTTTGGGTACTAGTTCTCAAACAAATAAGAGAAAGTACTTTTTCACCCAGAGGATTACTGGTCTATGGAACTCCCTGCCAGAAGAAGTGGTGACAGCTGTCAGTCTTGACAGCTTTAAGAAAGGATTAGACAAGTTCATGGAGGACAAGAGTATCAATGACTATAATTATGGATACTTAAGGACAACTTCCGGGTTGGAGAAATAGGCAGGATATCTCTCAATATCATTTCCAGGGAATCCTAAGCAGGTGAAGGCATCTGCTTGGGAATACCCTGAAATGGTGAGCCACTGTGTGAGACAGAATGCTGGACTGGATGGGCTGTGGCCTGTTCCAGCAAGGCTGTTCTTATGTTCTTATGTTCTAGCGAGAGGGTAATATCGTGAAAGGAAAATGTGAGGGTGATATACAACCATGTGTGTACAGAAATCATATATCCCCTGAAGATCCTAACTCTGAACATGGTACCAAGTCATGAAAATCGATGATATGCCAATACAAATAATAATAGCAATGAAACATTAACATTCAGCTGCTTGGCTGCTGGGTACTCACTGGTTGCAAGTCCGATATATGTGTCCTGTGTCCAAGGAAAGCAAATGGGGTTGTATATGGCAAGGCCAAGAATTGTCCCCATAGTTCTCTGGTGCATATATAACTCAAAATGTCCATTGATAGCTTGAAAAGTCTATTGTGTGGCAGTCCGAACTGGCATAAGCAAAGCAATATTGTGTATTTAACAGAGAGTCCTTTGAGGTCATCGAGTGTCCTTGTGTGTGTGTAGGCAGTGTCCATGTGGTTCCTAAATCCTCCCCCCAAAGACATGCTGAAGTCATCTTAGGAATGGGAACAAATGGACAGCTGATGTCATCGCTGGCAATATCTGTGCTTGGCATCTGGGCCTGGTTCTGGCTTCTGGGAATTTTTGGAAACAAAAATCTGAGAAAGTTAGTTTTGCAATTATAGGATAGCAATTTACAGGATAGCAGTGCGGATAGCAATTTACAGGACAGCAGTGTGTGTGCTGGGGTGTTGGGGGATTTCCCCCCTTCCTGTATTAAAAAAAGAAAAAGTAGATCAGAATGTCACACTGGCTGGATCTGACCTCGAGCCATTCAGAGGCAGCATTTCCTACCAAGAGGGCCTGTCTGCAGACAAAAATGTTAGACCCTGAGAGAAGAAATTTTCTTTGCAATGAAATCCACGCCTTTGAGGGAAAGCTGTGAATGTTCAAAAATCAGCCATTAGCGTAGAAGAACAGATAAGCTAAAAAAAACAACACAATCTGAATGTACAACACTGTGGTTTAGAAAACCTCAAAAATGAAGCATATTCTAAAGATAAAAGCATGCAGAAGTTCCTGATTCCTGCCAGAAGCGAGAATGAGAGATACCTCGAAACCTGTAAGTGTTGAGAGGCTCAGTAATTAGAATCCGATTGGGAACCTGTGATTGTGTACAATTGCTTTAGGTGAATGCTTTAAAGCAAGGCTTTCCTGCTGGCAGATCAGCTTTGTTATGTTGATAGCAGCATCTTGTGTAGTGAAAACTCTGTATGTTTCAGACCAGTCTGAGGTTCCATGGCAAACCTTGGCACATGGCATGCTAGGCTTTTCCTTTGGGTGAATTTCTCATGAAGGCCCACCTTCGCAGTCCTGCCCATGGCGTGCGTGCACACATTTCCCTGTGTAAGTGACACTGGCAGATTAGGCTGCCTTGGCCATTCTAGACATGAGTTTTGAGTGGGGGTCGTTTATGGTGCGTCTCTTTGAGTGGCTAGATCAGCCCTGCTATTGCCCATGGGATGTGACCAGGCAAGTCCTGGTGGCCAATGTGGGCTGCATGCCGCACTTCCCTGCACAACTGAAGCTGCATAACTGTTGCATTTTGCTCTTTATGGAATGGCCTGCTATTTTGGCTGATCCTTTTTGCATATGCCTAGACTAGCTGCAAAAAAGGAAAGAAAGAATGGCCTGGGGAAGTCAGTATGTGATCAAAAATTTGGCCTGGCCCAGTTAATGCTTACTACTGGCCTGGCTGCATTCTTAAAATGGATCCTAGGCAGCCCTAGCTTCCCAGCTAAGGTTTGGCACTCTGCACATTCTCAGGAGCCCAATGACTAATCTTCCCCCCCCCCCCCGGCCCTGGAGGTTGCAAAATGTGTCACTGCCTAAACTGGCAATGTGTCATCCCGGAAACGGCAGACTAAGACTTAAAAGGACAATATGATCTAAAAACAATCTTAATGCACAAGGTAGACTTTTAAATGAAGAAACAAATTAAACATGACAAGGAAAGAATTCAGAGAAAAAAGTTAAGGGTTAATTCTTTATCAGATCATGAAAAGGTAACAACCTCTTTATCAGTTAATTAAAACAGCTTGCAGGGTTTCCCCTCCTGTGGAAGAAATTCTACCAATGGAAGGTTTAATCAACTCAGGAAGCTGTTAAAAAACGCAATGTAAGCCTGTCTTAAAATAGAAAGAAGGAAATAAGTTGCTTCTTCACATAAATTAAGTCCAAATACCAGAACACAAGCTCTTTTATTGGAGCAACAACTCTGAGCATTTTCTAAATAACCAATGAGAGAAGGATCTAAAGCAATTTCAAAAGAAAAAAGGAAGGAGAGCTAGAACAAGGATTCTCAACCTGTGGCCCAATTGTGGCCCACAGCATTGTTTCATGTGGCCCACCACCACCTCCTCCACACCAAGAGGTGCCATGTGGTGGAGGGAGGGCAAGACGGCCATCAGGACCTCCGAAGCTGTCTGAGGCAGTGAAATCCGGCCCCCGACTCTAAAAGGTTGATAACTCCTGGGCTCTAGATGATTAGTTAACACATTAAGACAATGCTAGACAATTCTTACATTCCTGATGAGACATGTGATTCAAAGGCACTTCAAAGACATTTAAAAAACATTTAAAAACAGAAGGGTTTGAGAGACATAGACATAGAAAAACATAGACATAGGGGCCCCACAGTTTATGAAGATGATTTCTAAAGATTGCTCTTTATTTTGTTTGAGCACTCTGGTTGGTTAAAAAACTTCAGAGGCGATTTCCCTTAGTTTGCGATTCTGAGGAAAATGCTTCCTTCCAACACAGGCCTCTTATTATGCCAATTTTTCATGAGGATCATTCATTAACTCAGTTATCTGTCACCTACAGCAGCACTGACGATGAAACAACAGTATGGCTCAATCCTTTGACAAAGAAAAAAGCCTCCCGAACACACCCAAGGGCAGGTTTTGGCTGAAAGGAAAAGGGTCACTTTTGCCCTGTTTTCAGACTAGGATTCCCCTCCCTCCTGCTTCCATCACCCTTGGTGACTTAAGCTGCTAAGCAGGCGGCAAGGCAGAGATGCTTTGCTCACCGTACTTTCTCATACTTTGAATTTGTCCTACCCATGAACAAGTCTAGACTGTCTAGCACACGATACCTGGTATCTCATTGTAACATCACCATGCAGACACAAATACACATGTAGGACATTTAGCATTCATTCCGGTGCACCATAACTCATTCACGCCTTAGATAAAACATCCCTCCCTGAGGTGTCTTTCTTCCCTCCCCAGGTCTGCAATGTTTCACTCTTACTCACGAGGAGATGGTTACTTGCTGCTAAATATTTAGGCTATATGCACGTGGCTTTTACAGCCATCTGGGCACTTCTGCTTAGGAGTGAGTTTCTCTGGGCTATTCCGAGGCAAGACAAGTAGTTTCTGCCTGCACCTCAGAAAAAACTTGGGGTACTATTGCTGGGATGGTTTTTCTGGCGTAGCCAGGGCGGTGACTGCCTCCTTTTGAACCTGGGCCAGATGCATGCCCGTGGGCCAAATTCCCAGATCTGGGTGCTGTCTGGCCCACCGGTGTGGGCATTTGGTATTAGGCTTATTCGGACGGCTTTTTGAAGAGCTGCTTGGTCTGGATTAGCATTCTCTTCTAAAGTGTCCCATCTTTCCGCACTAAAAGCAAGTGCCTTTGGGTTGTGGCACTGCTCTGTTCCTGCATTTGCTAATGGAATTGCTCTGGAGCCCTGCATGGCTAGTGGCTGTGCAGGTTTCCATGAACAGCGTGTGCAGGGTGGGCAGGTAGACAATGGTCTGTCTGCCCGAAAGTGCATCTGCCCCTAGACAGCCTGGACACTGCAGCTGGATCTTAGCTAATTGTACTGCTGGCAATTTCCCCTTACATTGATCTTTCTCACTCCTCTGTTGGGAAGAACTTCTGATTGCCCTTAAAGGGTCTGTGCTCCCCAAGTTCTCCCCGCCCCCATGCTGGTGTTGATTGATCAGGCAGAGACGTGCTGGTGCATTAACTGGTGGATTTCTGGTCTCTGCGTGGACTGGACTAATGGCTGCTACTACTTGTCTACACTTATCCCATGTCCCTATGATCTTTGAGGGTGCTCTAGGCTCTTGTTGTAGGCAGCTCCCTACTCTATCCCAAGTTCCAGGATCTAAGGAGTCTGTCTCTGGGTGGGACAGACAATGCTCTCTAATGTACACCATAAGGTCCGCTAAGCTTCTGCTATAAATGCAAATGCGATTTACCCTGGCCAGGAACTTGAGCTCCTCCTTATGAGCTCTTCACTTTGCAGACAATTTCTACCCCTCCAAGCAAGGGCCCATTCTTACATGACTGGAGGTCCCTTGAGGTTTTGCAGGGTACGGTTGTCCGAAGTAGGGCGAGTGAGTTTATGGTGCGAGATCCCTCAGGTCTGAGCAGGAATCGCGGTCTGGCTAGCGACTCTGCCAATGGTCAGGGTTCACAGCTCACCCTGCCATGGAATGCGCGTCCGATTTCTTTCTTCTCTCCGATTTCTGATGTGCAAGATGCCATAGAGCTGTGGGTTTTTGCCTCAGGATGGTTGCTGCTGTCACCGTGCCAACCTTGCCTTGCTGAGTTCCGACCGAGAAGCATTCCGATCAGAACTTCTCCATAGCCTCAGAGAAGCTGCCGTGACTCTCGAGTAGAATCACGTCGGCCGCAGAGAGATATCACATCGGCGTTACTCGTGAGTAGACCCGTAGTGTTACTCGTGAGTAGACCCGTAGCATTACTCGCGAGTAGACCCGTAGCGTTACTTGCGAGTAGAATCATGTCGGGGTCACCAGAAGTTGGAGTGGGCCAGATATGGCCTGCTGGGTCACAGAAATGGCCCACTGAGGTCAGAGTGGTTGGACTCAAGGAAGGCACACGAGGCAGAAGATGGTGAAACGTCCAGCCCCAACTGAGGTCTGGATCATGATATTTATTACTCAGGAGTTTGTACACGTGGGTTCTTTATGACTTCATTCAGAGGTCTCTTGTGGAAATTTACTGACCAGCTACGTTCACAGAGGCTGCCCTGAAGAGCTGAGGCTTGTACGTCATCAGGAAGTTCGGTTGCCCCTGACAACTGGGACTGGTGAGGACTATTGTTCTCCCATTATCTGGGGATCTTCCGGGTCTGACTTAAGGTCATTATGTTTACTACAGTTTGACCTTGCCCACGACCTGTGGGCATGAGTCATGCTATTGTGTATGCTTTATCAGCTTTTGCCACCTTGTGAGAGTTCGCCTGCTTCTGTCCAGGTCATTCAGCCATGGTTTGTGGGTGAATTAATAACACTATCAATTAATCGCCCGAACCCGGTTTCTGTTCCTTAAGGGTCAGGGCGGTTCTCAAGGTGGTTTTCTCAGCCAAGCAGACTCTGCAGGAACAGTTTATGCCAATTGTGTAAGCGGGCTATCCACAATCAACCTATTTGTTCTCCTTGCTGTCCAGGGTACTCTCAAAACTCTCCTTCCAACACCAGATTTCAAAGGCATATATTCTTCTGCGCTCAGCTTTCCTTCTGGTCCAGCTCTCTGAACCATACATTACCACCGGGAATACCATTGCTTTGACTATGCAAATATTTGTTTGCAAGGTGATGTCTCTACTTTTAACTATGTTCCCCAGGTTTCTCATTGCTTGTCTCCCAAGAAAATTACTTAGCTGCATAGGGAAGAATGAATATTAAACACCCATTTCTGTTTCTGGGATATAATAACTGATCTGCACCAGCTTGCTTGAAGCCTTGTTGCAGTGGCATCTTCTCAATTTCTCATTACAGACCAAGTAGCTTACATCAGTCCATATAGAACTTTCTTTACAGTATTTTGCATTCAAAAATAGGCTGTTTCTAGTTGATTAAACACAGTGGCTGGTCCACATACTGCCCCTTGGCAATTTCTGTTTTGTAGAAAGATCCTCCTTGAAAATTGCTGTATTTTTGAACTACAATCCGGCATATCCCAGGCAACTGCACCCTTGTGCCGGCTAATCTTTCTCACACTAGGTCAGGCATAAGGAACTATGGAATGAATTCAACAAAAGCTACCTTCATTTTGGCAGTTTTATGATTGGCCTAGACACGGAAGAAGAAGAACAGCCGTAGCATCTCCATCTGTATCCTCTCTTGGCATACTGTTCTCAGCTTGTGTGTTGTCACTTTCCTGTTTTATATTTGGTTCACATTATGGATGGATTGGCAAAGCTTCATCTAAGAGAGATCCAATGTACTAGCCTTCCTCTTCAGCTTTCTTTTATTTTTCAAAATAAACTATGCATTTTACTTTCATGTCTGACAAAGTGAACTTGATTCACATAAGCTCACATTTAAAAACATGAGTTAGTCTTTAAGGTGCCACAACTTTTTTGTCTTTTTTGTTGTTTTATTTTATTTACCCTCGGATACATATTTTTTATTCTTCACTTTATAGCCTTTGTTGCCAATGGCATATCCAAGAAAAACAGTCTGTCCATTTCTAGAGCCTTTTCTGTTTTGGTGTATAAGCACATGGAGACCTGTCAAGTATCCCTTATTGGCCAGGAAAATCCTGTATTTTTACCCCTCTTCCCACCCCCTCCTGTTTTATTACTTTCCCCATAATATCACGGTTTTTTAAAACAAAATCCCAACACTGCAGTTTTTTTCCTGCCACTAGAGGTCGCTGTGGCTTTTTGCTTGTGGAAGGGGAGAGAGAAGGTGGTTTAGGGCGGGGCCTTCATCTCTCTGCTTCTGTTCCTTTGACTCCTCTGTGGGCCCGTGCGAGGGGAGGGGGTAAAGGAAGAAAAGAGCTCAGCTCCCCCACGTGGCTAGCCCTGGGCTTGCCCCTTCTGGGTAAATCTATGTCTTTTTTTTAAATTTCCTGTGTGTAAGTAAGTCTCCCTGTCTTTTTGTTTTGCCTACTTTGCTCTCTCTCTCTCTCTCTCTCTCTCTCTCTCTCTCTGTGTGAGAGAGAGAGATACTCGCCTGTGTGGGTGTGGAGAGTGATGGTGTGTGTGTTTGTGTGTGTATTGTGGGTGAGGGGCCAGGGTCCAGACCAGGTTAAACAGAGATGACCACTGAACCCTAGAGTCGGATATGACTGGCTTTCAAGCAAGGGATACCTTTACCTTTACCTTGCTTGAAAGCCAGTCGTATCTGACTCTAGGGTTCAGTGCTCATATTTGTTTCAAAGCCAAAGTGCTAGCGCTGTCTGCTTCTGCAGACATTTCCATGGTCATGTGGCAGGCATGACTACAGGAGCACACGGAATGCTGTTTACCTTCCCACCAAAGTGTTCTCTATTTATCTACTTGCAATTATATAAAGTGGAATGTGAGACATGGTTTGAATGCATTTTGTATAGATCACTCAAACAGACAATTTTCAATATAATACAGGTAACATGTCTTCAGAACTGCAAAAATAACAGTGAAAGTACAAATAATGACATCATGAGGTGGTGGTCTGATAAACATAAGGTAGACCCTAGGGAAAGAGACGCCTGAGAGTGAAAAAACTAAGGCCCTAGATAGGAGGAAAGAGGCAGAAGATGAGCCACTTCTGTGTGGTGGGATGGAGGCCCTACTAGGTTGGTGGGACTCAAGCTTAAACAAACAGGAAGATGAGGGGAAGGGGCTTGGACTAATCCAGATACCCTATTTGTTTCCCTAAAATTTCTTGCTTTTGGACTGCTAGGTTGGCAGGAGCTGGGACAGAGGCAGAAGCTCACTCTGTCCTGCAGTACTCAGGTATCGAGCTGCTGACCTGCTACCTACCAGTCAGCACCTTAGCCACTTGAGCCACTGCAGCTCAATGGTTAAGAAGCTCGCCTTGTTAGCTGGAAGGCCAACATGATGGTTTGAGCTCCCATCTCTGTCCCAGCTCCTGGCAACCTAGCAGTTCAAAAGCAAGAAATTGCAAGTAGATAGATAGGTACCACTTCAGTGGGAAAGGTGACAACATTCTGGTGTCTAGTCATGCCTGCCACATGTCCACAGAAACATCTACAAACAGGCAGTGCTGGCTCTTTGGCTATAAACAGAAATGAGCATTGAACCCTAGACTCAGATATGACAGGCAGCATTAGATCTAACTATAGGTAAAGGTAAAGGTTGCCCTTGCTCGAAAGCCAGTCGTATCTGACTCTAGGTTGCAGTGCTCATCTCCATTTACAGCCAAAGAGCCAGTGCTGTCTGTGTTTGCAGACATTTTCATGGTCATGTGGCAGGCATGACTGGAGCCCAGCAAGTCACATGAACAGATTTGGCTCTGCCCACAGATTTGGCCACACCCACAGAGCATACCTGTCAACCTTCCCGATTTGGCCGGGATTACCCCATAATCCTGCGGCGATTGACGCCATTTCCCGACCCGCGCTGCCAAAACCCCGTAATTTGGCAGCGGGGGAAAGGAAGTACTGCGCAGCCCTTCTGCGCAAGTCACCTTCTACGCATGCGTAGAAGGGTTTTACACTCATGTAGAACCCTTCTACGCATGCGTGGAAGCCTATGCCACTTCCGTAGGGGGCTGCGCAAGTGGCGTAGCCTTCCACGCATGCGTGGAAGGTGACCTGCGCAGAACCGCTTTGCACAGGTCCCGTTTTTTCCGGAGCCGCAGGTTGACAGGTATGCCACAGAGGGGTGTGGCCAAAATTTCCCTTATTTTTAAATCCCAAACTTGACGGGTATGCACATGCCAGGAACAAACAGGATATCACTTATAGTATTCTCACTTATTTTATCAGGCAATTCACATTGCAAAGTCCCTTTCTTTTGATTTAAAATTGGTCCAGTTCCTATTAGTTGAAGAATCTCTGGGAATGGGCAATCTTTTGCCATGTGGCTCATCCTCCCACAACTCAAGCACCTGTGTGATTTACTCTTCCCTCAGACAATGTATGCACTCTTGGAAACTTAAGTGTTTGCTATACAAAATATCCCATGATATTCTGGTTAGCAAGCTAATTAGGTGTGGCCTGGATAGCACATGTGTCAGGTGAATCCACGGTTGCAGAATCATAATCAGATAGTGTTTATCAATGGCTCCTTCTCAAACAGTGAGGGGGTAACAAGTGGGATACCACAAAGCTCAGCCCTGAGTCTGGTGCTCTTCAACATTTTCATTAATGACTTGGATGAGGGAATGCAGGCAAAGAATATAAAATTTGAGGATGACACAAAATTGGATGCAATAGCTAATACATTGGCTAATGTTTCCTCTGCCCTCCTAGGCAGAGCTGGTGTAGAATATGGCACCAGCATAGTGGACTCTCTCTTAGCTGGCCTGTGGAATTGCTCAGTCTTGAATGATGTTATTTTGTTCTGTGTTTGTTTTAAAGTAGCTTTGGTTCACTTAACCGACTTTATACACCAGATTTTATTTTATTTTTTTACAAAAAAGCAGTGGACTTAGAAGAACTCTTGAAAACAAGGCCATTCATAGATACCACACAACTCTACATGCCAATAGAAGTGATGGCTTTTATTATAGCTCATTTTTTTGTATATTTTGTCTTGTAGTGTCTTTTTTATTTTGCCAAAGTGAACACATCTGAACAACAAATTGGAATACATAGTAAAGTAAAAGCTTAAATGTATGAAAAACTAATAGGTTTAATCATATGCTTAGAGCTGAAGAGGCAAATTGGCAGCCAGGAGAGGAAATGGGCAACAATCATCAATTACAAAACTATTTTTTTCATTCATGTTACTTCAAATGTAATTAAATCCTCAAATACATATGTAGTTGTTTTTTTTTTGTACAAGCAGAAGAATTTACTTTTGACTGAGCTAAATGTAGCTGAGTAAGATAGCAAGTGAAATTATATGGTAGACCTGCCTGTCTGTTGAGACTTCTACAGAAATACTGATTGGGGTGAGAATGGAGTGGGGGAAATCTTTTAGTTAAGCAGCTGATGCAACTTCCACACTGTAGAAAGCCATATTTCATGTGCTCCTCAGGTTATGCAGCTCATATCTGACCTTTTTTGGAAGAGGATGTGGATACAACTACTTCCTACCACTGTAAGGTTGAAAGAGACCAACATGTCTGTAAAAACATAGAGGGTTTAATTGAATTTTCCTCATCACAGATCCTGAGCCATTTGTAAACTTCTGTGTTATGTCAGTCATAAATCTAGGGGAGCACTGAACATTGTGGGAACACATTACTTACTGTCTATGAAACAGGAAGAAGCACCACTTTTATTTCAATTATAAGTACAAGCTCCGTAGACAGGCTCACACTGATACTCTATTTATTTAGCAGCTCTGACATTGTAGACATTGTTCTCACTTCTGTTGCCTGGTGTACTCAGTCACTATGGAACTGTCATGAGCCATTAGATCACTGATCCATGCTGGATCAATTCAGAAGTATCAACATATAGCTAGCTGTCACTTGAGCTTAGTGTCATCAAATACTATCAGGAGTTAACTGGTTCAAGGGCCAGAATTCTAAAAATGAGCAAAGAATCAAGTAGGGTATTTTTTTAATATATATATATAGCACAAGAACTCCAGTAAAATTATTAAGCTCGCTGGACACCACTAAGAAGAAGCTTTCACCTGAAAAGCAATAATACTGACAGGAAGTTGCCCTGAAATATGTTTCATGTTTTGTGTCCAGTCAGGGTCCAAGTGGAGTCAAAAAAATCAGGAAAAAAATCTATAATTTTAAAAACCAGCTTTGTGGAACATAACTGAAAAGATGCAGAAATCATGCCTGAAGTATTATTTTTTCTGATTTTATTTCTGGATAAAACTGCACACAAAGCCAAGGATTTCTGCAAACTATACAAAAACATTTTCCTCCTATATATTATATTATATGTGTAATCTAGTCAAAGGAGACCACTATTTAATCAATATATTCCTTCTTGACAGCGAAGAAGCTTATGTAACCAGGTCTAAGTTAATGTCAAGTTGCTTACAACAAATCCAAGTTACCTATAGCAATGATGGCAAACCTTTTAGAGACCAAGTGCCCATACTGCAACCCAAAACCCACTTATTTATCGCAAAGTGCCAACACAGCAACAGGGGAGAAAGGAAACGCTCCCATTGGACTGCTGGACAGAGGGGTGGAGTGAACTCTGTGTTGGTGGAGGGAGGAAGCACTCCCATTGTGCTGCTGGGCAGAGGGGCGGGGTAAACTCTGTGCTAGGGTGACTGCATGGGTGCCCACAGAGAGGGCTCCAAGTGCCACCTCTGGCACGCATGCCATAGGTTCGCCACCTATAGGTTGATAATACAGTAATATCTCATACAACGTCCGCTTCATAGAACGTCGGATCCATACAACGTTGCCCAATTCTTGGGAAAAAGATGCCTCATACACCATCGCCGGACGTTGTATGAGGCATTAGAGTTTTCACATGAGAAAGAAGCCGTGACACCCACCGGATGCTTCCCTTGGTTGTGAGCCGGGTGGGAGCGAAACTGGCCCCAGCTGTGAGGCGGCCAGAGAAGCGACCGTGGGGGAATCCCCCAAAATATCCAAGCGGCCCCGAGCGCCCTTGCCCAAGGACAGGAGGAATGGGGCAAGAAGGAGGAATGGCGCTTCTGGGGCGGCGGCTGGAGACCTAGCTCACCTGAATTTTGTCCCCCCCCCCCGATGGTATGGAGACCTCCTATGAAAATCTCCAGGGGTTTGAACCACTGTGTTCCCAGGAGGTTGCAACCCCCCTCCTTTAAAACCACTTAGGGGAAGTTTCCTTCTGAGTCCCTTGTACTGTACCTCAAACTCCCCCACTCCCAACACTGGGATTCCATTTCCCCGTACATCCCTTAAGTTCGACCTCAGTTCCTTGAGTCTGGTAGGAATGCGCAAAAACTCTCTATGGGAAATAATGGAGTAGGCGGACCCCGAGTCTATTTCCATCCTAACTGGGATCCCCTGCAACAGTACCTCAACATAAAAACGTGGGTGCCCTAAGAGCATGCTGTGAACGGCCAGGTCGTCTCCCCCGTATGCTCTTTGGTACACATGGTACCCTTCTGGGCCATCGTTGCCATCGTAGACCCTGCCGACGCCATCCCACCTCCGCGTGGAGCACTCTGCTGGGCCCTTGCTCTCTATGGGAAATAATAGAGTAGGCGGCGATGTGGTCCCTTCGTCCACAGTTGTGGCACTCAGCCTTTCGGAATGGGCACTTGCTCCGATCGTGGGATGCTCCGCAGCCATCGCAACACCGGCCTCCCTTTCCTTTCTTCTCGCCCTGGCCCTTTCCGATTTTCCGGACCGCCTCATCTTCACTGGAGCATGCGTTGGCGGAGGCCTCTGAAGATGTGGGCGAGCGTGGGCACGAGGCACCCTCCAGGTCACCTGGACTGCTGATGCAGCCGCCTCAATTGACGGTGGCTTTGCTTTGAGGAGCTTGAACATGACTCTTGTGGACTCAGCAGTCTGTGCCTCTTGCAGAACCTCTTTGAAGGTTAGGTCGTGGCCACAGGTCATGAGCTTCCTTTGGGTGTCCCCATCTTGCATTCCGCAAAGCAGCCGGTCTCTAAGAGCCATATCTAAGTTCTCCCGCCATTCGCACGGGGCCGCCGCATATTCGGTCACAGACTCACCGGCTTTTTGTCCCTCCTCACGAATGCGGCCCTGGCCGAGAAGGAGGACACCTTGGGCTTGAAATGGTTTCTCAGTGCAACCAGCAGGTCGGCTATGGGAACCTGCTCCACTTCTCTTGGTGCCACCAGGTCCATCAGCGTTTCCACTGCGTGATAACCGAGCATCGTGATGAGAAGGCCCCTCTTCTTCCCAGCGTCCGTGATGCTGGCAACCGCTACCGTACTCCTGAAATGCATCTCAAACCAGTCCCATCTTTCGGGCTGGGTTACGTCGAAAACTAGTTGCTGTGGAAGTGTCTTGTCCCCGTGGGAAGCCATATCCCATCCTCGTCGCCAATTAAGTGTTTGGGAATCAAGACAATGGAAGCAGCAGTAAGCTAGCCTAACACATCTGTTGTGTTCTGAGTTCTATGCATTAAAACAACCACCAACTGTATCAATGTATTCCGTGTAATTAGGTCGCGAGCTAATGTCCACCTGGTGGCAATAGCGAGCGCCCAAGCTCACAAGGTTCCAATCCCCAAAGAACTACAGCGCGGGAAGATTCCCGCCACTACCTCACCTGGACAAGAAGGGCGTGACCTGGAATGACGTCACGCCAGCAGTAGCCAATGGGCTATCGTGGAGCCACATTCAAATGTATAACCACCGTATATATTGAGCTGTTCGTCCGCCATTACCTCATGTTCCCCTAGACCACCATGCAATAAAGATGTGTTAAGCCAGTACTACGGCTGTTCCTGTGTCTTGTTTCTCATACACTAAAACATCTTTATTGCATGGAGCACAGCATGAACATGAGGTAATGGCGGACAAACAGCTCCTTTTATGCAGTGGCTATACATTTCAATGTGGCTCCTCGATGGTGCATTGGCTACTGTCCATATGACGTCATCCTTAGTCACGCCCTTCTTGTCCAGGTGAGGTGAGGGTGGGAATCTTTCCCGCGCAGCTGAGGGTATTTGAGGAATGTGTACCATGTGAGCTGAACGCTCGCTATTTCCCCCTAGTGGTCACTAGCTCGCATTCTACTGTGGTTTGTTACATTGTTTCTATTGCAAGATACAGCTTGTTACATTTGCTCATTCATGTGGTTACAGATTGTTACATTCGCTCATTCGTGTGGTTACAATTACATTCAATACACAACATCGCCCTAAGAGTGTCTGCCCGTCCAACCAGAGCGGATTGGAGGGGCTCCCTTAATCTTCCATCTGCTAGAGGGGCACACCTCTCTAGCACAAGAAGGAGGGCCTTTTCTATGTCCGCTCCAACTCTGTGGAACCTCCTGCCAGGCGAATTAGGAAAGGGCTCAAAACCTGGCTGGCAGGGCAAGTGTGGGGGCTGATGGGGAAGTGGTCCCCGCCTGTTGGCTCTTCTAAGATAAAGTGCCTCTCTTGTACTGATGGGGGTGGGTAGGCCTTTTAACTGTCTTTTAATGGGGGTTTTATGGGGCTGTCTTTTTAATGATTTTATGGGATGATTTTATATGTTTTATGCTTGTTGTGAGCTGCCCAGAGCCGCCCTAGGGCGAGGGGGTAGCATATAAATTTAAATAAATAAATAAATGGTGGCTCAGTGGGTAAGAAGCTCGCCTTGTTAGCTGGAAGGCTGGCAAGTTGGTAGTTCAAGACCCAGGTACTGGATGATGGTTTGAGTGCCTGTCTCTGTTCCAGCTCCTGCCACCCTAGCAGTTCAAAAGCAAGAAATTGCAAGTAGATCAATAGAGACCACATTGGTGGGAAAAGATCTTGGGGACATGAAAACAGCCTCATTCGGGCGTCCCCTGAGCAGAATTTCTCCAACAAAAATCCTTTCAACCCAGAATAATTTCTGACATGAAATTATTATTGCTACACTTCTGTCTCAGCCTTCTTGGAGGCAAGCTAGATGTTACATATTGTGCTGAAGAACAAAACAACAGGAAACAGGAATCAACTAGTCCTCTGGCTATCAGCAGAATACAGTGGTACCATGCTTAAAGAGCATAATGTGTTCCATGGGACTGCTCTTTAAGTGAGTTGCTCTTTAAGCGAAACACTTGGAAAAAGCGCTGCTGTTGCCATTGTAAGTGACCAATTGTGACTTATGGTGGTGGTGGTGGACTGAGAGCCCTGATTTAGTTGTTAAGCAAGTTTTTGGTTGTTTTTAGTTGTTAAGCAAGGTGACCATTCAGAGAAAATTCTGCTCTTTAAGCGAGTTAGTCTCCAAGCAAGGCACTCTTTATGCTAGGTTTTACTGTACAGTACCTTTGAAGAGGCAGTCTATATAGTATTCAAAAATAGTAATGAAAATGATCCTATATAAATCCAAGAGTTTACTATGTTTAATTTAAATGCCACTCTAGACTTCTACCATAAAATGCTCTAATGGAATGTGGCTGGACCGTTGAATAAATTATATGATCATAATGTACTACACTAATACCTCATACAACGTCTAAACTTGGTTCCACAAGTTAGGATGTTGTATGAATTCCGACTTTGTATGAGGCATGCAAAATCCTATCCACGATGCCTCATACAATGTCCAAATTATTGCCACTGATGCTTTGTATAACGTCGTTCCCCTGGTGAGAGCGGGGAGACGGGGGCTAAAGGCTGGCCCCAGCTGTGAGGTGGCCAGAGAAGTGACCGTGGGGGAATCCCCCAAAATATCCAAGTGGCCCTGAGGACAGGAGGAATGGGGTGAGGAGGAGGAATGGCGCTACCAGGGTGGCGGTGGGAGACCTGCTGTGAGGCGGCCAGAGAAGCGACTGTGGGGGAATCCCCCAAAATATCCAAGCGCCCCCGAGCACCCTCGCCCGAGGACAGGAGGAATGGGGCGAGGAGGAATGGAGTTTCTGGGGTGGCGGCGGGAGACCCGACGAGTCTCCTCCTCTTTGGGCACTGTTCGCTTCTCTTGCTCCCGCCGGCGAGTCTCACTCCCACCTACCTGCTCTCAACCAAGGGTCACTTCCCTGGCGAGAGCGGGGAAGGGAAGCAAGACAGGCTTCAGCTGTGAGGCAGGCAGCATGGCACATAAGAAGACCGCTCTCGCCAGGGAAGCGTCCCTTGGTTGTGAGCGGGGAAGGCGATACAGTCTCTTAGGTATCCTGGCCCACTTCCATAGCCCCTTGGGTAGCAATAACGGAGTTAGAAAAGATAATCAAGTGTAAGGACGTGTCACTGGAGACCAAGGCCAAAACCATCCACATTATTCCTGGTCACAATATGTGGGTGAAAAAGCTGCCCAAGAAAGAAAGCTAACAGGAAAAAAGCTATAGATAGTTTACATGCCTTGTGTGATGTTAAGTAGATTCAAACTCATGCAAACCCTAGCAGGGTTTCTGAGGTAAATGGGATATTTAAAGAATTATTTTACCAATCCCACCCCCACCCTTTAGTGTCTTGCACGGAAGACAAAGAAGGAGCCGCAGTGGGGGCTAAAACACAGGTTTATTTCATGATGGTCAGGATGAACATGTGGTAATGGCGGAGGTACAGCTCATTTTATACTGCAGTAATACATTTGAATACTGTTGCACGGTAGCTCATTGGCTGCTACCGGCGTGACGTCATTCTGAAGGGAACAGAACATACAGATCAGATGTGAACCCCTGCCTGTTGCCCGTGGCGCCCGGGGACCACCCCAGCACGAACCTCGGAACCGATGAGACCCTTGTTGTCTCACCCCGATCCCTTGCGCCTGCAACCGGCGTACTCGTGCCACCCCCTGCTGCCTGACCCGGAGTTCTAGGGGATGGGGAGCGTGAACTTCCCCCTGCTGCCTGGCTCGGGGGGCTTGATGATATGGTATACTCTAAAACAAAAGGGCTGGGGGGACTGGAGGTACCAGGGGCTGAACTGAAACCCCTCTTCTCGCTCGGATGGGTGGGGGACCACTCTGCGACACCCCCCTGGTACGGTAACATAAAATCAAACTCATTCCACTCTTTGAAAGTATCCTCCTCCTCGGCTGAGAATCCAGGGTATGCATTTGTACCCGAGGACGCCCCTGTGTCTCCCCCTTGGGTTACACGGGTGGGGGAGGACCCTAATGCTGATTCCCTCTCACTAGTGACTTGCCTTCTGAGTTGGTCAGCGTGCCTTCTCCAGAGTAGACCTGTGCTAGTCTCGACCCTATAGGATACTGGCCCCGTTTGTTCAATAATCGTCCCTGGGACCCACGTTGGTCCTGAGGCCACATAGTTTCTGCAGTGAACCGGGTCCCCTACCGCAAAGCTTTTGGAACCCTCTATTACTATATTTCTCCCTTCATCCTCCACCCTGGTCGGATCCAACCGATCAAAAAGGGTTACCGGCCTCCTCCTCATGAGGAGTTCGGCTGGTGAAAGTCCTGAAGCTAGGGGAGTTGCCCTATAACAGATGAGGAACTGACACAGTTGGAGGTTCAACTCACCCATGCGCCGCAGTGTGTCTTTCGTAGTGCGCACTTGGTGCTCTACCTGACCATTTGTGGCGGGGTGAAACGGGGCAGCAGTAATGTGCCGGATGGCATTTCTCTCGATAAATGCCTTGAATTCCACTGAAGTGAAAGTACTGGCGTTATCGCTAACAAGGACGTCCGGCAGGCCGAAACAGCTGAACACCTTGCACAACTGTTTTACGGTTGCGGTGGATGAGGTGTTCGACATGGGAATGACCTCCAACCATTTGGAGTATGAGTCAACTATCAGCAGGAACATGGACCCGCGGAAAGGGCCGGCGAAGTCGACGTGATCTCGGGACCATGGCCCGTGGGCCGTGTCCCATTCCCTATGGGGGAGCCGGGACTCCTCGGGCCGAGAGCTCTGGCAGCTCTCACATGTGCCCACCAAATGTTCTATGTCTGCGTCTATCTGAGCCCACCAGAAGTAGCTTCTGGCCAGTGCTTTGGAATGCACTATCCCCGGGTGGCTGGTATGCAGGAGCCTCAGCACCTTAGCTCGTAATTTCTCTGGAATGACTACCCGCTGGCCCCAGAGCAGGCAGCCCCTTTCAAGGGAAAGCTCTACTCTGCACCTGAAAAATGATTTGAAATGCTCCTCGGGGGAAGTTGTGGGCCACCCTTTCCTTGCCCAGGAACTGACTTGGGACAGAATTTTGTCGGCTGCCGTGGCTTTGGCGAGGTCTGCCGGGACTATGGGGGGGGTGAGTCGAGAGACTCGATCAGCAGGACTTGATGGTCCTGCTCTACCTCGCATGCGGGATCTCCTAAACTAGGGAGAGGAGACCGAGACAGCGCGTCCGCATGGGAGATCTACTTCCCAGGGCAATAGACCAGCTCATACTGGTAGGCGTTAAGGAAAATCGCCCAACGTAGCATTCTGGGGGACAGAATTTGTGGGGTGGGCTTGCCTGTAGTAAAGATTCCCAGAAGGGGCTTGTGATCAGTCACAACCGTAAACTCGCGGCCGTATAGGAAATCGTGGAACTTCTTTGTTCCCGCGATTATGGCCAGGGCCTCCCTATCTGTTTGCGCGTAGTTGCGCTCCGCCTTTGAAAGGGACCTGGAATAGTATGCAACCAGGGCTTCCCGCCCGCTCTCCAACACGTGGCACAGCACCGCCCCTACCCCCACTGGGGATGCATCACAGACTAAAACTACGGGTCTCCTCGGGTCAAAATGGGTCAGGACAGCATCCGAGGATAAGAGCGCTTTGAGCTCCTTGAACGCTTTCTCCTGCCTATCTCCCCACCGCCAAACCGCCTCTTTCTTTAGTAGCGTGTACAGTGGCTCCGCAACGGATGCCTTCCTTGGTAAGAAGGAATGGTAAAAATTTAGGAGCCCTAGCAATGACTGCAGCTCCGGTTTCGCGGTGGGGTGAGGGGCGTTTTGCACAGCCACAACCTTGGACTCGGAAGGCTTGATGCCCTCCGGGGTTATCTTGAACCCGAGAAACTCAACCTCCCTCGCAAAAAATACACATTTGTCCCTTCTCAGTCTAAGTCCTGCTTTCTCGAATACCGAAAGGACCCTGTCTAGCCTCCTCGCTAGTTCTGATTCGCTCCCCGCTGTTATCAAAACGTCGTCAAAATATGGGAGCACACCTGGAAGCCCCTTTAAAAGGCGTTCCACAAGGGACTGGAAGATCTCAGGGGCCAAATTTCCGCCGAACTGTAGGGGCGTTACCTTAAATGCCCCTTTGTGCGTAACGATGGTTTGCGCAGCGGCAGCAGCTGGGGTTACTGTGAGCTGCTGATACGCCTGCACCAGGTCTAGCTTGGTGAAACACCTCCCCCCATGCAACGTGGCCAGTAAGTGGCTAACCACTGGCACCGGATATGCATTTGGCCGAATGGCCTTGTTAATAGTACATTTGTAGTCAGCGCAAATCCTGACCTCCCCATTGGATTTTAAGGCTGTAACAATGGGAGTCTCCCTTTCCACTGAATCAACTGGAACCAAAATCCGCTGCCCCACCAATTTTTCCAGTTCCGCCTCAATCTTGTCCTTGAGGGTGAAGGGCACTCTTCTTGGCTTGAGACATATGGGCTGGATTTCTGGGTCCAACTCAAAAGAAACTGGGGGCCCCTTGTAAGTCCCGAGCCCCTTCTTGAAAACGTCTGGGTGCGCATCACACACGTCCTGCATTGGGTCAGTCTCTATGGCGTTAATGCCAGACAGTTCAATTCCCAGGGGAGCAAACCACTGGGTTCCCAAAAGGCAACATCTTCCCCCCTTGAGAACCACTAAGGGCAGTTTCTCTGTGTAATTTTTGAACTTCACTGTGAAGTTCCCCATCCCCAACACTGGGATCCCATAGCCCTGTGACTTCATGGCCCGCAACTTGGGCCGCGCATTTGGAGGAATGCGCATGAACTCCTTCTGGGACAGGATGGAGTAGGACAACCCCGAGTCTATTTCCATCCTCACTGGAACCCCTTGTAACAGTATCTCTACAAAGAAGCGCCGGTGCTCCAGGCCCACGTGGTTCACGCCTTCCGCGCCATCGTTGGCTGAGACCTTTCCAATGCCGGCCGCCTTTCGTTGGTATGCTTGAGGGTGTCTCGATGCGCCCTTGTCCTCAGTTCGCCTGCAGACTCTGGCAATGTGGCCCTTCCGGCCACAGTTGTGGCACTCGGCCTTCCGGAATGGGCATCTCGTCCAGTCGTGAGATGCCCCACAGCCATCACAACGGTGGCCTCATCGCTCGCTGGTCTGGCGCCTCTCCCCGCATTTCTTTACCTTCTGTACGTCGTCGTCCTCGCTGGAGCAGGAGTCTGCCATCATGGAAGACTCCTCGGAGGTTGCTGGGGTGCCTGCGGGCAACCGGGGTGCCCGCCAGGCCATTTTTGCCGACGTCCGCCGGGCCGCTTGCATGGGTGACTTGGCCCTCTCAGGTGCGGGCCCTCGGGACTTGAACACTCTGACCCCGCTCCTGGCCACCTCGGCTGCTTGGGCCTCCTGCAGTACCTAATTGAACATGAGGCGATGGTCGCAGGTCATCAACTTCCTCTGGACCTCCTCGTCCCTCAGGCCACACAGCATGCAGTCTCGGAGGGCCGTGTCCAGGTCCTCCCATTGGCAATTGACAGCCGCGAGCCTGAGGGCTGCCGCGTAGGCGGACACGGACTCTCCCGGGCGCTGGTCCCGCCTGTAGAACGTGACCCGGGCCGGGAAGATTGAAACGGGAGGCTGGAAGTGCTCCCTCAGTAACGCCAGGATGCGGTCGATGGGCACCACGTCTACCTTCCGGGGAGCCACCAGGTTGATCAGGATACGCAGCGTGGCCGGCCCCACCTGGGCTAGGAAGTGTGAGCGCATCTTCCCGTCGTCGTCGATGCCTGCAGCATCCATTGCGTGCCGAAACTGGCACTCGTACAGCTCCCATTGTTCTGGATCGCTGATATCAAACTGGTGAAGTTTGACCTTGGGATCCCATCCTCATCGCCAATTTAGTGTCTTGCATGGAAGACAAAGAAGGAGCCGCAGTGGGGGCTAAAACACACGTTTATTTCATGATGGTCAGGATGAACATATGGTAATGGTGGAGGTACAGCTCATTTTATACTGCAGTAATAAATTTGAATACTGTTGCATGGTAGCTCATTGGCTGCTACCGGCGTGACATCATTCTGAGTCACGCCCATCTTCTCCAGGTGATCCTAGCGCGGGAAAGGTTCCTGCGGCTGCCGGTGATTTGGGAATGTGAACCATGTGGGCTGAATGCTCGCAGCTGCCCTCTATGGGCAGCTTACTCGCGTTCCTTAAACAGCTGGGTTACATTGTAATCATTGTCAGGTTACATTCATACATTCTTAAAGTAATACTGTTACATACACAACACACCCACAGTGATTTTTCATTTCCAATCAGGGATTTGAACCTGGGTCTCCTGAACCCCAGTCCAACACTGAAATTACTGCTGTATCCATTCACCCACTTTGAGAAAAGTGGAGCACTGCAGCTGGAGAAATTGTCAAGGAAGAAACAAATTTTGCCTCAATGATTCCCACTTGAGCTTACAAAAATTCTTTTGGACTCTAACTCACAGCATTCTGATGCTGTTTTATGTTGTAAACTCAAGAAGTAACTTTTTTAAAGCTGTGGTCTTGATGCTGGGTAGCCAGGCTAACACTTACAAAAGTAGCCCGAAAGGAATAAGAACGAGCCACATAAGTCACATTACCCGTGAGGCACTACAATATAAGATGCTCCCTTCTGGTCTCTGACAGAAATTTTCCTGCTGCTCTACATCAAGGAATGTTCTCTTTTATGAGTCACTCCTAATTTCTCCAACATTAATATCTCCTAATACAAGTGGACCCCTAATTCCTCCAACATATATACAGTGACTTCACTATAAAGAATTCTCACAAATATGTGATGGAACTGCATGAAAGCTCTTCTTGTCTGGATGGGTCTGCATGCTCCCCTGTACTGACTTTGCCATTCGTTTCCTATGGTTATGAATTAAAAACGGTATCAAAGTCAATTAGCAAGGCTAATCGTTTCATGCATTTCAGTTACTATACGAACAATGCAGTTTGCAGAACAGAATTTGCTATCAGTTCAGTTTAAAGAACAGAAGTGTTGTTTTTCTCAGTTTTGCAAATAAGGAAATGGAAATCTTTTAAATAGAATTATTAGTTCAAGTCAAGGCCACCCAGAAAGTGTGGTAAGCCCTCAAATGAAATCCCTTTGGCTTCCAGACAATCTTCCTCCCCATCTTCCCCCTTTAGAACAAGTGCTTCCTTTCCTATAAGCATCCACTGAGTAGACTGGCATCAATAGAGTCAGTTGAGGGAAACTTTGTGCAGCCTCAGGAATGCGCTCAATATGATTTTTAAGCCATCAGAAGGCAATTCAAAGGGCTGAAAAGAAAATGTTTCCAATCAAAATAAGATAGGAAAATAATTTAGGCAACAAGCAGTGTGATTTTGGTATATGTGCTCCCATCTTTTCCTTTTCACGATTGCCAGCTCCATGCTCAGAACCTCTTCTTGCTTAGACTTTAAACAGAACACAGCAGTGTGTGGGTATCACTCCTCTTTCTGTGAAAATATTTTCACTTTGCTGTAAAGCCATTCATTTATTCCTAGTTTTGAGTAGTAGAAAGGGTAAGACTGTGAGATGAGACATAACCTCCCCTCTTCTGAGGGTGATCTTAGGTAAACCACAGTCTCAGAGGACTAGTTCCACATCTGCACTATACATAAAGATAATGAAGAGCTGGAGGTAAGACTGGTGAAGAACTTTCATCTTGTAGGTAGGAAAATGGTGCTATATAAACACTACATTCTATAACAATGGCTACAGAGGCTTTGTTGATTTTATCAGCATGTAGGGCGGGGTATAAATCACAAGTCTCTTCTCAAACTGCCAGTTTTAAACAGACATTTATTGAGTCATCCCAGCCTGTCCCATGGAATCTCTATGACCAGTGTCTGAGACAGTCTGCCTACACTCACTGAGTTAATACGGAAAAGAAAATTTCAGCAGGCAGAGCTTTCCATATCACAAAACTATATTGAAGCAAGGAGAGAAATTACAATTGATGGAATTTTCCTTCTCCAAATTCCTAAGGATAAAAATGGCTTCTCTGGCAGCCTTCCACCTTCTTGGCTCTGTCTCTTTTCAAGTAGTATCTGACTACAGTACTTCCTTTTAGTTCAAAGCTCACAACAGACAATTGATTGGTAATTAGTGATTGTTAAAATCATGACAACTTAGAATTGGCTTGGCATTTACAAACTTCATCAAGCACATCTATATTTTCAAATCTCTCCCCCCCTTATTATATTCACACATACACACTAGTGCCATAGGCATGCACATTGTTTTATTGTCTTCTTGGACTGGTATTTTGTTTTCACTTACCTTGCAGATCATACTACCCAAGGTAGTGAAGCACCTGAAAATTCAGCCCTGAAATAAATACACCTCAGCAAAAGAGGATGGAGAAGGGCAGGCAGATTCATATGAGATGTTCACATGATTGATCAGATATGTTCACTGAAGTGTCTCACTGAAGAAAATCTGCCTAGTAGGGAGGTTTGTTCATGTAGTTCAGTACAAAGAAATCAATCAGAATTTCATTATAAGAAGGGAACATTAAAGAACTTGCTCCTATAGTCCACGATGCATCACCAATCTGTGTTTCCTGTTGGATTTACATTTGGCCTAAGTTTGAGGGGGCTGTACATTACCTATTTAACTTCTGAACTGCGTGTTTCAGTTAAAACCCTTTCTTTGTGTGGGCATGGAATCTCATCAGTGGTGGCTGTACTAGAAAGACTGGATGATGTGCTAGTAAGATGGGTGATGTCATTAGGAAATTAGTAGTTTAGTTGCATGAAAATACTGTTGTGTTCTCAATTCTATGCCTTTAAACAACCACCAACTATATCAATGTAACCCGTTGTAATTAGGACGCGAGCTAATGACCACCTGGTGGCAATAGCGAGCGCCCAGCTCACACGGTTCCAATTCCCAAAGAACTGCAGCGCGGGAAGATTCCCGCCACTACCTCACCTGGACAAGAAGGGCGTGACCTGAAATGACGTCACGCCGGCAGTAGCCAATGGGCTATCGTGGAGCCACATTCAAATGTATAGCCACTGTATATATTGAGCTGTTCGTCCGCCATTACCACATGTTCCCCCAGACCACCATGCAATAAAGATGTGTTAAGCCAATACTTCGGCTGTTCCTGTGTCTTGGTTCTCATACACAATTGGCGACGAAGGTGGGATGATGGATCCCCACGAGATCAAGACACACGCTAGTCATGCCGGTTTCGACATCAACAAGCCGGAAGATTGGGAGCTCTTCGAAATGGACTTCCAAGATGCGCTGGTGGTGTCCGACATTACGGACGAGGGAAAGAAGAGGGCCATCCTCACCCGGATGCTCGGAAATGCCGCCAAAAGAGTGTTGGTGGACCTGGTATCACCGAAGAAGGTGAGCGAGCTGACGGTCAAATAGCTCCTGAAAGCGATGCGCGACCATTTCCAGCCCTCGGTTTCGATGTTCTCGGCTCGAGACGCGTTCTGGAAGAGAGTCCAAGCGCCTGGTGAGTCCATTGCCACCTTTGCAGCGGCCCTGCGGCTGGCCGCCGGCCCATGCAAGTGGGAAAACCTGGAAATTGCCCTCAGGGACCGCATGCTGTGCGGCCTGTGGGACGAGGAGGTTCAGCGAAAGCTGATGAACCAGGAGCCACCCCCAACGCTGCGCGAGGTTGTGAAGGCGGCGCAGGCCGCGGAAGCTACGAGGGCCGGAGTCAAGGGGTTCAGAGAAAGGCCCCCACAGTCCGACAAGGCAGCGGGGTCGGTGCATGCGGCCAGGCAGACGCCGAAATCTTCCACGGAGAGCAGCGACAACGAGGATGTCCGGAGGGTTCGGAAGGAAGGCCGACGCTGCAACAGATGTGGAGCGGCCCACGACCGCATCAAGTGCCCGTTCCGGAAGGCCGAGTGCCACAACTGCGGACGCCGGGGACACATCGCCAAGGTCTGCAGACGGCGGCGCAGGGACCGGAAAAGCTCGACAGACCGCTCGCCGAGGACCAAGGAGGGCGCCCGGCCCGCGAGGAAGCAGGACGGCATGGGCCGCATCTCCGACGACAGCAGCGACGACGCCCCAGTGTACAGCGTGTCCTTGGGACACCCCCGTTACTTTGTTGAGGTACTGGTGCAAGGGGCCCCTGTTAGGATGGAGATAGACTCGGGTTCCTCCTACTCAATCATGTCCCAGCGGGAGTTCTTGGGAATTTCCCCCCACGTGCGCCCTAAGCTCAAAGCGTTGAGGTCCACGCTGCGAGATGTGCAGGGTAATAGCATTCCGGTGTTGGGGGTTGGAAAATTCAAGGTCCAGTACAAGCAGCACGCCGCAGAACTGCCCCTGGTTGTTCTCAAGGGGGGAAGTTGCAGCCTCCTCGGGACTCAATGGTTTAAGCCCCTGGGTTTGTTCATTGGGGGGGGTGCATGTCGTTGGGACTGACCCAATACAGGAGGTGTGCGACGCGCACCCCAAAGTATTCAAGAAAGGACTCGGAAAATTCAAGGGACCCCCAGTAGCGTTCGACCTGGACCCGGAGGTCTGCCCAATAAGACTCAAGCCGCGCAGAGTGCCTTTCGCACTAAAGGACAAAATAGAGGCGGAACTGGACAAATTGGTGGGCCAGGGGATTCTTGTTCCTGTTGATTCCGCGGAGTGGGAGACTCCGATTCTAACTGCACTGAAGGCCAACGGGGAGGTTCGCATATGTGCTGACTATAAGTGCACCATTAATAAGGCGATCCGCCCTAATGCGTATCCGGTGCCGGTAGTCAGCCACCTGTTGGCCAGATTACATGGGGGAAAGTGTTTCACAAAACTTGACCTGGCGCAGGCCTATCAGCAACTCTCAGTAACCCCAGCTGCAGCTGCTGCGCAAACAATAGTCACTCATAAGGGGGCGTTCCAGGTGACGCGCTTACAGTTCGGCGTGAACTTGGCGCCCGGCATTTCCCAGTCGCTCGTGGAACGCCTCTTGAAAGGACTGGATGGGGTCTTGCCATACTTTGATGACGTATTGATAACAGGGGGGAGTGAGGAGGAGTTGGCTGAAAGGCTAGACAAAGTACTGGCGGTGTTTGAAAAGGCGGGGTTGAGGTTGCGGAAAGACAAATGCGTCTTCTTCACAAAAGAGGTTGAATTCTTGGGTTTCCGGGTAACCCCTGCGGGAATTAAACCCTCCAAATCAAAGGTAGCTGCAATTCAAGGCGCCCCTCGCCCCACCTCCAAGCCCGAATTGCAGTCGTTCCTAGGGCTCTTAAATTTCTACCACTCATTCCTGCCTCGGAAGGCATCGGTAGCAGAGCCGCTGCATAAGCTGCTCAAGAAGGACGAGGCGTGGAAGTGGGGCGAGAGCCAAGAGAGGGCATTCGTTGAACTGAAACAACTCCTAGCGTCTGATGCCATTCTCACCCATTTTGACCCCAAGAAGCCGGTGGTTCTGATATGTGATGCATCCCCAGTGGGGGTGGGGGTGGTGCTGTGCCACGTGCTGGAAAACGGGAGAGAGGCCCCGGTAGCATTCTACTCCAGATCCCTGTCCCAGGCTGAGCGAAACTACGCCCAAACAGACAGGGAGGCACTAGCAATAATAGCGGGGACTAAGAAGTTCCACGATTTCCTCTACGGCCGCCCCTTCACCATAGTTTCCGACCACAAGCCCCTGCTAGGCATTTTCACTGCGGACAAGCCCCCACCTCAGATCCTGTCCCCTAGGATGTTACGGTGGGCCATCTTCTTAAACGCGTATCAGCACGCGTTGGTGTACCGCCCAGGGAAAGAAATAAGCTACGCGGACGCCCTGTCGAGGTCTCCCCTTCCCCTCACTAGCAGCACCATGGGCGAGGAAGAAAAAGACCGCCAAGTGCTCCTGATAGAGGTCTTAGATTCGCCCCCCCCATTGTACCCGCAGACATCGCCAAGGCGACCGGGGAGGACAAAACGCTAGCTCTAGTCAGCTCCTGGGTGCAAAAAGGGTGGCCAGCGTCCTCCCCGGCGGCTGAGTTCGCCCCGTTTTTCAGGAAGAGGCTAGAGTTGTCCATAGAACGAGGGTGCCTTCTGTGGGGCCAGCGGGTGGTGGTCCCCGAATCCCTGAGGCCTAGGGTACTCAAACTGCTGCACGTCAGCCACCCTGGAATTGTCCGCTCCAAGGCTCTGGCCAGGAGCTATTTCTGGTGGCCCCAGTTAGACGCCAACATCGAGCACATGGTAGGCACTTGCGAGAGCTGCCAATGCTCCAGACCTGAAGAGGCGCGTCTGCCGCACAGGGAATGGGACGCGGCGAAGGGGCCATGGTCCCGGGTGCACTTTGATTTTCCGGGCCCATTTAGAGGGACACTTTTTCTCCTCGTAGTAGATGCTTACTCCAAGTGGTTGGAGGTCATCCCAGTTACGAGCACCTCATCGGCAACGACGGTGAAGCATTTGCGTAGGGTTTTTAGCACGTTCGGTATACCCGACACCCTAATTAGCGATGACGCTAGTTGCTTCACATCCGCAGAGTTCAGGGCATTCACTGAGATCAACGCCATTCGGCACATCACCTCCGCCCCTTTCCACCCGGCAACAAACGGCCAGGTTGAGCGCCTCGTGCGCACCACCAAAGACGCGCTGAGGCGCATGGGTCCCGGGGATCTCAACCTACAAGTGTGCCAGTTCCTGCTGGGCTACAGGGTAACCCCCCTAGCTTCTGGGTACTCGCCTGCAGAGCTCTTAATGCATAGGAAGCTGACTACGATTCTGACCAGGCTAGACCCCACAAGGGTGGAGGACACAGGGAGGAATATCGGGTTAGCGGACACGAAAAGTTTCGAAGTCGGTGCCCCGGTGCATTGCAGGAATTACGCCAGCGCGGGGCCAGCCTGGGTCCCGGGTGTCGTCGTTGGACGGACGGGTCCCGTGTCGTATTGCGTAGAGACCATCACGGGTCTACTCTGGAGACGACACGCAGACCAACTCCGTAGCAGGGTTCCGGGACACCAGAGCGCGGACGGCGCGGAAAAGGATTCAGCGTTAGGGTTCTCCCCCACCCATTCAGCCCAAGGGGGAGGAGAGGGGGGCCAGTGGTCCCCACCTAGGGGGGAGGGGAAGGAATCTGTCCTCATAGATATCCTGAGGAATCCTTCTAATGATACCCCAGGTGATAATTCTGATTTTCATTTACAAAACCGGGGGGGTTTTCCGGAGTGGTCCCCCACCCATCCAAGCGAGAAGCAGGGTTTTTCGTTAGTCCCCAGTGCCCCCGGTTTTTCCGTCCCTTCCCCAAAAGCCGCAGAGCCGCGGCAAGTCACTAACGAGTCTCTCTCTCCCGTTACAAGACAAGGAACCAGGGGACAGAGAAGCAGTAGCACTCCCGGGACAAGCCAGCCAGCATCACGCCCAAAGCGCGTTTGCAATAAGCCATCTTGGATGAGAGACTTCGTCTCATCCTAGGGGGGAGGGATGTTGTGTTCTCAATTCTATGCCTTTAAACAACCACCAACTATATCAATGTAACCCGTTGTAATTAGGACGCGAGCTAATGACCACCTGGTGGCAATAGCGAGCGCCCAGCTCACACGGTTCCAATTCCCAAAGAACTGCAGCGCGGGAAGATTCCCGCCACTACCTCACCTGGACAAGAAGGGCGTGACCTGAAATGACGTCACGCCGGCAGTAGCCAATGGGCTATCGTGGAGCCACATTCAAATGTATAGCCACTGTATATATTGAGCTGTTCGTCCTCCATTACCACATGTTCCCCCAGACCACCATGCAATAAAGATGTGTTAAGACAATACTTCGGCTGTTCCTGTGTCTTGGTTCTCATACACTAAAAATACCCAGAAAAATTAAACATAATTGAAGTCCAAGAACACCTGGAGAGCCAAGTTTCCAAACCCCTGATCCAGATGCATAAGCACACTGCAGCCATCCAAATTAATGTGCATGTTGTTTGCAACAGGTCTTGCTTCTGTGTTATCACTGCCCCTGTTCTGGCATATGTTTACCTGTATTTCCAGATTCTGTACTAGTTTTGAGCAGTTTTTTTTTACCCAATGCAGCAATGTTGTCCAAAATATTTGTTTACTGTTTGCTCTCTAGGAGTAATAATTTTGAAGTATCTATCTAAAAGTTTACTTCTTTTCAAATGGAAAGGTAATCATACCTCCCCCCCCCCCAAACCTGTGGACTAAAAGGTCTGTAGATTATGATACAGTCTGTGGATTATGATCAAGTTTTGAGTGCTTAAAATTCTTTTTTTTTAGAATTATGGTTTCCCCATGCCCGGTGGGCATGGAACGGCCCTGGCAGAGGCCACTTAGGTGAGAAGGCTCCCGGCGGTGGTTTCTGCGGGCAGAGAAATTAAGGGGGGTGGATTAATGATAGGGTTTGAATCACCCAATTCCTTGACCTGACCAGCGGATCTGCTGAGAGAGCGAATATCTAACTCTGTTACCCATTAGAGTAATCCCTCATCTCCGAGTCCCCGTCTTATCCCAGATGTAAACAGAGGCCATGTTTACCCCAGTCTTATCCCTAAACAATGGTGTTGTCCCATGTCTGTGTTTGCCCCAGTTAATTAACTTCCCCAAGAAGGATTCCCAATTAACCCGAGTAAACAGGTGATGTGATTTCTGTCAGATGACGGTTTTGCCACCATTGCGCTTTTTCTCCTATATATGTTGAAGCTTTTCCTCAATAAACTACTGATCTGATCACGCTCCATATTGCCTCGTATCGTTTCTTGATCAGTCTCCTCCGGGACCTCCGGCCCTCTGCGGCCCCGATTCCTACATCTGGTGACCCCGACGTGATCTACTTGTGAGTAAGTGACCCCCGAGCGGTCTACCTCAGAGTAAGCGATCACACGGTCCGGTTCAGTACTTGAACCGTGTCCGACCGTCCCGGAGGACAGTGCGGCAGCCCGGCCGGTAAACCAGCCGGTCGGGAAGACGGCCTAAGCGGCGAGGCAGTCCAAGAGGCTTTCTACAGTTTGCTCCCGGCTTTCGCGGTGGCTTGCAGGTTACGGAAAACGCATTCCGCTCAGGGCCTGCTGTGAACCCCTGACAGCGCAGTGGCCGCCGAGGGCCCGTGGCCGCAGTCCACGCTCCGAGCTCTACCCAGAGGATCATCGCCAGAACCTATTACTTGCCCAAAGACGCGTCGACTCGTCCCGAGGAGGAAACTTCGGAGGACCCATCGCAGGTAATATGGGGACCTGTCCTCAGCGACAGCGTCCATCCGCTAGCCAAAGAACTCGTGAGGGAGAGTTCAAAATCCTGGCCAGGCTGTTTAAGTTGCGTTTTCACAGCGGGGAGCTAGCGAGACTTTTGGTGTACCTGGGGGAACACTGCCTGCTTTACCCAGAAGTAGGTACGTTAACCCTTGCGCTCTGGGATCAGATAGGAGACTGCATTCAGCAACCCCCGAAAGCTCCGAGAGGTGTAATTCGCACGTGGAGTAAATGTAGGGAGCTCTTAGCGGAGATAGAGCCAGTCCGGATAGAGGCCAAAGAACCCCCACTTCTGCCAGTCACACCAGCCGAGCCAACGGCGCCTAAGGCGCTCTATCCGTCACTCCAGTTTAGGCAGAGTAGCGTAGGGAACTTTCCCTCAGTGACAGCTGCAGACGTCACCGACGGAATGCAAGGAATGAGGAGCGCAGGCGCTTCTCTAACAGTTCCGGGTTCCCGAGTTACCAAGAGTCCCCTTCAGCGCACAATTGAAAAGGAGATCAGGAAGGGGGAATTGCCAGCAGAAGAACTAGCTGAGCTTAGTCAGATTTGTCCAATCCGCATGGAGATGGATGCCCTTACGGGGGCCCAGCAGATAATTCACACACCAGTCCCGTATAAGCTGCTCATGGCTATACGGAAGGCCATTTCAGAGACAGGGCTCCAAAGCCGATTTACTAGGGGCACGCTTCAGCAAGTGTGCGAGAACACCATGTTCATCCCCCATGACTGGAAAGCCGTCATGCGGATGATGCTCACCCCTAGCCAGTATTTGATTTGGGACAGCGAGTTTCGCCTTGAGGCTCAGACAAGGGCTGCCAGGATGGGAGGCGCAGTACTTCCTGACCAGTTATATGGTTCAGGTGCCTTCGAGCCCATCGATGCCCAGATCAACTTGCCTCTAGCCACTCTCCAGATGTCGGCTGAGGCCGCCTTTAGGGCGTTCTTCAAGGTCCCCGCCACTGGCAAAGCGGCTAAAAATTACACCGCTATTAAGCAAGGAGCCCAGGAACCATACATGGACTTCATTAATCGTTTGGAGGAGGCCATCAGTAGGCAGATTGATAATGAGCAAGCCCAACAACAGCTCATGATCAAGTTAGCCAAGGACAATGCCAATTTAGACTGCCGTAAAATCTTGCAGTCACTGGGCAATCGTCCCGACTTGACTCTCACGGACATGATTAGGGCTTGCGCCGACGTTGGCACAGAATCCTACAAGATGGGATTGCTAGCGGCAGCGGTGCAAGGGGGTAGAAGACCTAAGGGAAAGACCCAAGGAGCGTGCCACAACTGTGGCAAGGTCGGTCACTTCGCTAGGGAGTGCCTATCCAAGGGAGGCGGACAGAAGTCCGGCCGTTCCAAGGCTCCGAACACCCTCTGTCCGAAGTGCAAGAAAGGCTACCACTGGGCCCAAGACTGTCTGAGTTCGGGAAACCGGAATGCGGGCATGTCTCTGGCCCCGGTCCAAACAGAGGCTTCCCTCATTCAGAGCTCACCAGAGCTAGACTAGATCCCGGACACACTCCAGGCACGACGAGGGCGCAGGCCAGCCCCAAGGGTAGTACAGGGTTAGACTTGACTTGTCAGGCAGACGTTACATGCGACCTGCCAGGCACGGTCTATCTGGTGGACTCCCAGTACATGGGTCCACTGCCCAAGGGCTTTATAGGTTTAGTTTTGCCCCGTAGTGTAGCTGGAGCACGCGGAATTCTTGTAATTCCAGGAGTCGTTGACTCCAATTTTTCAGGCGTTCTCCAAGTCCAGCTTTGGACTCACCTGCCCCAGACAATTCACAAAGGAGACATCCTAGCGCAACTGATCATGGTTCCTTGTCACTCGCCCGCAGAAAGCCAGGGAAGGCTCAGGGACAGCTCAGAGTCCCGGTCAGAGGACCGCTCGAGCGCCAGTGAGGCAGTACAAGGATACCAGGTCTTAGCGACAGTGGAGACCAACATTGAGTGGAAACAGTGCCCGGTTATTGAGGTATTTCTGAATAATAGATCATTCTCAGGCCTGTTAGATACCGGAGCTGATGTGAGCGTGATAAGCAGGGGCCAGTGGCCAAGGGAGTGGGCCATTGAGCCGGTCTCCGATGTGTGGGGGGTAGGCGGCATTCAGGAAGCGTTTAGGAGCCGGGAGTGGGTGACAGTCACGATTCCAAAGGCTGACGGCACAGTGGTAATTCAGCCGCACATTCTTGACGTGCACATCAACCTTTGGGGGCGAAACATTTTACAGCAGTACGGTGCTACGCTTACCTTCGGGTAATGGCGTTGCCACTTAAGTGGCTCACCGACACGCCGGTCTGGGTAGAACAATAGCCGGTAGTGGGAGAGAAATTAGTCGCCCTTAAACAACTGGTTAAAGAACAGCTAGACGCAGGACATATAGAGCAGTCCACTAGCCCCTGGAATTCGCCAATTTTTGTGATAAAGAAGAAGTCGGGGAAGTGGCGACTCCTCCACGATCTCAGAGAGATCAATAAATGCATACAGCCCTTGGGTCCGCTTCAATGCGGCATCCCAAATCCTAATATGATTCCTGAGGGGTGGGAGATCCTAGTTGTAGATCTCAAGGATTGCTTTTACACAATCCCCTTAGACCCCAGGGACCGGGAAAGGTTTGCCTTTACGGTGCCGGTTGTGAACCACAGTGAGCCTACGCAGCGTTACGCGTGGAGATTTTTGCCACAGGGCATGCTCAATTTGCCCACCCTGTGCCAAATTTATGTTCACAACGCACTGGCAGTTTCGAAACCTTTACCCAAAAGCGTTAGTCTGTCACTTCATGGACGACATCTTGATCGCGGTGCCGAAACTCGGCAGCGAAATGTTTTCTGACCTCCAGGCCAGCCTGGGGGAGAAAGGTTTACTCATTGCCCCAGAGAAAGTGCAGAGAACCGAGCCCTTCTCATACTTGGGTCATCGGCTTCTCCGCTCTTTCGCAGCACCAGTTTTGCCTCAAATCAATTTACAGGATTCAGTCACCTTAGTGGAATTACAGCAGGTTTTAGGGAACATTAATTGGGCCAGACCGTATTTTCGATTGGATACGGACCTTTTGAAACCGCTCTTCTCGCTGCTAACATTAGGTAAGCAGCCGGCAGACCGGATACGAATTTCTCGAGAAGCGCGCTTGGCTCTCGAGAAAGTCAATCAGGTTCTCAGCCAAAGGTGGGTGGACAGGATTGCTCGGGGGCCATATGCCCCAATCCTGAACTTGTACATAGTTCGAGCAGGATCCATGTTCACCGGAGCTCTAGGGATAGACTCTGAGAAGGGAGCGAGTATCGTGGAATGGGTGTACTTGCCGAACACCTCCCCACGGAACATCGTTCCTCCCCAAGAGCTGGTCTCCGCGGTGATTTACCGCGGAAGGCTGAGAGCTAGGGACATTTCAGGGCACGATTTGGCCAAAATTGTAGTCCCGTTCACCAAGGAACAAATCCAGCAACTGATGCAGCTCGGTGACTCGCTTCCAATAGCCCTGGAAGGATTCACTGGGAGCTTGACATACCATTTGCCAAAGGACCCCAGACTTGTCTCACTTCAGACGCAGACAGTCAGCTTGTTCGAACTGCTCTCGCTGGTTCCGCTTCAGGGAGCCAGGACAGTTTTTACTGATGATGGTCGAACATATGGTGTCTTAACTTGGCAGGAAGGCCAGGCTTGGTGCATGCTGCTAACTCTTCCGCAGAAGTCCGCACAGCGGGCGGAATTGGCACCGGTGAACCTCGCCTTGCGCACCTTCGCCAATGAGCGCCTCAACATCATTACTGATAGCCAGTATGTCAGACACTTGCTTCACAGTCTACCGGGAGCATACATCACTCCCGCGATAGACAAAAATTTGCTTAGTCTGTTTTTAACTGCTCAATTTCATTTGCGAAACCGCACGGAGCCGCTCTATATTGCCCACATCCGAAGTCACCAAGACCTACCGGGTCCGATTTCCGCGGGCAATAGCAGAGCGGATGCGGCGGCAAAGGAAATTCAGCAACGTTCAGTGTTGGATGTTTTCACTACGCCAATCCAGAGCCATGCATTCTTTCACCAAAATGCCAAAGCGCTCGCCAGACAGTTTAATTTGCCACTTTCTCAAGCCCAAGGCATAGTTCGCTCCTGCCAGCATTGCGCAGGGGCACCGGGGGGGGGCCCTCGTGGGGGGTCAACCCACGAGGGACAGAGGCTAACCAAGTGTGGCAAATGGACGTCACGCATGTTCCGCAGTTTGGCAGATGGCAGTACATGCACGTCTGCATAGATACTTTTTCACAATTCATTTGGGCAACGGCGCAGAAAGGGGAGACTGCTTCCCACGTGGAGCAGCACCTCCTTTCCTGCATCGTGGCAATGGGCAAGCCGCGGCACATTAAAACCGATAAGGCGCCGTCCTACAGCTCCAGGCAGCTAGCGGCCTTCATGGCCACTTGGGATATTAAGCATACTTTTGGCGTTCCTTACAATCCGCAGGGGCAAGCGATTGTGGAACGGGTCAATCGGACGCTCAAGTCCTATATTGACAAACAAACAGAAAGGGGGGAGCCACCAGCCCTCCCCAAGTCACAGGCTCAGGCACAGCATTGTCTGAATAAGGTATTGTTTACGTACAATCACCTTAATGCTTTTTCCGATTGCACGCCGCAGGAGAAGCACTTCCGCCGTTCGGAAGCTCTCCCGCGACCGATGGTCTGATACCGGGTGCCACCGGTCCCTTCTTGGAGGGGCCCGGCGCCGCTCATAACCTGGGGAAGAGGGTATGCTGCAGTTATGTCTCCTACAGGTGTCGTTTGGATTCCAGCTCGGTGTGTCAAGCCTCACTTGGAACCACATGGCGTGGACCCCGGCCGGCCCGAGTCCGATCCCGGAGATGGAGGACCTCACCCTAACCAAGAGGACCCGTCGGGAGAGACAATGGTCACAGATGCCAGCACCGAGGATCACCTGGGGGATGGTCAAGTCCCTTTGCCATGAGGCCCAGGACGCCATCCAGCGCGAGGAGAGGGAGCCGACACCGGAGAACCTCGTGGCTGCAGTCCTTGCCCAGATTCATGCCAACTCCATGGCAGTCACCATCATCCTGATCCTCTCCCTGTTTACCGGGGGAGGCATTCAGGCTACCTTGTTAAAGGCCAGCGATTTGGTGCCTGGCGGAGACCTCTCTGCCAGAATGCAGTACAACATTTGGGAAAGGTTGGCGGGCCTCGTCAACCAGTCCGATTTTTGCCTGAGACAGGACATTGGTTCTGCCTCAATCCTGAGCACCTGCCTCATCCCAGTGTGCCATTCTCCAGGCGCATACCCAAGGGATGGGGACTGGCTTGTGAAACGGATTTTCAGCCCATACAACCCAGCGGCTTCCACAGAATACGCCCGCTGGGAGATGCGGCTGACAATGACTTTGCCGGCGGATGCAGCCACTCTCCATACTCCTCGAGTGGCGGTCAGCCCGGACTCTACTTGTGGTCGTATGACCGGCTGCTCCACAGTCGGTCGAACCCGGCGCCGCTGCCTCTACGTCGGCAGTGGCAATTGGACTTGCAATAACCCAGTGAAGCTTGGTTCAATGTATGCTCATGTTACGTTACCATCTGGTTGGTTCTTTACATGTAATCAGTATACCTTCAACTACATTCCTGCAAATGTGTCAGATGCTACATGTTGCATTAGTCGTTTAACACTGTTACTCCCTACTAAGGATATGGTCACCCCAAGCACAAATGTTACCCATGTTTCAGCACCCATACGGCACACTCGCACCACCCAGTTAGACAGCTCATGTGAGAGCAGCTTTAGAGTTATGAGTCCAGCCGAATATGTCTCGTTGGCAGTCAGCATAATTGGCGTGCCAGGCTTAGCCGTCGGCAACGCTCGGAGGATCAGCCGACTGGCTTGCGGGTTGGCTAAGGCCATCAACCACACCTCCTCGGCGATAGCGCTGCTCAACCAGGAGCAGGCGGAGCTTCGCCATGCCATACTTGACAATAGAGCGGCTATACCTACCTCTTATTGCTTCATCATTTGGGTTGCGAATCTTTTCATGGTATGTGTTGCTTCAATCTTACGGACAACTCCCGCAAGGTACAGAGTCAGCTCACGGCCCTCCACACCATAGTCGAGGGCATAAGGGAAGGTTCTGCATGGGGAACTTGGTGGAGCTCATTGTCGAATTGGATGTGGTCGTGGATTCCATGGGGGTGGCTCCAGACGGTACTCAAGGTGGTTGTGGGGGTGGTCATACTAGGCATAGCGATCTGCTGCTTTGCCCAATGTATTCCCTCACTGATCTCGAAGTGCCGCCCCAAGAAGAAACCCCGAAGCGCCATTCCCGATCAACAGCTGATGCCCCTCCTGCGCAGAGTCGCCGGTCAGGTCCTTAAATAAAACAGAAAGGGGAAATATGGTTTTCCCTTGCCCGGTGGGCATGGAACGGCCCTGGCAGAGGCCACTTAGGTGAGAAGGTTCCCGGCGGTGGTTTCTGCGGGCAGAGAAATTAAGGGGGGGTGGGGGTGGATTAATGATAGGGTTTGATTCACCCAATTCCTTGACCTGACCAGCGGATCTGCTGAGAGAGCGAATATCTAACTCTGTTACCCATTAGAGTAATCCCTCATCTCCGAGTCCCCGTCTTATCCCAGATGTAAACAGAGGCCATGTTTACCCCAGTCTTATCCCTAAACAATGGTGTTGTCCCATGTCTGTGTTTGCCCCAGTTAATTAACTTCCCCAAGAAGGATTCCCAATTAACCCGAGTAAACAGGTGATGTGATTTCTGTCAGATGACGGTTTTGCCACCGTTGCGCTTTTTCTCCTATATATGTTGAAGCTTTCCCTCAATAAACTACTGATCTGATCACGCTCCATATTGCCTCGTATCGTTTCTTGATCAGTCTCCTCCGGGACCTCCGGCCCTCTGCGGCCCCGATTCCTACATAGAATAAGTGTTTTTCAACTTTATTTTGACAATAGTAAGATAACTAAAGTAACTAAAAGATAAGACATTAAATGTGGTCACGTGGGTTTGCATCCAATGCCATAATTCTGCTGATAACACATTGAAGTTTGCTGTTCAGGAAATGTATGAATGGATATCAAACGTCAATAAATCTTTTTAAATCAACCTTTTTAGCATGTTAACTTTTCCATTAAATTTAAATGCTAGGATATATTAAGCCAGGCTATGATACTGAAACTTTCCAAAGATTTTTGAGTAAATAATCTACATTCTTGCTGCCATGATGAGGAGTAAAATTAATTCTTTGAAGGATAACATCACAATATTTCCTGTAAATATTGTTACCAATAATAAAACCTTGCTGCTAACTTAAATACTCACATTATCTTTGATATCCTAATTAGCACTTGCTTCTGGAAATCTGTTGTATTACTTTCCACAACTCTTCCAGAACAGGGAGATAATTTCTTTGTTAATTCTGGCTGGTTGGTGGGACAGAAATGTGATCAGTAGAGTACCTTCAGCATATTCTTCATGGCTGCTGATTCAGTGCTTAAAACTGGTTAGGACCAGTTTCAAAACCAATTGCTATTAAGAGTTTTGCATGGATCGTTCACTCTCTTCTAGAATCATACCACATCATGTATCATGTCCTGCTACTGGTGATCCAGAAAGCTTTTCTCCAGCTTGGTCTCAAGGCAGAAAAGGGGCCCCTAGGGAATTAAAGTGTTTCTGGCTCTCCCCTCAAGATAGTATAATGACTGAGTTGAATCCAGCCTTCCATAAATTTCTCATGCCTTCTTTTGAATTAATATTTTGCCATAATTTTCTGAATTAAACTGTTTTAATATCTAGTTGCTAGCTTTATTTACTTGCCATTTGCCCTTTATGTAAATTATTTGCTGTCAAATTGGTTCTGACTTATGACAATGCTTGCCAGGTTTTTCCAGGTGTAAAGTACTCAGAAGGGATACACCATTTTTCTGATGCTGATCAGGAACTGTTCAGCCCAAGGGTATATGGGCTAGCTTTTCTCTGGAATCTTGTCTGAACTTATGCATTAACTCAGCATGTATATGCACCTGTAAAAGTTCTTTGAACTATAGCAGGAGTGTGTCTTAAATTGGTCTTAAATTCAGACAGAGCTGTTCAACACAAGGGAATTTGATTGGACACAGAGGAATCAAAATGGATGCAGTGGCTGAATACAGGTTACTGGAGGGATAAGAGAGCCGCCAGAGCCACTGCCGGGGAGCCTCGCTGCGCCTCTCCAGGGTCCACACCATTGACCCAGGATGGGAGGCAGCTGCAGCCACCGGCCCCGCCTCCCTCCGGCCCTGTCTGACTGGAGGGATAAGAGAGATGCCAGAGCCACCACCAGGGAGCCTCGCCGTACCTCTCTCGGAGCCCGGGATCTGTTGGGGGCTTGGGGGATCTGTTGGGGGCTCCGTCAAGGAAGTTGAGCCCTGGGCTCTGCCGAGGACTTTGTCTTGGACATGTTGGCAGTAGTGATGCTATTGTATTAGGGTACTGGGGTTTTGTATTATTATTATTATTATTATTATTATTATTATTATTATTATTATTATTATTATTATTATTATTATTATTATTATTATTATTATTATTATTATTATTATTATTATTATTATTATTATTATTATTATTATTATTGTGTGATAATATTTTGTATGTATTGCATTGTACCTTTACTTGTGCTCTTGTTATATTGTATTTTTGTCATATTGTATTTTCATTCAACGTGTTGTAAGCCGGCCTGAGTCAGCCTGTGCTGAGTAGGGCGGGGTATAAATCAAATAAACTAAACTAAACTATATACATCCTGAATACACAATGCACTATTGCATAGCTCCATGTGCACAATGGGACTGATGTCATCAGCAGTGACAAATTGTCACTGATTAAAAATATCCTTTGGTGATTTTGGAGTAATTATCACTTTGTCACATAACATACAAGTGGACACATTCTGAAATACCCAAAGGAAACTTTTAATGAATGGTGATTTGCTACTGCTGCTATCATTCCCCTTGTGCAGGCAGATGGAGGTGATTTTAGCCAGTGATTGATTCAGGATATACCTGTAGTCTTAGATGATTATGTGGTTTATTTAGTTGATTATGATGTGACTAGACCTAATCATATTCTCTAGTGACTCCAATGTTGTTGAAAACAACCATCTAATTAGTTGAATAGATTTGGAATTATCGACTTATTTGATGATAGATAGATTTATACCTCTAAAAAGAGGGGTTAACCATTGGGTTTGTTCAAAGGCTGTCACACCAGGCCCAACCATCCCCGACCTAGCCTTCTGCACTCACCGTAACCCCTGCCTTCTCAGCGCCACGGGGTTTTGGTCGTCGCAAGTGGGGTAGCAGCCCCACGAACAGGAACAAAGGGAAACAACTTCAATTCCCAACGTCCTGTGTGCCATGGCGTGCCTCAGCCAATCAGGCTGAGAGGCATGAGCAAAAAACATTGGGAACCGCGGCGCGCCCAATTGAAATCGAGCTGCAGAAAAAACCGCTGCATGAACACAAACAAAACAAACAAAACTCCAAGTCCCAGCATCCTACGCACCATGAGCACTTCAGCCAATCAGGCTGAAGAGCACGAGCATGCAGAACGCTGAAAAAGCCGGCGCGCGAAAAATAAAATAAAAACACACCAGCCTCCCACAACGGGAGTGCAAGTTCGCCACACGGCCTCGCAAACAAACACACACAAAAACCCACAGCGAGACCACCGCCGGCCTTCTTTCCTGGAGCAATGGGGAGAAGAGGGACTCCCTCTCCTCCACGTTACCCCGCCGAAGACACGGCAAGACCACCACCGGCCTCAAGGTCATTTGAGCCGGGGTGGGGAAAAATACCACCAGCAGGCAGCAGTTCGTCAGGGGAAGCACTCTCCCTGATGAATGAATGACTGCTGGCTTTGTACTTCCGACGGAGGTCATACAAAAGCAACAGCCAGCAATCCGCAAGGAAGAGCACCACCCCTTATGGATCGCTGCCTGCTGATCTCCGGTTAGATAAGCCAGGAGAAAAAGGAGACAGAGAGGAGAGAACCATTGTCAGGCAGATAGATCTTCTCTGCCTCCTTCTCCCCCGACCTACCTAAGGAACCTTCCCGGGGGAAGAGCCAGCTGACTGCCGGCTCCTCCTTTCCCCCATTGCTGCATCAAAACCAAAATTTGAAGCAGCAATGGGGAGAAGAGGAACCGACAAGCAGCCCGTTTTTCATGCAAAAATACACACCACCAACAAAACAAAACATTTACACAAAACGCCAAACACCAGAAATAATAAAACACAAAAAAACACATTAACCAACAAAACAATAAACAACAAAATCCACAAACAAAAATACCCAAAATACCATGAAATCACAGAAAAAACACCTAACTACAACACAAAAATACCCAACTCAAACAACAAGAATACCACAAATTAAACAAATAATCACAAAAGAAATCAGAAACATAAAAACCAACCAGAAATAAACAAAACAATTAAACACATCTAAAACCCAAAAAAACCACAAAAGAAGAAACAGAAACACCTCCCAGTCCAACACCAAAAAAACAAAACAAAAAACAAAACCCAGAAGAAAGAAAACCCAGAGAACTCACCAACACATCCTCCCTCCACGACTCCAGAACAGAAATGAAGAAACAAAGACTACTTACTGGAAGAAGCCCCACCTAGATGTTGATAATTTTGTATAGTTGTATTTTGTTTAGGGTTTGGTGGGTTGATAAATGTCCCCCACCCCCCGCCAATCTCGTTGTTCTATGCAGGACAATGACAATAACGATTCATCTATCTTATCTATCTATCTAGAGGCCGGGAGAGAAAAAAACAAGTCTAACAAAAAGAGAATCCAACACTATTACTAACAGCACCACCTAGAGGCCACAAGAGTAAAAACAAGTCAGAAAAATAAGAAATAAATCCAAATCACACATAAATCTAATAAAATAGATAAAAAAAGTCACAAACCACAAATGCAAAACACACCCACCCAAACCACTCTTAACAAAAAAAAATCACAAGGCCAAGCAAACTATGCTAGTAGATAGATAGATAGATAGATAGATAGATACATCTTTTGTTCCAGTCATAGACACAGCTATCTTATAAAATGGAAAATACAAACTATGTATAGAAAAATCAAGTCTACAAACATAAAAATATAAAAATTAGGACAGGTATATGCATCCTACAAACTGATCTTACAATTAAGTTTTTTCACTAAGTAATGCTCATTATTTTGAATTTATGTAACTTAATAGAAACTTCACAAACTTTGTTGCTTTTATAGTAATTTTTGAACCATGATTCGATTATATATATTCTAGTTGTTCTTCTGTTTTCCCTACTAGCTGTTGAAAAACAGGGATTACATTGGGTTGCTCAGATCTTTGTAAATTGGGCAAGGCAGCAAGACTTGCACCATTGTCTCCACATCCCTAGTTCTTTGCTGAATTGTGGCTTCATGGGTCACATCTGACCTAAAAGAAATGGCTCTTGGATCCAGACAAAGCCTCTGGCACAGAGATCTGGTTGAGAAGACTCCCTTTGTAAAGCACTGATCAGCCAATGTACTGACTTAGGCTTCTGGGAATTGAAGTCCAAAAACCCAAGGTTGGGGAACAATGCATTAGAGGAATGTGAAAAGGCTACCCTGCATTTAAGGACATGTAAATCAGATAGATGTTTGTGGGGGTTTTTTTTGGGGGGATGCCCTTCTATTTAAGTGATATTGTAGCTCCACATCACCAAATTTTTGCTGAATTGTTCTTTTGGATTTTTCTCACTCTAGTGTTACTACCTGTAAAACCAAGTTTACATAGTATGATTTTAGGAACATTTGAGATATCAGAGACATAAAGCCTTATGCATAACTGTGTCTTTCCAATACCCCCATAAATACTGCTTTTTTTACACAATTGAAGGGTTTGGGTGTGCCCAGGAACCATACCTGTCAAGTATCCAAAATTGGTTGGGATTTCCCGTATTTCCGCGCCACTTTAGCCATTCGCCCGCTGCCAGCTGCCGCCATCCTGTAATTTGACCAGCGGGAGGAAGTAGTTACTGCGCATGCCCTTCTATGCAGAAGCCTTCTGCACATGCACAGAAGGGTTCTATGCATGCACAGAAGGGTTCTATGCATGCACAGAAGGGTTCTGCGAAGAAGGGTTCTACACCTTCCGCCCAGAGTCGGCCTTGTGTTGAGTGGGCGGGATATAAATTGAATAAATAAATAAATAAAAATAAATACACAGGTCCCGTATTTTCCGGATCCGCGCTTGACAGGTACGGCAGGAACAAAAGGGAGACTGCATTTTTCTGTTTGCTACTAAAACAAAATACATGTAATGTTTTGGATTCTTTGTAGCCCTTGGATTGTCTCAGCATCACATCCTCATCATGTTGTTGATTGTGGTACAACTCAGCCAAATCAGAGCCATCAGTGAATATGAGTGGCTTTTTCACTGTAAAATTAAATTAAATTAGAAACCTTGGATTTACAGATGTGGGATATTGTGCTTCTGTATCCACAATTCAAAACACTAGGAAATGGCCCAATATTGCTCCACAATATCATGCCTGCACTGCCAGCAGAAAAAAAGATGCCAAACTTTACTTGGCAAAGGGCAGTCTGAATGTTGACAACATCAATGGCAGCAGTCCAGATGGTCTACATTCATATAGAGAATAGTACCACTCACATAGTACAATTCATATAGAGACACCAAGTAAGATAAAAATCCCAGATGCTGACTCCTTTTTCCTTCATTGACTTCCATGCAGTGATAATATAAAATTAGATTGTGTCCTAAGGTATGATCTAATGTATTTCATTTGTCTAAATAAGACTGGCTTTTAAAGCAGTGCTAACAGCCTAAATATTCTAATGAGCAATTTGATCATCTGCTCTGAGAGAGCTTTTCCTGGCCTTTCTTCTAGTAACCAAACATTCTGTTTGAAAAGCTGTCATGAGAACGTAGGTTAGAAACTGGGGAAAAAATATTAGGAAGGACTTTCCATTTTGGCTAATTTAAATTGGTTACCTTAACTATTTCTTTGTGAACATTTGATTCACAATCATTCACCCATCTATGTACACATTCTCTGGAAAATCCTTACTGTTATTTCTCAGTGTTTGTATCCAGAGGCAAACACACACACACACACATTCACTCACTCACTTTTGCAGGCCAACAAATAGATAAACCTCTTTCCAGGTCAATGCAAAAAAAAAAAATGTAGAGCACTAAAAAATCCTAGATTTATCTCCAGCCAAGAGAAGGATTAAGTCACAATGCTTCAGAAGTCTAAGGATCCTGCCCCCAACTTTGCTTCTGCCTTTCTTAGGGCAAACTGACAAAGACAAGTTTTACTCCAAACAGCTGTCTGTTATTTGAATGGAGCCAGCTTTTAATCCTGCACATGACAGCCATCAGTGTCTGCTATAGTGGAAATGGCTCTTGGATCCAGAAAAAGCCTCTGGCACAGGGATCTGTTTGCGAAGACTCTCTTTGTAAGCTGTAACCCCTAAGTCAATGAATTTTCCTCTCTCTTTTTGGTTAGGCTGCAGTCTGCCGGCTAGTCAATACCAAATTCGTTGAGAAAAGATGAAGTGACAGCTCTGTACTGAGGAAAATGAAAATAAATTCAAGATATTTATATTAAAATGCTACAAACTTCTAGTTATTTTGCTAAGATGAACCTTTAAAAAAATTAAGCCAGGCAGATGTTTAATCCAAACATCCACCTCAGCCAGTATCGCAAGCCCCAAGGCTTATATAACTGGTCTCATGAAGATGAGACCAGTTATAGAAGCACAACTAGCAGGACAAGATGGGCTTCAGATAAAACAGAAGCTGTACAGATGCAATTTTTAAGCTCAAACAACTAATAGAGAAATACATAGAATACAACAAGAAGCTCTTTGTTGCATTTGTAGACCAAGATGTCTGGCTGAACATCCCACTATGGAAATGGAGTAGACCATACAGCCAGTGACTCAACACAGAATGTTGGGTGGCAGTAAATAACCTGACTCCCTAAAGGGGCCAACAGCTATGGGCAGATGAGCCCCTTTAGGTGAGGTGATGGTCCCCTCAGTGGAGGAAATGCCACTGGAAACTATCATATTGGGTCCAACGGTAAAATGAGTGGAGGAGGAACTCTAATTCCCAATGGTCATGGAGGCAGAAGAGGCCATGCCAGATGGACTAGCTGTGAAGGTGCACCTTGTCTATATCCTCAAGGCTGTTGCAGTACATTGCAATCCCAGTGTTAAATCCTGCATATCTCATTTCATATGTGCCGCAGGAGATGGCTCTGAGATCATAGTGTGATCTCACTATGGCAAGCTGGGACCCACCGTAAAAAAATAATGCCAATGGCATTTTTCCTGCTTCAGAAAAAAATGTATTCTCGGATATGAGTTGCAGCTGCCACCGCCGTGATCAAGAGTAGACATTTGATATTGTTGACATAAAATTCCTATTGAAAATATTGACCTGATATGGAATGTGAACATCTTATTAGATTATGTAAATGCTTATATAGCAACTAAAGAAATGTAGTTAGAACAAATCAAGGAATATTGGAATCCTTTGCAGTAGCATCTGGAGTGGGACAGTGATGCATACTATCATCATTATTTTTTATCACCTACATAGATAGCATAAGCAAAAAAGCTAAGCTCATGCATGGAAACAATATCAATGAATTACATTTTGCAGATGATCAGGCATTAATAGCAAGAAAGTGGCTTCATTTTGGCAGTCCATGGTTTGATCAGGACGAAAGAAGAAGAATAGCAAGTACAGCTGATAAATTACAGCAACACCTTACATCCATGAACCAAGAATGCAAGATAAAAATATGAGAACCAGTAAAGATAAGTGTAAGACTGAGGTAATGGCAATTGGAAGGAAACCATATACTTTAAATATTGTAATTGAGAGGGAACAAGTATAAAACAAGTGGCAGAGTTCAAATACCTAGGAACAATATTTACTGAGGATGGCAAAATGGATGAAGATATTAATATACGGTGTAGTAAGTCAAACCAAAGAGTGAGACAGTTAGCTACACTCTTACAACATAAGGCAGTACCAACCAGCACAAAGAAACATACAAAGTATATTCATTCCTATCTTATGTTACCAGTGCAAAACATGGACCGATACAACAAAACATAAATAAAAGTTGGTCACCACAGAAATATGATTTCTGAAGAAGGGTAGAAGGGATAAAATCAAGGAATGAGATTTTAAGGGAAAGAATTAGTAAAGAATCAATCTTAAATTACATACAGAGACAACAAATAACATGGTTTGCCCATTTGGAGAGAATGTCTTGGAATTCCATACCTTACAAGGCATATGGAGAAAGTGGAGAAGGACAAAGATCACAAGGAAGTGTAGAGCACCAAATAATCCTGGTGGAGGCCGCTAGAAGTGCCAGAACAAGAACCTTGTATCTCCTTTGACACCCAAAGAAGGAGGAGGAGGAGGTAGCAGCGGCGGCACACATGTATATGCAGAAATACACTTACTATGGAGAAATGTTTTTTTTTTATTTACAGAAGGAATAAAGCCAAATGGTATAAAGGATGTTTTAAACTAATTTGTGGTATCAAAACAAATCTGGTTTATGGCAATCCATCCATTCCATGGTTTTCTCATGAGTAGTTTATCAATCTGTTCTTCTGGGTGCTCTCTGGTACTGTGCTGCTTACCCAAGGATGCATAGGCTAGTAAAAATCAAAGAATGTCCTTTTTGAAGAACAAGTAAAGAAAGCCAGCCTTCTAAAGGGGCATCTACATTTTTCATTCACCAGAGTAAATGAGTGTATTATTATTATTATTATTATTATTATTATTATTATTATTATTATTATTATTATTATTATTATTATTATTATTATTATTATTATTATTATTATTATTATTATTATTATTATTATTATTATTATTATTATTATTATTATTATTATTATTATTATTTGCTCATGGTCACTCATGCTCTGGTGACCTCCAGACTAGATTATTGTAATGCGCTCTACATGGGGCTGCCCTTGATGACCATTCGGAGTCTGCAGCTGGTCCAGAATGCAGCGGCCCGGGTGGTGATGGGGTGTGGACGTTATGCTCATGCCTCACCACTGCTTCGGGAGCTGCACTGGTTACCTGTTTGCCTCCGGGTGCAATTCAAGGTGCTGGTTTTGACCTTTAAAGCCCTATATGGTAGTGGGCCAGGTTACCTTAGAGACCACATCGCCCTAAGGACGTCTGTCCGTCCAACCAGAGCGGACTGGAGGGGCTCTCTAATAGTGCCATCGGCCAGGGGGGCTCGCCCCTCTGGCACAAGGAGGAGAGCCTTCTCTGTGTCTGCACCGTCCCTTTGGAACCTCCTGCCTGTGGAACTGCATCTCCAGATGGAGTTGTTGCCCTTTAGAAAAGAACTAAAAACCTGGCTGGCGGGCCAAGTTTGGGGTGCAGGTGGAGGGGTGACTTCCGTTGGGTGGTTAATATAGGGGAGGATGCCTGCTCCATGGTTTCTTCGGTTCTTGCACCCCTCTCTTTTTAGGGGTGGGTTCTTCTTGCTGGTTTTTATCTGTTTTTATTTGTTTTTATCTGTTTTTATCTGTTTTTACCCACTGTGTGAACCGCCCGGAGTTGGCTTTGGCTGAGTGGGCAGTATAGAAATTTAACAATAAATAAATAAATAAATTCCAATGTTCCAATGAGACCAATTTGTAATGTGGAAGCCTTCCAATGAGACCATCTGTTGATGCCCTTCTCTGGATACGTCTATGGATCAGAAATGAGGCAACAGCTTGGGAATTAATTTTTAAAAGTACATAGTTACAACAATAGTTTCAAACTCCCCAAAAGGAGTTCGTCTACAGTTACATTTTAAAAAAGTATTGCTTTACTTTCACATTTCTCAAAAATAGGTAAAATAGTTTTTACTTGCTTTAAAAAAAATCTTAATGCTTAAAACCATTTTCCTTCCATCAAGCTCACTGATACCACAACACTAACTACAGAGCAAGCTAGAATGGGATAGCGTTTGTTGTGATGGCAATTCTCAGTAATTAAAGACTTCCTCCTACTGTCCTGCACCCCCACAGGCTTCCACCACTGAAGGAGATTACACAGAAGCCCTGAGTGCCTCAGGACCAAAGTAGGGAATAGTTAATTTCTGAAAAAAATCCCATCTGATGACATCCTCAGCCTTATGCAGCATAATTTATTGAACAGGATTTCAGCCATTCTGTTCCACAGCGTGAGTGAACACTTGAACAATGTGACATTCGTTTTTACACTGTAGTGAGGCTATCCCTCCATAATGATAAACAATTAAAAGTCACAGTTATGCCACAGAAAGAAATGACATTAACACAAAAGTACTAAATAATTCACAGGATGAGGCATGGTTTTTAATGAGAAATTAAAAAGTTTAAAATACTAGAAATATATCAAGCTATCAAACCACTAGCATTTCTTTTCATAGGTTGAATCCTTTTTATATCACAGGAGTGCCTTTCTTCTTTCTCCTAATAGGACAAGAAATCCATCAAAGAAATGCCGAAACAAAATGGCAAGAAAATGTTCAAATAGTTATGGGCTTTCCTCCCCTTCCTGCTTGTGAATCTGAGGTGAATGTAAACTTGTCTGGAGGTACTGCTGACTCCACACTCCAATGGAGAAAGAACTAAAATGAATAATAGCTGCTGTGTTTAGCCAGAGTCAATACTAATGCTAGAAATCTGTACCGTCAAGCCAGGAAGCGAATTAATGGCCAGCTCGTGAGAAGAACTGCTTACAATGCCTTCTTGAAATAATTTTTTCTCTCTCATACACAACTCTTTCCTTCTAAAGGAAAAAAGGTGAGCCAAAGTTTCAGGCAAGATACGGTATTTCTTATTGAGGGACAGCCCTGCCCTCACCCTCTCACTAGCTGAGGCTGGAAGGAAAGCAATGCCCCCACAGTTAGATAATTTCAAGGTGCTTTATTCTAGAAATGACAGTCTCAGGGGGGAAAATGCTGTGGCTCTCATACTGAGCCAAGATGTAGCACAGGCAGTTAGGCACTATAATGGAAAACCTGACGGAACAATATTTGAAAACCTACCAATTCAGTAAAACTATTCCACGGAGCTCTTCGCTATGCGTTTTTTCATTATGTGGATCAAATGGGTGATACCCCACATAATGAGAAAAAATGTTCGTTATGTGGGGTTTACGTTAAGTGGGTATACCCCAGTTAACGAAAACCCCATATAACAAAAAAATCATCATTGTACAAATTTTTCGTTATACGAAGAGTTTGTTATGCGGGGTTGCAGTGTATAGCCATTATTCAAATCTATGTTCTTACTACAGATGCTGAAAATGAGACAATCAAATACAAATTTGTAAAGGACAGCTGAGAATCAAAAATAAAACATGACAGAAGAAGGGGAAGAATCCTGAGTGCAGATTTACAGCTACTATCATCTAGCAACAAAGAGTACTACTGCAATAATCACTACAATTTTTTTTTTTAGGAAAACAACAAAAGCCCTTGCTTTGAATTGGCACATGCTGACATGAAACAGAAAATGATGTGGATCAAATCAAATGGTAAGATGTATTTCTCCAAATATTACCTACAACATGGGCAGAACATAGAAATGAGAGTGTACTGTATAAATACTAAAGGTTGAGGATTGTTCAGTGCTACACTAGAAATTTTACAAACTGTGCAAGGAAAGAAATTTTTGAAAAAGGCAAGCATACACAGAAGGTCAGGAGTAGGTAGCATGAGATGGGCCACCAAGCATGCCATTACCTGGTGCATGTTCAGCAAAGAGCAGTGATATCCGTGGGTTCCCATCTTTTCAAAAGTTTGCAGAAATGAAGTATGTTTATCAATATTGTGATGGGTAGTTTGCTACTGAACCTAATCATAAGATCCTAGATAATATAATGGCACTGTAAGGATGTTGTTGTTGTTGTTGTTGTTGTGACACCTTAAAAATTAACTGCTATATTTTAAGGTGAGTTTTTGTGGATCAAATCCACTTCCTCAGACATCTGGCAACAAATGGCCACAAACCTCTTCATTGCCAATCTAGTATTAGATGAATCTGGCTGTACAACACTGAAATAGAAAAAACAAAAGTGTAACTAAATATGGGCAATTTAACCATGTCCCATACTCTGAGAAGACACGTGTTTGTAGAACATCAAAAATAGAAAATATTGCACATGTTCTGTTTAGTTGTGAATTATATGCCACAATAAGGGTCCAGTATTTACAAACATTACCAAACAGAACAAAATATTGGGACCCTAATAAAAGATTAACTTACTTCCTTCAGGGCACAAATAAATATGGAAATATTAGAACGGTCAAGTTTATAGTTGGGGCCATTCAAAAGAGAAGATGTTTTATTGATCAGATAGGGGTTGCATGCAAAGGTGATGAATTTTATTGGGTAAATTTTATATCTTGTTTTATTGTGATTGTATCATTCTATTTTTAATCTGTTTTTGTTCTGTTTTTGTTATCTGATGTATTTTATCATATTTCAAACTGATATGGTCAGATGACTAATCAGTTAATAAAGGATACTGGATACCGGGTAACTAGAGAAGTGGGTGGCCAGTCTCCTTCTGCATCAAGTTGCAGTACTACTGTGGGCCAATGGCTTGCTAAGTAGCATTAGGTTCTCACTGATGGCGAGATATAAATAAATTTATCTTCAGAGTGAAATAGGCATTAACACAATGTATTTACATTCTAGAATTAGCAACAACACAACACAAAATAGAAACCTGTAACTACCACATTTTACTTGTACTAACTAAATTTCCAGCTGCATATGTTGAATAAAACCAAATTTAAGTGACACTATTTCAGCCTGATCACTCTTATTTTTAGTTAGATTCATCTGTTCCTAGTATGAACTTTCTTCCCAATGTTTGAAAATGTACTAGAGACTCTGACAAGTCTGTCTGTTTACTGGTAGTAACCCAGCCTGGCTTTCAATGTGCATGGACGCTTCCAATGTATACATCCAAGTCAGCATATTTAAACCTTTGCTTTTCTTAGAAATAGCCTTCTAAGGTTGTTTACATTGCTCTGAGTAGACCAGAAGCCAACCCCCGAAACTCTTATTTATACTATTGGCATGTTCATAGAAATGACACTGTAGAAAAACTACCTGTGTGGTGCACTGCTCAGCATGTACAATATAGCCTATGGTGCATAGAGTTGCCATATGTAACGGAAAACCGTGAATTTCACGTTTTGTAACTGTCCTGCACGGTTCCATAAAAAACATGGAAAATCCATGGTTTTCAAACCACTTGATCTGGAAGGAAAAAATTCTTGCACTTCTATTGGAACGACCAGTAGGTGGCAGCAGCAGCAGCTTGCTAAACAAGGGGGTGGGGAGAAATGCGCCTTGGCCTCTGTAGCAGCAGCAGTTCAATACCCAAATACTGCAGGACAGAATGAGCTCCTGTCTTTGTCCCAGCTCCTGCAAACCTAGCAGTTTGAAAGCAAGAAATGGCAAGTAGATAAATAGGGACCACTTTGGGAAGGTAAATAGTGTTCCATGCACTCCGGTGTCTAGTCATGCCTGCTGCATGACCACGAAAACGTCTGCTCTCATCTCTGTCCCAGTTCCTGCAAACCTAGCAGTTTGAAAGCAAAAAATGGCAAGTAGATAAATAGGGGCAATTTCAGTGGGAAGGTAAACAGCGTTCCGGTGTCTAGTCATGCCTGCTGCATGACCATGGAAACGTCTGCAGAAGCAAACAGTGCTGGCTCTTCGGCTTTGAAACAGAGATGAGCACTAAACCCTAGAGTCGGATACAACTGGCTTTTGAGCAAGGGCAACCTTTACTTCTGTCCCGATTTTGTGAGAGGGAATTATGGTAACCCTAATGGTGCAGAATGTCCCAGGGTTCTGTGGCAGCAGATCTAGGCTGTTTCACAGCTCGAGATTTAAGTCTGGTGCTTATTCCAAATCTGGGATCCACTGGGACAGGGAATACTCTATTCCTTTCTCTGTCCCTGCATATCTGTTTTCTCTGTTATCACTGGACTGAGATCCACAGTACACCTTGTGAGAGGTTGTGATACTTGCCTAGAAAAATGCAGAATGCTAGTTCTGTGAGTGTCTACAGCAGGAGTTCCCAACCTACGGCCTATGGGGCGGATCTGGCCCATGGCAACATTTCATGTGGCCCCTCACCCTCTCCATTGCACTCAGAAGTGCCATGTGTGGTTCCTTTTTAATGTACAGGGAGGCCCGTAAGTCCCTACCAAAACAGCACACAGATACACTGGATACATAAGTATATGGATGAGTAGGGATTTACGGGCTATCCCCCTGTAAACAGCATTTCAAAGCTGTTTACATTAAAAAGGAACCATACATAGTATAGCTTCTGGCAGCACCACATGAAATGGCACCATGGGGGAGGGGACTGTTGGGCTCCTGGCCTTGTCTCACCCAAGGTGTAAAGGTTGATGTGGTTTCCCCGTGCCCCCGTGGGCACGGAACGGCCCGGCAGAGGCCACTTTCGGGAGAAAGGCTCCCTGGCCCGTGGGCTCTGCGAGCACCCAAATTAAGGGGGGTGGATAAATGATAGGGTTTGATTCACCCAATTACCTGACCTGACCAACGAACCTGCTGAGAGAGCAAATACGTTACCTATTAGAGTAATCCCTCATCTCCGAGTCTCAGTCTCATCCCAGAAGCAAACAGGAGCCATGATTGCCTTAGTCTAAGCCCAAGACAATGGTGTTGTCTCAGCCAGTGTTTGTCCGCACTAATTAACTTCCCCCCGAGAGATTCCCAATTAACCTGAGTAAATAGGTGATGTGATTGACTGTTGGGTGACGGTTTTTTCTACCTTGCCTTCTGATCTATAAATGGTTATGCCTTTTCCTCAATAAACCACTGATCTTATCCTCCTCCATGCTGCCTCGTATCGTTCTTTGATCAGTCTCCTCCGGGACCTCCAGCCCTCTGCGGCCCCGATTCCTACACCTGGTGACCCCGACGTGATCTACTCGTGAGTAAGCGACCCCCGAGCGGTCTTCCTCAGAGTAGCGATCACACGGTCCGGTTCTGCGCTTGGACCGTGTCCGAATCATCCCGGAGGACAGCGCGGCACTCCGTCCGGCAGCCAGCCGATCGGAGGGACAGCCTGCGGTGAGGCAGTCCAAAGAGGCATCCTACAGCTTGCTCCCGACTTTCGCGGCGGCTTGCGCCAAAGGGAAAAACGCGTTCCGCTCAGGGCAGCTGTGAGCCCCTGACAGCGCAGTGGCCACCGAGGGCCTGTGGCTGCAGTCCACGCTCCGAGCTCTACCCAGAAGTGTCGTCGCCAGAACCTATTGCCTGCCAAAGACGCGTCGACCCGTCCCGAGGAGGAATCTTCCGAGGACCCAATCGCAGGTAATATGGGGACCTGTCCTCAGCGACAGCGTCCATCCGCTAGCCAACGAACTCGTGTAGAGGAGTTCAACATCCTGGCCAGGGTATTTAATTTGCGTTTTCACAGCGGGGAGCTAGCGAGACTTTTGGTGTACCTAGGGGAACACTGCCTGCTTTACCCAGAAGTAGGTACGTTAACCCTTGAGCTCTGGGATCAGATAGGAGACTGCATTCAGCAACCCCCGAAAGCTCCAGGAGGCGTAATTCGCACATGGAGAAAGTCTCCTCCGGGACCTCCGGCCCTCTGCGGCCCCGATTCCTACAGGTTGACATCCTGCTCTTGACACTATTCTGTTAACTGTCCAATGACAAAGATGTCAAAGGTCCCTTGTTCTTTCTTGGAAGCCAACTGAGTTTCTGGTAAGATCTTCTCTCCTTTTTCTTGAGGAAGTGATTCAGAAAGATTCTTGCCAGAATTTTCCCAGTAGTAGTATTTAGAAATGAAATGCTTGGTGGCTGTCACAGAATTTACAGCTGCCTGTCCTTGAATAAGAATAAGAATAGTTGTGTGCTATCAAGTCAATTCTGACTTATGGCAACCTTTTCCAAGGTCTTCTAGGTAGAGAATGCTCAGAAGTGGTTTACCATTTCCTTCTTGTAGTGGTATCCTGGGACTGCAGCTTGCCTAAAGCCACATAGGCTGGCTCTCCCCCTGGAAGGGGAACTAAACTCCCATCTTCTGGCTCTGCAGCTAAATATCCAAGTCACTGAGCTATCCAGCCAGGTTTAGTTGTTGCATCTTCAAAGTCCTGAGGGATTTGCCTTGTGTCAGTTGCTGGAGAGATTTATTTATTTTTGCCATATTTTAAAATAGACTTTCTGCTGGAATTGCATCTGCCCTGGGGCTTTTCTATTGGAGAATTGCTTAATGGTGTTCTAGTTTTTTTCCTAGAATTGTGATAAGGTCTATAGAATTTTGCTCATCACTTCTTCAATAATTTCAACACCTTTTACAAAAGTTCTACCCATCTCTGAAAAATCTATTTTTCCATGATGATTACAGAGCTGTCAGAGTTGAGGAGAGTGATGGCACAGATACAGTTTTGAGTGTTTGGAAGAATTTCTTTGCCTCTACACAATCAACAAATCTCCTTGACATTCCTATTGAGCCATGAGTTCTGCATCTCTTGCAATTTAAACTGCAGCTCATGACAAATTATGTTGAAAGCAGCTTTATTGGCAAGTGATTTGTTGAACTGCTATATTTTATGAAATTGGTTTGTTTTTGTTTTTTTGTTGTAGGGATTGGGGCCACTGGCGTGGCCTTAATGTCCCGGAGGAGACTGATCAAGTGACGACACGAGGCAAAAGGAGCGAGATCAGATCAGTACTTTATTGGAAAAAGGCAACATCATTTATAGGGAAGAAAGCGCAACGGTGGCAAAACTGTCGTCGGACAGGAAAATTACCTCACCCACGTACCCGGGTTAATAGGGAACTTCTCAAAGGGAAGTTAATTGACTTGGACAAACACGGGGCGAGGAAGACCATTGTGTAGGGCTTAGGCAGGGGCAAACATGGTTTATTTGCGCCAGGGATTTTCCCCCGAGCCGGGAGATGAGTTACACACTTAATGTTTCACAGGAGTCAGCTATCTGCTTACTTGGCAGAGCCGTAGGTCAGGTCACGGTAATTGGGTGAATCAAACCCTATATTTTATTCACCCCCCTTAATTTGGCGGCCGCAGAACCCACGGGCTGGGAGCTTCTCTCACCGCGGTGGCCTCTGGCGGGCCGTTCCATGCCCCGCGGGGCATGGGGAATCCGCATCTCCCCTTTATTTTCTATTTAAGGACCTGACCGGCGACCTTGCGCAAGAGCGGCATCAGCTGTTGAGCGGGTATGACGTTACGGAATTTCTCTCTGGGGCGGCACTTGGAGATCAGCGAGGGAATGCACTGAGCAAAATAACAGAGCGTAATGCCTAGTATGGCTATCCCCACCACTACCTTAAGCACCGTTTGCAGCCACCCCCAGGGAACCCATGACCACATCCAATTCCACAGGGAACTCCACCAAGCTCCCCACGTGGAGCCTTCTGTAATGCCTGCAACTATGGTGTGGAGATCCGTGATCTGGCTTTGGATCTTACGGGAGTTATCAGTGAGATTGAAACAACACATTCCATGAAAAGATTCGCAACCCAGGTGGTGCAGCAAGAGGAGGTAGTCGATAGCCGCACGATTGTCGAGAACGGCATGGCGAAGTTCTGCCTGCTCCTGATTGAGGAGCGCTATCGCTGTGGAGGTATGGTTAATGGCTTTAGCCAAGCCGCAAGCCAAGCGGCCAATCCTCCGTGCGTTGCCGACGGCCAAGCCTGGCACGCCGACTAGGCTGACTGCTAGTGATACATACTCAGCGGGACTCATTACCCTAAGGCTGCTGTCACAAGAGCTGTCTAGCTGGGTTGTGCGTGTGTGCCGTATGAATGGGGAAACATCAACATTTGATACATTTGTGTCATTAGTACTTGGGGCAATCATGTCCTTAGTAGGAAGTAACAGTGTCAAACGACTGATACAACACATTGAGTCCGACAGATTCGCAGGAATATAGTTCCATGTGAACTGGTTGCAGGTGAAAAACCACCCTGAAGGTAGGGTGACATGAGAGTACAGCGAAATGAGTGTCTCTGGTTTATTACAAGTCCAGTTGCCGCTGCCGGGGTTAATGCAGCGACGCCGAGTCTGACCGCCTGAGGTGCAGCCGGTCATTTGGGTACAAGCAGCGTCCGGGCTGATCGCCACTCGAGGGGTATGAAGAGTGGCTGCGTCAGCCGGCAAGGTTGATGCAAGTCGCAATCCCCCCCAGCGTGCGTATGCTGAGAAGGTGGTGGGAGTGTGTGGGCCAAAGAACGCCTTCAACAACCAGTCGCCATCCTTGGAGCGCGCGTCCAGAGTGTGGCACACGGGGATGAGACAGGTGCTGAGGATAGATGCAGAACCAACGTCCTGCTGTAAGCAAAAATCGGACTGGTTGACGAGACCCGCCAACCTTTCCCACAAGTTGTACTGCATTCGTGCGGAAAGATCTTCACCAGGCGGCAAGCCGTCGGCCTGGATTGGAGTAGCCTGAACGCCTCCCCCCAATAGCAGGGAAAGGGCCAGGATGAGGGTAATCACCGCTGTGTTGGCATGAATCTGGGCAAAAACTGCAGCTGTGAGGCAGAAGATCCGTATCTAGACGAAAATACGGTCTGGCCCAATTAATGTTCCCTAAAACCTGCTGTAATTCTACCAAGGTGACTGAGTCCTGTAAATTGATCTGAGGCAAAACTGGTGCGGCGAAAGAGCGGAGAAGGCACTTCGCTGCCAAGCTTTGGCAACGCTACCAAAATATCATCCATAAAGTGACAAACTAAGGCTTGTGGGTAGAGTTTTCGAAACTTTGCCAGTGCGTCGTGAACGTAAATTTGGCACAAAGTGGGCGAATTGAGCATGCCCTGTGGCAAAAATTTCCACGCGTAACGCTGCGTGGGCTCACTGTGGTTCACGACCGGCACGGTAAAGGCAAACCTCTCCCGGTCCCTGGGGTCTAAGGGGATTGTATAAAAGCAATCCTTGAGATCTACGACTAGGATCTCCCACCCCTCGGGAATCATGTTCGGATTCGGGATGCCGCATTGAAGCGGACCCATTGGCTGTATGCATTTATTGATCTCTCTGAGATCGTGGAGGAGTCGCCACTTCCCCGACTTCTTCTTAATAACAAAAATTGGCGAATTCCAAGGACTTGTGGACTGTTCTATGTGTCCTGCGTCTAGCTGTTCCTTAACTAGCTGCTTGAGAGCAACCAATTTCTCTCCCACTACCGGCCATTGTTCTACCCAGACCGGAGTATCGGTGAGCCATTTAAGTGGCAACGCCATTACCCAAAGGTAAGCGTGGCACCGTACTGCTGCAGAATGTCTCGCCCCCAAAGGTTGATGTGCACGTCAAGAATGTGCGGTCGGATTACCGCCGTGCCCTCAGCCCTTGGGATTGTGACTTCTACCCACTCTCGGCTCCTAAACGCTTCCTGGACGCCGCCTACCCCCCACACATCGGAGACCGGCTCAATGGCCCACTCCCTTGGCCACTGGCTTCTGCTTATCACGGATACATCAGCTCCGGTATCTAACAGAATTGCGGTGTAGCGGCTGGGGTGTAGTAGTAATGGTAGGAAAGGAAAAACACTCCCAAGTGAAGATCGTTGTGATGTTAATTCCGTTTAATCCGGAAGTAGCATGTAGAAAATAATGTAATCATAAGAAGATACTTGTGTCTCTTATTCAATTCATAAGCAGTACACTGAGTAATACAACTGTAATTAGATATCAAATTGTATGGTTCGAGAAAGTATCTTGCGGCTTTAAATGAATTATAAGCTGTGTCTTTAAGGAAATGTAGACTGTGAAATGGCGATGTCCTTCCGGTAACTGGACATTTCGTTGCACTTTATCAAGTGTCTACAACACAAAATATATACAATGTAATACAATATGTCCAAAGGTTTTTAGAAAGTCTATGTTCAATTTAACATTGTTGAAACATTAATAAAGACTGAGGCTAAAGTTCTTAATTTCATAAAGACTGTATGCAAGTTCGGGACCAAGCAAAAACCTCATAGGTAAATTCTGTATATCTATGTATGTACCAAATCTCTTATTGTATGAAATACTGATATTCAATATTCATTACTGACAGTATATAAAACAACTGGGTCAACGACAGAGTAAGCAATCTTATGTTGAACCATTTGTGGACTGAAGGAAACACATACCTAGACGTAGATATCTCTCTTTATGTTTGTAACGACTATCAGACGGAACGAATTTACCGGTGGCAATTCACCAGACGAAGCATCCAGAAACAGGTTACTTGGAGACAGCCCATTGAGTCCACAGACTACGAGACGACTGATTCCGATGCAGCGGAATCTAGCGCCGATGAGAGAGCCAGAGACCCTTATAATTTTCGCACCAACAGGTATAGGCCGAAATCAGCCCTGGCGGGCGCATCGCACACTGACAGTAGGAGGGATTTTTTAGAACCAAGACCACGGAGACGCGCCAAGAAAAAATAACTTCCTCATTGGTGTTCAATTTGTCCAGTAGGAATCTATCCACAAGGGAAACGGAATTACTCAATCTAGGCTTGGGCTTTGTGCCTACACCACGGTACTCTCCATTCAAAACCAAAATAGACATTTTCAAACTTACGAGATTACTCAAACTCAAAGCATTTTTTAAAGAACAGTCAGAATTACCACCGACATCTAGACAATTTACTCCACGTTCCACCTTTACGCCTAATATTGAACATCCAGCCATTGAAGTTTTCAAGAGGGTTGTCATCAGAGACATCGCTATAGCTGAAGCACGAGCAAAAAAACATTCTAACTTGACCAAAGCAGATATGTCACTATTACAAAACTTAGGGTCGGATCCTCACATTGTGATCAAAGCTGCTGATAAAGGAGGAGGGATCGTAATAATGGATAAAGCAGATTATCTCAAGGCAGCATGGACACAATTATCAAACACAGCATGTTATCAGAAGTTAGACTACAATCCAACCACCCACATCATGAATATTCTCAAGACTGTACTCCAAGAAGGATTGGCACAAGATTACATTACTGATAACACATTCCGGTTCCTACTCAACAAATTTCCTAGAGTGCCCATGTTCTATCTTCTGCCAAAAATACACAAAATTCAGACTAGTGATACAATTATCCCTTGCAGACCTATCATTTCGGCAAACCAATCCCTGTTAGAACCAGTAGCCACCTACATCGAACATCATATACATCAATTCGCCAGCAACTCCTCATCTTATGTCAAGGATACCACCCACTTCATTCAAATGATGGACAATTTCCAAGTGCCGACGGGAGCAACACTACTTACCATGGACATTTCCTCCCTTTACACAAATATCCCTCTGGGGGAAGCCCGCACTCTTGTCGCCCATGCACTAGAAACACGACCAATCAACCAGCCACCTGTACATTTTTTACTCGATCTCTTAGATATTTGTTTTGAACATAATTTTTTCAGGTTTGATAATTCTTTTTTTCTTCAAACACAGGGAGTCTCAATGGGTTCTAATTTTGCTCCATCAATAGCAAACATTTTCATGTGTAGTTTCGACAACACTTTTATTTTAGACCCTAGAACCAATCCATTCTTCCCTAACATCATTTGTTATAAGAGATATATAGATGATTTATTTTTTATTTTTCATAATGACTCCATTATAGATAATTTCTGCATTTGGATGAACAGCCTTCACAATAACATCAAATTTACGTATACGCTAAATCGAACATCTGTAGCCTTCTTGGATCTTACCGTCTATATCGAGAAGAATCAAATTAGAACTAGGCTGTATCATAAACCAACAGATCGTTACGCGTATTTGCAATATAGGTCTTATCACCCACACCACCTGAAGAGCAACATACCTTACAGCCTACTTATTAGAGCCAAAAGGAACTCCTCGAAAGAACAAGACTACAGGATTGCAGCCAAAGACATTTCATGTGCACTAAGCAACAGGGGATATCCGGAACATATATTAGTCAATGCACAAACAAAAGCGGACTCACGGACTAGAAGCTCTCTTCTCGAAAGACGACAGGAACTAACAGTATCCCAACAAAGATTATTCTGGTCTATAGATTACACTCCGCTGGCTAATCAAATCAAGCGTATTATCAATAGGCACTGGCACATTTTGGATATGATACCGGGGTGCGAACAGAAACCATTAGTAGGATTCAGAAGAACCAATACACTAGCCAACCTCCTCTCACGAACAGACATCTCCACTTCGGACAAGAAGCGATCGCCTCTCCCTGCAGGACACCACATCTGTGGTCATTGCAAATATTGTGCACATATGATAAGCTCAAAAACTGTCAAATTACCCTCGAGTAACTTCACATTGGAACTTACTTCATTTTCTAATTGTAATTCAAAAAACATCATATACATGGCAATATGTCCTTGCCAGCTAGGCTATGTAGGACAATCCAGTCGGTCTCTTAAAATTCGCTTAGGGGAACATCTGTCCCGAATTAGAAACAGGACCACCACGGCTCCTCTGGTTAACCACTTTCTTAGCAAACAACACAAATTAGGAGATCTAAAAATGATTGTTTTGGAGACTATCACTGAAAACAAATATCATATTTTAAACTTGGAAAAGGTTTTATTACAAAGAGAAGCCTTTTATATCCATCGATTCAACACATTAACACCACACGGCTTGAATACGGAATGGGAACCATCATCATTTTTATGAACATTTAATCAATATATATAAATAGGCTCAATATGGCTCTCTGAGAAACAACAGGTCCCTTTAAGAATTTTAAAATCAGCATGAGGATTTCCAACTAGGCACTTGCTTCTAGGAGCCTGCATTACATTCCTTTCACATGGCATTAGTATTTTGCCTGACTGATAACACATGAGGGAGTAAAAATAAGATTACTTAAAGAGTAGATGATTATAGTCAGTTAACGCGAGCACACTTTACAAGACTACAGGAGGTGCGGACGCGCGGATTACAAACATAAAGAGAGATATCTACGTCTAGGTATGTGTTTCCTTCAGTCCACAAATGGTTCAACATAAGATTGCTTACTCTGTCGTTGACCCAGTTGTTTTATATACTGTCAGTAATGAATATTGAATATCAGTATTTCATACAATAAGAGATTTGGTACATACATAGATATACAGAATTTACCTATGAGGTTTTTGCTTGGTCCCGAACTTGCATACAGTCTTTATGAAATTAAGAACTTTAGCCTCAGTCTTTATTAATGTTTCAACAATGTTAAATTGAACATAGACTTTCTAAAAACCTTTGGACATATTGTATTACATTGTATATATTTTGTGTTGTAGACGCTTGATAAAGTGCAACGAAATGTCCAGTTACCGGAAGGACATCGCCATTTCACAGTCTACATTTCCTTAAAGACACAGCTTATAATTCATTTAAAGCCGCAAGATACTTTCTCGAACCATACAATTTGATATCTAATTACAGTTGTATTACTCAGTGTACTGCTTATGAATTGAATAAGAGACACAAGTATCTTCTTATGATTACATTATTTTCTACATGCTACTTCCGGATTAAACGGAATTAACATCACAACGATCTTCACTTGGGAGTGTTTTTCCTTTCCTACCATTACTACTACACCCCAGCCGCTACACCGCATTTCATTATTGCATACGGCATGACGGACAAGGGATTTTCATTCACGGTCGCCGACAGAGACAGAATATTAAATCAAGCCACGCCCTTACGTCTCAATATAGATATGACAAATGAGGAGACGAATAAATTAGAATATCTAGAGAAGAAAAGAATCCGGCTGGATTTACATTCTTCATTTCTACTTGAATATTATAAAGCTTCAATTATACCCAGAGGATTACGCATGCCAAAGGGCCCCACATTATTTGCCAATAAGAAGGAATTTCTTGATAGGTGGACCTCGATTCTGGACAGATGCTCTTTTGACTTGATACTGTTAATTATAGATCAATGTCACCAAGAAATAGACACCTTAGACAAGGACATTGCTGACATAAAAAAACTCCTCACGGCGCCGACCGCTGGAGGTTCCAATGATGACTTCAGTGATATGGATAACAGACTTAAATCTTTTAAGGAGGAACTCCTTGCGTTTAAAAATAAGAAATTAAACAGGGACAGGAACGACTATCAGACGGAACGAATTTACCGGTGGCAATTCACCAGACGAAGCATCCAGAAACAGGTTACTTGGAGACAGCCCATTGAGTCCACAGACTACGAGACGACTGATTCCGATGCAGCGGAATCTAGCGCCGATGAGAGAGCCAGAGACCCTTATAATTTTCGCACCAACAGGTATAGGCCGAAATCAGCCCTGGCGGGCGCATCGCACACTGACAGTAGGAGGGATTTTTTAGAACCAAGACCACGGAGACGCGCCAAGAAAAAATAACTTCCTCATTGGTGTTCAATTTGTCCAGTAGGAATCTATCCACAAGGGAAACGGAATTACTCAATCTAGGCTTGGGCTTTGTGCCTACACCACGGTACTCTCCATTCAAAACCAAAATAGACATTTTCAAACTTACGAGATTACTCAAACTCAAAGCATTTTTTAAAGAACAGTCAGAATTACCACCGACATCTAGACAATTTACTCCACGTTCCACCTTTACGCCTAATATTGAACATCCAGCCATTGAAGTTTTCAAGAGGGTTGTCATCAGAGACATCGCTATAGCTGAAGCACGAGCAAAAAAACATTCTAACTTGACCAAAGCAGATATGTCACTATTACAAAACTTAGGGTCGGATCCTCACATTGTGATCAAAGCTGCTGATAAAGGAGGAGGGATCGTAATAATGGATAAAGCAGATTATCTCAAGGCAGCATGGACACAATTATCAAACACAGCATGTTATCAGAAGTTAGACTACAATCCAACCACCCACATCATGAATATTCTCAAGACTGTACTCCAAGAAGGATTGGCACAAGATTACATTACTGATAACACATTCCGGTTCCTACTCAACAAATTTCCTAGAGTGCCCATGTTCTATCTTCTGCCAAAAATACACAAAATTCAGACTAGTGATACAATTATCCCTTGCAGACCTATCATTTCGGCAAACCAATCCCTGTTAGAACCAGTAGCCACCTACATCGAACATCATATACATCAATTCGCCAGCAACTCCTCATCTTATGTCAAGGATACCACCCACTTCATTCAAATGATGGACAATTTCCAAGTGCCGACGGGAGCAACACTACTTACCATGGACATTTCCTCCCTTTACACAAATATCCCTCTGGGGGAAGCCCGCACTCTTGTCGCCCATGCACTAGAAACACGACCAATCAACCAGCCACCTGTACATTTTTTACTCGATCTCTTAGATATTTGTTTTGAACATAATTTTTTCAGGTTTGATAATTCTTTTTTTCTTCAAACACAGGGAGTCTCAATGGGTTCTAATTTTGCTCCATCAATAGCAAACATTTTCATGTGTAGTTTCGACAACACTTTTATTTTAGACCCTAGAACCAATCCATTCTTCCCTAACATCATTTGTTATAAGAGATATATAGATGATTTATTTTTTATTTTTCATAATGACTCCATTATAGATAATTTCTGCATTTGGATGAACAGCCTTCACAATAACATCAAATTTACGTATACGCTAAATCGAACATCTGTAGCCTTCTTGGATCTTACCGTCTATATCGAGAAGAATCAAATTAGAACTAGGCTGTATCATAAACCAACAGATCGTTACGCGTATTTGCAATATAGGTCTTATCACCCACACCACCTGAAGAGCAACATACCTTACAGCCTACTTATTAGAGCCAAAAGGAACTCCTCGAAAGAACAAGACTACAGGATTGCAGCCAAAGACATTTCATGTGCACTAAGCAACAGGGGATATCCGGAACATATATTAGTCAATGCACAAACAAAAGCGGACTCACGGACTAGAAGCTCTCTTCTCGAAAGACGACAGGAACTAACAGTATCCCAACAAAGATTATTCTGGTCTATAGATTACACTCCGCTGGCTAATCAAATCAAGCGTATTATCAATAGGCACTGGCACATTTTGGATATGATACCGGGGTGCGAACAGAAACCATTAGTAGGATTCAGAAGAACCAATACACTAGCCAACCTCCTCTCACGAACAGACATCTCCACTTCGGACAAGAAGCGATCGCCTCTCCCTGCAGGACACCACATCTGTGGTCATTGCAAATATTGTGCACATATGATAAGCTCAAAAACTGTCAAATTACCCTCGAGTAACTTCACATTGGAACTTACTTCATTTTCTAATTGTAATTCAAAAAACATCATATACATGGCAATATGTCCTTGCCAGCTAGGCTATGTAGGACAATCCAGTCGGTCTCTTAAAATTCGCTTAGGGGAACATCTGTCCCGAATTAGAAACAGGACCACCACGGCTCCTCTGGTTAACCACTTTCTTAGCAAACAACACAAATTAGGAGATCTAAAAATGATTGTTTTGGAGACTATCACTGAAAACAAATATCATATTTTAAACTTGGAAAAGGTTTTATTACAAAGAGAAGCCTTTTATATCCATCGATTCAACACATTAACACCACACGGCTTGAATACGGAATGGGAACCATCATCATTTTTATGAACATTTAATCAATATATATAAATAAGCTCAATATGGCTCTCTGAGAAACAACAGGTCCCTTTAAGAATTTTAAAATCAGCATGAGGATTTCCAACTAGGCACTTGCTTCTAGGAGCCTGCATTACATTCCTTTCACATGGCATTAGTATTTTGCCTGACTGATAACACATGAGGGAGTAAAAATAAGATTACTTAAAGAGTAGATGATTATAGTCAGTTAACGCGAGCACACTTTACAAGACTACAGGAGGTGCGGACGCGCGGATTACAAACATAAAGAGAGATATCTACGTCTAGGTATGTGTTTCCTTCAGTCCACAAATGGTTCAACATAAGATTGCTTACTCTGTCGTTGACCCAGTTGTTTTATATACTGTCAGTAATGAATATTGAATATCAGTATTTCATACAATAAGAGATTTGGTACATACATAGATATACAGAATTTACCTATGAGGTTTTTGCTTGGTCCCGAACTTGCATACAGTCTTTATGAAATTAAGAACTTTAGCCTCAGTCTTTATTAATGTTTCAACAATGTTAAATTGAACATAGACTTTCTAAAAACCTTTGGACATATTGTATTACATTGTATATATTTTGTGTTGTAGACGCTTGATAAAGTGCAACGAAATGTCCAGTTACCGGAAGGACATCGCCATTTCACAGTCTACATTTCCTTAAAGACACAGCTTATAATTCATTTAAAGCCGCAAGATACTTTCTCGAACCATACAATTTGATATCTAATTACAGTTGTATTACTCAGTGTACTGCTTATGAATTGAATAAGAGACACAAGTATCTTCTTATGATTACATTATTTTCTACATGCTACTTCCGGATTAAACGGAATTAACATCACAACGATCTTCACTTGGGAGTGTTTTTCCTTTCCTACCGGTATCTAACAGGCCTGAGAATGATCGATTATTAAGAAATACCTCAATAACCGGGCGCTGTTTCCACTCAATGTTGGTCTCCACTGTCGCTAAGACCTGGTATCCTCGCGCTGCCTCACTGGCGCTCGAGCGGTCCTCTGACCGGGACTCGAAGCTGTCACTGAGCCCTCCCTGGCTCTCTGCTGGCGAGCGACAAGAAACCATGATCAGTTGCGCTAAGGTGTCTCCTTTAGGGATGGTTTGGGGCAGGCGTGTCCAAAGCTGAACTTGGAGAACGCCTGAAAAATTGGAGTCGATGACTCCTGGAATTATGAAAATTCCGCGTGCACCAGCTACACTACGGGGCAAAACTAAACCTATAAAGCCTCTGGGCAGGGGTCCCATGTACTGGGAATCGACCAGATAGACTGTGCCTGGCAGGTCGCATGTAACGTCCGCCTGGCAAGTCAATTCTAGCCCCGCGCTGCCCCTGGGGCTGGCCTGCGCCCTCGCAATGTCTGGGATGGGGTTGGACTCTACTCTGGCTCTGGGGAGTTCTGGGTGAAGGACGCCTCTGTTTGGACTGGGGCCAGAGACATGCCCGTGTTCCGGTTTCCCGAATTCTGGCAATACCTGGCCCAATGATAGCCTTTCTTGCACTTCGGACAGAGGGTGTTCGGAGCCTTGGGACGGCCGGACTTCTGCCCGCCTCCCTTGGATCGGCACTCCCTAGCGAAGTGACCGATCTTGCCACAATTGTGGCATGCTCCCTTGCTCTTACCATTAGGCCTTTTCCCTCCTTGCACCGCTGCCGCTAGCAGACCCATCTTATAGGATTCTGTGCCAACGTCGGCGCAAGCTCTAATCATGTCCGATAGGGTCAAGTCAGGACGATTGCCTAGGGACTGCAAGATTCTACGGGAGTCCAAGTTGGCATTGTCCTTGGCTAGCTTAATCATGAGCTCTTCCTGGGCTTGCTCATTATCAATCTGCCTGCTAATGGCTTCTTCCAGGCGATTGATGAAGTCCATGTAGGGTTCCTGGGCTCCCTGCTTAATGGAGGTGTAATTTTTAGCCGCTTTGCCAGTGGCTGGGATCTTAAAGTAAGCCCTAAAGGCTGCCTCGGCTGACATCTCGAGAGTGGCGAGAGGCAGGTTGATCTGAGCATTGATTGACTCGAAATTACCCGAGCCATACAGCTGCTCAGGAAGCACCGCGCCTCCCATCCTGGCAGCCCGAGTTTGTGCCTCTAGGCGGAACTCGCTGTCCCAGATCATGTACTGGCTAGGGGTCAGCATCATCCTCATGACGGCCTTCCAATCATGGGGAATCCACATGGTGGTCTCGCACACCTGCTGAAGCGTGCCCCTAGTAAAACGACTTTGGAGCCCTGTTTCTGCAATTGCCTTCCGCATCGCCATGAGCAGCTTATACGGGACTGGGGAGTGAACAATCTGCTGTGCGCCCGTGAGCGCGTCCATTTCCATGCGGATTGGACATATCTGTCTGAGCTCAGCTAGTTCTTCTGCTGGCAATTCCCCCTTCCTAATCTCCTCTTCGATTGTGCGCTGAAGGGGACTCTTGGTAACTCGGGAACCCGAAGCTGTCAGAGGAGCGCCTGCGCTTCTCATGCCTTGCATTCCCTCGGTGACGTCTGCAGCTGTCACCGCGGGAAGGCTCCCTACGCTACTCTGCTGGTACTTGAATGTCGGATAGAGTGCGGTGGGCGCAGTCGGCTCGACTGGCTGGACTGATGACTTCTCTAACGGGGGTTCTTCCGCTTCTATCCGGACTGGCTCGATCTGCTCTAAGAGTCTCCTACACTTCCTCCATGTGCTAACTATCCCTCCTGGGGCCTTCGGGGGTTGCTGAATGCAGTCTCCTATCCGATCCCAGAGCTGTAGGGTTAACGCACCTACTTCTGGGTAAAGCAGGCAGTGTTCCCTAAGGTACGCCAAAAGTCTCGCTAGTTCCCTGCTGTGAAAGCGTAACTTAAATACCCTGGCCAGGATTCTAAACTCTTCCTCACGAGTTTTTTGGCTAGCGGACGGACTCTGTCCCTGAGAACAGGTCCCCATATTACCTGCGAGTGGTCCTCCGAAGTTTCCTCCTTGGGACGGGTTGACGCGTCTGGGGGCAAGGTAACTAGTTTCGGCGACGATCGTCTGGGTGGAGCTCGGAGCGTGGCCTCCTGCCACGGGCCCTCGGCGGCCTCTGCGCTGTCAGGGGCTCACAGCTGCCCTGAGCGGAACGCGTTTTTCCCTTTGGTGCAAGTCTCCCCGAAAGCCGGGAGCAAAGTGCAGGAATGCCTCTCTTGGAATGCCTCGCCGCTGGCCGTCCTTCTGACTGACTGGCTGCCGGCCAGAGCGCCGCGCTGTCCTCCGGGCGGACGGGTCACGGTTCAAGCGTCGAACCGGACCGCGTGGTTCGCTACCCGTGAGTAGACCTCTCCTGGGCCGCTTTACTCACGAGTAAATCACATCGGGGTCACCAGATGTAGGGATTGGGGCCACTGGCGTGGCCTTAATGTCCCGGAGGAAACTGATCAAGTGACGACACGAGGCAAAAGGAGCGAGATCAGATCAGTACTTTATTGGAAAAAGGCAACATCATTTATAGGGAAGAAAGCGCAACGGTGGCAAAACTGTCGTCGGACAGGAAAATTACCTCACCCACGTACCCGGGTTAATAGGGAACTTCTCAAAGGGAAGTTAATTGACTTGGACAAACACGGGGCGAGGAAGACCATTGTGTAGGGCTTAGGCAGGGGCAAACATGGCTTATTTGCGCCAGGGATTTTCCCCCGAGCCGGGAGATGAGTTACACACTTAATGTTTCACAGGAGTCAGCTATCTGCTTACTTGGCAGAGCCGTAGGTCAGGTCACGGTAATTGGGTGAATCAAACCCTATATTTTATTCACCCCCCTTAATTTGGCGGCCGCAGAACCCACGGGCTGGGAGCTTCTCTCACCGCGGTGGCCTCTGGCGGGCCGTTCCATGCCCCGCGGGGCATGGGGAATCCGCATTTTGTTCAAGGAGTTTTATAATTTCCTCATCATTCTCTTCAAACCAAGCCCGATGAACATATTACTTAAGTTCAAGAATATTCATACTTGTGGTGTTTTTTGGTATCTTGGAGAGAGATGGTTGATTTTTCTGCTTCTGGCAGAATATTTGCGTTCAATTTTGTCTTGTGAGTCAAGCAAGATATCTTGTGACTAAGCTTGGAGACATTTAGCTTTTTTGATGCTTGTTTTCTGTGTAGATGTTGTGGCTATTTTATCTCTATGTTCATTTTGGAAGTAAGTAGTTCATGATCTGTCCAGCATTCTGTACATTTTCTTTGTATCTATGCAGTTTAATAGGTCCCAGTTTCTGGATTGAGATGCATCAAAGTTGCACTGTTTTGTCTACAAAGTTGAAATATTGTATATGATAATAATGCAAGCGCGGCGCCAAAATGGCCGCCGCGCTCTTTGCGGGCCCCCCCCCACAGGACGAAGGCATCCGGGTAGTTAGGGGCGTGGCCAGCTCCCTTATAAAAGGGGTGGCCACGAGGCAGCCGAGCTGCCATTTTGCGAAGCGACGGAGCGGAGAAGTTTTTCCTCTTACTCTGTCGCTTTTACCTTGATCGGGAAGCCTTTTGGCTGCTGACCTTCCTCTTTTCGGCTTCCCTTAGGTCCGACTGAGATGCCTTCGAAGAAGAAGGCGGCCGCGAGCGCGGCTCGGGCGGTTCGGAGGCGCAATCCGGGTCGGAGGACCGCGGCTGCGCCTTCCCACCAGCCGCCTTTGCCGGCACCCACCGGGACCGGTGGGATGGGGTCTATTACCCCCTGGCCGGAGCAGGGGTCCAGCATGGGCTGCGGCCCGCGGCCCACAAGCGGCGGACGCCGCTCCTGGTGCTCATTCTACTGGGCCTCCCTCTATCGGGGCGCAGCTCACTCCAGGGCCTTCCAGCCTTGGGGGGTGGTGTGCTCCCCTCCCTTGGCAGGTGCCTACGCCAGCCCTGCCGGGCCTGGGTGTGGGGTCATGGCCATATTCGAGCCCCGGGGTGCAAGGACCTGTACCCACGCCCGTAACGGGCGGGCCGGCTGGCCCGTGGCCCCACGCCAGTGTGGAGGCCTTACTGGCCCGTGTGGTGGCACTCAAGGCTTCCCTTGCTCGGGCCAGCCACGCTGGGGCTCCTTTTGGGGTGCACTTTGACGCGTCGTCTGCTGGGCAGCGGCAGGCGACGGGACGGGCCGAGCAGCTTGAGGCGCGTGGCGCGACTTCGGCCACTGCCTCGCAGCTCCCCAACCAACAGGCCAGCGCGGGTCAGGCCCCGGCGGGGAGCTCTACGGCGGTCGTGAGCTCCGACGCCCCCAGTGGGCCGGAACCCCCGGTGGGGGCGGCCCGCGGGGGTGCAGCATGTGAGTATGCGGTACAAACTAGTGCACCTACACATGTGGCTACGTTGGGGGGGCTTTCCAATGGCCTTGGCCTCGCATGGGTGGTGCGGCGGTACAGCCGCTGACGCACCACCAGGCGACGTCAACCACCACCCAGGGCCCCGGGGTGGGGAGCGTTTCCTACCCTGTGGGGAATGTTTTGGGGGTGGCTGGGCTAGTCCAAGCCCCTTTCCAGATGCCCGCAGTTTCTGCTGTGCCTGTCTCGGCCTTGCCGACAGCGGGCTATTCCTTGCCACTGGGTGACCACTTGGCACAGGCCACCAGAGAGAAAATATGGCGAGGGGAGTATGTAGATATCTTCTCACTCCTAAACAGGGAGCCCACCAAGGAAGAGAGGGAGGGGCAGGATGAGAAGGATAAGGAACAGGCACGTCGTCGCAAGCCACCACGAACGTGGGCCAACTGGCTGCCGGCTTACCTCATCTACATGGCGGTGTACCTGAGGGCCCGGCCGGATCTGGCAATTCCGATGGTCCAGTATTTGGACAATATCTATCGGGCGATGGTTGATTTTCCGGGCCCGTCGTGGTTGGCTTATGACGAGGAATTCCGTATGCGAATTCCCCTGCACCCTGAGATGAGGTGGGATGAGCCATGCCAGAGGCTTTGGCTTCTGTACATGACGCCCACGCGCCCCGCGCCAGGGGAAAGATACCATTGTGGACATGCGGTCCAGCAAGTGGCTCCAGCACAGGTTCCCCGCCAAGTGGCGGGGCAGGGGGTTCCAGCCCGCCTGCTGTGCTGGACTTTCTCGTCTAATGGTTCATGCAATAAGAAGAATTGCAAGTACAGACATGAGTGACCCACCTGTGCGGGCCCCCATGCAGCCTCTGCCTGTCCCAGGCCTGGAGGGACGCGGGGCAGAGGGAGGGGCGGACAGTGGGCTGGCAAGACTGCCGCAGATGGAGCTGGTTCACCGAAAGGCTCCCTCCCCAATTAATGTGGACATGTTGGAGCGTTGGCTCGCATTGTACCCGAGGGGGGAGGATGCAGATTATGTCTTTCAGGGCTTTAGGCAGGGGTTCCGTATTCCTTTCATGGGTGATAGGTCCCCTCAGGATGCCCCCAACCTTTTGTCCCTTAGGGGGAGGGAGGAGGTGGCTGCCGCCAGCATCAATAAGGAGGTCAATGCGGGCAGGGTCGCTGGCCCTTTCCCTGCACCCCCGTTCACTAACCTTAAGGTATCGCCCCTGGGCTTGGTTCCCAAGAAGTCTCCAGGCGAGTTTCGCCTTATCCATCACTTGTCCTACCCAGCCGGCCGATCGGTCAACGATGCTATCCCTGACGACCTTTGCTCAGTCAGGTATACATCTTTTGACCACGCGCTGCGCATGGTGCGCTCATGTGGCCCGGGTGCGCTGCTGGCTAAGTGCGACATTAAGGCAGCTTTTCGCCTCTTGCCAGTGCGACTTTGAATTGCTGGGTTTCAAATTTCGGGGCGAATATTATTTTGATAAGGCCATGCCTTTTGGCTGTTCCATATCATGCTCGGCTTTCGAGCGTTTCAGTACCTTCCTAGAGTGGACTTTCGTCCGCAGGTCAGGGTCCCGGTCTGTAGCCCATTACCTGGATGACTTTTTATTCGGGGGTGAATGGGGCTGGGACACATGTACACGTCTCCTCAACACATTTCAGACGCTAATGGAGGAACTCGGTGTCCCTTTAGCGCCCGAAAAGACCGAGGGCCCATCTACACAGCTAGTCTTCCTGGGGGTGGAGATTGACACGATAGCGCAGGCGTCTAGGTTACCGCGGGATAAGGTGTCAAGGATAGTGGCCCTTATCTCGGACTTGTTGGCCAAGCGCAAGGCATCACTGAGAGAACTGCAGGTGCTGCATGGTCACCTTAATTTCGCCTGCAGAGTGGTCGCACCGGGCAGGGCTTTTGCCCGGCGCTTGTGCGACGCTATGGCAGGATTATCCAGGCCTCACCATAGGGTTAGGCTTACCCGGGGTATCAGGGCAGACATGCTTGTCTGGTTACAGTTCCTGAGGGAGTTCAATGGGGTCTCATTTTGGAGGCATGACCTCCTGGCTTCCCCTCAATTTCAGATTCAGTCTGATGCCTCGGGATCCCTCGGTTATGGGATGTACTTCAATGGGAAGTGGGCCTATGGTGGGTGGCCACCGGCCTGGGCAGGCACGGGTCGCCTGCGTGATCTCACATATCTGGAATTTTTCCCTATCCTGGATGCTTTGATGCTATGGGGCCAGGAGTGGTCCAACTCGGTCGTGCATTTCTGGTGTGACAATGCGGCTGTGGTCCACATTGTAAATGCACAGACTTCCAAATCGCCCAGGGTTATGGATCTAGTGCGCCAATTTGTGTTGCGCAGCCTGCACCTCAACGTACTGTTCAGGGCCAGGCATGTCCCAGGGGTTAATAATGATATTGCTGACGCTTTGTCCCGCCTACAGATCTCCCGGTTCTGTGCCTTGGCCCCGGATGCGGAGGAATTTCCCTCGCCACTCCCGGAGGAGATATGGACCATTGGCAAGGAGAGGTGAACCGGGCGATTGGCCTGTCGCTAGCGCCACGCAGCCGTAAGGCGTATCACCACGCAATTAATTCTTTCAGGGCATTCTGTACTCAATTTCAATTGCCAGGAACCTGGCCGATCCCGGTAACCCATGTTCTGCGGTTCATGGTTTACCTGCATTCTCAGGGCCTTGCACCTCGCACCATAGCATCTAAGCTTTCAGCGTTGGCTTTTATGGCCAAGGTGGGGGGTCATGTGGACAGCACCTCTGACTTCCGTGTGAGACATGTTTTGGAGGGGTGGGTGCGCGAGCGCGGGCGTTGCCCGGACGACCGCCACCCGATTTCCCCAGGGGTCCTTACCCAGTTGGCCCGGGGCTGGCCTTGCCTCTGTTTTGATGCATATGAGGCAGCCCTGTTCCATGCAGCCACAACGGTGGCATTTTTTGGAGCGCTCCACATCAGCGAGCTTGTGATGCTGTCTAAGGCGGATGCAAGTCGTAGGGCACTGGAACTCGAGGATGTCTGTGTTGCCAAAGACTGGGCTCAGTTGAGGATACGTTCCTCTAAGACCGATCAGCATGGCGTCGGCAGTGGTGTGCGACTGCTACGGTGTTCTTTGGCAGACATCTGTCCGGTTGGTGCCCTACAGGAATTCCTGGCACTGCATGGCACGCACCATGGCCCGTTTTTCTGTCACCAAGATGGGTCTCCCCTTACTAAATTTCAATTTTGGAAGGTGATGGGCAAAGCGCTGGCCAGTGTGGGCCTCCCAGGCGCCCGCTATGGCACTCATTCATTCCGTATAGGGGCGGCCTCGACCGCAGCTGCTTTTGGGTACTCAGGGGCTGACATACGTAGCATGGGACGGTGGGGTTCGCAATGTTTTCAATTTTATGTGCGCCCACTCCCGCCGTGAGTACCAGCCCAGTCACCTTACCTACTTTCCCTCATTTTTCCTTTACAGACCCGGGGTGTCGTATTACACCGGTGACAGTATGGCTGGTGGGCCATAGCTACGTGCACAGGGCAGCGCGTTATGCTGCGGCGACAGAGTGGGGACCCCGACTGGGACTGGGTGCATACGCAAGTCTCACATGGCATGGTAAGCCCGGGATGTTATGGCGGGAGCTGCTGCCTTTCCTTTTTTCATGCCAGAATGCTGACCCGCCTGACATTCTGATCATACACCTGGGGGGCAATGATTTGGGCCAGGTCACCGGCTTGTCGCTGAAGCATGTGATTTGCGAGGACCTCGCCTACCTGCATTACGTCTGGCCCGCCACAACCCTTGTTTGGTCGGACATGGTCCCGCGCCATTCCTACAGAGGGGGTGTTGACCTCCTGGCCCTTGACCGCGCTAGATGCATGGTGAATAGGGCAGTGGCGCGTTTCCTTGTCGACGGGGCTTGGGGGAGGGTCAGTCGTCACCCCGCTATTAGCCTCCAAATTTACGACTTGTATGCAGGGGATGGGGTCCATCTGTCGCGAGGAGGTATGGACCTCCTGTTGGGTGATTGGCGAGCAGGCCTGTTGACCGAGCTGACGGTCTGGGGGGGGGGCGTCGAGCCTTCTTTGAAGCCCCTCCATGTGGCGGGTAGCACTGGTAAGGTAAACATTATGACCCACAGGTATCCGGCAAGTTCGCAATTGACTGGACAACACTAGACAGGCATAAGTTGGTTAAACGTTGTCCGGTCAACGACGAACTAGGCGACGGGGTGATGGCTATAGCTAGACAGCATGCATCACCCCGTGATTTTACAGATACGCGTCAGAGGGTGGGGTCATTAGTTAGATATTGACTACGGTCAACAATTTGTTTGTGGTCAACAAACAAATTGATACAAATGGATACATTGTAGCAATTGCCGTTGGCAATTTTGGGTGGTACCTTACCAGTGTTACTTCGGCCTGCTTGCCTTAAGAATTATGATTGGTCAATTACCAATAGAAATTTATAATTCGGACTAGGGCATGAATCAATAAATGTGGCCCAATGCCGTTATCCACTTTCATTGGTGTCTGAGTCCTTTATTGGGGGGTGCGCCTGCAATACTAGACAGATGACTTACTTAGGTAAATGAAGAAAGAAAAACAGACCTGAGACTATTAATTAACATGCTGATCACACAAGAGGTTATATAGAGACTGCCAAAAGAGGGCAAAATATCAAGTCTGTCTACTGCACTCTCTGGTTGCTTGTTACTCAACACACTATTGATCAACTTTTCCAGAAGGCTCATGTTTCTGCTCTCTTGAGTAATTGACATTGGTAAAACAGATTATTCTAGATGAAAATAGCAAACTGACTATGGCAGTATTTCTTCTTTGCATCTAGCAAAAAAGCAAATGCTGCAATAACAGAGATAGTGTTCTGATTAAACTAGAATAACAGCATCCTTCTGTTTTGCTTGGTCAGATTTCACCTAAAGTAGTATGTCCAGTTTGATAATGAACAATTAAGTAAAATTAGATCTGGTTAATGACTAGATTTCTTTGTAAAGATATGAACAGTTTCAACAGCAAGTACTGTATCACAAAAGAAAACTTAAAAACTTTCTGATAACAATCTTAATTGTAAAGCTCCTAGTAACAAGGTTTCATTTAATTCTATGAGCCACATTAGTGTTACTGGCAGAGGCAGAAAGAGAAAGAGAGAAAGGAAGAAGTACATCAGTGGCACAGGAAAATGTACACTTCCGTGTTTCTTTTAGAGCTGCAGCTGGGGAATGAAAAGGGGGAGAATCTTTTCATTGGGTGAGCATTTTACCTATCATTCAATCTGATATACTCCAATTCATTCAAAGTCTATCAGCTCTGATAAATTAACTGTATATCCATAAGTGCCTTGATTTTAAAAAGGCTTTCTCCAAGTATTATGTTACATCACAGCATGTTCTAAAACAAGATTCCATTTGTACCCTAGCAATTCTCAACATTCAACCCAAGGAAGCCAACATTTGTTTTCACCTTATAACTTTAAATTGCAGAATTGGGTTTATTTTTTAAAAATATAATAAATAATTGCATGCCATCAAGAGTCAATTCTGACTTACAGTGACACTTTCCAGAGTTTTCTAGGTAGTGAATACACAGAAGTGGTTTCCCATTCCTTTCTTTTGATGTCAGCCTGGGACTGTGCGGCTGCCCCATGGCTGCCCATGGTGGCTCTTTCCCTGAGAGCACAGTGGGGAACTGAACTCCCACTGAGCTATCTAGCAAGCTTTTTTTTTTTAAAACTTGAACCCAGACTGGCATGGGTCAAGGCATTCAGTATCCTCCAGAAACATCCTCAGCTGGTTTAATGTTCTGGTAGAAATGCGAAGCAGCCAGCATAAGAAGGCCAAATAACTTTATTAAGCAGTCAGAATATGGGGAGCAATGGTGCAGCACTGCTAAATATATACAATCAGGAATGAATGCATTTGGGCGGGAAACAACAGGCTTAGATGGGAGAGAAGTGAGGTGATGGGAAGATCACCGGACTAGAGTGAAAACTGTACATGACTACATAGTTTAGGCGGGTACGCAATCCCATGATATTTTAAGACCAAGGAGAAGGAGACAAATTGAAGGATCATATTATAAACCGTTACAGCAATAAATGTATTCAAACACAACATCCCTCCCCCCTAGGATGAGACAAAGTCCCTTAGCCACTGTGGAGGCCCACAAACCCTTTTGGGCCATACTGATACCTGGCTGTATTCGGAAGTCCTGGGCAGACTTGATTCCATTGAGTGATACCCCGTACTGGGGGCCCTTTCTGATGTATTTGCATTTTGGGAGCACTGTCCCGACTCGGAGTTGGAACCAGGGAGAGGGCAAACTAAATCAAAACCCCGTTTGGATGAAGCAGGAGCAGGGGATCCCTCGAAATTACAACTAGAATCAGGAAGGAAAAACACAACAAAAAGTCCTGCCTTTGAGAAGTTTGAGTAGGGGGTGACTCAACAAAAGCTTGCCTCATTTGGGTGGGAGTTGAGGTAGACTTGAATGTAGAAGGATGGGGGGGGTTTCTTGGGAGAAATCAAAGCCCCGCTTTTCGCTAGGATGAGTGGGGGAACACTCTGTAAACTCCCCCCGATCTTGTAAATCAAAAGGTACATTTCCACGCTCTAAGCTTGCTGACTGCCTCCAAAGAAATTGGGGCTAGTTCGAATTAGAAAGTTGGGGGCTACAGCTGATTTCCAAGCCGCCTTCCTCGTCTCCCCCTGGGAGTAAGCAGGTGGGGGAGGACCCTAACGTGGAATTAACGTGAATAGAATCACCTTGTACCTCTTGAAACTCCGTAACCCTATGTCTGAGCTGGTCAGCATGACGCCGCCATAGCAAACCAGTATCTGTTTTGACATGATAGGACACTGGCCCTGTTTGTTCTACCACAATGCCTGGAATCCATGCTGGAACTGCGGCCACATAGTTCCGATAGTGTACCGGATCCCCAGCTAATAATACCTTTTTATGCGCAATTTCAACATTAACACCCCTATCCTCCACCCTGGAAGGATCCAACCAGTTGAGCAATGAGACCAGTCTCCTGTGCATTAGAAGTTCGGCTGGCAACAGCCCTGATGCCAGGGGAGTTGTCTGGTAGCAAAAGAGGAATTGACAAAGTTGTAAATCAATGTCCCCCTGACCCATGCGGCAAAGTGCCTCCTTTGTAGTGTGAATATGACGTTCCATCTGACCGTTGGTGGCAGGGTGGAATGGGACAGAAGTTACATGCCGAATGGCATTCCTTTCGAGGAACGCCTGGAATTTGGAAGAGGTGAAATTTGTGGCGTTGTCGGACACAAGCACATCTGGCAGGCCGAAACAACTGAACAGCCTCTAGAGCTGCTTGATTGTAACCGCTGAAGAAGTACTGGGCATGGGAATAACCTCCAACCATTTTGAGAATGAGTCGACCACTAGTAGGAAAAGCGTGCCCTAGAAAGGACCCGCAAAATCAACGTGTATCCATGACCACGGTCCATGGGTAGTGTCCCATTCCTGGAAGGGAAGCCTGGACTCTTCGGGCCTGGAACTCTGGCAGCTTCGGCAAGTGCCTACCAATTGTTCAATGTCCTGGTCAACTTGGGGCCACCAAAAATAGCTCCTAGCCAAAGCCTTGGACCGCACAATATCAGGGTGACTAACGTGTAGAAGCCTAAGCCCTTTAGAGCATAATACTGTAGGGATGACCACCTTCTGGCCCCACAGAAGGCAACCTCTCTCGAGCGAAAGCTCGAACCGTTTTCTAAAGAACACTCCTCAGCAGGAGGAGATGTGGGCCAACCTTACTTAACCCTAGAAATTACCTGGGACAGAAGTTTGTCCCTTGCTGTCGCCTTAGCTATGTCTGAAGGCACAATGAGGGGGGGGTGAGTTGAGAGACTCGATCAGCAGCACCTGATGATCTTGCTTGATCTCACAATCTGCCTCCCCCAGGTCTGGCAAGGGAGACCGAGACAGCATGTCAGTGTTGCTGATATCTTTACCTGGATGGTGAACCAGGGTGTACTGATAAGCATTTAGGAGAATGGCCCAGTGCAGCATGCAAGGGGACAAAATCTGAGGAGTGGGTTTGGAAGTAATGAAAATCCCCAACAAGGGCTTGTGGTCCATTATGATAGTTAATTCCCTTCAGTATAGGAAGTCGTGGAACTTCTTCATTCCAGCAACTATGGCCAAAGCCTCCCTGTCGGTCTGGGCATAGTTGCGCTTGGCTTTAGATAGGAACCTTGAATACAATGCAACCGGGGCTTCCTTCCCATTTTCTAGCACATGACACAGGACAGCCCCCACCGGTGAAGCATCATATACAAGAACCACAGGTTTCCTGGGATTGAAGTGAGTCAAGACTGCTTCCGAAGATAGAAGCTCTTTTAACTCATGAAACGCACGATCCTGAGTCTGCCCCCACCACCAGACTGTGTCCTTTTTTAGCAAATGGTGTAGAGGCTCTGCTACAGAAGCCTTCCTAGGCAGGAAGGAGTGATAAAAGTTGAGCAGACCTAGGAAGGACTGCAACTCAGTTTTTGTGGTTGGACGGGGGGCGTTGCGGATGGCAGCAACCTTGAGTCGGAGGGCTTAACTCCCTCGGGAGCAATCTTAAACCCGAGAAACTCTACTTCCCATGCAAGGAAAACACATTTGTCCTTTCTAAGACATAACCCTGCATTTTCAAAAACCTGCAACATCTGGTCTAACCTGCTAGCAAGCTCGGATTCGCTTCCAGCGGTTATAAGGACGTCATTAAAGCAGGGGAGGACACTGGGGAGACCCTTTAAGAGATGCTCAACAAGTGACTGAAATATACCCGAGGCAGCACCTTAAAGGCCCCCTTGTGTGTAATGATGGTTTGGGCTGCGGCAGCAGCAGGTGTAACGGATAACTGCTGATAGGCCTGTGCTAAGTCCAACATAGCAAAACATTTGCCCCCATGTAAACAGCCAATAAGTGGCTAACTGCTGGCACTGGGTATGCATTAGGCCGAATCTGTGCAAATCCTGACCTCCCCATTGGATTTGATCGCAGTCACGATAGGTGTCCCCCACTCCGCGGAGTCCACCGGAACCAAGATCCCCTGGCCTACCAGTTTGTCCAGCTCGACCTCGATCTTGTCTTTTAAGGCAAATGGCACCCTGCAAGGCTTGAGGTGGATTGGCCACACGGCCGGGTCAAGGTCGAAAGACATGGGGGGGGGCTGTAATGCCTAGTCCTTTTTTTAATACTGCCAGGTGCACGTTACAAACGTCCTGCACCGGGTCAGCATGGATGGTGTTAATGCTGGATGGTTTAATCCCTAGTTGCTCAAACCACTGCACCCCAAGCAAGCAGTTTGTGCCGCGTTTGACCACTACAAGAGGTAGCTTTGTTGCAATGTTTTTGAATTTAACAGAAAAATCCCCCACCCCCAGAACCGGGATCTGGCAACCCTGCACGTCTCGGAGAGATGTCTTCAGAGCTCGCAGTTTGGGGTGAAACTTTGGGGGGGATCCTCAAGAATTCCCTCTGGGGTAGGATGGAGTAGGATGTAGCGGAATCCACCTCCATTTTAACCGGAACGCCGTGCAGCTGGACCTCCGTGAAGAAACGGCTGGAGACGCTGGAGACACGGCGGGCGGACAGCACCACGGCGGAGATCTTCGACATATACACTCTCTTTCGGCTTGGTTGGTTGGGCTGCTCCGGGACTTGCTTCTGGCGCTGCCTGCAGACCTTTGCAATGTGGCCCTTCTTGCCACAGTGATGACAGTCAGTGTTCTTGAAGGGACACTGTCAGTGGTCGTGCCTCGCTCCACAGCCATCGCACCTGCAATGAGCCCTCTCGATGGTGCGCTTGTCCAATATCTTCTTCTGGACCTTCCGGACCTCACCGTCTTCGTTTAGGGATAGCTCCATGGCCAACATGGGTTTCATGAAATCTGCAGTCACCCCAGAAAACATCCCCGTTGCAAAGACATTGAAAAAAACCAGGACTAACATCATAGGGGATCTCACCAACATTGAGAAGGTGAAGTCTGTCAGCTCCAGGAGGTATCATGTAGAGTATTGGGGAGCTTGGTAAACAAACACAATCCAAAGTTCTATCCCTGTCCCCACCTTCACATGAAGGCATTCTAGACCTGAATTTGACAGGCCAGAGAGCCTGCACATATTTAAACTTTAATATTATGTATCTGGCTATAATGGTGAATATCTCACACCTCTTTGGTGAACTCCTTGGCCTTTTCTTGCTAGTTTGCGTTGTCTTTTGTTCTTGAAGCGTTAATAAAATAATTCCCCCAAAGTAGAGCTGAGAGGATTAATTTATTGCACATGTTCCTCTGAGAGACCAGCTGAGGTCAAAATCATTTATTTGATACTGATATGGGCTGGCTTGGAATTGGGAATGCTACCTACTTCAATCCATTCATTTATACAAAGACCCCAAAAAACTAACCTTTTCACTTAGAGATATAAAATTGGTACTAAATAACCACACTCAAAGAAAATTATAGCATGCCTATTGGAAAACATCTTTATTTATATTTTCCTCTGGTTTGGTTTGTGCTTCCAACATTGTTTTGTTTCTGGCAACACTTCAGTGTTTCTCCTTTAGGATAAAACAACGGTTTGTGCTCCAAAGAACACCACTTAGTGGTTTATGCAAAGCTATCATTAGAGGGCTCTCTTGCTCTAGTTCTGCTGTATCAAGTCCGTGGTGTGACTTCCAGTTATTTTGGCACTGCAATTGCAAACCCAAGTACAAAATCTGGGAGAAATGTCCAGAACAGCAAAAAGATGCAAGGTTAGCAAAATGCAAGGTGCTTTTGGTTTCACACACCTAAAAAAAAATAGGTGACTGCATGTTCTGATACTCTCTAGTCAAATTATAAAATGTTGCTACCAATGTTAGGTGCAGCTTCCCTTGTATTGATATGGAAGTGGGAGATAATTAAAGAAAGGACCTGGAAGCCTCAAATAGTAGTCTAGTAAAAAAATTTACAAGTTGGTGTATGTCTGTAAATACTGCTTGATAAATATTTCATCTGCAACCACCTTGATAACCGATATATTTCAGAGATCTCTGCAACTCTTCTTAAACCACCAAAACTACACAATACAGCATCTAATGCTGTGGTTCCCAATGTGGGGCATACACACACACACACACACACACAAAACACACAGGGAGGCAATTTAATTTTTAAGGGGGACAATTCAAGAATGAGTTAATAACAGTGAATGGCCTTCTAGGCTTCCTCCACATTAATAGGTGTTCACTGATCTGGAATAATTGTATATCACAGCGGGGGGGGGGGGGTAGGTCCAGGATTTTAGAGATGCTTAGGTAAGGCATGGCCAAAGAAAGGTTGGGAACCACTGTTCTAATGCATCTCACTTTAATTTCATGCCTAGCAGTATTGTGTTGCTTCTTTTACTGGGCCCCAGCCTTACTTGAAGCTGACATATTTTTGAATTTACTGAGGAAACTTTTTCCTCCTTTAGTTGTGGTAATCTATTTGGTTCCCTCTGATAACATCTAGCCTTGGGGTACACAGAAAGAGCCCCCTAGAAGATTGTGGTATTTTTGAACCACAATCAGGTGTACCCCAGGCAATGACCACCTTGTGCTGGCTAATCTTTCTCACACTAGCTCAGGAGAAAGGAACTGCAGAATGAAGTCACCAAAAGGTGGTTTCATTTTGGTAAGTTCACGTCTGGCCTAGACATGGAAGAAGACAACATCTGGCCTTGTGTGAGGTGGGTGCAATGCTTTCTTACTGTAGACTGCTTGATATTTTAATAATAAAGAAAATTTCACTCTGAAGAAATAAAAGATAAATGGTAGGAAGGGAATAATAAATTCTGGGATGAGAGCAAAATTCATGTAAAAATTCTAAATACTGTACCTAATTCCACAGACTCTCTACCCAGCACTCTATCAATAAATTTTCTTGTGGTTTCCCCATGCCCCAGGGGCATGGAACGGCCCGCGCAGAAGCCACTTCGGGAGAACACTCCTTGAGCCGTGGGCTCTGCGGGCAGAGAAATTAAGGGGGGTGGATAAATGATAGGGTTTGATTCACCCAATTCCTTGACCTGACCAGCGGATCTGCTGAGAGAGCGAATAGCTAACCCAGTTACCCATTAGAGTAATCACTCATCTCCAAGCTCAACTTTACCCCGGGTGTAAACAGAGGCCATGTTTACCCCTGCCTAATCCCCAAACAATGGTGTTTTCCCCGGTCTGTGTTTGGCCAAGCTAATTAACTTCCCTCCGAGAGATTCCCAATTAACCCGAGTAAACAGGTGATGTGATTTCTGTCAGATGACTGTTTTTGCCACCGTTGCGCTTTTACTCCTATATATGATGATGCCTTTTTCCCAATAAACCACTGATCTGATCACGCTCCATATTGCCTCGTATCGTTTCTTGATCAGTCTCCTCCGGGACCTCCGGCCCTCAGCGGCCCATTTCCTACACCTGGTGACCCCGACGTGATTTACTCGTGAGTAAGCGACCCCCGAGCGGTCTACCTCAGAGTAAACGAGCAGCACGGTCCGGTTCTGCGCTTGAACCGCGTCCGTTCATCCCGGAGGGCAGCGCGGCAGCCCGGCCGGTAAACCAGCCGGTCGGGAGAAAGGCCTACGCGGCGAGGCATTACCGAGAGGTTTCCTACAGTTTGCTCCCGGCTTTCGCGGCGGCTTGCAGATTACGGAAAAACGAGTTCCGCAGGGACAGCAGTGAATCCCTGACAGCGCAGAGGCCACCGAGGGCCCGTGGTAGGGGACCACGCTCCGAGCTCTACCCAGAGAATCGTCGCCAGAACCTATTACTTGCCCAAGACGCGTCGACCCGTCCCGAGGAGGAAACTTCGGAGGACCCATCGCAGGTAATATGGGGACCTGTCCTCAGCGACAGCGTCCGTCCGCTAGCCAAAGAACTTGTGAGGAAGAGTTCAGATTCCTGGCCAGGATATATCAGTTAAAGTTTCACAGCAGAGAGCTACCGAGACTTTTGGCGTACCTAAGGGAACACTGCCTGCTTTACCCAGAAGTAGGTATGTTAACCCTTGAGCTCTGGGATCAGATAGGAGACTGCATTCAGCAACCCCCGAAAGCTCCAGGAGGCGTAATTCGCACATGGGACAAATGTAGGAAACTCTTAGCGGAGATAGAACCAGTCCGGGTAGAGGCCAGAGAACCCCCACAGCTGCCAGTCACGCCAGCCGAGCCAACGGCGCCTATGGCGCTCTATCCGTCACTCCAATTTAGGCAGAGTAGCGTAGGGAACTTTCCCTCTGTGACAGCTGCAGACGTCACCGACGGAATGCCAGGTCTGGGGAGCGCAGGCGCTTCTCTGACAGTTCCAGGTTCCCTGGTTACCAAGAGTGCCCTTCAGCACACAGTGGAAGAAGAGATCAGGAAGGGGGAGTTGCCAGCGGAAGAACTAGCTGAGCTTAGTCAGATATGTCCAATCCGCATGGAGATGGATGCCCTCACAGGGGCCCAGCAGATAGTTCATTCACCAGTCCCGTATAAGCTGCTCATGGCTATACGGAAGGCCATTCAGGAGACAGGGCTCCAAAGCCGATTTACTAGGGGCACGCTTCAGCAAGTGTGCGAGAACACCATGTTCATTCCACAGGACTGGAAAGCCGTCATGAGGATGATGCTCAACCCTAGCCAGTACCTGATTTGGGACAGCGAGTTTCGCCTTGAAGCTCAAACTAGGGCTGCCAGGATGGGAGGCGCAGTAATTCCTGACCAGTTATATGGTTCAGGGGCCTTCGAATCCATCGATGCGCAGATCAACTTGCCACTCGCCACTCTTCAGATGTCAGCAGAGGCTGCCTTTAGGGCTTTTTTCAAAGTCCCTGCGTCCGGCAAGGCGGCTAAAAATTATACCGCAGTCAAGCAGGGAGCCCAGGAGCCCTATATGGACTTCATCAATCGCTTGGAGGAGGCGATTAGCAGGCAGATCGATAATGAGGAAGCCCAGCAAGAGCTCATGATGAAGTTAGCCAAGGACAATGCCAACTTGGACTGCCATAAAATCCTGCAGTCACTGGGCAATCGTCCCGACTTGACACTCACGGACATGATTAGAGCTTGCGCCGACGTTGGCACAGAATCCTACAAGATGGGATTGCTAGCGGCAGCGGTGCAAGGGGGTAGAAGACCTAAAGGAAAGACCCAAGGAGCATGTCACAATTGTGGCAAGATCGGTCACTTCGCTAGGGAGTGCCGATCCAAGGGAGGCGGACAAAATTCCGGCCGTTCCAAGGCTCCAAACACCCTGTGTCCGAAATGCAAGAAAGGCTACCATTGGGCCAGGAATTGTCCGAGTTCGGGAAACCGGCACGCGGGCACGTCTCTGGCCCCGGTGCAAACAGAGACTTCCCAGATTCAGGGCTCGCCAGAGCTAGACTAGATTCAGGTCACATTCCAGGCACTGCGAAGGCCCAGGCTAGCCCCAAGGGTAGTACAGGGTTAGACTTGACTTGTCAGGCAGACGTTACATGCGACTTGCCAGGCACGGTCTATCTGGTGGACTCCCAGTACATGGGTCCACTGCCCAAGGGCTTTATAGGTTTAGTTTTGCCCCGCAGTATAGCAGGAGCACGCGGAATTCTTGTAATTCCGGGAGTCATTGACTCCAATTTTTCAGGCGTTCTCCAAGTTCAGTTGTGGACGCACCTGCCCCAGACAATTCACAAAGGAGACACCTTAGCGCAACTGATCATGGTTCCTTGTCACTCGCCAACAGATAGCCAGGGAAGGCTCAGAGACAGCTCAGAGTCCCGGTCAGAGGACCGCTCGAGCGCCAGTGAGGCAGTACAAGGATACCAGGTCTTAGCATCAGTGGAGACCAACATTGAGTGGAAACAGCGCCCGGTTTTTGAGGTATTTTTGAATAATAGATACCGGAGCAGATGTGAGCGTGATAAGCAGAAACCAGTGGCCAAGGGAGTGGGCCATTGAGCCGGTCTCCGATGTGTGGGGGGTAGGCGGCATTCAGGAAGCGTTTAGAAGCAGGGAGTGGGTGACAGTCACGATTCCAAAGGCTGACGGCACGGCGGTAATTCGGCCGCACATTCTTGACGTGCACATCAACCTTTGGGGGCGAGACATTTTACAGCAGTACGGTGCTACGCTTACCTTCGGGTAATGGCGTTGCCACTTAAGTGGCTCACCGATACGCCAGTCTGGGTAGAACAATGGCCGGTGGTGGGAGAGAAATTAGTCGCCCTTAAGCAGCTGGTTAAAGAACAGCTAGACGTAGGACACATAGAGCGGTCCACGAGTCCTTGGAACTCGCCAATTTTTGTGATTAAGAAGTCGGGGAAGTGGCGACTCCTCCACGATCTCAGAGAGATCAATAAATGTATACAGCCAATGGGTCCGCTTCAGTGCGGCATCCCAAATCCTAATATGATTCCCGAGGGGTGGGAGATCCTAGTCGTAGATCTCAAGGATTGTTTTTACACTATTCCCTTAGACCCCAGGGACCGGGAAAGGTTCGCCTTTACGGTGCCAGTTGTGAACCACAGTGAGCCTACGCAGCGTTACGCGTGGAGATTTTTGCCACAGGGCATGCTCAATTCACCCACCCTGTGCCAAATTTATGTTCACAACGCACTGGCAAAGTTTTGAAACCTTTACCCAAAAGCGTTAGTTTGTCACTTCATGGACATCTTGGTCGCGGTGCCGCAACTCGGCAGCGAAATGTTTTCAGACCTCCAGGCCAGTCTGGGGGAGAAAGGTTTACTCATTGCCCCAGAGAAAGTGCAGAGAACCGAGCCCTTCTCATACTTGGGTCATCAGCTTCTCCGCTCTTTCGCAGCACCAGTTTTGCCTCAGATCAATTTACAGGATTCGGTCACCTTGGTAGAATTGCAGCAGGTTTTAGGGAACATTAATTGGGCCAGACCGTATTTTAGATTGGATACGGATCTTTTGAAACCGCTCTTCTCGCTGCTAACATTAGGTAAGCAGCCAGCAGACCGGATACAAATTTCTCGAGAAGCGTGCTTGGCTCTCGAGAAAGTCAACCAAGTTCTCAGCCAAAGGTGGGTAGATAGGATCACCCAGGGGCCATATGCCCCGATCCTGAATTTGTACATCGTACGGGCAGGATCCATGTTCACCGGAGCTCTAGGAGTAGACTCCGAGAAAGGGGTGAGTATCGTGGAATGGGTGTATTTACCGAACACCTCTTCCCGGAACATCGTTCCTCCCCAAGAGTTGGTTTCCGCGGTGGTCTACCGCGGGAGGCTGAGAGCTAGGGACATTTCAGGGCACGACTTAGCCAAGATTGTAGTCCCGTTCACCAAGGAACAGATCCAGCAATTGATGCAGCTCGGTGACTCGCTTCCAATAGCTTTGGAAGGATTCACTGGGAGCTTGGCGTACCACTTGCCAAAAGACCCCAGACTTGTCTCACTTCAGACGCAGACAGTCAGCTTGTTCGAATTGCTCTCGCTGGTTCCGCTTCAGGGAGCCAGGACAGTCTTTTCTGATGGTGGTCGCACATATGGCGTCTTAACTTGGCAGGAGGGCCAGGCCTGGCGCACGCTGTTAACTTTTCCACAGAGGTCCGCACAGCGGGCGGAGTTGGCAGCGGTGAACCTCGCCTTGCGCACCTTCGCCAAAGAGCGCCTAAACATCATTACCGATAGTCAGTACGTCAGGAACTTGCTTCACAGTCTACCGGGAGCCTACATCACTCCCGCGATAGACAAGAACTTGCTTAGTTTGTTTCTCACTGCTCAATTTCATTTGCGAAACCGCACGGAGCCGCTCTATATCGCCCACATCCGAAGTCATCAAGACCTACCGGGTCCGATTTCCGCGGGCAACAGCAGAGCGGATGCGGCGGCAAAGGAAATTCAGCAACGTTCAGTGTTAGGTGTTTTTACTACGCCAATCCAGAGTCATGCATTCTTTCACCAGAATGCCAAAGCGCTTGCCAGACAGTTTAATTTGCCACTTTCTCAAGCCCAAGGCATAGTTCGCTCTTGCCAGCATTGTGCAGGGGCACCGGGGGGGTCAACCCACGTGGGGGGTCAACCCACGAGGGACAGAGGCTAATCAGGTGTGGCAAATGGACGTCACGCATGTTCCGCAGTTTGGCAGATGGCAGTACATGCACGTTTGCATAGATACTTTTTCACAATTCGTTTGGGCGACGGCGCAGAAAGGGGAGACTGCTTCCCACGTGGAGCAGCACCTCCTTTCCTGCATCGCGGCGATGGGCAAGCCGCGGCACGTGAAAACCGATAACGCCCCGTCCTACAGCTCCAGGCAGCTGGCGGCCTTCATGGCCACTTGGGATATTAAGCATACATTTGGCGTTCCTTACAATCCGCAGGGGCAAGCGATTGTGGAACGGGTCAATCGGACGCTCAAGTCCTATATTGACAAACAAACAGAAAGGGGGGAGCCACCAGCCCTCCCCAAGTCACAGGCTCAGGCACAGCATTGTCTGAATAAGGTATTGTTTACGTACAATCACCTTAATGTTTTTTCGGATTGCACGCCGCAGGAGAAGCACTTCCGCCGTTCGGAAGCTCTCCCGCGACCGATGGTCCGATACCGGGTGCCACCGGACCCTTCATGGAGGGGCCCGGCGCCGCTCATAACCTGGGGGAGAGGGTATGCTGCAGTTATGTCTCCTACAGGTGTCGTTTGGATTCCAGCTCGGTGTGTCAAGCCTCACTTGGAACCACATGGCGTGGACCCAGACCGACCCGAGTCCGGTCCCGGAGATGGAGGGCCTCACCCTGACCGACAAGACCCGTCGGAGGAGACGGCCACCGACAGCGCCGAAGATCACCTGGGGGATGATCAAGGTCCTTTGCAGTGAGGCCGAGGACGTCCTCCAACGCGAGGAGAAGGAGCCAACACCGGAGAACCTCACGGCTGCAATCTTCGCCCGAATTCACGCCAACACCATGGCAGCCATCATCATCCTGACCCTCTCCCTACTTGTGGGGGGAGGCGTTCAGGCCGCCCCGCTTGGGGCCAGCGGCTTGATACCAGACGGAGACCTTTCCGCCCGGATGCATTATAACTCATGGGAAAGGTTGGCGGGTCTCGTCAACCAGTCCGATTTTTGCCTGAAGCAGGACATTGGTTCTGCCTCAATTCTGAGCACCTGTCTCATCCCAGTGTGCCACACTCTAGATGCGCACGCTAGGGATGGCGACTGGCTGCTGAAGAGGATTTTCGGACCGCACCTCCCTGCGAGTTTTGCAGCCTACGCTCACTGGGGGGGATTGCGGCTCACCATGACTTTGCCGGCTGACGCAGCCACTCTTCACACTCCGCGAGTGGCGGCCAGCCCGAACTCTACTTGTGCTCGAATGGTCGGCTGCGCTGCAGTCGGCCGAACTCAGCGCCGCTGCCTCGATACCGGCAGCAGCAACTGGACTTGTGATAAACCAGAGACACTTGGTTCAATGTATGCTCATGTTACCCTGCCTTTGGGTTGGTTCTTTACATGTAATCAGTATACTTTTAACTACATTCCCGCAAATGTATCAGATTCCACATGTTGCATAAGTTGTTTGACACTGTTACTCCCTACTAAGGATATGATCACCCCAAGCACAATTGTTTCCAATGTTTCAGCACCCATAAGGCACACTCGTACCACCCAGTTAGACAGCTCATGTGATAGCACCTTTAGAGTTTTGAGTCCAGCCGAATATGTCTCGCTGGCAGTCAGCATAGTCGGCGTGCCAGCCTTAGCCGTCGGCAATGCTCGGAGGATTAGTCGATTGGCTTGCGGATTAGCTAAAGCCATCAACCACACCTCCTCGGCGATCGCGCTGCTCAACCAGGAGCAGGCGGAGCTTCGCCATGCCATACTTGACAATAGAGCGGCTATAGACTACCTCTTAATGCTACATCATTTGGGTTGCGAATCCTTCCATGGTATGTGTTGTTTCATCACATTATTTAATGCCCAACCCCAGGAAGAGCACTGGCAGAGACAAAATCTTGCCCTTTTACTGATATTTTAGTAGTCTAGTAAAGATAATACCTAAGCCTTGTTATGGATATCTTTTGAGTTCTTCTTCAAAAAAATGAACAAAAGTGGGGATTTGGCTAACTCTGTAATGCACCTGGTATCCTTTAAAAATGAACAAAACATGGCAAAGCAAAATAAAGGGGTTAGTGTGGAAGTATACTAGAACAGAGTGTGTTGAAGGAAACTAAGGAAATGTAGAAACTGGCTGGATGGTTTAGTGCAGGAGTTCTCAACCTTTTTAAGCAGAGTGCAGAATCACGCTCCCTCAGACAGCTTTGGGGGCCAGACAGCCATGTTGCCTTTCCTCCACCACATGGCACTTCCTGGTGTGGTGGAGGGGGTGAGGGGCCATATGAAATGGTGCTGCATCCGGCCCATGGGCCACAGGATGAGAATCCCTGGCTTAGTGAGTCGGGTACCTGGCTGTAGAATCACAAAACAATAGTTCAATTCCACATTGCCTCCTGGAGGAACAACCAGCCCATGTAGCAAGCTGCTCAGCCCCAGAGTACTTGCAGAAGTCAGGAAGCACTTTTGAGTACTCTATACCTGGGAAATGTCCCCACAAGTCTGAATTAATTGATAACAGGTAATTATTGTCCCATACACGCATATACCCAGTTCTACTGAGTTCTTCTGGTTTATTCACAGAATTTTAGCAGCATTTAGATCATACCTGTCAAGTATCCCAGATTGGCCGGGATTTCCTGTATGTGTTCCGCTGCCTCTATAACCCATTTCCTGGAAACTTACTGTGCATGCGTGGCCGGTTCCCGGATTAGCAAAACAATGACTTGACGGGTATGATTCAGATGTCACCGAGTTTCATCTGCATTTCCCAAATACTGTACCTCTTTCATATCCCCCCTTTTTTTTCTTTACATAAAATGTTTATAAAGCCACAAAGACACAATTGTTGCAAAATATAATTTTGATACTGTCCCTGTAAGCTTTCCTCCAATTCTCAGAAGTAGCCTGTGGTTAAGAACGGAGTGTTGAACTCCTGTAAATAAAAGATATGTACACAGAGGGAGATCATGACCCTCTGGCTCTTTGTCAAAATGTACAATCTAGTTTGCCATTTCACAACAGTAGAAAGTAAGCTAGGCAGAAGGATTGTATTTATTGGCTGAAACTGGTCTTTCTTCTCCTTTGGGTCAATACCACAATGAAAGGTAATGAATGTAAATTATGTCACTGATTAACTTTCTCTGACATAACACATATTCCCACTAGCCAGAATCATACTGGGTTTGCAAAGAGTAAACAAACAAACAAAGTAATTGTATGCTCAGACAAACCCAGTTCATGTCTTCAGTCGTGCACTTGGTTGCTTGTTACAGACATGTTACAGAAAATCAAAAAATTGTGAAAACTACTTGTGAAATTGCTTTATATGTTTAGTGTTTTGCAGTACTGTTCTGACTAACATATGTTAATCACTCTCTTGCCTAATGCAACTCTTTCCCCATCATCCAAATCAGGGGTGCCCAAACTACAGCCCAGGGGCTGGATCAAGCCCCTGACACCAAATCATCTGGCCCACAAAGCCCTCATCCACCCCAGGCTGTAGTGACCAGTCCCCTGAAACACATGACTGGCCCGGAAAAGTTTGGGCAGCCCTGTTCCAAATACAGTTGGAGTTAAGAGAACAGCCTGAGAAAGTGATACTACTAACAATTTTGTAACTGCCTTGAAACTAGAATCAAAGACATTCCCCTAAACCAAAGAAATCTGGGGTTATAGTGGTACCAACTGAAGAGTGAATACTTAGGCGGCATATAGGGATCAACCATCCAAAAATCACTGGAGCAATCACAGAGTACCTGGCCTACAGAGCAATTGCATTGTGTGATATGCTCATAGCCATTCTGTCCACTGTGTTCTTTGGAGATATTTTGCCTCATATATCAAAATTACTTGGTCATCTTAACTGTCTACTTCAAATCCCTTTCTATTCTGCTTCAAGTTAGCTGTTTCAGATGCCTTTGTACTCTGTCTGAAATTACATTTGGAAGTACCTCAGGAAGGAAATAGATCTATATCTGAGATTTAGTAGTATCTTTGCCTGAACTTGCTTTGAGATGTTGCAAGGGAAGCTAATTATTTTGTTCTATATCCCTCTCTTGGGTTTCCTTCTTTCCTCTTGCAAAAAAAACAAAACAAAACAAAAACAAGACAAAGCCAGGGTAGTGAATTGGTTCCCCACTGAGTGCTTGCCTCTAGAATTAGAGTTTCTTCACTTACAGGGCCTATTCAATAGATAAGGAGACCATTTTGTGCATTAGAATAGCTTTATTCCAGAACTATATTTTCTAACCTGACTCCCTAAAGGGGCCAAGGGCTACAGGCGGATGACTCCCTTTAGGTGGGGTGGTGGTTACCCTCAGTGGAGGAAATGCCACTGGAAACCATCATATTGGGCCAAACAGCAAAATGACCAGAGGAGGAACTCTGATTCCCAACCATCATGGGGGCGGAAGAGGCCATGCCAGATGGACTGGCTGTGAAGGTGCACCTTGTCCATATCCTCAAGGCTGTGGTGGTCCATTGCAGTTCCGGTGTTAAATCCTGCATATCGCGCACATGATGGCTCCGAGATCACAGTGTGTGGGTCACTTCATGGCAAGTTGGGATGCACCTTAAATTCATGCCAGTGACATTTTTCCTGCTTCAGGGGGAAAATACATTCTCTGATACAAGTTGCAGTTGTCTATTTCCTGTAAATCCTCAGACAATCTGCCCTGTTCTAATTTGTGCTATGTTTCTACATCAAGTTGTTTATCAGGAAGGACTGGGATGGCATATTAACATGAAAAATTTGCCAGTTTGTTTTCAGTTGAGCAACCATGGCTGGGGGCTTTTTGTCAGTGTTTCCTGAGACAGGATGTGAAGGTGACATGAAAATGAAAAGACAGAGTGATGATGTTAATAATTAAAAATTCTACAGTGTGCACCTGATTTCCTCTGTGTAATCTGTGCAGTTGAGTTCTTTTGAAAGCAGAAGGGGGGGGGGATTTAACAGAGATTAAAAGCAAAGTACAGTATTGTAATAAAGCGTGTTCCCCTAATCTTAGTTGTAAGGGCATGCCATAAATATCCAAGCCCTTCAAACTATAGTGTTGACTCAGAGGACCCTATTTGTTACAGAATCCTGCTTATCCACAGTGATTCCTACTGTTCACTAAGGCCTGCCTTCCCATGACCTTAACCACTAGGTGGGCCTAATTAATATCCTTAGTACTGATGTCTAGTGATGAGAAGCCTCTCTTGCTTCCAACAAGCTCCTAGGTGGGGTGGGAGATAGCAAGCACAGGTCTCGGTTTAGCTGACTTAGACCTTTCTGGACATACCCATGTTTCTCTGCGGCTGATCGCTGTTTAGGTGAGGAGAAAAGCAGGTGGGCTAAATTCAGGAACCTCTTTTCTGTGTTTCTCTGCTTTCCTTATTGGTGGTTGGCATTGTGTGATTGAAAGTGCAGTTATATCCAGTGGTGCATTAAAAAAAAATTACCACACTGTAGGTGTGGCCAGGGGGAAAGCCCTGCATTGCACCCGAATTAGGACTATTTTATTTCAAAACATGGATGGGCAGGGCCAGCCGGAATTTCTGCTACTGGTTCTGGCGAACTGGTGCGAACCTGCTGATGCTCATCACTGGTTATATTGTCAGGTGCATTCTGTCCTCAAGATACATCATCCAGAATTAAACGCAAGGGCCCTTATTGAGTGATGCGGGCAGATGACCTCTGAGAAAGACGTTCCTCCATATAACAAGGTCCTAAACTATTTAGGGCTTTGAAACTCATTGTTAATTTCTTATGCCTAATATGGAAGGGAATGGAAACATTACCTAGCATATGAATGTGGTGTGCATCATATGTCCCATGGGTGGAAAAACAGCTTCAGATAACAATTTTGGAAAGTGAGAGGTAGAAAAGGGTACACTCACATTGCTCTTCAACTTCAAACTGAAACCTCCTACCACTGATTATACATATTTTCTCCTTCTCTACTTCTCACAAGGCTATTTTGCATTAAAATGTTCAGGATAATGTTGCATGTGTCACAATGGCTAATGTTTAGTTAGTGGAAATGAAAAACAGCTGCTAATGATGGGAAGAAACCTCCTAGTCACCAGATCAGTGGGGTCCCCAGCTCTGATCAGCTCCTTGATTTCAGTTTGAAAGTCTTGAGAGCAACCACTAGTTTATATGACTGAGAATTCAGGGAAGGGAGACCTGATCCTTCAGAGTCATTCACTGATACATGATCACTTCCTTTCCTCTGCTTTTATTCAAGGAAAGCAAGGCACGATTGGGAGAGAGGTGTGGTGGGATTTTTGGCCGCCATGTGTTGTACTGCATAGCTTGTTGTGAAATGGAATTTATCAGCGAAAGTATTCTTGCCACAAAATGCTGCCATAGAGAATGTAAGCAAATACTTCTGAAAATTACAGGCTGGTTTGTCTGCAGCAAAGTGACTGTCTCCTCACTACTAAACTATTTGGAGATTGCTATTTAAACACAGCAAGCAGTTCATTATCATTTGTGTTTCTCTGTTGAGCTTTTACCCTTTTGTAAATCCACTTAAGTCCTGGATTGAGACATTCCCAAAGCTGCCAGGTCATTCCTGCTTATCTTTCCCATGACACCCTGCCTTCTAATCAACCCGGCAGAGCGTTTCCACATAAAGCAATTCTTCTAATTGAATGCCTGTATCCCTTCCTCATCCTCTGGCTCTGCTTTTGCAGGGAGCTATTTAGCATGGTTTAAACACAGACAGTATGACAGATGCATGGTGATTTTCTCAAGCAGAATGGAGTTTGGGACCATGGACTGAATGTTAAATGGACCATGCCTTAAACAGAAAAACAACCCAAACAGGCCTACTTGATTTATACTAATGCTTATTTTCTCTGTCTGGTCAAAGGTTTAGGTAATTCAAATAGTTTCCCAGGGCAACTTGACTGTGACAGACTTTAAAGAAGCGTCAAGGCATAAATTGAATTACAGTACGCTCAGCTTGTGGTTGCTAGGGAGACACCCAAGATTGAGAGAAAAGTTTCTGGTAAGTTATTGTGTGGGAGGGTGTATTTTTTAGGGAGGGGTGGGGGAGACTTTAAAATTAAAGCCTCAGGGAATTTTTCTGGGATAAAATTAAGGTTGGCATGACCTCTGATACCAGACCTAAGAGAAAAAATTTATATGAGGGAGCCTGTAGTAAGAAATATGATAAAGTCAGGTGAGGTAAAAAATAATGCAGTCTATGAGTTTTGAACATTATGGAGACCTTTAGTTTGGGAAACTGACTTTCTCCTGTCTCCCTTCTAGTACTCTGTGTCAACTCAAAATCAGGATGCTTTACAAGCAGAGTACATCCTCCATATACAGCTGTTCTGAGACTGTGCCATTTCAAACTACCGAATCTGGATTGCTGATCTGAATCTTTTTCCAAGGGAAAAATATCTTTTGTATCAACAATTAAGCACACAAGAACAGATAACTGGATGATTTCTCATGACATACTAACTATGCATGTGTCAATGCCTGCCTGCCTTTATGTGTGTGAGTGTGAGTGTGTGTGAGAGAATCTACTCTTGTCCCTAGCCTTACCTGCTTTGGTTGGTTATCCCACCCACCATCTGACCATACACTTGGCACCAGCTGCCATTTATGGGAACCTTGGTAGGTCTCACCAGTTCTCATAATTTTGTATATGCCTAGTTGGCCAGGCAGGGTTGGAGGCTATAAATGTAACCTCTATGGCAGTGTTGGCAAACTTATGGCAGTGTAACAGACGTGGCACGCAAAGCCCTTTCTGTGGGCACATGCACCATTCATGGGTAAGCCATGCTCCACCCCACCAGCACCAATGGCAGCACTGCTTCCACACCCACCCCTCTCACTCTACCAAGGGGGAGGTGAGAGGGGAGGCTGAAACTCTGCCTGAGAGGCAAGGGCAGGGATGAGGTGAGGTGACCAGACAACCCCAACACATCCTTCCTAGGAGATGAAGGAGGCATGCTGGCAACATCACATGGGTGTGTGTGCATGCACAGTGCCTGCCCATGTGCCTCCTCCTCCTTGGGCACTCGGTCTCTAAAAGGTTCACCATCACTGGCCTAGGATGTGTGGGTATGTTTGGGTTAATGCCCTCATGGCACAGTGGTTAAATTGCTGTACTACAGCCCAAAACTGCTGATGTTGTTAGTCCTGATGGGGAACCAGGTTGGCTCAGCCTTCCATTGTTCTGAGGTCATTAAAATGAGTACCCACATGTTGAGGGCAAGAAATGCTAATTACCTTGTGAATCAGAGTGCATTAAGTGCTATGGGGTGCCATATAAATATAACTGGTATTGCTAATAATGGCTTTAGCTTGGATAATTGTGGACCTTGAGCTGAATCCAGTTTGGAGGGGGAGGCCAGAATGATCTGGGGTCATCTTAAAGAATCTTAAAGAATCCCAGGTGGCAGATATGCACCCAAGTGGTTGAATACCCATGTGGTAACCATCTTCCTGCTGCTCCATAGTTGTCTTAGCAGATGGACTGAGGACAAGTTGTTGCAATGGCGGGCCGGAAGGAAGACGTGTGGAGGCAGCCGTGTGGTGAAGTCCAGCCCCGACCAGCATCTGGGGTACGTATTTATTACCCTGCCTAGGGGCTGGGACACATGCCTAGGGCACTCGTGTCACCCCTGCACAGAAGGCTTGTGTATGTGCCATTTCCCCATGAGTCCCGTGATTCCCATGACTGGGGGCTACTCTGTGGCTGCCTGGTGGTTAATGGACAACTCACACTAAATTGTCTTGGGTTGGCAAAACCCATTGTTCCTGCCCTAAACTCAGAGTCTATGTGTATTGACCCGGGCACCTAATCTTTGTCCCCTGTTTGCCCCGGCTTGCTTGCCCAACTCTATTTGCCCTCAGCCTAGGCTATTGTTCATCTTTAACTAGCCCGCTTATCTTCCCAATTTCCCCTCTAGCCGAGCCCGGTTGGTCCCCAGATCTGTTGACACCGAGCAAACCCCTGAGGAGAGGGGGTTTTTTTCCAATTATTCTTGCAGGCAACCCACATTTCCCCTTCCTTTATTATTTAAGTCAGCCTGGCTGAGGGCACGATAGATGTGGGGCATGACTTGTTTGGGCGTTAATGTTTCTCAGGGTCTTCATCATGGGGTGCACATTGACAGGAGTGATGGAATGCACTGCATGAAGCAGCAGAGCATAATCCCCACCACTACGATGCCATTGATGGCTTTGAGCGCTGTTTGCAACCACCCCCATGGCACCCAGGACCATAACTCGTCCCACCATGCCCAGTTGGTGTCTTCCTTGATGTGTTTGACTAAAGTGTCAAGCTCGGTGATTTGACTCTGGACTTTGCGAGAGTTGTCCATGAGGTTGAAACAACACATGTCCCCAGATGAATTCGCAGCCCAAATGGTGTAGAAGCAGCAGATAACCAATGGCTGCGCGGCTGTCTAAAACCGCTTGTCTTAGCTCAGCCTGCTCTCAGTTTAGCATGGCAATGGCTGATGAAGTTTGGCTAGTCTGCACTCCAGTTGGCTGATTCTGCACGCATTACCCATTGCTAGTCCGGGCACCCATATGATACTGGCAGCTAGGGACACATACTCTGCTTTGCTAAGTATGGAGATATCGCTATCGCATGTCTCATCTAACTGGACCACCCGTTTGGGCCGTGCTGGGTTTGGTGTTACCGGCTTTGGGGTTACCATATCCATTTCGGGTAGTACCAGGGTTAAACAACTCACACAACAGTATGAGTCCGACACATTAGCAGGTATATAGTTCCAAGTCCATTGGTTACAAGTGAAAAACCATCCTGAAGGCAGAATAATATGAGCATACACATAACTGATTGTCTCTGGTGGGTCACATTTCCAAGTCTCTTTCCCGGGGCTCAGGCAATGATGGTGCGGACTTTTGGCTGTGGAGCAGCCCGTCATTCTGGCACAGGGGCTGTTTTAGCTGATGGCCACCTGGGGGGTGTAAAGGGTGACTGCATCAGCTGGCAAAGTCATTGTTACCTGAGTACCCCAGTTTGCGTAAGTCGCGTAAGTGATCTTGTGATAGTGGCCAAATGCGCACAACCATTCAATGTCCCCGACCTGCTCTCTCAGCACTCGGCACACCGGGATCAGGCATGTACTTAAGAGAGAAGCAGTGTCCGTGGTTTGTTGTAAGCAAAAGTCAGATTGGTTGACAAGTCTGGCTAATTTCTCCCAAATGTTATATTGGAGTCTGGCAGTCAGATCCCCGCCAGATGACCATCAAGGAATTGTAGGTGATTTGAGCTAGCACTGCGACCACCATGTTTTGTGGGGTGGGCTCAGTGTTTTGCTCCCTTAGAATGGACAGAGCGTCATCACACAGGGTCTTGACCATCCCCCAGGTCACTCTCAACTCTGGTGTCTGCCGGGGTTGTCTGCTCCATCTGGGTATTCTCATCAGGTTCACTCCCTCCATCTTGGGCAGCGGATCCAGGGTCACTCTGGTCCATGCCATGCTGCTCAAAATGCGGTTTCACACAGTGACTCAGAATCCAGACCGGGCCTGTGGGGGACATAATCGATGCATACCCTCTCCCCCAGGTTATGAGTGGTGCCAGACCCCTCCAAGAGGGGTCTGGTGGCACCCTGAATCGGACTATTGGTCGTGGAAGGGTCTCCTGTCACCTGAAATGCTTCTCCTGAGGAGTGCAGTCAGAAAAAATATTGAGGTGGCCGTAGGTGAATAATACTTTGTGTAGGCATTGTTGCGCCTGACCCTGGCTTTACAGGGGGACTATCTCCACCCTTTCTGTTTGTTTTTCAATGTAGAACTTTAATGTCTGGTTCACCCACTCGACAATGGCTTGTCCCTGGGGGTTGTATGGGATTCCAAATGTGTGTTTCACGTCCCAAGTTGCTAGAAATGATGCTAGCTGTTTGGAACTATAAGCAGGTGCATTGTCAGTTTTCAAGAGGTCTGGTTTGCCCATGACTGTGAAGCATGTCAAAAGGTGGTGCTCTACGTGAGTAGCAACTTCTCCCTTCTGGGCCATGGCCCAGGCGAACTGCAAAAAAGTGTCAATGGAGACGTGCATATACTGCCGTCTCCCAAACTGTGGGATGTGCGTGACGTCCATCTGCCAAACCTGGTTAGCTCCCGCCCCTCGTGGGTGGTCTCCCACAAGTCCCCCCCGGCACTCCTGCGCATTGTGGGCAGGAGCCCACTATTCCTTGTGCTTGTGACAGTGGCAGATTAAACTGCCGTGCCAAAGCCTTGGCGTTTTGATGAAAGAATGCATGGCTTTGGATTGGGGTCATAAAGACGCCTGTGATCAATTTCTGGTGGGTTTCTCTAGCAGCCGTATTGGCTCTGCTGTTCCCCATGGAGATGGGGCCAGGCAACTCCTGGTGACTACCAATGTGGGTGACATACAGGAGCTCCCTGCGGTGCCGTAAGTGGAATTGCATGGTTAAAAATAGGCTTAACAGATTTTTGTCTATGGCAGGAGTAATGTAGGCTCCCGGTAGACTGTGGATCAAATTCCTAACATACTGGCTGGCTGTGGTGATGTTTAATGGTTCCCTGGCAAACGTTTTTAAAGTGAGATTCGTTGCTGCCAGTTCCGCTCTCTGTGCTGATTTCTGCGGAAGTGTCAGCAGCGTTTTCCAGACTTTTTCTTTGTGCCAAGTGAGAACTCCGTACACCTGCCCCCCCCCATCGGTGAACACCGTCTTGGCTTCCTGAATGGGAGTCATGGACAGCATGCCCTGCAGTCTGATTGTCTGGGTCTGAAGTGAGACTAGTTTGGGGTCCTTAAGCAAATGATATGCCAGGTTCCCGGTGAATCCTTCTAATGCTATGGACAGGGTGTCTCCCAGTTGCATTAGTTGCTGTGTCTGCTCTTTATTGAATGGCACGACTATTTTGGCCAAGTTGTACCCTGAAATGTCCCTTGCTCTTAACCTTCCTTTATGGATCACTGTGGCTACCAACTCCTCCAGGGGAATGATGTTCCTGGATGAGGTGTTCGGTAGATACACCCACTCCACAATTTTGCCCCCCCCATTCAAGTCTATGCCTAGTGCTCCCATGAACATGGTCCCTGTTCCGATGACATACAGATTTAATATGAAGACGTGTAGTCCCTCGCTGATCCTGTCGACCCGCCGATGGCTAAGAATGCTGTTCACTGCCTCTAACGTTTGCTTAGCCTCTCGCAGAATTTTTATCCGGTCGGCTGGTTGTTTCCCCTGGTTTAACAGCACGAAGAGCAGTTTCAAAAGGTTTGTGTCTATTTTAAAATATGGTCTCGCCCAATTAATGTTCCTAAAATCTGCTGTAGCTCTAAGAGCGTGACTGTGTCCTTAATGTTGATCCTGGGCAGCACTGGAGCTGCGAAGGATCGAAGCAACCGGTGCCCTATATATGAATAGGGTTCGGTTCTCTGCACTTTCTCAGGAGCTACGACTAATCCTTTGTCCCCAAGCGTGCTCTGAAGGTTTTGAAACACATTATTGTCTAATTTTGGCGTTGTGATCAGTATGTCATCCATGAAATGGCAAACTAGGACTTTGGGGTACAGGTTCCGGAACCCCGCCAAGGCCTCGTGGACATAGATCTGGCACAGGGTTGGCGAGTTGAGCATTCCCTGTTGCAAATACTTCCACGCTAACCTTTGGGTGGGTTCCTTATAGTTAGTGACTGGCACTGTAAACGCAAATCTTTCCCTGTTCCTAGGGTCTAAAGGGATTGTGTAAAAACAGTCCTTTAAGTCTAAGATCAAGATCTCCCACCATTTGGGGGTCATATTTGGATTGGGGGTACCGCATTGAAGCGGTCCCATGGACTGGATGCATTTGTTAATTTCCCTTAAATCGTAAAGAATTCGCCACTTTCTGGACTTCTTTTTAATGACAAAAATCGGTGAATTCCAGGGACTGGTGGATGGCTCTATGTGCCCTGAGTCTAGCTGCTCTTTAATGAGCTGCTTTAAAGCCTCTAATTTCTGCCCAACTATCGGCCATTGTTCCACCCATACCGGCTCATTGGTTAACCATTTGAGTGGCAGGGCCATTACCCGAAAGTTAGGGTGGCACGATACTGCTGTAGATATGCTAAATGATTTTTCCCTGGGACAGATGGTTGAAGACCCAACTAGAGGTACAAGAATCCTTGACTTGATCCTGAGTAATACTCAGGATCTGGTGCAAGATGTTAATGTGACTGATCCAATAGGGAACAGTGACCACAACTCAATTATGTTTAACTTGATCATAGACTGCAAGTCACTGATAAAATCTAACACAGAGACCTTAAATTTCCCAAAGATGAGGAAACTAGTAAAAAAGAAGCTGAAAGGGAAAATTGAGAGAGTCCAAACACTCCAAGAAGCATGGAGGCTGTTTACAAAAACAATAACAGAGGCCCAATTGGAATGCATACAAAAGGAAAAAGGGCACTACCAGGTCCAAGAGGACTCCGATATGGCTTACAGGAGCTGTTCGGGAAGCGATTAAGAGCAAGAAAAGCTCATTTAGAAGATGGAAGGCTTGTCCGAATGAGGACAGCAGGCAGAAACATAAATCCTGGCAGAACAAATGCAAGGCAACAATCAGGAAAGCAAAGCAAGACTTTGAGGAGCGTATAGCTAAAAATACTCAGAGAAATAACAAAGACTTCTTTAAGTACATTAAAAGTAAGAACCCAACTAGGAGGGCCATTGGACCATTAGATGACAATGGAAGGCAAGGGATTATTAAAGAGGAAACAGAGATTGCAGAGAGACTCAATGAATTCTTTGCTTCAGTATTCACAGAAGAAGACAGAGACCACATGCCCAAAACAGAGCCTATCTTCGTAGGGAGGGAAAGCGAAGATTTAAGCCAGATAGAAATAACCAGGGAGGAGGTCCTTGCAGGTCTTGTTAAGCTAAACACTAACAAATCACCAGGACCAGATGGCATCCATCCACGAGTTCTCAGGGAACTTAAAGAGTAAATTGCTGATCTCCTAGCCAAAATATATAATCTTTCCCTCAAATCAGGCTTTGTGCCTGATGACTGGAAGGTAGCGAACGTAACACCAATTTTCAAAAAAGGATCCAGGGGTGATCCAGGAAATTACTGACCTGTCAGTTTGACATGTGTCCCAGGTAAAGTGATGGAAACCATCCTAAAAGATAGAATTAATAGGCACATAGAAGAGAAGGCGCTGCTAAAGGAGAGCCAACATGGCTTTTACAAGGGCAAATCATGCCTCACTAATCTGTTGGAATTTTTTGAGAGTGTCAACAAGCATGTGGATAAGGGGGATTATTATTATTATTATTATTATTATTATTATTATTATATTTACATTTCTATACCGCTTCACTTCCCTTAAGAGAACTCAGAGCGGTTTACAGCATGTAAAATAAGTAAGAAATACAATCCAAAATACAGAAACAGTATACAAATCAGATTCAGACAAAATACAAAATCACAATTATAAAATAGTCAATTAATTACATCAAAAAGTACACAATATAAAAAATTCCAAACATCAAATACAAATCATCACAGAGTAACAATATCAAAAATGTACCCCGCACAGTCCTTCTGGTCCTTCCAGAGGGGAATGGGACAAAAACGTGCACCAGTCCTGGAGCTCCTAGTCGACCGGCCTCCTTACCTCCACCGAGGCCAAGACCATGAGCGACGATGATGGCAAGTCCAGCTGGCCGGAGCGGCGATGGGCTTCAGCATGATGTGACGGCCCACAGCTGTGGCAATGGTCCTTGGGGCGGCGGTGATTGCTCCCTCAGCTGTCCTTACTCCCCGCCGACCCGGGGGGAGGAATGCGAAACTCCAGCATCCAGTGTTGGGGTGGGGGCGGCGGCAGCGCTTTTGAGGGCGCAGTCCACCCCCAGCTGTTCTGACTCCCCGCCGACCGGCCGGGCCGGGGGGAGGAGCGCGGAGCTCCAGAGTCCGGCGTCCGGTGCTGGGGTGGGGGCGACGGCAGCGCTTTTGAGGGCGCAGTCCACCCCCAGCTGTTCTCACTCCCCGCCGACCGGCCGGGCCGGGGGGAGGAGCGCGGAGCTCCAGAGTCCGGCGTCCGGTGCTGGGGTGGGTGCGGCGGCAGCGCTTTTGAGGGCGCAGTCCACCCCCAGCTGCTCTCACTCCCCGCCGACTGGCCGGGCCGGGGGGAGGAGCGCGGAGCTCCAGAGTCCGGCGTCCGGTGCTGGGGTGGGGGCGGCGGCAGCGCTTTTGAGGGCGCAGTCCACCCCCAGCTGCTCTCACTCCCCGCCGACCGGCCGGGCCGGGGGGAGGAGCGCGGAGCTCCAGAGTCCGGCTTCCGGTGCTGGGGTGGGGGCGGCGGCAGCGCTTTTGAGGGCGCAGTCCACCCCCAGCTGCTCTCACTCCCCGCCGACCGGCCGGGCCGGGGGGAGGAGCGCGGAGCTCCAGAGTCCGGCGTCCGGTGCTGGGGTGGGGGCGGCGGCAGCGCTTTTGAGGGATCCAGTTGACATTGTTTATCTGGACTTTCAGAAGGCTTTTGACAAGGTCCCACACCAAAGGCTCTTGAATAAACTTACCAGTCATGGAATAATGGGACAGGTCTTGTCCTGGATCAGCAACTGGCTAAGGGACAGGAAACAGAGGGTAGGACTAAATGGACATTTCTCCAAGTGGAGGGAAGTAAAGAGTGGGGTCCCCCAAGGTTCACTACTGGGACCCCTGCTTTTCAACCTTTTCATAAATGATCTATAAGTAGGAGTAAAAAGCAAGGTAGCCAAATTTGCTGACGACACTAAATTATACAGGGTAGTGAAAACTGTGAGAGATTGTGAGGAGCTCCAGAGGGATCTCTTGACACTGGGGGAGTGGGCAAAATAGTGGCAAATGAGCTTCAACATTAGTAAGTGCAGAGTGATGCATGTTGGGGCAAAAAAAAAACCAATTGCATTTATAAACTGATGGGGTCTGAACTCTCTGCGACAAACCCGGAAAGGGACCTTGGTGTCCTGGTGGACAACTCAATGAAGGTGTCAACCCAGTGTGCCTCAGCAGTGAAAAAAGCAAACTCAATGCTAGGGATCATTAGGAAGGATATAGAAAATAAGTCAGCAAGTGTCATTTTGCCTCTTTATAAATCTATGGTGAGGCCCCATCTGGAATACTGTGTATAGTTCTGGTCGCCATACCTCCAGAAGGATTTTATGGAGTTGGAGAAAGTGCAGAGGAGGGCAACCAGAATGATTAGGGGACTGGAACACCTTCCTTACCATCTGAGGCTGCAACGGTTGGGCCTTTTCACTCTTGAACGACGGCGTCTAAGAGGTGACCTGATTGAAGTTTATAAAATCATGCACGGTGTGGACAAAGTAGATAAGGAAAAACTGTTTTCCCTATCGCACAACACTCGAACTAGGGGATACTCCATGAAACTTTTGGGTACTAGTTCTCAAACAAATAAGAGAAAGTACTTTTTCACCCAGAGGATTATTGGTCTATGGAACTTCCTGCCAGAAGAAGTGGTGACAGCTGTCAGTCTTGACAGCTTTAAGAAAGGATTAGACAAGTTCATGGAGGACAAGGGTATCAATTGCTATAATTATGGATACTTAAGGACAACCTCGGGGTTGGAGAGATAAGCAGGATATCTCTCAATGCCATTTCCAGGGAATCCTAAGCAGGTGAAGGCATCTCCTTGGGAATACCCTGAAGGAAATGGTGAGCCACTGTGTGAGACAGAATGCTGGACTGGATGGGCTGTGGCCTGTTCCAGCAAGGCTGTTCTTATGTTCTTATGCTGTAGAATGTCCCTCCCCCAAAGATTGACGGGCACATCTAAAACGTGTAGGCGTATTACCGCTGTACCGTCGGCTCCCGGGATAGTGACTTCTACCCAATCTCGGCTTCTATAGGCTTCCTGGATTCCTCCTACCCCCCACACATCCGAAACTGCTTCGATTGCCCACTCATTGGGCCATAATTTCTTGCTAATCACCATCACATCAGCGCCCATGTCCAGAAGGCCATCAAAAGGCTTTCCGTTCAAAAACGCCTGAATGATAGGTCACTGTTTCCACTCTATGGTCTGTTTCACTGTCGCTATGATCTGGTATCCTTCTACTGTCCCTTCCTTTTTCTGGCGGTCTGTTGACCCAAATCCTGAATCTCCTCTGATTACCTCCTTGCCCCCATCTGGCAAATAATATGGAACTATAATCAATTGTGCTACTGAGTCCCCTTTGTCTGGGGTAGGTGTGTCCACACCTGGACTTTGATGATGCCCTTGCCAGTGGCGGGTACCTTGAGGTATGCCTTGAAGGCAACCTCTGAAGCCAGCTGGAGTGTGGGTGCTGGCAGGACGGACTGAGTTTGGATGGTATCAAACTGTCCTGAGCCATATAACTGTTCAGGAATTACTGCTCCTCCCATCCGGGCAGCCCTACCCGCACTTCTAACCTATACTCACTGTCCCACAGTAGATACTGGCTGGGGTTCAGCATCATCCTCATCGTGACTTTCCAGTCATGAGGGATGAGCATGGTAGATTCCCACAGCTGTTGTAGCATGCCCCTTGTGAATCTGCTCTGGAGTCCTGTGTCTGTGATTGCTTTGCAGATCTCCGCAAGCAGCTTGTATGGGATGGACATGTAATGATTGCCCGTGATTGCGTCCATCTCTAAGCAGACTTGGCACAGTATCTGGAGCTCGGCCAGTTCTGCGGCCGGCAATTCCCCCTTGCGCAGTTCCTCCTCGACCATCAATTGGAAAGGACTCTTGGTGACCTGGAAACGCCTGCGCTTCCTAGGCTCCTGCCCACCCCTGCAGCTTCTGCAGCAGCCACAGAAGGGGAGTCCTCCAAGCCCCCATGTCTGAACTGGATGGTCGGGTAGAGACGCGCTGGGGCTGATGGTTCCACATAAGCTGGGGGCTTTTCAGTCTCTACCCGGGCTGCACTCATGGCTGCAATTACTTTTTTTATTATTAATATTTTATTCAAACTAAATATTCAACAAGACAGATAAAAACATAAACAGAGAACAAGAAGAAAGAAAAAAGGGAAAAAACATAATCAAACATTAAAAAATACATAGCAAACTCCAACACTCCTAAAAAATACTAAAATACTGGTAGAGATGTATACACCCCCTTTAAATTATTCATAAAATTAGATAATATTAAATCGTCTTTGATCAATTTAACATTTTAAAGTATGTAAATATTTTTGACGCTTCTACTTTATTACTACTATCTTATCCAATTACAACTAACCGTCCCAAGCTCTACCAGTATTATTTTGCTTATTACCATTTTATTAAGACACATAATACCTTTGTGCTATTTACATTTGTCCATGAGGCTGAAAACACCAATATTTATACATTTGGATTCCAAGAAACTAATTGATCGATTCCTGGCGCACGTCTATTCCTTTTCTCAATTGCATATGTTATAAAGTCCTTCCAAATTGCGAAAAAAATATTCTCTTTAACTAATCCTTTTTTTACCATTCATTTCCCAAGTTAATTTGTCATTCAGGGCCATTACCCACATCTCTTTATACCATTCCTTGATTTCAGGAGCAATTTCACCTTTCCATTTTCGAGCAATACTCTGCCTTGCAGTTGATATCATAATTGAAACAAGATCTTTTCTATGCATGTCAATATTTAAATGTTCAATTTCAGTTAACAGTGCCATACGAGCTCCTAAATTAAAATTACCATCAATTATAGCCTTGATTTCACTTTCTACTGCTATCCAAAAAAAATTAATCACATTGCAATCCCACCACATATGTGTCTAGGTACCCAACTCTTTTTTACATCTCCAACACTTTAACGAATTTGATTTACAGTAATACCTCATACAAAGTCCGCTTCATACAACATCGCCTAATTCCTTGAAAAAAGTTGCCTCATACAAAGATGCGACTTTGTATGAGGCATTGGGTTTTTCCCAGGTTGCATTGTGCCTGGAGAGTATAAAAGGCAGGACACATGTGTGCATTGCTCTTGTGGGTTTTGCATGAGGCAAAGAGTGTTTAGGAGTGTTTTTGAGTGCGATTTTGGATTTTTTTGAATTTCTTCATCAGAATTTTTAGAAGCATTCCTGGGATTTTTGCAGCATTCTTCAGGTTCTTGGACAATCAGGGTTGTTTGACATGTTTTTGTAATGTTTTTAGCCTTTAGACAATGATTTCTTAAAGTTCTGTCAGTTTCCTTGACTTTGCCGTGAAGTCTGTGCTGTTACAGTACAATGTATCTCTATGGAAACGACGTTGTATGAGGCATCGCGGCTAGGATTTTTCATGCCTCATACAAAGTCCAAATCTGTATAAAGTCCAAACTTGTGGAACCAAGTTTGGACATTGTATGAGGTATCACTGTATCTATTTGATGAAGGCGAATAGGGGTTAAGTACCATTTCCATAGTATTTTGAAATTATGTTCCTTAACCCTCACAGATAATGTCTTCATAATTCTTTTACTCCATAATCTTTTCCAATTATCTTTATTTATTTCCATTTTTAAATCCTGATCCCAAATTGTCCGTAATACTTCTTGTGATTTATCATCTGAATTTAGCAGTTTATACAGTTTACCTACTAATCCCTTGAAATTTATTGCTCAAGACCTTAAATTACTCAATAAATCCTCAAATTTTGTATTTTTTCTGTTCAGATCATCATCTGCTTTATACCTTTTATTCCAATTATCTACAGAAATAATTTGGAGCCAATTTAATTTTAATTGTTTATATAAGTCTAATTTTTTCTTTCTATCTTTGCAAACCCTAATCCAGTCCTTCAGTTTTGACACACCATTATTATTAATAACATCTTCTATACTTCTACAAATTCTTATCGGGAAATTTTTAAAGTCTTTTAGTTCTATAATAGGCGAAATACTAGGGGCTAACTTCCTTTTCACATCATGCCATGTTTTCATTGTTGCCTTTAACAACTTATTTACAGAGCTAATAACTACTCTATTTTTATCTTAAAAAGCTGCTCTACCTATTTCTTTTAATTTATCCATTTCAAAACCTTCCCATATTACTTCTTTTTTTGCTATCAATTTACACATATTTCTTATCTGAAATGCTTTATAATAATTTTTGATGTTAGGGAGTCCTAATCCACCCTCCTACTGATTCAGATACCATAAACCTTTTGTAATTCTAGACTTCTTAACTCCATTACAATATTTATTAATCAAATTTTGAAATATCTTCATATTATTTTATTTTATTTATTTCAATTTTTATGCTGCCCACTCAGGTAAAACCCAACTCAGGGTGGCGTACAACAGTTAAAAACATATAAAAACATGTTAAAACACCCTCATCCTCCCATTCGTCCACCCTCATTACTTCCACCCCATTTAAAACCAAACTAAAAGCTAAGAAAGAAGGGGAGAAATGCAAAGACACAGAAGGAGGACACAACTGGGCTAGTTGGGGATGAGCCAGCAGGCCGGGGCCGTATTCCCATTAGGGCCCCACACCTGCCCCGCCAGCCAGGTCTTTCAAACCTTTCCTGAAAGGCAGCAATTCTGTCTGTAGCCTCAATTCTGTTGGCAGGAGGTTCCATAGGGCTGGAGTGGACACGGAGAAGGCCCTCCTCCGTGTGCCAAAGAGGCGAGCCCCTCTAGCTGAAGGGACAAATAGGGAGTCCCTCCGGTCCGCTCTGGCTGGATGGGCAGCCACTCTTGGGACAATGGGGTCTCTCAGGTAACCTGGCCCACTGCCATATAGGGCTTTAAAGGTCAAAACCAGCACCTTGAATTGCACCCAGAGGCAAACTGGCAATCAGTGCAGCTCCCGGAGTAGTGGGGGAGGCATAGGTGTACCGCCCACACCCCATCACCACCCAAGCAGCCACATTCTGTACCAGCTGTAGCCTCCAAATGGTCATCAAGGGCAGCCCCATGTAGAGTGCATTGCAGTAATCTAATCTGGAGGTGAGCAGAGCATGAGTGACCATGAGTAAGGAGTCCCAGTCCAGGAGCGGGCGCAACTGGTGAATTACTCTAAGTTGAGCAAAAGCCCTCCTGGCCACAGCTGCTACCTGTTCTTCCATCAGCAGCCGTGAATCCAAGAGGACACCCAAGTTGCACACCGGGTCTGTCTGGGACAGAACTGCCCCATCCAAGACCAGAGATATCCTTTACTTTCAATTGAATCGGTAGGCTATCAAATAAAAATAATAATTTATGGTAGTAGTTTCATCTTAGCCAGGGCTACTCTTCCAAACCACGACAAGTTTATTTTATTATATTTTTGTATCAATACTTTAAACTCTTTAACCAATTTATCATAGTTTAATTTTTTAACATTTTCAAATTTACCCGAAATATTTATTCCTAAGTATCTAACATGCTCTTTTATTTGAATTTTATACTTATTTTTAACCTTTATTGCATCTTTATTAACAGCTGCAATTACTTGCCTGCATTTGCTCCAAGCCCCTATGATTTTTGCGGGCGCTCGGGGTTCCTCCCTTAAATACTTCCCTACTCTGTCCCATACCTCTGAATCCATCGTGCCTGCTTCTGGGTAGAACAGACAGTGTTCTCCCATGTACACCACTAATTCTGTCAGGGCTTTCTTACTCAACCCTATCTGATGCTGCCTGGCCAGGTCTTTGAGCTTCCTCACATGAGCTTGCTGCCTAACGGATGAATTATGCTCCCCCATGCATGCCCCCATACTACCTGAGGGGGTCCCCAAAGTTGCCTCCGCAAGTCGGTGCACCTGGTGGTAATAAGTGCGGGGTGGATGGTGCACAGGACGATGTCCATCGGGTTTGGTCAATTGGTCAGGATCGCGGCAACGGCTCTCTGCCGCGGGCTTCTGGTATGCCACTGCTGCTCAGGATCGTGGCTCTCCCCTGGCTTTGGAATGCATCCATTCCAGTGGCGTGGGGTCTGCCAGGCTTATGGCTGCATCTTGCTTCCCTTCTTTCCGACCGTGGCTTCAGATTGCGTTGGCTTATCATGTCGGGGTCACCAGATGTTGCAATGGTGGGCCAGAAGGCAGACGCGTGGAGGCAGCCGTGTGGCAAAGTCCAGCCCCGACCAGAGTCGGGGGTACGTATTTATTACCCTGCCTAGGGGCTGGGACACGTGCCTAGGGCACTCGTGTCACCCCTGCACAGAAGGCTTGTGTACATGCCATTTCCCCATGAGTCCCGTGATTCCCATGACTGGCGGCTACTCTGTGGCTGCCTGGTGGTTAATGGACAACTCACACTAAATTGCCTTGGGTTGGCAAAACCCATTGTTCCTGCCCTAAACCCGGAGTCTATGTGTATTGACCCAGGCACCTAATCTTTGTCCCCTGTTTGCCCCGGCTTGCTTGCCCAACTCTGTTTGCCCTCAGCCTGGGCTATTGTTCATCTTTAACTAGCCCGCTTATCTTCCCAATTTCCCCTCCAGCCAAGCCCGGTTGGTCCCCAGATCTATTGACACCAAGCACACCCCTGAGGAGAGGTTTAATTGCCAATTATTCTTGCGGGCAACCCACACAAATTCACAAACTATAGGTGGGTCATCCAATGCCTAGATCCATTGCTCTCTGTTGCAAAAAGGGTTGCTCAACTGTAAGTAACAAATTTTAGCCAATTTTTATTCCACGTGAATAATAGTGTTACTGTATGTGTTTCACTTGCCTTTTGCCTCTTCTACCTTGCATGCTGCTGGGACTACAAATTTTTTTTTAACACAGATGTGTTTTTTTTTCTAAACAATGTCTTCGACCTACTTAAGAGCAGCATAGGGTGTGTGAATGGAGAGAAAAACCTGACCCATGCAGCTTTACATGTGGCTGCTCATTTATACTGGGTTGTTTTTGCTGACTGGTGCTGCGTGAGCACAGTACACTGTGCTAGTACATTAATAGTGTATGTTAGGACCTCATTTAAGCATAGGCATAAATTAGGGATGTAAATATTATTCATTTATTCTTGCAGGAGAAAATTTTAAAAATGCAACATTGCTTTCTTTATAGGACAAGATAATTTTCTCATAATCTTTGCATTTAGGGACTCTATTTTTTAAAATAAGAAATCATTTTTGTGGATATATTTTTTTTGCTGAAAATCTTATAGTATGTGCAAAATCCTTGATCAGAATCTTACTGGGGAAAAATTGTGTCCATATGTGTGTCCATTCCGAGCCTGTTTGCACATTGGATGTGATATCCATTGTGCACCAGATATCATTGCCAGGGATTTCCCCCTTTTTTTCTTTTACTTACAATAAAGTTTGCATTTTTTTTTTGCAAAGATAGAGATTTTTTTAAACTAAAATACAGACTTTTTCTATACAGAACACAATTTTCCATGCACCTTCCCATTTTTCCTAGTGCTGCTACTGACAAAAATAGTACTGATCTTTTGCTCCCATGCAAAAGAGTGAGATCCCATCTCTGCCCCAGCTCCTGCCAACCTAGCAGTATGAAAGCAAGAAATTGCAAGTAGATAAATAGGGACCACTTTGGTGGGAAGGTAAACAGCATTCCGTGCTTTAGTGTCTTGCACGGAAGACAAAGAAGGAGCCGCAGTGGGGGCTAAAACACAGGTTTATTTCATGATGGTCAGGATGGACATGTGGTAATGGCGGAGGTACAGCTCATTTTATACTGCAGTAATACATTTGAATATTGTTGCACGGTAGCTCATTGGCTGCTACCGGCGTGACGTCATTCTGAGTCACGCCCATCTTCTCCAGGTGATCCTAGCGCGGGAAAGGTTCCCGCAGCTGCCGGTGATTGAGGAATGTGAACCATGTGAGCTGAACGCTCGCAGCTGCCCTCTATGGGCAGCTTACTCGCGTTCCTTAAACAGCTGGGTTACATTGTAATCATTGTCAGGTTACATTCATACATTCTTAAAGTAATACTGTTACATACACAACACTCCTCCCCCCTAGGATGGGACAAAGTCCCTCAACCATTGTGGCTTCCCGCACGTGCGCTTGGGGCGTGCGGCTGCTTGGTTTAGCTCAGGGGAACTAGGGGCTCCGAATTCCGCAGAGTCTCATCCTGCAATGGAAAGGGGGGACTCATTAGTCGTTTGGCGGGGACTCTGCGACAACCTTGCATTGGGAGAAGGGAACGGAACATACAGCTGAGATGTGAACCCCTGCCTGTTGCCCGTGGCGCCCGGGGACGCCCCCAGCACGAAACTCGGAACTGACGAAGAAACCCTTGTTGTCTAGCCCCGGTCCCTTGCGCCTGCAACTGGCATACTTGCACCACCCCCTGCTGCTTGACCCGGAGTTCTAGGGGATGGGGAGGGCGAACTTCCCCCTGCTGCCCGGCTCGGGGGGCTTGGTGATATAGTATACTCTAAAGCAAAAGGGCTGGGGGGACTGGAGGTACCAGGGGCTGAACTGAAACCCCTCTTCTCGCTCGGACGGGTGGGGGACCACTCCGCGACACACACCCCTGGTACGGTAACATAAAATCAAACTCATTCCACTCTTTGAAAGTATCCTCCTCCTCCTCGGCTGAGAATCCAGGGTATGCATTTGTACCCGAGGACGCCTCCGTGTCTCCCCCTTGGGTTACGTGGGTGGGGGAGGACCCTAACGCTGATTCCCTTTCACTAGTGACTCGCCTTCTGAGTTGGTCAGCGTGCCTTCTCCAGAGTAGCCCTGTGCTAGTCTCGACCTATAGGATACTGGCCCCGTTTGTTCAATTATCGTCCCTGGGACCCACGTTGGTCCCGAGGCTGCATAGTTTTTGCAGTGAACCGGGTCCCCTACCAAAAAGCTTTTGGAACTCTCTACCACTATATTTCTCCCTTCATCCTCCACCCTGGTCGGAGCTAACCGATCAAAAAGGGTTACCGGCCACCTCCTCATGAGGAGTTCGGCCGGTGAAAGTCCTGAAGCTAGGGGAGTTGCCCTATAACAGATGAGGAACTGACACAGTTGGAGGTTCAACTCACCGGGACCCATGCGCCGCAGAGCGTCTTTTGTAGTGCGCACTTGGCGCTCTACCTGACCGTTTGTGGCGGGGTGAAACGGGGCAGCGGTGATGTGCCAGATGGCATTCCTCTCGATAAACGTCTTGAATTCCGCAGAAGTGAAGGTACTGGCGTTATCGCTAACAAGGATGTCTGGCAGGCCAAAGCAACTGAACACCCTGCACAAGTGTTTAATGGTTGTGGCAGATGAGGTGCTAGTCATGGGGATTACTTCCAGCCACTTGGAATAGGAGTCGACTATCAGCAGAAACATGGACCTGCAGAAGGGGCCAGCGAAGTTGACGTGTATTCGGGACCATGGCCCGCGGGCCGTGTCCCATTCCCTATGGGGCAGCTGGGACTCCTTGGGCCGAGAGCTCTGGCAGCTTTCACACGTGCCCACTAAGTGTTCTATATCCGTGTCTATTTGGGGCCACCAGAAGTAACTCCTGGCCAGTGCCTTGGAGCACACTATTCCCGGGTGGCTGGTATGCAGTAGGCTCAGCACCTTCACTCGCAACTTCTCTGGGATAACTACCCGCTGGCCCCAAGCAGGCAGCCCCTTTCAAGGGAAAGCTCTACTCTACGCCTGAAAAATGACTTGAAATGCTCCTCGGGGGGAGTTGAGGGCCACCCTTTACTTACCCAGGAACTGACTTGGGCCAGAATTTTGTTGGCCGCCATGGCTTTGGCGAGGTCTGCTGGGACTATGGAGGGTGAGTCGAGAGACTCGATCAGCAGGACTTGATGGTCCTGCTCTACCTCGCATGCGGGATCTCCTAAACTGGGGAGAGGAGACCGGGACAGCATGTCCGCATGGGAGATCTCCTTCCCTGGGCGATAGACCAGCTCATACTGGTAGGCGTTAAGGAAAATCGCCCAACGTAGCATTCTGGGGGACAGAATTTGTGGGGTGGGCTTGCCTGTAGTAAAGATCCCCAGGAGGGGCTTGTGATCAGTCACAACCGTAAACTCGCAGCCGTATAGGAAATCGTGGAACTTCTTTGTTCCCGCGATTATGGCCAGGGCCTCCCTATCTGTTTGCGTGTAGTTGCGCTCTGCCTTTGAAAGGGACCTGGAATAGTACGCGACCGGGGCTTCCCACCCGCTCGCCAACACGTGGCACAGCACCGCCCCCACCCCCACTGGGGATGCATCACAGACTAAAACTACGGGTCTCCTCGGGTCAAAATGGGTCAGGACAGTATCCGAGGATAAAAGCGCTTTGAGCTCCTTGAAAGCTTTCTCTTGCCTATCTCCCCACCGCCAACCCGCCTCTTTCTTTAGTAGCGCGTGCAGTGGCTCCGCAATGGATGCCTTCCTCGGCAAGAAGGAATGGTAAAAATTTAGGAGCCCTAGCAATGACTGCAGCTCCGGTTTCGCGGTGGGGCGAGGGGCGTTTTGCACAGCCGCAACCTTGGACTCGGAAGACTTGATGCCCTCTGGGGTTATCTTGAACCCGAGAAACTCAACCTCCCTCACAAAAATACACATTTGTCCCTTCTCAGTCGAAGTCCTGCTTTCTCGAATATTGAAAGGACCCTGTCTAGCCTCCTCGCTAGTTCTGATTCGCTCCCCGCTGTTATCAAGACGTCGTCAAAATATGGGAGCACGCCTGGAAGCCCCTTTAAAAGGTGTTCCACAAGGGACTGGAAGATCCCAGGGGCCGAATTTACGCTGAACTGTAGGCGCGTTACCTTAAATGCCCCTTTGTGGGTGACGATGGTTTGCGCAGCAGCAGCAGCTGGGGTTACTGTGAGCTGCTGATACGCCTGCGCCAGGTCTAGCTTGGCGAAACATCTCCCCCCATGCAACGTGGCCAGTAAGTGGCTAACCACTCACACCGGATATGCATTTGGCCGAATGGCCTTGTTAATTGTACATTTGTAGTCAGCGCAAATCCTGACCTCCCCGTTTGATTTTGAGGCTGTAACAATTGGAGTCTCCCACTCCGCTGAATCAACTGGAACCAAAATCCCCTGCCCCACCAATTTTTCCAGTTCTGCCTCAATCTTGTCCTTGAGGGCAAAGGGCACTCTTCTTGGCTTGAGACGTATGGGCTGGATTTCTGGGTCCAACTCAAAAGAAACTGGGGGCCCCTTGTAAGTCCTGAGCCCCTTCTTGAAAACGTCTGGGTGCGCATCGCACACGTCCCGCATTGGGTCAGTCTCTATGGCATTAATGCCGGACAGTTCAATTCCCAAGGGAGCAAACCATTGGGTTCCCAAAAGGCAACATCTTCCCCCCTTGAGAACCACTAAGGGCAGTTTCTCTGTGTAATTTTTTAACTTCACCGTGAAGTTCCCCACCCCCAACACTGGGATCCCATAGCCCTGCACATCCCGTAGGTGTGACTTCATGGCCCGCAGCTTGGGCCGCGCATTTGGGGGAATGTGCATGAACTCCTTCTGGGACAGGATGGAGTAGGACGACCCCGAGTCTATTTCCATCCTCACTGGAACCCCTTGTAACAGTACCTCTACAAAGAAGCGCCGGTGCTCCAAGCCCACGCAGTTCACGCCTTCCGCGCCATCGTTGGCTGAGACCTTTCCGATGCCGGCCGCCTTTCACTGGTGTGCTTGAGGGTGTCTCGATGCGCCCTTGTCCTCGGTTCGCCCGCGCCTGCAGACTCTGGCAATGTGGCCCTTCCGGCCGCAGTTGTGGCACTCGACCTTCCGGAATGGGCATCTCGTCCGGTCGTGAGATGCCCCACAGCCATCACAATGGTGGCCTCTTCGCTCGCTGGTCTGGCACCTCTCCCTGCATTTCTTCATCTTCTGTACAGGAGCAGGAGTCCGCCATCGTGGACGACTCCTCGGAGGTTGCTGGGGTGCCTGTGGGCGACCGGGGTGCCCGCCAGGCCGTTTTCGCCGACGTCCGCTGGGCCGCTTGCACGGGTGACTTGGCCCTCTCAGGTGCGGCCCCTCAGGATTGAACACTCTGACCCCGCTCCTGGCCGCCTCGGCTGCTTGGGCCTCCCACAATACCTCATTGAATGTGAGGCGATGGTCGCGGGTCATCAACTTCCTCTGGACCTCCTCGTCCCTCAGGCCACACAGCATGTGGTCTCGGAGGGCCATGTCCAGGTCCTCCCATTGGCAATTGACCACCGCGAGCTTGAGGGCTGCCGCGTAGGCGGACACAGACTCCCCCGGGCGCTGGTCCCACCTGTGGAACGCAACCCAGGCCGGGAAGATTGAAACGGGAGGCTGGAAGTGCTCCCTCAGTAGCGCCAGGATGCGGTCGATGGGCACCACGTATACCTTCCAGGAAGCCACCAGGTTCATCAGGATACACAGCGTGGCCAGCCCCACCTGGGCAAGGAAGTGCGAGCGCATCTTCCCGTCATTGTCGATGCCTGCAGCATCCATCGCGTGCCGAAACTGGCACTCATACAGCTCCCATTGTTCTGGATCGCTGATATCAAACTGGTGAGGTTTGACCTTGGGACACGCCATGGATCCCATCCTCGTCGCCAATTTAGTGTCTTGCACGGAAGACAAAGAAGGAGCCGCAGTGGGGGCTAAAACACAGGTTTATTTCATGATGGTCAGGATGGACATGTGGTAATGGTGGAGGTACAGCTCATTTTATACTGCAGTAATACATTTGAATATTGTTGCATGGTAGCTCATTGGCTGCTACCGGCATGACGTCATTCTGAGTCACGCCCATCTTCTCCAGGTGATCCTAGCGCGGGAAAGGTTCCTGCGGCTGCCGGTGATTGGGGAATGTGAACCATGTGAGCTGAACGCTCGCAGCTGCCCTCTATGGGCAGCTTACTCACGTTCCTTAAACAGCTGGGTTACATTGTAATCATTGTCAGGTTACATTCATACATTCTTAAAGTAATACTGTTACATACACAACATGTGCACTCCAATTTTGAGGCATACCTGCAGTGGTGGGATTAAAAAAAAATCACTGCCACACTGTGGGCGTGGTATGGTGAGCATGGCCAGGGGGAAACCCTGCATTGCACCCAATTAGGACTACTTTATTACAAAACTTGGATGGGCAGGGACAGCCATAATTTCTGCTACAGATTCTGGTAAAACACTGAATGCCTGCCACATGTCCACGGAAACGTCTACAGACGCAGACAGCACTGGTTCTTTGGCTATAAACAGAGATGAGCACTGAACCCTAGAGTCGGATATGACTGGCTTTCTAACAAGGGAAAAATTTAATTTTTTTATATTGTACTGTATGGTACTGTCTTAATTGGTGTTTCTGTAGCTGTTTTAAATTATGGGGTATGCCTTATTCGAGTTGATATATAGCAACTGAGAAATTTTGTTGTTCCCGCAAGGGGACAATGACAATGAAGATTTATCTTATCTCCCCCCTCCCGCGACAAGTTGGGCATTCATTTTATTGTACTCGGAAGAATGGAAGGTTGAATCAATGTTGTGCTTGTCAAGATTGTACTCAGATTGTGACCAGAGTTTTGGCAGCTTAACCATGTTGCGACGAGGCTTCCAAACATTTTTGACCTAACACATTAACTGGCTGGGATAAAAAAGAACCCCACTGCCTAAAAACAATAGCTCTGCTGGGGATTGTTATTTATTTATTTATTTGCATCAATTTTTCCCCCTGTAAACAAACAAAGAATAGTATACATGGCAAATGACAAAGAGTTGGGGACATTTTTAGAACTCTTTAGGTAACAATATTGTAGAATTCCTTACTTTTTAGGTCTCTGTGAATTCTGCAATAAATTCTGCCCCAAGAGGGGGAAAAAATCTTATTTTAGTACAGTATATGACAGCTAAGTAGAGCAGGAAAAAGGGAATGAATCAGGTCTTGAAAATAGCTTTTTAAATCTTGGTTGTATTTCAATATTTCCCTAGTTCATGGGGAATTGATAATAAATGGCACAGCTATCCCTACACATATTGCATCATTTGAGTCTGCAGTTTATTCACTTTCACTGACAGATTTCTTTAGGCAAAGAGCAAACAACAAAAATTCAGTTTTATTTTTTGGCTCTTCTATTAATTTTCAAGAAATGGGAATGACTGTTCTTGGACAAGTGCCCGTCTGATTAAACTCATCCTCTAACTTGAATGTTCAGACTGCTACTGTGAAGAACTGTGGCTTCTGCATAACATTAGGGGCTCCTATTCAGCTCTTTTAATTCAGTGCTTGTAACAATATTTTATTTTATTTTTACTTTATTCTGTGCAACCTGTGAAGAGACATATAGTAGTGAGATACAGTGTCAGGCCTATCCCACAAGATTTCATCACCATTAAACCCCTGAACTAATTCAAGCTTCTCCTCATCCCTGGAAGATGTGAGTGGGACTGCCAGTAGTTAGGACACCTACTCCAATGATAACATTGGAGACTGAAGACCTGAAGGGCCTGGGAAGTCTTGGGACTGTAGAACATTCTGGAAGCATTAAAATAGAAGTTCAGGATTGGGCTGGACCAAAGGAAGTGTGTATAAGACTGGGGATGATGGGTAGTAGTGTTGCCAAGGACCAGTTGCCCTTCCCCCAGTCCCTTATTCCTCCCAGGCAGGAAAACAGGCCGGAGACAGCATCTTTAGTAGTCTGAATATTTTATTGTGAATGTAAAGTCATTCAGAGCATTCAAAAGCAAACAGTGCCAAAACAAGAAACCTAGGTAGAAAGCCAGGAGGGTTTTCACCCTAACTCCCAAACATCCCCCCAGGCAGGTTAGGATATGGGCTTGACCCTCATAGGAAAAAAAAGAGGAAAAAGGAACCAGGATAGCAAAAGCTTGCCACCAAAAGTGTTACATGGCATATATATTGTTATATCACTCCAGAACCCATTCTCCACCTCCTTCCAGACTCTTCCAGTTGTCTCCCAATACCCTGCCTTTGTGGGGTTAATTAGTGGTTTCAATTGTGGATTCCCCATGCCCTGTGGGCATGGAACGGCCCTCACAGAGGCCACTTCAGTCGAGAACGCTCCTGGCCCGTGGGCTCTGCGGGCACAGAAATTAAGGGGGGTGGATTAATAATAAGGGTTGATTCACCCACAATCTGACCTGACCAGCGATCCTGCTGAGAGAAGCAGATCACTAACCTCCGTTACCTATTAGGCAATTACTGACTCACAGAAGAGCCTAATCTTTGGTGCAAATAGAAGCCATATTTACTCTGGCGTAAGCCTCAGACAATGGTTTTCCTCTGTCAGTGTTTGCCTTAGTTAATTAACTTCCCCAAGAGAGGTTCTCAATTAACCCGGGTAAATGGGTGATGTGATTTTCTGTCAGATGACCATTCTACCATGCGCAGCCTTGAACATAATATATACTGATGATTTTCCCTCAATACATCACTGGTCTTCGCTCCATCTTGCCTCGTGTTGTTCCTTTGACCAGTCTCCTCTGGGATCCTAAGGGCCTCCTCACGGCCCCAATCCAACATCTGGTGACCCCGAGACGTGATCTACTCGAAGCGATCACACGGTCCGGTTCTGCGCTCGAACCGCGTCCACTCATCCCGGAGGACAGCGCGGCAGCCCGGTCGGTAAGCCAGCCGATCGGGAAGATGGCCCAAGCGGCGAGGCATTACAGAAGAGGCATCCTACAGCTTGCTCCCGACTTTCGCGGAGGCGTTGCGGTTACGGAAAAACGCATTCCCCTCAGGGTCAGCTGTGAACCCCTGACAGCGCAGAGGCCACCGAGGGCCCGTGGCAGGAGGCCACGCTCCGAGCTCTACCCAGAGAATCGTCGCCAAAACCTATTACTTGCCCGAGACGCGTCGACTCGTCCCGAGGAGGAAACTTCGGAGGACCCCTTCGCAGGTAATATGGGGACTTGTCCTCAGCGACAACGTCCATCCGCTAGCCAAAGAACTCATGAGAGAGAGTTCAGAATCCTGGCCAGGGTGTTTCAGTTAAGGTTTCACAGCGGAGAACTAGCGAGACTTTTGGTGTACCTAAGGGAACACTGCCTGTTTTACCCAGAAGTAGTTACGCTAACCCTTCAGCTCTGGGATCAGATAGGAGACTGCATTCAGCAACCCCCAAAAGCTCCAGAGGGCATAATTCGCACACGGAGCAAATGTAGGAAACTCTCAGTAGAGGATGACCCAGTCCGGATAGAGACCCAGAAACCCCCAGCGCAGTCAGAACCATCAGCCCCAAGGAGTCTCTATCCATCATTTCAGCTTAGGCAGGGCAGTGTAGGGAGTATTCCCTCAGTGACAGCTGCAGACGTCACTGAAGGAATTCATGGCATGAGAGGCCCTGGCGCTTCTCTGACAGTTAAAAGTCCCCTGCCAATTAAGAACATTCAGCGCATGGGTGAGGAAGATCCATTCACGGGGAAATTGCCAGTGGCACAATTAGATAGCGCCCAACTGCTGTGTTCCGCCTATCTGAAGGCAGACACACGCTCAGGCAGGGCTGCTCAGCGCCCACTGCTCACGGAAACCTGCACGGCCCCTGGCCACGCAGGGCTCCAGAGCAGACCCATTGCCACACTCAGGCGCAGAGCAGTGCCAAAACCCCAAGGCGCCTGCTTCCAGTGTGGAAAAGTGAGACACCTTAGAAGAGAAAGCCAATCTAGACCAGGCAGATCTTCAAAAGATTGTCTTCATGCCAAATGGCCACACTGGCGCTGGAAAGGAGGCAGCCATTGCCCTGGCTAGGCCTGAAGAACCATCCCAGCAATAGTACCCCGAGCTCTCCCAAGGCACAGGCAGAATCTGCTGGTCTCACCTTGGGAGTAGCCCAGAGAAACTCACCCCTAAGTAGAAGCACCCAGATGGTTGTAAATAGCCAGCTGTGTATTAGTCATCTCCTCATGTGTAGTATAGAACGCTGCAGATCAGGGGAGGAATGTGCGAATGCGTAAATAAATGTGTGTATGCGTGGTGCACCACTGAATGTATGACTGCAAGAACTGTGTATGATTGCAAAAGCCTTGTCTCTATGACCACAGTGTGATTGGAAAAGTGTTCCTTGTGTGTAACTGCGTGGTAATGTCACTGTGAAATATGTGTTAAACAGTTTGCACTCTGCTCATGGGCAGGAACTATTTAAAGTTTGAGAAAGCATGATGAACAAAACCCTTTGCCTTGCCTGCTTAGCAGCTTAAGGGCGGCGATAGCAGGAGGGGGGGGGGAATTCTAACCTGCTATAGGGCAGGGTGACCCCCCTTCTTCCCTTGAGACTTTTTCTTTGTCAAAGGATTAACACCTACAAAAGCCGCCCCGCTTTGACCGCCGCCAGAGTGAGTTTCTCCGGTGCGGCGGGCGGATGGCGAGATTGGTCACAGCTGCCGGCCCGGGACACCTACAAAAGCTGCCCTGCTTTGACCGTCGCCAGAGTGAGTTTCTCTGGTGCGGCGGGCGGATGGCGAGATTGGTCGCAGCTGGCGGCCCGGGACACCTACAAAAGCCGCCCCGCTTTGACCGTCCGGGACATCTTCAAAAACTGTTGAAGTCTCGGAGTACCCCTCATTCCTCCTGGCTGGGCTGGTGGGAGGAGGTGCAGTGGGAATGGAGGGAGGTTTGGCATCAGAAGACAACAACGACGCTTATTCAGCTGTCGCCGTTTTGCCTCTCTTTGTGGACCGGTCGGCCGTGGGAGGTAGTGGCGGTTGCTATGGAGGGTTAATCTGCTATAGTTAGTGTAGTTTAATTTAATTATTTTATATATTGTTATTCATTCGAGGTTATTGATTTTGTATTGAATTTATTTTTGTGCTCCTCTGTCTGTATTGGGGGATATTGTATTAGATACTTTATTGTATAGTTTATGTTATATTTTTGCATTGTTTATTGTATCTCTGTACTCTGTTGTAAACCGCTTTGAGTTGTCAAATGATAAGGTAAGCGGTATATAAATTTAAAGTAATAATAATAAATAATAATAATAATTAAGCCACTCTTGGAAACCGGTTTTGCAACCCTTGCCACTCAGGAAAACAGATTTTTCTTTTCAGAAGCGCGATCTGAAAACAAAAATCACTTCTATGAGTTTTCCTCACTAGATCATAAACTATGGGGCCCCTCCCTACGTCTGTGTTCCTCAAAACCCCTATCTCTGTGTTTTAAGGTTTTTTGAATGTCTCTTAGCGTCTTGGAGTTACGTATCTCACTAGGAGTGAGAGAATTGCATTGTCTTCATGTGTATACTGTGTTATCATCTTGTAACCTCGGTTCTCAACCCTTTAAAGTCAGGGGCCTCAGGCAGCTCTGGGGGTCCGGACAGTCATTCTGCCCTTCCTTCACCGCACAGCCCTTCTTGGCTTGGTGGAGGTAGGGGCAGAGCAACGTGGGCTCTGGCCCACTTACCCACATCTGGCCGCGGGTTGAGAATCGTTCTAACTCTCCTTCATTCTCTTAAGAAATATATTGTTCTGGTATTTTGACTTTAATCTGTGTAAAGTAACTCACTCATTGTACCCCTTTCACAGGAAAAAGCACGCAAACATTCTTGCGCTCTGTATATTCAGAAAATGCTTAATCGTTATCTTTTTACAGGAACAAAAATCCTCTCCAGGCCTTAAAAATAACCAATTTGTTTCTTTCTAAGTCTTCAGTTGCTTCCTTTCACAGGCTCCTGAGTTAATTACTGGTAGTGATTTCTCAACAGGAGGACCCGGTTGTCTTAATTACCTGACCTAATCTGATTGATAAGAGTTGTTGCATTCTCATTGTGCTAACTTCTGACTTGTCTTTCCTCCTTTCCTCCCTTCGCCAATGGAACTCCCTGCTGGAAATGTTTAACTTGTGTGTCTTTTCATTTTTGTGTATTATTTCCTAACAGCTGGCACGTCATAGTTGGCTTGTCTTTAATAAGTCTTAGGTCATTTTAAGTATGGCACCTGGCCCACAGCACCCTCTCTAGTGAGCAGACACATTTTGCAAACTCCAGAGCACAGAGGAAGGATTAGTCCCTAAGCTCCTGAGCATGTGCAGAGTGCCACCCATTAGCCAGGACTGCCTAGGACCATTTTAAGAGTGCAGTCAGGTCACACCTTCAATCAGATACAGGCATTTTAGGCCACCCCTTCTCCTTTTGCTGCTAGTCTAAGCACAGGCAAAAGGCTAAGCCAGCATCTGGCACCCTTCTCACGGGAGCACCAGAATCGCTCCAGTGAAGGTGTGCACGCACGCCATGGGCGGGTGTGCGCAGGGGGGCCTTCTTGAGAAATTTACCCGAGGGAAGCCTGGCGCTTCATGCGCCAAGGTTTGCCATAAGACCCCAGACTCGTCTCGCTTCAAACGCAGACAGTCACCTTGTGTGAATTAATGTCACTGGTTCCTCTTTGGGGGGCTAGGACAGTTTTCACTTATGGGGGTCGCACATATTAGGTTCTTACTTGGCAAGAGGACCAAGCTTGGCGCACGCTCCTGACTCTTCCACAAGCTGGCAGAGTTGGCAGCCGTGAACCTCGCCTTGCGCACCTTTGCCAAAGAACGCTTCAACATAATTACTGACAGCCAGTACAGGAATTTGCTTCACAGTCTACCAGGAGCATACATCACTCCCGCGACAGACAAAATTTGCTAAGTTTGTTCTTCACTACTCCCATTCAGAATGCCAAAGCGCTTGCAAGGCAGTTCAACCTGCCACTTTCCAAAGCCCAAGGCACAGTTTGCTCTTGTCAGCATCGTGCAGGGGCACCGGGGGGGGGCCCTCATGGGGGGTCAACCCACGAGGGACAGAGGCCATCCAGGTGTGGCAAATGGACATCACACATGCCCCACATTTTGGCAAATGGCAGTACATGCACGTTTGCATTAATACCTTCCCACAGTTTGTTTGGGTAACAGCACAGAAGGGAGAAATGGCTCCCCGTGTGGAGCAGCATCTCCTTTCCGACGGCCAAGGGCGAACCTCGGCACACGGAGTCCAATGACGCCCCAGCTTACAGCTCCAGGCAGCTGGCCACCTTCAGGGCCACCTGGGATATTAAGCACACCTTTTGGCATTCCGTACAATCCGCAGGGGCAAGCGATTGTGGAACGGGTCTATCGGACGCTTAAGTCCTACAGTGACAAACAAACAGAAAGGGGGGGAACAACATCCCATAGTTGCACAGCAATTGCTATCCTATAAGTGCAAAAACTAACTAACTCTTTCAGAATTTTTATCTCCCAAACAAGTCTCTTCCCCATGCAGGTCCCAGAGGCCAGAATCGGGCGCCAGTCACTGTCCTGGATGCCATCAGCTGTCCGTCTTCCTTTATGACTTACATCTCCAAAGACATTTCTATGAACATTTTGCATACTCAGTGCTACTTCTAAGGACCGTGCTTTTCCCCAAAACAAGACTTCTCCAAGCTCAAGCTACACATGAAACCCCACCAAGAAGAGAAGCCTCATCCTTCGAAAAGCTGCTGAATGTCTTTTATTGCTATTATTATCTGTAGTTGCTCCTTATTTATACATGCCTTGTACAATGCTCCAGTTGGGATTTGCAAGGGACACTTGAATTTCTGTATGTTGTTAATAACAGCCAGCTTCCACCAAAGGAAGCCAGACCGGCCCATGTTTGCACCGGCCCATTGCTTGGAAAGATTGAGCACCCGACAGCCGGTAATCCCCAGCTTATTTTCACACCTCTCCATAGGTGCTAGAAAGACATTTGCACAACGCCAGAAGTTGCAGAGATAGCTTAGAATCACCCCAGGTCACGGTATCAATGACACATCTCATTATCTTACCTTGCTACAGAAAGCAGTCTGGATTCAGACCCACAGCTCTGAAAAACCAGGCGGCAGTCAGTATATTCAGCGTGCCTGGTTTAGCCATAGGCAACGCTCGGAGAATGAATTGGTCAATTGGCTTGCGCTTTTGCAAGAGCCATTAACCACACCTCCTTGGCAATAGCGCTGCTCAACCAGGAGCAGACAGAGCTTCGCCATGCCATACTGGATAATCAAGCACCCTCTGTGGTTACATCATTTGGGTTGCGAATCTTTTCATGGCATGTGTTGCTTTAACCTCACAGACAATACCCACAAAGTACAGAGCCAGCTCACGAACCTCCATACCCTAGTTAAGAACATCAAGGAGGATGCTTCATGGGGGTGGTGGGATTCCTTATGGTCATGGCTCCCGTGGGGGTGGCTCCAGACGACGCTTCAAGTTATTGTGGGGGTGATAGTGCTAGGCATAGCAGGATGCTGTTTCATGCAATGCATTCCCTCACTGTTATCAAGGTGTCCCCTGTGGGGGGAACCCCGAAGCGCCATTCCCGCTCATCAGCTGATGCCCCTCTTGCGCAGAGTTGCCGGTCAGGTCCCTAAGTAAAAGGAAAAGGGGAGATGTGGATTCCCCATGCCCTGTGGGCATGGAACGGCCCTCGCAGAGGCCACTTCAGTCGAGAACGCTCCTGGCCCGTGGGCTCTGCGGGCACAGAAATTAAGGGGGGTGGATTAATAATAAGGGTTGATTCACCCACAATCTGACCTGACCAGCGATCCTGCTGAGAGAAGCAGATCACTAACCTCCGTTACCTATTAGGCAATTACTGACTCACAGAAGAGCCTAATCTTTGGTGCAAATAGAAGCCATATTTACTCTGGCTTAAGCCTCAGACAATGGTTTTCCTCTGTCAGTGTTTGCCTTAGTTAATTAACTTCCCCAAGAGAGGTTCTCAATTAACCCGGGTAAATGGGTGATGTGATTTTCTGTCAGATGACCATTCTACCATGCGCAGCCTTGAACATAATATATACTGATGATTTTCCCTCAATAAATCACTGGTCTTCGCTCCATCTTGCCTCGTGTCATTCCTTTGACCAGTCTCCTCCGGGATCCTAAGGGCCTCCTCACGGCCCCAATCCAACATTCAATCATATAGCTGCATCTCTGCCTCTCTTTCCCATTCTCTCTCTTTGGCCTCCCCCTCCTGATGGAATGCCGGCTAGATCATGGAGAAACCAGGCCATGTCTCCAGCTTCCCTCCCCCAGATACCTGGGCTCCCATGAGAATGAGGAAGAGAGAGAAACTCTTCCGACGGGTGGGGCGTCTCACTACAGATCAAGGGTAACAAGGCAGGTAACGGGGAGATCATGGTGGTGGGGATCACCAGGGTCTAATAGTGGACAAGAGAGGGTGGTTAGAAGAAGAAATGGAAGAAGATGATGAAGGGACAACATAGGTGCTTGGTAGCAGAGTGTCTTCAACCAGGTCCTTTTAATGAAGTTCTTTGGGCCTCCTGCTTTAGTTGATCACATTAAGCCATTGTGCAAAGGAGGTTCAACCAACCTCTCCTTCATCCTATCCCCTGCAATTCCCGCACCTATAGTTATACCAATGCAGAAAACAGCAAAAATTTGAATACTTTGCCATTTGGAAATGGAAGTGATAGGCATCCAGAGACTGGCAAACACATGTTGTGGCTGTGGACAGTGATGTGGACAGAACTTGGACTTTGCGGGACATGGCGAGTCTAGGGGAGCATGGAATAACCATTTCTTATTTTCAACATTGATCTAATTGCTAAAAGAAAGAGTTATGATAGGTTGCTAGTTTGTTAAAGTTCTATTGATTTACATCCTCAGATCCTCCTTTAAGTCTGGAACTTTGCAATTTTTTGATGCCTCCCTAAGGAGGACTTGGGGATATGGCCATCACCTTCCTTTTTTATAGGACTCAAGGTAGTTCAGAAATGATTAAAAAAATGTTTCTTTTAAAAATGGTTCCATTAAAAATAAATATATGTAGCAAAATAATTAGTTAAAACTATTAAAGGTTCTGGAGAAATGTACCCCCCAATCAATACAAATAATATTGTATTTGGCTAAGAACAAATATATTATCTGCTCTTATCAGTTTAATATTTAATGAAATAAGATGTAAGCAATTGTCTCTGAAACAGCGTTATCCATTTCAAATGCCATTTGACAACTGTTAAGCCAGTAAACTAGTCCTGAAGAATGCTGATTTCTAAAATATGGAATTCCTAAAAGTCTTCAAACATCTGCAAAGCACAGAATTAAATATATTCAGCTGCTTCAAATCATGTAGGAGGTTGAATCCTGTTAGGACAACAGATTTCTTCCTCCATAAGCACTTAACTTCAATTTGCAAATCACAATATTTTGTGATTTTCTCCAGTTGTTTGTCCACAATTTGTGCATCTCCTGATATAGCAATGTCAATAAACCAGGCCTTCTAATTTTCCACAACAGTTATATCAGATGTGTTGTGAGTCAGATGTCTAACTGTTTGAATTAACAGCAGCTGCAGCAGCAGCAGCAGCAACAATTAATTCAAACGCTTTAACAGCAGCTTTCCAAAATTACAGGTTTTTCACCACAGGATTCTTCTCTAAAGGGCTTTTTAAATTCTTGCATCTTTTTGTATAGTTTGTAAATTTTTATTTTATGTTCATATTTCCGATATATCTTTCAGCATGCCTAATCTGGATTTAAAATTGATTCCTTGGATTTTTGGGGGGGGGATTAGATCTTCTGTGTTTTTTTCCTTTCGTTGTTCTCTTCTGTTTATTTAAACTGATTAAGAGTTGTCTTTGTTCCTTTATGACATTCTTTGAAAAGTTGCATTCAGGATTTTGACACCATTTCTGTCATCCCTCAATTCTTTACTATTTCATCAGTCATACATCTATACTTTTCTTTTTGTTTGACTATAGGAATAATCTTTTTTAATTCTTCCCTGATATTATCTCTGGGTACAATCCATAGTTCTTCTGTTTCATGGTCAATTAAACATAGTAATGTAAATATTTTATTGATGTAGACATCAAGTTAATCAGAAATGCCACAAAAAAAGACAGCCATGTGTTCCTTACATAATACAAATACTGTACAGGAGAATGGTGATACATTTATTGGATCACTAAGATCACATAATATTGATTTTTTTAGTGATCCAATAAAGGTACCACCTTTTTCCTGCATTTCTTTTGTGTAAGGATTATATGGCTGTCTTTGTTTATGGAGCTACTCAGGATACCAGAAAAAAGCCACCCTGCAGCACCACCATGAACACTACGTACAAAATGAAGGAAACAGCTACTTCCAACCACAAGGTAACATTCCTAAACAACCTTGATTTGGCAACAACTGGTACACTTAATGTGTAGACTGCCCGCGTAGTGGGGAGTCTTATGAATATGAATTTATTAATAAGCTTCTCCCTAAAAGTTTGTTTGCCGGCCACAGCCGCACCATAATTTAGAGAAAGACTTCCTATCTCGGAAACACGAGTTTTGATGGAGAATTTAGATAAGGATTGGGCCACATTCCTGAACTGCCTCCCGATTGACAGGCAACATCCTGGTTTAACATGACAGTAGCCAAAGATGTTTCCCTGGGTTAAGGTAAACAATAGAGATTAATAGACACAAATGAGATAGGGCCCAGGGAAACAGATGCTCCTTTAGATTAGAGTAGAACATTAGAAACTCTTGCCTATAGTATAGGGGTGATTTAGAAATATTTAGCAAGCAGATCCACTCTGTAATCAGGGGCGGTGACCACCTCAAGGTCTTATGCCTACAGGCAGGGTAATAAAAGCTTTTTGCCCACCTCATTTTGGGGCTGTCTTTATTCCAGCGCAGCAGGGTTTCACATTACAACATAGTGGTGATCCTGACGTGATTCTTCTCTGAAGTCACAACGTGATATTCCAATGCAACTAGCGCAGACACCAAGCCGCAGACAATCGCACGCTCAGGCAAGCCGAGCAGACCCGACACATAGGAACGGACGCGTTCCAAATCAGGGGGAGAGCCATGATCCTAGAACATCTGAGGCAGAGCAGCAGAAGCCCACAGCAGGCAGCCATAGCCACAATCCCGATCCACTGACCAGACCCAAGGGACATCATCCTGTGCATCACCCGCCCCGCCGTACTACCTAGACTCGTCCTGTGGAAGCGCATCCGGGGAATCCCCCAACCAGGTAGTAATGGGGGCTTGCTTGGGGGGGAGGCAATACTCGACCATCAGGCAGCGGGCTCAGGTGGAAGAGCTCGAAGCCCTGGCCAGGCAGTTTCAGATAGAGGTGAGGAGAAACCGCCTAATGGACCTGGTGGTGCATCTGGTAGAACACTGTCTGTTCTACCCAGAAGCAGGCACGATGGATCCAGAGATTTGGGACAGAGTAGGGAAATGCCTCAAAGAGGAACCCCAAGTGCCCACTAAAATAATAGGGACTTGGAGCAAATGTAGACAGATAATTGCAGCCATGAGTCCAGCCCGGGTAGAGACCGAGAAACCCCCAGCTTATGTAGAACCATCAGCCCCAGCGTGTCTCTACCCAACCATCAAATCCCAGCATGGGGGCTTGGAGGAACCCAGAAGTGCAGGTGCTTTCAGGGCAGTCAGGAGTCCTTCCTAACACATGATAGAGGCAGAATTATGCCAGGGGGAATTGTCGGCAGCAGAACTGGTTGAAATTCAGTTGCTGTGTCCAGTCTGCCTAGAGGCAGACGCACTTTTGGGCAAACAGAACACCGTCCACATGCCCGTCCCTCCACAGGCTGTTTGTGGAGACCTGCAAAGCCACTACAGACACAGGGCTCCAGAGCTGATTCACTAGGGAACTCAGGAAGAGAGCAGAGACATGAGGGGCAGAAGGAGTTGGGTAGGAACCCCCAGAAGCCAAGTCCAAAAGTTTAGATCAGATAGGAAGGTAACTGAACTGGAAAGGAAATTAACTTCTAAGCAAAAGCCCAGAGTGGTTGTAAAAAGCCACCTGAGAATAGCCAAAAAAATCTGGCTGAGAGGAACCATTTCCTCATGAGTAGAGCGAAGCATTGCAGACCTGGGGAGGGGAAATGTCCCCAGAAAGGAATGCGGACATCCAAGGTTTGATCCAAGGTTTTAATGTGTGATGTGTGAATGAATGGTGCACCAGTGTGACTGCAAAATTGTTGAGAGTTGTCATGTGTTTGCATGATTGTGTTATAATGTTGCAACAATAAAAGTGAGATGCCAGGTATTGTGTTCTAGAAGTCATAAGGAAGGTGACAGTTAACTCTGTTCATGGGTTGGATACATTGCTTTCAATGGGAGGAAGAAAGCCGCCCCAGCCCTGATTCATTCAAGCAGCAGGCTAGAGAAAGCATGAGGAAGAGTGGCGGGCAAAAACCTATTTGTTTCCTGGCCGCCTGCTTAGCAACATAAGCACCAGGAATGAAAAAGGAAGAAGGAGGGAGGAAATTCTAGCCCAAAAAAGGGGCAAAAGTGACCCCCCCTCCCTCTCAACCAAGCCTGCCTTTAAATGTGTAAGGGAGGTTTTTTCTTCTGGTTAAGCTGCAACTTCCACATTCTTAAGCCTACTTAGCAATTAGGCTGTTACAGAGCAGACAGCTATTGGAGAGTGAAAAATGGGGAAGAAATTGATTCATTTACATTAAAGAGACTTGCGCTGGAAAAGACAATTTTAACGGCCGTGCGAACTTGAAAAATTGTCTCTGAGTTTCTCACCCAGCAAGAGTGCTCTAAAAAAAGGGGAAGAGAAAAATCCTGTTCATCTTCACAAAATGGGGCCTCTATCTTCAAAGGACATGTCTCATAACTGGTTAATGAATAGTAAGTCTTGTCTAGTTTTGTCTAAATGTTTTAAGAATGTAGAAAAGTCAGATCGTATGAAATTGAGGTTCTCAGCAGGCAAAATTACAGGTTCGGATTTTGCATTAAGTATGACACTGGCACTTGAGTTAAATAGAATCTTGATCAAGGTAAAATGTCACTAATCCATTACATTATGAACAAGCCTAACGACTTGGATTTATTCCCACAGCTCTGCTATAACTATGTCTAATCCCTTTACATTACATAAATAACGCTTCGATTTTTGCAAACTTCTCTCCTAAGTGCCACATTTAAAAGGCAATTTGTTTTCCTGCAGTCATAACATGCCTGGAACTAAGTTCCAACCTCTTTGTGAATTGTGAGTGTTTTTCCACAGCCTCCTTAGCTAATTAACTCTTCATTGACAAGATTGCTATCTCTTTCCACAGAAACAGGAACTCAAAGGAGTGTTACATTCTCATTAACTGATAAGAAGTTAACCTCTGACTTTTTCATCCTCTGACCCTTTCATTTGCTGCAGGCTCCTTGTCATTAGAGTAACACTGTATGAAATTTTTAACTCATTTCTTCATTTTGATATTTTTTCCATCACAGCATTGCGCATTAAGACTGTCTTTTTAGCTTGTTTGTCCTTCTATTCTAATTGCTGATTTTTTGAACATTCACAGCTTCCCCTCGAAACATGGAGGATTTCACTAGAATCCCTTCTTTCTTGATCTAACATTCTTGTTTTCTGGCAGACCTTCTAAGCAGGAATCAGGAAGTTCTGCATCTAAATGGCACTTTTTACAACGCCAGGTCAAGCAATTGTGGAATGAATTAGCCTACACTGTCTTTTCTTTTAATTAAAAGAAGGGGGAAGCTCCCTGATCCTCAGCTAAGGTGATATTTGCCTATAATTACAAAAACTAAACTAACTCTCTCGGACTTCTTCTCCCAGGATTTCCAAGGCTGCTTCCGCAGCCAGCTTTTATCTCCTCTGCAGGTCCATTTCTGGAGGCCAGCCAGACCAGGCTCAGATGCCAGAACCAGGCCCCAATCCTAGAAGATGTTGGGTGCCAGCAGGTCCCAGCCAACAGCCAAAATGCAGCAGGCGCAGATGATTTTGGCATGCTTTTACCCCAAGGGGGGAGGATTTGGGACACACGCACTTGGACACCGCACACACATACACACAAGCCATTCAATGTTGCCCACCAATTGGGACTTCAAAGGACCTCATGCTCAGTTAAACACACAACCTTGCTTTATGCCAACTTGGACTGCCACAAATACAGACTTTTCAAGTTGCCAATGGACATGTTGAGTTATACAATAAAATCCACACCAAAGGACAATTGGGACAATTCATGGCTTCACCACATGTAACCCCACTTCAAGGATCAGCATCAGGAGAAGCAGCTGAATGTTTGTGTATATGTTTCACTATTTGCTATTGATTGTATTGTCTTTGCATATCTTTGAATTCTTTGCCTTTGTACAATTCTCAAGGTGGGATTTTCAAGGGACATATGAACTAGATTGTGAATTTTGCACACACCCCGTTGCATATTACCCTCACATCTGCCACCCCGATATCCCCTATTGCTAGGAGGTCATGTCTTCGCCATGGGTGGGGGAAAGTAGCCAAACTGGGCCACATCTACACAAAGGTTGATCATCCCACAGCCGAAGAAATCCCTGAATCCTTTAATTACTTTGTGTTTGCTTATGTCCATGCCAATTGCACCTCCCTAGGTGTGAGGAAAGGTTTGCATAATGGCCAGAGAAGCCCTTTTGCAGAGTAGCTAAGGATTACCTTAGGGAAACCATTTCTATCACTGGGGGAAAAGGTTAGTTCCCCCAGCGAAAGCCATCAATCACACCTCCTCAGTCATTGCCATGTTAAACAGAGAACAGGCTGAACTGAGACATGAGGTCTTAGACAGCCGCACAGCAATTGACTATTTGCTGCTTTGACACCATTTGGGTTGCGAATTTGTCTGAGACACGTGCTGTCTCAACCTGATGGACACCTCTCGCAAAACCCAGGACCAGGTAACCAAACTTGACACCTCAGTCAAGAAGACAGAATTGGGCCAGCACTGTAGTCATGGGTACCCTGCAGGTGGGTGCAAACAGCGCCTCATACCATAATCATCATCATAGCAGTGGGGATTATGCTTTGCTGCTTTGCGCAGTGCATTCCTTCACTCTTGTCAATGTGTACCTCATGGCAGAGTCCCTGGGAGACTATTACCCCAAAGCAGCTCCTACCTCACATTCATTGAGCCCTCAATCAGGTGGCATTAAAGGAATAAAAAGGGAGAGATATGGATTGCCCACATAGTGGGGAGTCTTATGAATATGAATTTATTATTAAGCTTCTCCCTAAAAGTTCATTTGCTGGCCACAGCTGCGCCATAATTTAGAGAAAGACTTCCTATCTCGGAAGCATGGGCTTCGCTGGAGAAGTTAGATAAGGATTGGGCCACATTTCTGAACTGCCTCCCGATTGACAGGCAACATCCTGGTTTAACATGACAGTAGCCACAGATGTTTCCCTAAGTTAAGGTAAATAATAGAGATTAATAGACACAAATGAGATAGGACCCAGGGAAACAGATGCTCCTTTAGATTAGAGTAGAACATTAGAAACTCTTGCCTATAGTATAGGGGTGACTTAGAAATACTTAGCAAGCAGCTCCACTCTGTAATCAGGGGCGGTGACCACCTCAAGGTCTTATGCCTACATGCAGGGTAATAAAAGCTTTTTGCCCACCTTATTTTGGGGCTGGACCACTACATCACAGCCTCGGTGTGTCTTTATTCCAGCGCAGCAGGGTTTTGCATTACAACATAATGAGTAAACCAAATTTTAATCTCTATTCCCCAATGGAGGGCTCTGAGTCTTTGCATTGCCATTTTCTCTGACCAAGAAAAGCATATTGCAGTTTCTAAAGAAGACCATCTGCATTACGCATGAACCTGGTTTCCTGTGTTTGTGGAATGGGGAATGCTGTTTTTTCCAACTCACCTCTGAGAAACAAAGCCTGGCATAACATCTTGCCATGAACTTTTAGGTCTCTCATTGGTAATTTTCTGCAGTATCCACAGGAAATTCATGCTCAAAGAAGTGATCTTCAATCACAAAAGTTTGCATAATGTTGAATTTTCAAGTGATCCTGTAAAGGCCATTGCTTTTCTTTTGCATTAATCATAAATGTTATTTAAATTGTATTTTGGCACTATTTTTAGTATTTTCTTCAGTTTTATTATGATTTTTGATATTAACATTTCATGTTCAATACCACAAACTGCTTCTGATCTTGTTTTGTTAGGCTGCATAAAGCTTCTCTATGTACTACTTCCAGTTATACAATCTATTTGATGTTTCCATTGGTCACCAGTCTCTCAAGAATTTCTCTTCTCCCCAGACCACAGAACTATCCACTGTGTTCTGCTTATGCGACCACTAATTCCTAAAGAAGATGGATGTCTTGGTCTGGTGAATCATCTCTGACCATGCCATTTTAAGCAATGCTCCTAGGAGTTTAGGGTCACAATGGAGCCTAGCCTCATATTATCAGAGGTCTCTGCTTCTCTGGTGTGTACTGATCTCACAACCACATAAAGGTGTGCATCTAAGAGAGGGAGAAAGCAAAATGTTACCAGTTAAAATCTATACCTATAAAATGGTGCGTTAATTGTTGGAATGTGCCAAAGGATGTTGCACCGGTCCCCACGAACCCCGTCTGAGCCTTCCTGCACTCGCCCGAACTGGGTTCGCAGGTAACTGTCGGATTGAAATTTTCGACCCAGGGGCAACGGCCCCCCAGTCGCGAACAAAAAAAAACTTCAAGCCCCAACGTTCCTTGCTCCGCGCCGCACCAGAGCCAATCAGGCTATGCGGCGCGGACAAAAGGAATGTTCGAAAACCGGCCGCAGCCAATCAAAAGGAAGACAAAGAAAAAAAACGCTGCTGTACCCAAACACGCACAGGCAAAACTACAAGCCCCAGCATCCTGCACGCCATTAGCGCACAGAAAGCTGAGGCAGCCAGCACACTAAAAATGAAAAATAAAAAAACTGCCGCCGCTCCACTTCCTTCCCACGGACCATCCAGCATGGCCCGTAGGAATGAAAGGCACCCTCCCCGCAACTGCGCTCCCTTCCCAAGGGCCATCCAGCATGGCCCATGGGGAAAAGGCACCCCCGCCGCCAGTGCCCTTCCTACTCACGGGCCACCAAGCATGGCCTGTGGGAACGAAAGGCACCCCCGCCGCCAGTGCCCTTCCTACCCACGGGCCACCCAGCATGGCCCGTGGGAACAAAAGGCACCCCCACCGCCAGTGCCCTTCCTACCCACGGGCCACCAAGCATGGCCCGTGGGAACGAAAGGCACCCCCGCCGCCAGTGCCCTTCCTACCCATGGGCCACCCTGCATGGCCAATGGGAACAAAAGGCACCCCCGTTGCAAGTGCCCTTCCTACCCATGGGCCACCCAGTATGGCCCCTGGGAACGAAAGGCACCCCTGCCGCCAGTGCCCTTCCTTCCCACGGGCCACTCAGCATGGCCCATGGGAATGAAAGGCACCCCCGCCGCCAGTGCCCTTCCTTCCCACGGGTCACCCAGCATGGCCCATGGGAATGAAAGGCACCCCCGCCGCCAGTGCCCTTCCTTCCCACAGGCCACCAAGCATGGCCTGTGAGAATGAAAGGCACCCCCCCTAAAAAACGGACGCACCAAAAAACAAACCAAAAACAATCAAAAACAGTCAAAAACAAAAATCTAACCTTTAAAAAATAAACACAAACACATCCACAAAAAACACACAACAAAAAACAACAGCCTCCCTCCAACAAAAACTCAACCCCCCCCCCAATAAATAAATAAATAAATCAGAGAGCTTACCATGAAGACGTCTTGACTTCATGGCGACAGGAACTCGAATGAGCTACAAAAAGGAAGTAACACTTACCGGAAGTGACACCCAGAGGACAGAAGAGGAGAATGGTAGAGAGGAAGCAAAGTTCACCACCCCCACCCAGAGGCCAAAAGAAAAAAGACATCCAAAAACATTGCCACTGCAAAGAAAAATTCAAAATTCAAAAATACAAAAAATAAGTTAGCACAACATTCAAAAATAAACACACTACTCTCAAAAAATACCAAAAAACCCCATAAATCACTTTTCACTCCAAAAAACCAAAACACCAAACCAAAAAAATAAGACAACAAAATTAAATTTACAATTAAAAAAATTAAATTAAATAAATCAAAATAAAATTTGCATAAACAAAAATAAAATCAAAATAATAATAAAAAAACACTGGGAGCGCAAGTCCGCCACAGGCGGATGCAGCGCCACAAAGCCACAAAATCACAAAACCTTTCAAAACCATTAAACACAGCCCAGCACCATTTGTTCAAGAAAACAAATGAAACCTTTCACTCTCCAAAACCAAATTTAAAGAGCCCGGCACTGAGGAAGCCGGCGCACAAAAAATAAAAAATAAACACACACTGAGAGCGCAAGTCCGCCACAGGCGGACGCAGCGCCTCAAAGTCACAAAATCACAAAACCTTTAAAACCATTAAACACAGCCCAGCACCATTTGTTCAGGAAAACAAACAAAACCCTTAACTATCCAACACATTTTTAAAATGCCCGGCACCGCCGGGCAAAATCTGCTAGTATATCACTAAAAAGCAAACAACTACCTTACAGGCCCTTAGCATTGTAACTCTAAGGAAGTACTTGTTAAAAAAGACTTTCTAAGCCTGACTCTTTCTGCAGTATCTTGCATATAAAATACATTTCATCAAGAAAAGCAATTATGTTTATTTCAAAACCTTTAAACGTCACCCACGTATACAACCTACAGTCACAGACAAGAGGAAATACCTCTGTGTGCTGAGGTCAATCCAGAAACAACAATTCAGCAATCTCTGATCCTCTCTCCCTTGCCATGAGAGACATGCATAACTTTTTCCCCACATAAAGAGAAATGCAGATAAAGGACATCGTGTTCCTTTCATCAGAGAGGAACTTCTGCACTTGATGTGGTAGTTCTAAAAACTGAAAGGGTCTTTAGAGAAGAATGTGGAGGAGAATCCAAATTCACCTCTGTCACTACGGCACTGGCAGCCCAGTGTACAGTAGCCAGGCCCTTGTGTTTTACCAGCAGTAAATGCCTCTAGGTAGGAACTGCTACATATTTGTCCACGTAGTCACAGCCTTAATAAGGGGATGGAACATAGCTACCAATGAAGAGTAGCATAAGTGTCTTTTATAAATAAAAACAGATCTAAGAGAGGATCCTTAGACAGCATACTACAAAGCAAAGTCCACTGGCAACATGATAACGGTCCACATTTATAAAGGGAAGAGCGAGAAATCCTTGCTGCATCAATATGTGCATTTTTTAAGGTTAAGAAAAAAGGCTGAAGGTTTTATTTTTCCTGGGATGTTTCATGGGGGACACTGGGTGAAAATCAGCACCCAGAGCAACACAACTAGATTCATTGCAGAGTAGGAAGAATGAGTAAGTGTCCCATTAAGTTTTGCATTATGCAACACACCAAGTAGTGCTTGAACTAATGGGGCAGTATGTAAATTGGTTGGTTGGTTGAATGAATGAATGAATACTCAGCTTTTGAAAATTATCAGCCCAGTTCTGTTTCTGTTGTCCCATATGTACTGATAACATTCTGAAAGATTTCTATAATTATCCCATTGGGGGGGGGGGGAGATAATGAGAAAAAGTAACCAGAGAAAGTAAGTGCCATAGTTGCAGATTTCTGATCCTGACACCATAGCAGTGCCAGCAATGAAACAGGCATTGCCCCCCACCCCACCCAAGGTCTGCTATTTTGGTAAATGATATTCAAATTGTGTAGGGTATAATTTTAAAAATAAAGCTAGTGAGCCAGTACAAAATTATAGCCTTTAAGGAACCAGAAACATCCACATGGGTTATTCCACAATAATTAAGTGCAATCAAGAAAAGGACAGAGGTGGTAGAATGGCAGAAAAGCTTAAAGTGTGTGGTAGGGGAGATCCATGAGAAACCCTTTCCTTTGATAGTAATAACAGCATAACAATTTTAGGCAAATAAAACCATTATTTACATATACGTTTCTATTGCTTTGGGGTAGGGAATGCCTGGAGTGTTCATCCTGCGGTAATGGCTGTGAAATTTTTGTGTTATTAGCTTCAGTAAAACAGTTCTGGGTAATTCAAAAATAGCTTCAAATGCTTGGGCATAAGCATTCACTTGTGAGAAAGGAGTTAATTAACTCAGAGAAGAGCGGGAAGGTTTTGCAGTGCTGCTTAAATGCCTCTACCTCCCATTTATCATTTGTTCCTAGAACACATCCATCTATCCGTGATCCTAAGAAAGCATACTATGGAGCAAATCCCAGAAGGACAATTCATGTTTAAAGGTATTAGAAACCTCTAAACAGCGGGTTAGAAATTTTAAAAAGCAAGGCAGACCTGATGAATGGAGGATAATTATAATGGTGAAGATTGTGATGGATGGAATAATCTATACCTATAAAATGGTGCGTTAACCGTTGGAATGTGACAAAGGATGTTGCACCAGGCCCCACTAGCCCGTAATGGGCCTCCGTTCACTCACCCAAACCCGGTTCGCAGGTAACTGTCGGGTTGAAATTTTCGACCCGGGGGCAGGAGCCCCCCAGTTGCAAACAAAAAAAGGGAACTTCAATTCCCAACGTTCCTCGCGCCGCGCCAGAGCCAATCAGGCTGAGCGGTGCGGCAAAAGGAACGTTCGAAAACGCGCCGCGGCCAATCAAAAAAAGCCGCAGGAAACAAATCGCTAAAGTATGCAAACACGTGCAGGCAAAACTACAAGCCCCAGCGTCCTGTGCGCCATTAGCGCACAGAACGCTGAGGCGGCCGGCACGCGAAAAATAAAGCTTAAAAAAACAACGCCCGGCGCCGCTGCCATTCTTCCCCACAGGCCAGCCAGCATGGCCTGTGGGGAAAAAAACCCCGCCGCCGTTGCCCTTCCGTTCGAAGGGCCAGCCGGCACACAAAAAATACAAGAACACAACTCCCCCCCCCCCCGCAACTTCCCTTCTTCCCCACGGGCCAGCCAGCATGGCCCGTGGGGAAAAAGGAAACCCCCCACCGCCGATGCCCTTCTTTCCCACGGGCCAGCCAGCATGGCCCGTGGGAAAGAAAGCCACCCCCCACTGAAAAAATAAACACAAACCAAAAACATTCAAAACCACACAAAAATCCAAAAAAAGAATCACAAAAACAATCAAAAAGAAACAAGAAAAAACACACAGACACCCCCTCCCAAAAAAAATCCCACCCCCACCCCCCCCACCCCAAAAAAACCCCAGAGAACTTACCAAAAGACGTCTTCCATCTATGAGGACCGGAACTCAAATGAGAAAAGGAAGAGAAAACTTACCAGAAGCGACACCCAGAGAACAGAAGAGAACAATTGTAGAGAGGCAACAATTGAAGAGAGACAGAAAAGCTCACCACCCCCACCCAGAGGCCAAAAGAAAAAAACATTCAAAAATATTAAAATTAATAAGATTAATTCCAAAATTAATCAAATAAGTTATAAAAACATTCAAAAATAAACACACTAATCTCAAAAATTACCAAAAAAACAGAAATCATTTTTCACTCCAAAAAACCAAAACAAAAAATAAAAATGCGTAAAATAAACATTTTAAAAACCATAATTAAATTTTAAACTAAATAATATTAAATAAAATAAATTAAATTAAATTAAAATTTGCATAAACATAAAACAAAAACTTTCAAAAACCAATTAAAAGAGCCCGGCACTGAGGAAGCCAGCACACACAAAAAAAAAAAACACTGGGAGCGCAAGTCCGCCACAGGCGGACGCAGCGCCTTGAAGCCACAAAATCACAAAACCTTACAACACCATTTAAAACAGCCCAGCACCATTGGTTCAAGAAAAAAACGAAACCCTTTACTATCCAAAACAATTTTAAAAAGCCCGGCACCGCCGTGCAAAATATGCTAGTATAAACAATGACGACCTACACAGTCTGATAATAATAATTAATTTTCTGTCTTATCTATACTGTTGTCTGATGATAATGATATGATGCGATAACATATGAACTAGTGCCTGCATAGGTCTGGTGATTTCTTTTCTTCCTCACTTACTGTTGTCTGATTTTGGAGTAGATTGTTTCTCTATTGTCTTGCTTTTCTGTTTTTTGAGTAGTTTTCAAGGGTTCTCTTTGGATGAGTGCCAGAAAACACAAATGGTGGGAAATGAATCAAAATGACCCCAAAATGATTCCTACCATGTAAAATGAAAGAACTAGTATACAAAAATATTTTAACAACACACACACGCACGTGCAAACACACACACACACACACCAAATACTGAAACAAGACAGCAGGGGTGTGCTTGGCACCTTAGGAGGGCTGTGGACAGGAAGTGATGGGGGTGCCTATTGGGGGTTGGGTGGTTGGGTGGTGTAATAATAATAATAATAATAATAATAATAATAATAATAATAATAATAATAATAATAATAATAATAATAATAATTATTATTATTATTATTATTATTATTATTATTATTATTATTATTATTATTATTATTATTATTATTATTATTATTATTATTATTATTATTATTATTATTATTATTATTATTATTATTATTATTATTATTATTATTATTATTATTATTATTATACTTGTGAGATCCTATACATTCCTGTTACCTCTGCCTGCCTCTGGGGGGCGCCAGTCACTGAGGCTCACCGGGATGAGTCCCTGTATCCCTGTGGGCCAGCACACCACTGCAAGACAGCAAGAAATGTTTTTGCCATGCACATCTTTACTTATGACCATGGACGTAAGTAATAGGATTCTGGCCAAATAAGATTGAAAGCGAATGGAAGTTCATTGCCCAGTCAAATTCCCTGGTCAGAAGCTTTTAATTAGCACAAAATTAATAACATTTTGAAGAAGAAGCTCCAGATGAGAGGCATTTTATGAGTTTTCTCTCAAAAAAAGAGACACACACACACCAAAAGAGAGAGAGAGAGAGAGAGAGAGAGAACGTTTTCAATGCTGGTCTGAAGCAATACCTTGGTAAAACCCAAGCTACCCCATATCCAAAGGGAACCAACCTGGAGAAAAGAAGAACTTTTGCCCTCTCTATAAAGAGCCATGAGAGGAGAAAGATAGACATTTCTCTGACTGAGTAAGAGAATGCTTGTATGTGAAAGAGAGTGTCTGCAGTGCACATGAGGGGAGCTGTTTCTATATGAGAGGGAAAAACTGGCTAACATGTCTGTTAGATGTGTGTGTGTGTGTGTGTGTGTGTCTGTGTGTCTGTGTGTAAAACAAACTGTCTGGACAAGAGTCTGTGTATGCATGTGTACATCTGTCCCCACACTGTGCAGAGTCTCACGAGGGAGGCTCTGGATATATGTGTGAGACAGAGAGGGACAGATGGCTTAGATGAGCAGTATATGTTTGTAGCGAAAGACAGGCAGATTCTATGTAAATTTAAGTGAGAGAATGAGAACAAACAACTTTATTGCAATTATTGTAGTGAGATCACAAGTTGTCAGGTTTTGACCTTGTAATTTTAGGCAATAGGATGCTGTTGACCTGAAACCTTTCATCTGTTCTTTTGAGGAACAAAGCAGCCACTCTCTCACAGATCTATGGATCAGTTACCTATTTTATCAGTCTTGACAGTGTAGGGCACCAAAGCTTTTACTTGTATTAGTATATAAATATATTATGTAAAATGTCCTCCTTTCAGTGATGCACCAGTGGCCACCCTGAATGAAGCAGGGCTGGCAAGGGAAGTGACAAGGGATGGAGTCAGTACATGTAAAGCCCTGATCGGTTTTATTATTTGGTAAGCAACATTAAAATGAAGCCAAGAAAGACACCAATAATCAATCTGTGCCAAAGGCAGCTCAGAGCACGAACAGACAGCCATTTGTTCTGTTGTTTGCCCCATGTTCATTGCTGATCATTTTCATATTTTATCAGTGATCAGACAATGTTGCTGCTAGCCTCAAGCTGGTTCAAATCTTTTTGAGTGAATATTTTGCAGTACATTCTGTTCCATTCACAGTGCTCCTTCATTGTTGCTTTCTCTCTCATTTTTTTGGCTTACCATTGTATTGTGTGAATAATTTTTTCAGTTATTTTGGAACATTGCTTGACATGTCTTGAAAACACAGATCAAGATGCATACAGTGAAGCATGATTTGGAAATAGAAAATGCTTGCCTTTTCCCTGTCACTAAAATGCTGGATAAACTTTGCAGAGTAGTTTTGATGTTTGCAGATTGATACGCAGTAGCCAGCAGTCAGGGGGCCAAACACATCTTTATTGGAATGTAGTCAATCTGAACATGAGGTCAATGGAGGAGCAATGCTCCTTATATACAACAAGTAATGATTCAAACCTGGCGTGGAGCCACATGATTGGTCAGTACAGGTAAACAGCCAGGTGCCAACACTTGATTGGATAATGAGTAAACAATAGCTACAGCTACGGCAGGAATGCAGTCCCACGATATTTACACAAGAGAAGAAGGGAGGGGGAAATGGAGGATCGCTAGATCAGCTCAGGTGTCTGGTCACGGAGTTTCAGGGAAATGAAAGTCTGGGCGATTCCACGTTAGGGTCCTCCCCCACCCGCTTATCCTAAGGGGGAGACATGGCAGACAGCCCACCAAGAGAGACCGAAATCCGATTCTCTTGGTGGGCTGTCTGCCTTGTCTCCCCCTTGGGATAAGCGGGTGGGGGAGGACCCTAACATGGAATCGCCCAGACTTTCATTTCCCTGAAACTCCATGACCAGATGCCTGAGCTGGTTGGCATGTCGCCACCACAGTAGACCCGTACTTGTCTCTACTTGGTAGGACACTGGTCCTGTTTGTTCGACCACAACCCCTGGGACCCATGTTGGGCCAGCAGCCACGTAACTCCTGCAATGCACTGGATCCCCAGCTGCAAACACCTTTGTGTGTACAATTTTGACATTCCCCTATCCTCCACCCTGGCCGGATCTAACCAGTCAAAAAGTGAGACTGGTCTCCTGCGCATCAAGAGTTTGGCTGGCGACAGCCCAGATGCCAGGGGGGTTACCCTGTAGCAAAGGAGGAACTGGCACAATTGCAACTCTAAATTCCCATGGCCAATTTGCCGAAGTGCCTCTTTTGTGGTATGTACTTGATGCTCTAGCTGGCTGTTTGTGGCGGGGGGAAATGGGGCAGACGTGATGTGTCAAATCGCATTCCTCTCAAGGAATGCCTGGAATTCGACGGAAGTGAACGTACTGGCATTGTCGGAGAAAAGCACGTCAGGTAAACCAAAACAACTGAATAGCCTTCGCAATTGCTTAATGGTTGCTGCCGAGGAGGTACTGGGCATTGGAATAACCTCCAACCATTTTGAAAAGGAATCGACCACTAGCAAGAAGAGCGTGCCCCTGAACGGACCAGCGAAGTTGATATGTAATTGTGACCAGGGTCCGCGGGCTGTGTCCCATTCTCTGGAAGGAAGTCGGGACTCTTCGGGTCAAGAACTCTGGCAGCTCTCGCAAGTGCCCACCAACTGCTCAATATCTGTGTCTATCTGGGGCCACCAGAAGTAGCTCCTGGCCAAAGCCTTTGAGCGCACGATTCCTGGGTGGCTGATGTGTAGCAGCCTGAGTACCTTGGAGTGCAATACCTCAGGAATGACCACCCTCTGGTCCCACAGGAGGAAGCCCCTCTCTAGCGAAAGCTCAAACCTCTTTCGGAAATTTGCTTTGAACTCCTCAGCCGGAGGAGTCATGGGCCACCCTTTCTTTAACCATGAAACAACCAGGGACAGAACCTTGTCCTTCGCTGTAGCCTTGGCGAGATCTGTGGGCACAATTGGGGGCGAGTCGAGAGATTCGATCAGCAACACCTGGTGATCCTGCTCGATCTCGGGCTCCCCTAACTCGGGTAAGGGAGACCGGGAAAGCGCATCAGCATGGCTGACCTCTTTGCCCGGGCGGTGGACCAGTGTGAACTGGTAAGCATTTAAGAATATTGCCCACCGAAGCATTCTGGGGGACAGAATCTGGGGTGTGGGCTTGGATGTGGTGAAGATCCCCAACAGCGGCTTGTGGTCGGTTACAATAGTGAACTCCCAACCATAGAGGAAATCGTGGGACTTTTTGGTCCCAGTGACTATCGCAAGAGCCTCCCTGTCTGTTTGCGCATAATTGTGCTCTGCTTTCGAGAGGGACCTTGAGTAGAAAGCAACCGGGGCTTCTCGCCAGTTTTCCAACATAGTACATCCCCCACCCCCATTGGTGAAGCATCGCAAACTAGCACCATGGGCTTCCTTGGGTCGAAGTGAGTTAAGATTGCTTCCGACGATAGGAGCTCTTTTAACTCTTTAAAGGCTCATTCCTGGCTCTCCCCCCACTGCCAAACAGCATCTTTCTTTAAAAGACGATGCAGTGGCTCTGCCACGGAAGCTTTCCTTGGTAAGAAGGAATAATAGAATTTGAGCAGTCCCAAGAAGGACTGCAACTCTGGTTTCGCGGTTGGACGAGGGGCATTGCAAACAGCGGCAACTTTTGAGTTGGAGGGTTTAACTCCTTTGGGGGTTATCTTGAAAACTAAGAACTCTACTTCCCTAGCAAGGAACACACATTTATCTCTTCTCAGCTGCAACCCTGCATTCTCAAACACAGTTAAAACCTTGTCCAACCTCTTAGCTAGTTCTGACTCATTCCCAGCAGTTATCAGAACGTCATCAAAGTAGGGGAGAACCCCAGGAGACCCTTAAGAAGGCATTCTACCAGTGATTGAAATATCCCAGGGGCTGAGTTCACACCAAACTGGAGGCGTGTCACCTTAAACGCACCCTTGTGCGTAATAATCGTCTGGGCAGCTGCTACAGCAGGTGTGACCGTTAGCTGCTGATAAGCCTGCACTAAATCCAATTTCGCAAAACATTTACCCCCGTGTAACGTGGCTAGTAAATGGCTAACTACCGACACCGGGAAGGCATTTGGGCGAATGGCCTTATTAATTGTACATTTATAATCAGCACAAATCCTAACCTCCCCATTGGATTTCATAGTAGTAACAATCAGTGTCTCCCACTCTGCAGAGTCCACCAGAACCAAAATCCCCTGACCCACCAATTTGTCCAGTTCTGCCTCCATCTTGTCTTTGAGGGCGAAAGGTACTCTTCGTGGCTTGAGCCGGATGGGTCTAATTGCTGAATCAAACAAGACTGGGGGCCCCTTGTACTTCCCAAGCCCCTTCTCAAAAACCACTGGGTGTGCATCGCACACGTCTTGCACTGGGTCAGTCTTGAAGGCATTGATACAGGACAGTTAAATTCCCAATGGGGCAAACCACTGGACCCCCCCCCCCCCAAGGCAGTTCGAGCCCCGCTTAAGGACCACAAGGGGCAGTTTCTCAGTGAAACCCTTGAACTTGACCGCAAAGTCCCCCACCCCCAAAACAGGTATCAGGTTGCCTTGCACGTCCCACAAGGACGTTTTGAAGTCCTTGAGTTTTGGGCGCAAATTGGGGGGAATGCGCAGAAACTCTTTCTGGGACACGATGGAGTAGGATGTGCCCGAATCCACCTCCATCCAAACTGGGACCCCCTGTAACAGTACCTCAACAAAGAAAAGTTGGTGTGCATTGGACACACGGCCCACAGCTGGCTCCCTCATGGAAATCTTTCTGATGGCCCCTCCTTTTCCCCGAGAATGCTTGGACGGCTCCTGATCCTGTTTCCGACGATGCCTGCATACCTTTGTGATGTGGCCCCGGTGCCCGCAATGGTGGCATTCAGCCTTCCAGAAAGGACACTTTTTCCGGTCGTGGGATGGTCCGCAGCCATCGCATCGGTGGTGGGCCTTCTCACTGGCCCGCTTCTGGGCTGACTTCCTCTGAATTTTCTGGATGTCGTCGTCGTCGCTGGACCTGGACCCCGAGGATGAGGTGGATGCTGGAGATGCAGATGAACTGGATGAGCGCGGAGACAAATGGTGGGTGGCCTGCACGGCAGACCCGGACCCTCCGGGTGCTGCAGGCTTCGCCCTGAATGCTTTTAATCCGGACTGTGCCGCTTCAGCTGCCAGAGCCTCCTGCAGGACGAACTTGAACATGAGATGGTCTCTGGCCATCAGTCTCCGCTGGGCTTCCTCGTCCCGCATTCCGAACAGCAGGCGGTCCCTCAGGGCTTCCTCCAGGTTGTCCCACTGGCAAGGGGCAGCGGCTAACCTGAGGGCGGCGGGGTAGTTGGCTACACACTCTCCCGGGCACTGGTCTCGCCTGTAGAAGGTTACTCTCGCCGGGTAGATGGACACCTTGGGTTGAAGGTGATTCCGCACCATGGCCAGGATTTCCTTGAGTGGGACAGTATCGATGTCCTGCAGTAGGAGGAGGTGCGTTGCAAGCTCGAGTGTGGCGAGGCCACATTTGCGATGAGGCAAGAGCGTATTTGCTCCTCATCGTCTATCTTCTCGGCCGCCATGGCGTGCTTGAACTGGCACTTGTACAGCATCCATTTCTCTGGATCCTTGAGGTCGAATGGAGGTAGTTTGATGCTGTGGGAAATCATCATCCCATCCTCATTGCCAATTTGATGTTTGCAGATTGATACGCAGTAGCCAGCAATCAGGGGGCCAAAAACATCTTTATTGGAATGTAGTTAATCTGAACATGAGGTCAACCTAAGATATCCTTAGCAGCCGTCTGTAGACCCACATTTCAAAAGCTTGTGTGGACATCTGAAATATGGTGATCTGATAGAACAACTTCCCACCTCCAAACAAAGGAGTATTTATCAAAACTGGTATGGTCTGAAACTACGGGCTGCAGGGAGATTGCGTGAATGTGGAACAAGCGCTCTGCCTGGCTCATTCTCAGTCTTCTTAATCTAATTTTCCAGACATTGTTCTTCATACTATAATCCACATATGGTTCAAGAATGGCGAAGAAAAGAGCTACTGCTCATTACTTAACTGATGAAGAGGGACATGAAAAGAAAGCACAGAAAGGTGTGTGTGGATGGGAGGATCACCTGCCCAGCCAGGCTGGGGCATTTCCTATATAGCAGGGAGTTCTCAGCCTGGGTGGGTTTTGGACCTTAGAAATATTAGAACCTGTAACAACGGACCTTCAAAACTGAACTCTGCTAAAGCCACAGAGAATAATATTCATTTTGCACCTTTTTTCAGTACTAAAAGGAATTAATAGTAATGTCTTTAGAGTTTCGTATGTACGAGTGTATACATGTGTGCGCGTGTGCACACGTACACACACATCATGGGTCATATCATGGGAGTTACAAGCAGCCCCCTGTGAGCCAGCAGATATAAGCATGCCTGAACCTCTGTATCTTGTGATCAATGGGTGTACTGCTAGCAGGGCCACTACACCAGGAGTTCTCAACCTTTTAAAGCCGGGGGCCGGATGGCCATTTTGCCCTTCCTCCACCACATGCCACTTCCAGGTGTGGTGGAGGCGGCGGGGGGGCACGAAATGGCGCTGAGGGCTGTATTTGGCCTGTGAGCCGCAGGTTGAGAATCCCTGCATTACACCCATACAGAGGTACTGGAACCTGCTGAGGTAAATGTGTCAATGGCAATAGTTCTTGCCAACAGGAGAGGAGCACCATTACCCTACCCTGTTTAAGCCAGAAGCTCTGGTGGTTAGGATTGCTGTTAGATGACATAATACATTTTGAACTATCAAAAACCTATGTGACTGAATTGGCACAGTTTTATAATTTGCATTCCAGTCCACAATAACGTGTTTGCACAGGGTATGTTTCAGAGAGCATACAAGATCATAAAACATATAGGTCTCTTTGAAGACTACAAGATGGTTGCTAAGAGGCACCTATTCTAAGAATGCACGTTTAATTTTTGGTACATAGCAGAGCTTATATTTTAATTTTTTTCTCATGCTCATACTATGTAATTGTGGGTACATTTAGTATGTGTGTGTGGCCCCATCTGTGGAGGTTCCTTATAACTGCTTTTAATGGCAATGCTCTGGGCAGGATCTTCACAGCCACATTTGCTTTCCCCCAACCAAACTGTGTCTCTGAAGTGTTTCTTCAGAGGTTTTAAAGCTCAAATCTGGCTTGTGGTTTGAAGCTCCCTCTCCAGCTACTGCTATCTGACTATTCAAGCAATATCTTTTTAAAATGTGTATGACTTCATTTGCTACCATCTCTTCTTCCCGGATTAAATTTGGTTTTTCATCCTGTTAAGAAGAAACATACAAGATTACAAAATGTTGATTTTGCTTTAGGTTTTTACTAAAGAAGAAAGTTTAATACAGAAAAATATAAATTGTATACTTACCTTATATCTACTGAAGAAAGTTATTTAAGTTTGGAAATTTGATTAAATCTCAGTTACTTTATAAAGACTTGAGTACTACTTTTTGGAATGGATCCTTTGGATATATTTCTTTCTGCTTCATTTCTGTAGCTTTCATCTCCTTATTTATGCAGCAGTTATGTGGGACTTTCTGTCCTATTTAACGAAGGTCCCCTGTGTGTATTGTTATTGTTGTTTTTTGCTGTCCCACAGTAAGGTTTGACATTACAAAAGGTTGGGGACTTGATATACAGTACTGCTTTTATGGGTGCAATGTCCTACAGAAGCTGAAAGCTGCAAAGGAGAAGGGTGCTGATATGAAAAGGATAATTGTTATAACCAGTTGGCAGGTAGTAAATAGGACATTCAGAGACACTTAGAAAAAATAATGTATTAGTTTCCATAAGGTACTGTACAAGAACTCCCTGTCATTATCTTCTAATGGGGGTGGGGTGGGGGTGGCTTTAGATGAGGGATGCCCAAACTACGGTCCACGGGCCAGATCCGGCCCCCAATGCCAATTCATCCAGCCTGTGAAGCCCTCGTCGCTCCCGGAAGCGGAAGTAAAACGCGCCTATAGGGGCAAGTTTTACTTCCACTTCCGGGAGTGATGAGGGTTTCACGGGCCGGATGAATTGGCATTGGGGGCCAGATCTGGCCCACAGGCCATAGTGACCAGCCCCCTGAACAACATGACCGGCCTACGGCTTGAAAAGTTTGGGTAGTCCTGCTTTAGATGGAATCTACAGACAATTGCAATTTGAGAAAGCATGAGGGGGGGGAGAGACCAATTAGTTAATCATCATCAAAGAATATCAGGCACTACACATATATTTTGGATTGCTGCTTGCACAATTTTTCCTGGGAATGGGATACAATTGCCCATCTGTTTCTCATTATAAGAAAGAAAATAGAGGAGCCACTTCTTCTTTGAGGTGCTTGAATCTTGGTGACAAAATAGTTAACAACTATATACTGAGGGCTATTCAATTAGATTAGTGCTCTACAGTGCTTGAAACAAGATCTTCAGTTTGCTTTCCTTTGGTTATTATGGTTTACACAAAGAGCCACAAAGATTTGAATATAATGTTTACTGTGATTAATTTAGTTTAACCTGGTGCATGACTGGGACCCAGTTTATTCTGGCATGGGCAAAGGATATATCTTAGACCAGGAATGGCAAGCAGAGATACTGACTCAGGAAAAGCTGCTTTGCATTTCCATCTCAAATTATTTTGCCATCAAACCATTTGAGTTCTGCTGTCTTTAAAGGAATATTGCAGATTTTCATAGATGAGATTTCCAATCTTAATTCTCAGATGTTCCCAGTGCAAAGTCCTATTTCAGTCCAATGTGAAAATTTCCCCATGTACTGTATATGCATTTATAACAAAAATAATTGTGTTTACCATCCCCCTTCTTCTGGGGGCACCCTGGGACTTCCAACAGGAGGCACAGTGGAAAATCAAGCTCTTAACCTCTGGCTCCACAGCCAGATATCTAAACCACTGAACTATCCAACCAACTCATATGCATTTCTATCCAGGACTTAATTTAAGCAAGGATTTATCAAAATCTTAGATCTGGTGTCTATTTTGAGCATCAAAGCCCTGCTTAAACGTATTTCACAAGCAAATAATAAGACTGCATAAACCAAAGCATAAAGGTTTGTTTACAAAGGGGAGATTTACCAGATTGGACTGGACTAAATTGGCTCACTTCCTGACATCATAATCTTTCCATTCATGCCAGAAACCAATCTTTTCATTCATGTATGTTGTGACTTGGGTGCAAGATTCACTGTCACGTGAGTTACTATTGTGAACTAGATAATGAAGCGGTGCACCCACCAAGCAATGTAGGCAGTGGTGGGATTCAGCCGGAATGCCCTGGTATACCCATACCGGTAGTAGAAATTCCAGCTGGCCTTGCCCATCCGGTTGCCTGAGCCTTGGGTTGTAGGCTCGCGCTTGCCTTCTGTACTGGTAGCGCAGCCTCCCTGGGCTTCCCACATCCGGTTGCCATGGCCACCCAGTCACATGGCCATGCCCACACAGTCACATGGCCATGCCCACACAGTCACATGGCCACCCAGTCACATGACCACACCCACCCAGTCACATGGTCAACTGGCCACACCCACCCAGTCACATGACCACCTGGCCACACGCACCATACCATGCCCACAGAGTAGGTAGTAAAAAAATTGAATCCCACCACTGAATGTAGTAAACAAAAAGAACCATAAATTATGCAACAGGGTGAAATATACAAATTAAACAGCAAATATCCAATGCAACGCTAAGCAGAACTAGTATAAAATCCTATATTCCATTATCCAACACAGAGAAAAGCAATTCATACTCCCCTTTCAGGGAGTGGAATGTGAGTGGAATATGAAAAGGGAAATGCAAACACAGCCCTCGTCCTCCAAACACTCGATATTAGAAAGCAAGAAAAATAAAAGCTGGAAATAAATGCATAAATATTCTTCAGGTAAGAACGTAATTTAATCTGTTGATTCATGATATACTTTTTTTTGAGGAGCTCCTACGAAGAACAGACTCAAAAGCTTCACTTTGATTAAAAGTACATGTTTATGGGTTGATTTCTCTCTAGAAACCCTGAAAAGATTTCATGAGTTTCACACATTGGGAAAAAACAGAAAATAGGCCTGAGGTATGGCCTAGATGACCAACCAACCAGTGTGGTTTATCCGCAGATATGAATTGGCAATAACCTTCCCTAAAAGGTTAGGGTTCGGCCGAACACGACCTTGAGCCTATATAGCTCGGCGGGGAAGGAAATTGGGGAGCGGATTCATATAGTCATAATTAGGATTCATTCCTAACACTCTGGCCATTAGCTCAGACAATGGTAAGGGCAAAAGTCACAATGTGGCAGCTCAAGGTAAACACACAATGTGTTAATTATATCCACGGACTGACTAAGCAGTAGAGTAAACTGCAATGCTTATGTTTGATTAAGTCAGCCCCGGAAAGACAATGGCCTGCCAACCCCGAGTTAATTAACTGATAAGCATGCTTCCTGGAACATCCTAGTTACTCATTCTCCCCTTGTGCCAGATCATCATGTCTGTATGAACGCAATGGTTTGGGGCAAAGAATAAAATGCCAACAGTCCAAGTGGGACTTTCACCTCATCTTTGCCTACGTGCCTTCCTTGTGTCCAGTCACTCCGTGACCCAGCGGGCCATTTCTGGCCCACCATTCCAACAAGCCAGCTAAATGGAGTGTACACTGCAGCCTTTCTCTTCCTCTGCTTTTGCTATCTTTTGCCGCCAAATACTCAAGGGAAAAAATGTTTGTACTATTGTAATTATAGTGAGTGTTTTTAAAGAATAGAAAATGATTTAGAATAGATTTTTCTCCTGACCACTTTATATTTCACTCTTTAGTAATAATAATCGAAACTTGCTTATTATAACAACTGCAGAATAAGCATAATTTTCTCTGTAGGCAAATAAACATACTCCTTTTATTCCTGACTGAACAGAGCATACAGCTGAAACAGAAATGAAAAGCAGAACAAAAGAAAACTCCAAGCATAAAGTTTAACTCTGATAACACAACATTATTTATCTCTCCAAGGATCATCATACTGCTCAGCCTTGTTCCCTCTTCCCCACCTTTGGTCACCTAAATAACTAAGATTATGGTGATTATGAGAAATCTACCCTCAGTTAGGGAAAAGCTTGAATGGGCCGACTTTGAATCTGACTCTAGGGTACGGTGTTCATCTCAGTCTACACATCCAGCGCTGTCTACATCTGTAGATGTTTATGTGGTCGTGTGGCAGGCATGACTAGACACTGAAACACACAGAATGCTATTACCTTCCCACTGAAGTGGTACCTATCGATCTACTTGCAATTTCTTGCTTTCAAACTGCTAGGTTGGCAGGAGAGGGAACAGAGATGGGAGCTCACTCAGTCATGCAGTACTCAGGTCTCAAACTGCTGACGATAACTTTCCAGTCAAGTTCAGCATCTTAACCACTAAGCCACATCCTCTTACTTATAATTAAAAACCCCATTTCAGTCCATTCCTAGCTGGCAAAGGACCTCCACCAGTGTTCAGCTGCTCCCGGTGCCCACCAGTGCCCAGGCACCGGTAGCGGAATTTTCCCCAGGCCACACCCACCTCCCTACCCTAGGCCTAGGGAGGCCAAGTGGGTGTGGCCCACAGTGTTAACCACACCTACAAAGTTAGCCACAACCATGGTGGGGGTAGTAAATTTTTTGCAGTGCATCACTGAGCTCCACCATGAATTTGGGGGGGGGGGATGGGGGACACACTCATAGACCAACTCAGCAGGTATACATGCCCCTGAGAATGGCAGCTGCTAGCTAGGAGCAGACTGAAAGTTATATGAATTTTCATACCCTAAGCAAGAGGATTTTAGCCATTGTCTGTTGTGTCACAGACAGTGCGATGACCAATTCCCTAATTCTAATCTAATCACTGGGGAAAACAGCCCTAAGAGAGGCAATGAACCCAGTTGTCTCACTCTGACCACAGAGCTAAAGAGCTGTGGTGGCTCAGTGGTGGCTCAGTGGTTAAGAAGCTCACCTTTTTAGCTGGAAGGCTGACAAGTTGGAAGTTTGAGACTCGGGTACTGCATGACAGATTGAGCATCCGTCTCTGTCCCAGCTCTTGAGGACATGAAAGGAGCCTCATTCGAGCATCCCCTAGGTGGAGTTCCTCCCGCAAAAATCCTTTCAACCCAGAATAATTTCTGACACAAAATTATTATTATTACCACAGAGCTGGCTGAACTAGAATCTGAAGTCTTTCAGGGAGATAGAGCTCATCTATCAGGTTTAAAGTGCAACATGTCATTATATCCTCAGCTCCTACATGCGGCCTGCTGATATCTAGACTCCAAAGGGTCAGAAAAGCCCATAGATCCTTCCAATGGTAGTTTGAGTAGAACCAGATATTTCACAGCACTTTAAAGAGATCTTTTTGATAGACAAATATTCTAACCCACCTCTGAGCAGAAACTTGGGTAATATATTACCCCTGGGGAAATCATTCTCTCTGCTAATGTAGTTGTGTTTCTATTTTCCCATTTCTGTACAGCAAAATGAGCTTTCCGACAGCCAAGCTATTTTATTTAATTTATTCTTTCTATATAATAATTTTATATTTTATATACAAGCAGTAAATCACACCAAGGACATAAAAGAAGGTATCTGACTCATATAATTTTTAAGAAAAAAAAGACTTTAATTTAACAGTTAAATTATTAACTATAATTTTAATAAGCATCTCTTTTAGTGAAAAGCCAGGCAGCACAAAAGGTTGCTAGAAATTGCCCATCTTGTCTTTCTCCTTCTTCCTCTCACTCTCTTGGAGTACTTTGGTGGCGGCAGCAACTCTTATCCAAGAATACATTTTTTTCCCCTGAAGCAGGAGAAATGCCATTGGTGTGAATTTGTTTAAGGTGGATACCAGCTTGCCATGAAGTGACCTACACACTGTGATCACAGAGTCATCTCCTGCGGCACATATGAAGTACAATATGCAGGATTTAACACAGGGACTGCAATGGACTGTCCCAGCCTTAAGGATATTAACAAGGTGCGCCTTCACTGCCAGTCCATCTGGCACTGCCTCTTCCATCTCCATGACTGTTGGGAATCAGAGTTCCTCCTCCGCTCATTTTGTCGTTGGGTCCAATATGATGGTTTCCAGTGACATTATCTCCACTGAGGGGGCCATCTCCCCACCTAAAGGAGCTCATCAGCCTATAGCCATTGGCCCTTTTAGGGAGTCAGGTTATTTAGCGCCACCCAACACTAGGCCTTGAGTTACTGGCTGTACGGTCTACTCCATTACCGTAGCAGGATGTCCGGCCGACTAGTCTTGGAGTACTTATATTTCCATTAGATAATGGTGTGACTAAACATCAGGGAAAATGTGCATTGATCCACTGTGAATTTGTACCTGGAAAGCCAGGTTTCCCCAGGTGAATTTGGTTTAGCAATACAGTGGTACCTCAGATAAAGTCTGATTCGGATAAAGTTGCGGTTTTCATGCACACATGATGCATCACATAAAGTCCAAAACCACTAAAAAATGGATGTTATCTGACGTATTTGGTATAGGAACCTCGGATAAAGTCTATTTTTGGACGTTATCCGATGCATCACCCATTTGATTCAGATAAAGTCCAAAATCGGATAAAGTCTAAACTTGTGGAACGGAGTTTGGACTTTATCTGAGGTTCTACTGTAGAGACAAGAGCCAGCAAACAGAGAGGAGGAGGAAATTACCCATCAGCTCTTGTTTGCAGCTTGTTAAGGAAGCTTCTGCTATAGCTGTCCAGATTGGCAGGAGGCAAGGCTACAACCAAAGTTGACTTAATAAGCTACAAGCAAGGGGTGATGGGCAATTTCTTCTCTCTCTCATTCTCCTATATGTTTTAGAGCAACTTTGTTCATCACTGGCACCAAGCCTTTAAAACAAATACACACTCATACACAAACAGTAATGTTTGGGTATTTCTGGATTAAATTGACAGTGAAAGTCTAGTTTACTTAATCGGTTGTTTATTTGGAGTATGAATCATCCATCATGATCACAGTTTTATGAGCTGATGATGCAGATGGGGAGCTTAGAGTCTAACATAGGACCCACCAGAGTGCTTCTCAGGCCCTTGTCTTGCTCTAGGCAACTCAAATTGCATGGTGATAAATCACCAATGCCCTTCCTTCATGCTCCCTAAATCTTTGTGTTTCTTTATGTATCTAAACTCCCACTCTCACTTTAAATAGCAATAGAAACTAAACTTATATATTGCTTCATTGTACTTAGAGTACTGTCCAGGCAGTTCACCAGGAAAATAGCATTTTGTCCTCAATCGTTTGAGTACTCATTTTACTAACCTTGGAAGGATGGAAGGCTGAATCAACCTTGATCCCATTGGGACTGAACTCAGATCTTGAGCAGGCATTAACCATCATGTTATCAGCGTTTCCCAAACTGCATCTCCCATCAGCCATTGCTTGCATGAGATTGGTCTGCAGTGTTTCCCAACCTTGGTTTTCGGACTTCCATTCCCAGAAGCCTAAGTCAATTCTCCAAAGCACTGATCAGCCAATGTATGAGGCTTCTAGAAATTGAAGTTCACCAGTGTTCCAAGGAACATAGTTTGGGAAACACTAGTCAATGAAAAATACTACAAATCCACCCATACTAATCCTAGAGTAATTTCCACATTATTTGCCAGTTTATTTGCTCCTCGACTTTTATTTTTGTTTCTTCAACAAATCATTGAGGTATTAGGAACTTTAAATTTCACTTCAGCATTTGCAATAATATTTATCAATTAAAGGCATTTATCAGTGTGCACTAACTATAGCAAACATATTACAACCATGATTATAATAAACATAGTATTAACCAATTCTTCTTCTTCTTCTTCTTCTTCTTCTTCTTCTTCTTCTGCCATATCCATAGCTGTCAAGTGTCCCGTATTGGCTGGGAACCTCCCGTATTTTACCCTTTTTCCCGGTGGTGTCCCGTATCAGTCAGACTGCAATGCCCTAATTCCACCACTGGAGGGCTGCACAGGTTAAGCATAGCTGTCAAGTTTCCCGTTTTGTCCAGGAAATTTCCCTTATTTTCAAATCCAAAACTTGACAGCTATGGCCATATCTGATTCTGAATTTTGGTGATCATCATGGCGATCAGTCATGAATACTGTCCTGCGAATATATTACTGTGGCCTTTCATCTGCCTTCCGCATCACAGCATGACATCCATACCACTGATCCAGCTCCACGAGTCACTTTCTGGTTCTGAGCCCTTTTGGCACACAAGTCCTCATCAGCCCCAGGCCAGTATTGATAAAGCTTTTGCCCTCCATCAAGATGGATTCAGGTGGGATTTAATCTGCTTGGGGACCATCACCCTTCCTTGTGGACTTCACCAAGGCCACTAGTCTTCAGGATTGTCAGGTTAGTTAACCGCCGCCTGACGCTCGGTGTTGAGGCATGGCTAACTTAGTTGGTGTGGCTAACTGTGGGCACACCCACTTGGCCAGCCATACCATGGCCTGGGGTAGGGAGGTGGCCGTGGCCAGCCAAGTGGTTGTGGCCTGGGGGAATTTCTGCTACCGGTGCCCGCGCACCTGTGGGCACCTGGAGCAGCGCATCACAGTGTACAGTGGAGAAAAATAAAATATGAATGTACCCAAAAAATCATGGTGAAAGTTTGCCAGGCCTGTTTCTTTAGCTGAGCTGAACTATTCGTATTATTGCCTTCAGTCAAATTCATCTGTCTAATCTATTTTCTGCTTATTACTACACTCACTATACTGTAGTATTATTCATAATGAAACTTCTTGTTACCTATTTATTCTAGGAACAGTTTGTTCTAGAGAACAAATTTTTGGGGGGGAACAAATTAACCAAACAAGTTACATAGAAGCATCCACATTTCTTTTATTTTTGCTGCCATCTAGTGAATCATAAAATTATGACACCAAAATTATTTTTAGTCTTTCTCAAATGTATCTGTGTCTCTTTGGAGGAACGTTTATTTGCATACAGTTATTCTCAATTCTCGAGACTCCTAATCTGTAGCTGGGAATATCAGACTTTTTTAAATGGAAGGGACGAGCCATGATGAAAGTGCAAATGTATCAGTTTATCTTATACATTTAATGTTTCTTTCAGATTATTCCAGGATTCTCAACGTGTGGCCCATGGGCCGGATGCAGCCCATGGCACCATTTCATGTGGCCCACCACCTCCTCCACCACACCAGGAAGTGTCATGTGTTGGAGAAAGGACAAAATGGCCATCCAGCCCCCGAAGCTGCCTGAGGGAGCGTGACCAGGCCCCCGACTTTAAAAGGTTGAGAACTCCTCGATTATTCTAATACAGTGGAACCTCAGTTAACAAATGGCTCGGTTAACATAAAAATTGCATAACAAAAGGAAATCCATAGAAAACAATGGCTCGGTTTGCAGATTTCTTTTCAGAACGGATTAATTGGTTTTCAATGTATTCCTATAGGAAACTGTGTTTCAGTTAATGTATTTTGGTTTTCAATGCATTCCTATGGGAAATTTCATTCAATGCATTTCTATGGAAAATTTGGTTAAAGTAATTTTTGCTGTAAGAAACATCCTGGAGAATGCATTAATTACGTTAACTGAGGTTCCGCTGTATTAAGTTGCATATTCATGTGTTACAATATCATGAAAACCTGTGTACAATTTTGTACGTATTTGGTTCATCACAGTAAAGGTAAAATACTACCTGGCCATGAATTCTGGAATATCATGCCCTAATCCAGCCTTGCTGTTAGGATTAAAGAGGAAAGCATCCATCTGTAGGAAAGACAGAAAGCAAGTACCCAAGACAACCCTAATTTCTTACTGCTGTAGCTAAGCTCCCCAGCTAATTTAAATAGAATGGCTGCTTTCACCTATTGTTGTCAAGTTATAAATCTATATCCTTTACTCTTTGACAGGAGAGAACTGTATAAAGGCTTTTCCAGAGTGCCATTCACTAACTATGATGCAGAAGTGGGCATTCTGGAAGGCCAAAGGGCCAATTTTCCACCACCACCCCAGGACCTTCCAGGGGCTGAACCACATTCCCCAAATGTGAAAAGCCATGTCCAGTCACTGAAATTCTATTTTCCTTTTTTGTTTGGGGGTGATTGGCACATGGAAGCTCCAATGTGCCATTTTTTAGCAACTGCCTTCTCCTGAAAGCTTCCAGAAGTAGGAAATGTACCTTTCCCACACACATATGAATTTTAACTGTGAGGAAATGGGGTGGGTGGGTGGTGGTTTGGTGGGCTTTGGGTTGTCAAAAATTACCCTTTGGGGAGTACATTCAAGACATGGGCTACACATTTTGAGCAGGTAGCAAAATATTATTTTACTTATAACAGTCTAAACCAATTAACCCGATTGAATGGTAGCCGATACTTCATAGGAGCAACAGGAATTTTTCTGTAAATTAAAACTTATCTCCTTCTGAACTCTCTGCCATAAAAGTTGCTCCGTGCAGTTAGTATCAAGGCACTACTAGACATTCATTGTTTCATTTATCTAATGTTATTTTTATTGTTTTGATTTTTCTGTTGTTTAATGGCCAGAATATTATTTGTAGCAATAGAATACAACTGCTCTACAGAGGCAATGGTTGCCATTCTCAGCCAATCTCTGGCTTCCATTGATTATCCTATTACTAACAATGGGACTTATGCATCTGCAAAACCATATTTCAATAGCTCTTGCACAACTGGCATTTCAGTATTAATTGACCAGTATCATGTTCATGCCAGCTTAATGTAAATTCATATTGCTGTAAATGTGACAGGTGTTGCACTTGGCAACAAGGAATTGTGCCATGGAAATGTGCAATTGGCTTGCACATCCCTGGCATGACTGATGGTGCAATATACCAGCAAATGAGCTTCCCAGATGGTACTTCTGCCTTGATGCTAGTGCAACTGCCTTGTATGCAACCTTGAGTTCCATGCATGTATTTATACAATAGGATTTTGGCCACAGTGTGCAATGAAGATGTTGCATACACAATTATACAGTAAAACCCCAGGTTACGGAATTTGTCAATTCTGGGAAGTTTTCTGTAAAGCGATTTTTCTGTGATCCAAAGCACAATTTCTCATAGGAATGCATTGAAAAATAAAAAACGGTCCTGACCATTCAAATCCCCCCAAAATCCAAAAAACTGCCAGACACGATCTTCTCCCACACCTCGATCGATCTCACCAGCTGGGGTGGAGAAGACGGGGTGTTCTTAGGAAAGTTCGCTTTTTATCCCGCACCTCTGCACCTCGATTGACTGATCTCCCCAGCTGGTTAGTGGCTGAAGTGGAGAAGAGGGTTTTTGTTTTTTTAGGTGCAAGAGAGAAAGGGGAATCCCCTAAGAACACCCTCCCCTCTCCCCGCCCCCAGCTGCCCCCCAGCTGGTGAGATCAATCAACCTAAAAAATAAAGTCAAAAAATGCAGAGCACACAGTAAAAGGGAATAAATGATGAAACTAAGTTCCCTACCTTTCCCACCACTGCTGCTTCTTCCTGAGGGTCGGCGATGAACAGGAGCGGTTTGTCCGACCACCAGGGGAGCCCACGAGGCGGAGGCGATGACTGCGGTGATTTTTCTGCTGTTTCCACAGTTTCCGCCGCTCCTCTCGGCAGACTGTGAGGAGCATATTAGCTCCATTTTTGTCTTTGTCGGAGGTCCCTTCGTGGCACTTCAGCAGGAAAATGCACCATTCTGGGACTTCCTATGTCATTGCCTGGGCACCCAGCATGGAACCAGGAAGTCCCAGAGCTTTCCCTGCTGAAGTGCCGCGGAGGGACCTTGGACAAAGACCAAAACAGAGCTAATATGCCCCCCCCCCGGATGTCTCCCGCTGCTGGGAGAAGCAGCGGAGACTGTGGAAACAGCAGCAAAACCACCACAATTGTTGCCTCCACCGCCATGGTAAGTGACATATTGTGACTTCCACGTGTGGGTGGCAGTTGGTGCAGGGCCACCATTTTAGACTCTCCCAGATGCCATTAATTCTGGGGAAACCCATTCTGTAACGCAAGTTTTTTCCATTAATCAGGACGAGATTTCCCCAGAATTTCCTTCCGTAAGTTGAGTTTTCCATTACCTGAAGCGTCCATAACCCGGGGCTTTACTGTAGTAAGATTCTGACCATTGAATTATATTGTTTTAAGCTGTTGTAAGTAACTCTATCATGAGGGACAAGGGGAATTATAAAATCTGTTTAATAATAGTAAATACAAGCAAATTTATTTGTATAACCACAGCCATTACAAAGAAATGCTCAAACACCATAAAATATTCAAATACATTGCTCAGCTAAAAGTCTGCTACAACCAACACTATAACAAATACATTTATTCAGGCTAAAAATTGCTTAACTGTTACTACAAAATTTCCACCTTAAAGTTACTGCTCTAAAGCAAAACAGGCTATTTTCCCAGAAATATATGGTGAACTATCCCCCAGTAAGAAATATATCAAATATGCATCATAAGAACATAAGAACAGCCTTGCTGGAACAGGCCACAGCCCATCCAGTCCAGCATTCTGTCTCACACAGTGGCTCACCATTTCCTTCAGGGTATTCCCAAGGAGATGCCTTCACCTGCTTAGGATTCCCTGGAAATGGCATTGAGAGATATCCTGCCTATCTCTCCAACCCAGAGGTTGTCCTTAAGTATCCATAATTATAGCCATTGATACCCTTGTCCTCCATGAACTTGTATAATCCTTTCTTGAAGCTGTCAAGACTGACAGCTGTCACCACTTCTTCTGGCAGGGAGTTCCATAGACCAGTAATCCTCTGGGTGAAAAAGTACTTTCTCTTCAGATGTATTGAATGCAAAATCTGACACTTTGAACTCTTGAATCTGTATAAATTGATCAAACAAGTATATAGTGAGTTAGGTCTTCAACTGCATTATTTCTACATGCACAGACACTCTCCTCCATGGGAGTCTGTTGATATCGTCCCTCAACCATTGCAGAGTTCATGGACTGACGTTGTAAAGCTGTGAAAGCATTTCTCCATTTAAAGTGTTATTCTAGTTAACTACTGTGGATGAGGAACTTGAATAGGTAATTTATCATTATCAAGGGCACATCTCGACAGGTCAGCTTAAAAATCATGCATTAAGACAGGGGTGACCAAACTTTTCAGGCCATGGGCCAGTCACGTGGTTCCTCCCACTGGAAGCGGAAGTAAAACACGCCTTGCAATCTGTTTTGGAACAGGATGAGATAGATTTTAATTTGCCATTTTGTCTGCTTAAACCGGGGTGCTCAAACTACGCCCTGTGGGCCAGATCTGCCCCCCCAATGCCAATTCATCCAGCCCCCACCACCCTTGTTGCTCCCAGGAGTGGAAGTAAAATGTGCTGGATTACTTGGCATCAGGGGCCAGATCTGGCCCACATGCCATAGTTTGGGCACCCCTGCATTAAGATATGGGACTTCAAATAATGTTATATCCTCTGAAAAGTTAAAATGCTTAGAAAGTTACAAGACAATCCATAAATATCAATCATTTGTAGAATTTCCTGGTCCCAAGATAAAACTGTGCTATTATTAAAATTCAACATCTCTCTAAAAGCAAACAATACTAAATCTGATCCTATCTCATTTTTTCATTTTCAGTCAATATTTGATGGCACTATAGCTTGTAGCTATATGAAGTTATCTACCATCTCTACCCCAATAAAACTTAATTGAGAATCAATTATATTGATGGGGAAAATTCTTTTAGTACTTCCAGTATGGTTTTTCCAAAATCCAGTTGGAGAAAAAAGCTTAATCCTAAATATTTAAAGGACTTCACCTGTTTTATGGGATATCCATTAATTTGCCATTCATGTTTTTCAAACCTATTGGCAAACACTAGCATTTTAGTCTTTTTATGTTGTTGTTCAGTCGAGTCTGACCCTTTGTGACCCCATGGACCATTGCCCTCCAAGCACCCCTCTCCTCCACCATCCTCTTCAACCCACCCAGCTCTGTGCCCATTGCGTCGACAATACCATCTAGCCATCTCATTCTCTGCTGCCCCCTTCTGCTTTTAGTTGACTTTTAAATGCTAAGGAATGAGAAAGAACGCATTCTGTTGCCCCCGTGGTTTCCTGGCTGCTTTGGGAGAAGAAAAAAAAATCATGGGTGCTAGAGTTGGCACAAAAATGGAAAGAAAGAAAGGTACCAGAAGTAGAGGAGGCAGAAAAGTGTCAGGCTCAATGTCACAGAGCTCTTAAAAGTAGAAACCATCTACACTCTGAAACTATAATTTAGCTAGTAGGTCGTACTCTGCTCATTTTCTTCAACAGATTTGAGCCCTGTTCATGAATCATGCTAGCTTAAATATTGCTTCAAACACAAAGGCAGGTTAAACAGATTGTCGTTGTCAGCTGCAACTCGTATCTGAGAATGCATTTTTTCCCCTGAAGCAGGAAAAATGCCATTGGCGTAAATTTGTTTAAGGTGGATTCCAGCTTGCCATGAAGCGACCTACACACTATGATCCTGGAGCCATCTCCTGTGGCACATGTGAAATGAGACATGCAGGATTTAACACCGGGACTGTAATGGACTGCTGCAGCCTTGAGGCTATGATTAAGGTGCGCCTTCACTGCCAGTCCATCTGGCATGACCTCTTCCGCCTCCATGACTGTGGGAATTAGAGTTCTCCTTCGTATAGTTTGTGAATCCCCACTATTGGGTTATGCGCCTGCGCAGAACATGGATTGGAGGCTTTAAATCTGCTTGGTTAAACGTTTTGGTGGTAAGATCGCCCACCATACCACCCACCCTTAGGCACCAGTTTGCCATTTTAACTCAGTTCTCTTCTTTCCGCCTCAGCAGCAGAACGATCGTTGAGAGCTTCCTCAATTTTTCGCGTCAATTCTTAGGAAAAGACTTTAGTTCTAGTACAATTTTTCTCAGCAATCTTGTCCCTAGGGCAGGATTGCCACCCCAATGCTGTTTCTTCTTGTAGAACTCAGTCACTTTTTGCATAGGTCACCATTTCCCCCCTCAAGGGGGTGCCAGTAGGCCTGCCCTTCAGGGTGTTCTGGAATCTTCTCCGTCCATTTTTACCAACAGAGCAGCAGTTGCTACTTATTCCGTCGCTGTTTACGACAATTTTTCTCTCGTTTCTTTCTCTTTGGAAAGCAAACTTCCGATCACTCTTGCTCGAATAAATTTTTTCATGGCCTCAGCGGCTTGCAAACAGTGTACTTCTTGGCACAAGAAGTTCCCAGCTTCTGACGGGCATAGCGAGTGCCTTTTTTGTTTAGGGGAGTCACATCAGAGCCTATCTTGTGCTCACTGCACCACGTCTTGTGGTGCAAAATAGAAGCAACCAGCTTAACACGCACCTCATGGAGCTCACCTTGGCTCCCACTCCTGCCGTTTCAGCCTCTACTTCTGCCGAGGACCGAGCGCCTGAGAGGGCTCCGAAGGCTTCCTCTTCTACATTGATACACAAGAAGAAGGACAAGAATGGGGATAAGAAGAAAAAGCATAGGGGTGAAGTCCGTCATTCCTAGCCTTCCACTCCTCGTCCGCCAATTTCCCCCTGGCCCTCACCACCTTTTTCCATGGCGAGGTGCCCTTCTCCTGGGTTCTCTGTTTGGAGTGGCCGTTCTTCATTAGAGTCACCAAACAAGTCAAGTCGAGCGGGTGTGACTCCGCGTCCTGTGCGTCTATCACCGTTGCCTCCATCTGGTGAGAGGGGTTGTGCTACAATGCGGCAGGCCCCGGTGTTTCTGACACCACGGACACCTCCCGTTGGCCCAACTGCAGCCACCGTTTCGGCCACCATTTCGCCTCCCTCTGTTCCTGCAGCCACTGTTTCTGCTAGCCAGATGGATCTCTTCAAAACCATGTTTGAAGTCATGGCAAAATCATTTGCTGAACAGTTTAAGGCCACTGTTCCTGGGGTGCCTGTGGATATGGTGCCGGCCCACACACACTCCGGGGATCCTGACCCTGCTGTCACTCTGCCACCTCTCGAGGGTCGAGCTGTTGCTCTGCTGGCCAGGCAGGACTGGCACGGCCCAGATGTTGAAGCGATGAGCGCCTAATCCGTCGACCTGCCCAGGCCATACTGGCATGGTCCCGATGTGACCTCCAGAGTCCCCCCCTCATCCTCCGGTGATTCCAGATCATCTTTGGAGGAGGAGGAGGGGGATGTAGATGCGGATAAGACGCCCGACCAAGCTATTGGAGCTTTAACCCGTCTGGGAGCTGCCCTCAAGATACGGGTTGACCAGCCTCCACTCGAGGGTGAGGACCAGATGACGGCAAAATTGGATAGGAAATCCATTCATCCCGTCCATATTACCATGCTACAATCCATGCTGACTTCTGCCAAAGCTACATGGAAGAAGCCCGTCTCATCCCACTCTGTTTCGTCCAGGTTCGATGGCATGTACCGAGTCTTGGATGAGAACATGGAATTTTTACAAGCTCATCCCTTACCGAATTCCTTGGTGGTGAAAGCTTTTCAGCACAAAACAGCCGACAGCGGTTTCCTGGTGCCATCAATGCCTGAGGGAAAGAAGCTTGATGTGGTGGGCTGTAAGTTTTATGCAAATGGCTCTGTTTCTTCGGGCCGCAAATTACTCAGCCGCTATGGGCCTGTACCAGTCACATCTCTGGGAGTGGGCCAAGACTCTTGCTGCTAAATTGCCTGCGGACCTCCAGAAAGACCTTGATGCCTTATGTGATGAGGGTGATTTTCTGGCGGAACAACAGATGCGGTCAGCCCGCCATATAAATGACTATGCGGCCAAGGATATGTCTTCTGCTATCTTCCTATGGCGGCATGCTTGGCTTAGGGGAACCACTCTCGATGACTCCATGAAGAAGTTGATCAAGGAGTTCCCGTTTGATGGTCAGGGTCTGTTTGGCCAAGATACGGACTAAGTCTTGAACGAACTGCGGCAGACCAACTCGACTGCTAAATTCTTGGGCCTTACCACTTCCACTCAGCCTGCTAAGCCTAGGTTTCAGCCATTCACCAACCGCTACCGCGGAAACCCACAGCAAAAGCAACAGCAGGGCAGACCTGCTGACCATTCTAAGACTGGCTTTTATCACCCTAGGCGAAAACATGGGAGGCAGCGTTTTCAGCCCTACGGCCAAGGAAAACGTACGAACGGCAAGTCAAAGTCTCGCGTTTGACTCTCCTCCGACCAAGACTCTCTTGCTTCAACTCCCATACCTTCCCCTTCAGAACTTCCTCAAGGTGTGGTCTGACGTCACGAAGGTCTTAAAGATCTTGTCCGCTGGTTATGCCATCGAGTTCGACTGGATGCCTTGGGTAGGAAAACTCCATTTCACCTCCCCGTCTCTTCATTTGGAGGAGGAGGTTGCTACCCTTCTTTCCAAGGGGGACATCAAACGGGTACCACCAACCAATTGGACCAACGGTTTCTACTCAAGGTACTTTGTTGTCCAGAAGAAAGACGGAGGCCTCCGCCCTATTCTGGACTTGCAAGTTCAACAAGTTCATCCACACCAGGAAGTTCCGGATGGTGTGACACTCCAAACCGTCCTTCCCCTCATCAACAAACAGGACTGGTTTACAGTGATAGACCTCAAGGACGCTTACTTCCATGTCAGCATTCTCAGGGAACACAGATGGTTTCTCCGCTTCAGGATAGGGGACTCTGTATATAAGAACATAAGAACAGCCTTGCTGGAACAGGCCACAGCCCATCCAGTCCAGCATTCTGTCTCACACAGTGGCTCACCATTTCCTTCAGGGTATTCCCAAGCAGATGCCTTCACCTGCTTAGGATTCCCTGGAAATGGCATTGAGAGATATACTGCCTATCTCTCCAACCCGGAGGTTGTCCTTAAGTATCCATAATTATAGCCATTGATACCCTTGTCCTCCATGAATTTGTTGAATCCTTTCTTAAAGCTGTCACGACTGACAGCTGTCACCACTTCTTCTGGCAGGGAGTTCCATAGACCAGTAATCCTCTGGGTGAAAAAGTACTTTCTCTTATTTGTTTGAGAACTAGTACCCAAAAGTTTCATGGAGTGTCCCCTAGTTCTAGTGTTATGTGATAGGGAAAACAGTTTTTCCTTATCTACTTTGTCCATACCGTGCATGATTTTATAAACTTCAATCAGGTCACCTCTTAGACGTCGTCGTTCAAGAGTGAAGAGGCCCAACCGTTGCAGCCTCAGATGGTAAGGAAGGTGTTCCAGTCCCCTAACCATTCTGGTTGCCCTCCTCTGCACTTTTTCCATCTCCATAATATCCTTCTGGAGGTATGGCGACCAGAACTGTACACAGTATTCCAGATGGGGCCTGACCATAGATTTATAAAGAGGCAAAATGACACTTGCTGACTTATTTTCTATACCCTTCCTAATGATCCCTAGCATTGAGTTTGCTTTTTTCACTGCTGAGGCACACTGGGTTGACACCTTCATTGAGTTGTCCACCAGGACACCAAGGTCCCTTTCCTGGTTTGTCGCAGAGAGTTCAGACCCCATCAGTTTATAAATGTAATTGGGGTACTTTGCCCCAACATGCATCACTCTGCACTTACTAATGTTGAAGCTCATTTGCCACTGTTTTGCCCACTCCCCCAGTGTCAAGAGATCCCTCTGGAGCTCCTCACAATCTCTCACAGTTTTCACTACCCTGTATAATTTAGTGTCGTCAGCAAATTTGGCTACCTTGCTTTTTACTCCTACCTCTAGATCATTTATGAAGAGGTTGAAAAGCAGGGGTCCCAGTACTGAACCTTGGGGGTCCCCACTCTTTACTTCCCTGCACTTGGAGAAGTGTCCATTTAGTGCTACCCTCTGTTTCCTGTCCCTTAGCCAGTTGCTGATCCAGGACAAGACCTGTCCCTTTATTCCATGACTGGTAAGTTTATTCAAGAGCCTTTGGTGTGGGACCTTGTCAAAAGCCTTCTGAAAGTCCAGATAAACAATGTCAACTGGATCCCCCTTATCCACATGCTTGTTGACACTCTCAAAAAATTCCAACAGATTAGTGAGGCATGATTTGCCCTTGTAAAAGCCATGTTGGCTCTCCTTTTGCAGCGCCTTCTCTTCTATGTGCCTATTAATTCTATCTTTTAGGATGGTTTCCATCACTTTACCTGGGACACATGTCAAACTGACAGGTCGGTAATTTCCTGGATCACCCCTGGATCCTTTTTTGAAAATTGGTGTTACATTCTCTACCTTCCAGTCATCAGGCACAAAGCCTGATTTGAGGGAAATATTATATATTTTGGCTAGGAGATCAGCAATTTCATCTTTAAGTTCCCTGAGAACTTATGGATGGATGCCATCTGGTCCTGGTGATTTGTTAGTGTTTAGCTTAACAAGACCTGCAAGGACCTCCTCCCTGGTTATTTCTATCTTGCTTAAATCTTCGCTTTCCCTCCCTACGAAGATAGGCTCTGTTTTGGGCATGTGGTCTCTGTCTTCTTCTGTGAATACTGAAGCAAAGAATTCATTGAGTCTCTCTGCAATCTCTGTTTCCTCTTTAATAACCCCTTGCCTTCCATTGTCATCTAATGGTCCAATGGCCTTCCTAGTTGGGTTCTTACTTCTAATGTACTTAAAGAAGTCTTTGTTATTTCTCTGAGTATTTTTAGCTATACGCTCCTCAAAGTCTTGCTTTGCTTTCCTGATTGTTGCCTTGCATTTGTTCTGCCAGAATTTATGTTTCTGCCTGCTGTCCTCATTCGGACAAGCCTTCCATCTTCTAAATGAGCTTTTCTTGCTTTTGATCACTTCCCGAACAGCTCCTGTAAGCCACATCGGAGTCCTCTTGGACCTGGCAGTGCCCTTTTTCCTTTTGGGTATGCATTCCAATTGGGCCTCTGTTATTGTTTTTGTAAACAGCCTCCATGCCTCTTGGAGTGTTTGGACTCTCTCAATTTTCCCTTTCAGCTTCTTTTTTACTAGTTTCCTCATCTTTGGGAAATTTCCTTTTTGAAAATTTAAGGTCTCTTTGTTAGATTTTATCAGTGACTTGCGGTCTATGATCAAATTAAACATAATTGAGTTGTGGTCACTGTTCCCTATTGGATCAGTCACATTAACATCTTGCACCAGATCCTGAGTATTACTCAAGTCAAGGATTCTTGTACCTCTAGTTGGGTCTTCAACCATCTGTCCCAGGGAACAATCATTTAGCATATCTAGGAACTTTATCTCTTTATCATGTGCTGAACAACAGTTCACCCAGTCTATGTGAGGGTAATTGAAGTCCCCCATTATAACCAGGCTTCCCTTCTTGGATGCCTTGTTTACAACATTCTCCAACTGCCAGTCTCCCTCAAGAGTTTGGGTCGGAGGCCGACAGTATATGCCTACTGTTAGACCATCCTTGTGGCCTGGTACTCTTACCCACAGAACTTCTAATGGTGACTCCAAATCACCTAGATATTCCAATTCATATAATTTTATCACTTCTTTTACATACAAGGCTACACCACCTCCCATTTGCCCCTTCCTATCCTTTCTGTACAGTTTGTAGCCTGGGATAACTGTATCCCATTGGTTATCATCCGTCCACCAGGTTTCAGTGATACCAATAATATCAATAGTCTTATCTATTGCTAAGTATTCCAGCTCCCCTATTTTGTTCCGGAGGCTTCTGGCATTTGTATACAAGCATTGTATACATTCATCCCTAAAGAATACACGGTGGAGGTGATGAACAGATTTAATGGCTTAGACTCGGTAGACAGAGTACCAGAAGAATTATGGACGGAGATGAGGGACATCATGCAGGAAGCAGCAAAGAAAACCATACCAAAAGAAAAGAAGAGTAAGAAAGCAAAGTGGTTGTCTGATGAGGCACTTAAAATAGCAGAGGAAAGAAGGAACGCAAAAGTCAAAGGAGAAAGGAAAAACTACAATCATTTGAACACAGAATTTCAAAGAAAAGCAAGGAGAGATAAGGAAAACTACCTAAAAGAACAGTGCAGAGAAATGGAGGAAAACAACAAAAGAGGCAGAACCAGAGATCTTTTCAAAAAAATCGGGGAAATCAAGGGAACATTTAAAGCAAAAATGACCATGATAAGGGACAAAGACGGAAAGGAGCTAGCTGATGCAGAAGAAATTAAGAAAAGATGGAAAGAGTACACAGAGGAACTTTACAAAAAGGACCTCAACACTCCTGATAATCACAATGATGAAGAAATTGAACTTGAGCCAGACATCCTGGAGAGCGAAGTCATAAAGGCCCTAAAGAGCACTGCAAACAACAAAGCTAGTGGAGATGATGGTATCCCAGTTGAATTTTTCAAAGCACTAAAAGATGATGGCGTCAAATTACTGCATTCAATATGCCAGCAGATTTGGAAAACAAAACAGTGGCCACAGGATTGGAAAAGATCAGTATACGTCCCAATCCCAAAAAAGGGCAATGCCAAAGAATGTTCAAATTATCGAACAATCGCGCTCATCCCACATGCCAGCAAGGTGATGCTCAAGATAATACAGGATAGACTTCAGCAGCATGTGGAGAGAGAATTACCAGAGGTGCAGGCTGGTTTCAGAAGAGGCAGGGGGACTAGAGACCACATCGCCAACATACGCTGGATCATGGAGAAAACAAAGGAATACCAGAAACAAATTTACTTTTGTTTTATTGACTACACTAAGGCATTTGACTGTGTGGACCACAACAAGATGTGGCAAGTAATTAAAGAGATGGGAATACCAGAGCACCTCATATGCCTCCTGAGAAATCTGTACATGAACCAAGAAGCAACAGTTAGGACAGAACATGGAATCACAGAGTGGTTTGGAATAAGAAAAGGAGTAAGACAAGGCTGCATTTTGTCACCATGCTTATTCAACCTATACACAGAGCACATAATGCACAGTGCAGGGATGGAGGAATCACTATATGGGATTAAAATCGCTGGGAGAAACATCAATAATCTGAGATATGCAGACGATACCACCCTAATGGCAGAAAGTGAGGAAGACCTAAATAATCTCTTGATTGGGCTGAAGGAGGAGAGTGCAAAAGCTGGCTTGAGACTCAATATCAAGAAAACCAAGATAATGGCAACAGGCCCAATCAGTTCCTGGAAAATAGACGGGGAAGAGGTAGAAGCATTGACAGATTTTACTTTCTTAGGATCAAAGATCACTGCAGATGGGGATTGTAGCCATGAAATAAAAAGGCGACTGATTCTTGGGAGACAAGCGATGAGAAACCTGGGGAACATAGTGAAAAGCAGAGACATCACATTGCAAACAAAAATTAGAATAGTCAAGGCAATGGTTTTCCCAGTAGTAATGTATGGATGTGAGAGCTGGACAGTTAGGAAGGCTGAACGCAGAAGAATAGATGCCTTTGAAATGTGGTGTTGGAGGAGGGTTTTGAGAGTCCCCTGGACAGCGAGGAGAACAAATAGGTCAATCTTAGAAGAAATTAACCCTGACTGCTCATTGGAAGGTCAAATAGTAAAGATGAAGCTAAAATACTTTGGACATCAAATGAGAAGGGAGGATTCACTTGAGAAGGCATTGATGTTGGGAAAGGTGGAGGGCAAAAGAAGAAGGGGGAGGCCAAGGATGAGATGGCTAGATGGTATTGTAGACACAATGGGCACAGAGCTGGGAGGGCTGAGGGGGATGGTGGAGGACAGAGGCGCCTGGAGGAAAATGGTCCATGGGGTCGCAAAGGGTCGGAGTCGACTGTGCGACTGAACAACAACAATACAAGCATTTATATATGCTTTCCTGATACAGTCTTTTGAGTCCAGTTGCATTGTTAGACTGCCTCTTACATCCTTCTGCTAGAGTGCTGGTGACCAGCTCCTTGCTCTGCTCAGTAATTTTTGCATCCTCCTCACTACTCAAGTACACACTTTCCCGAACCGGATGCTGCCCAGCTCCTGTCGGCTTTCCCCCAGTTATCAGTTTAAAAGCTGCTCTGCAGCCTTTTTGATGTTGAGTGCCAGCAATCTGGTCCCATCATGGTTCAAATGCAACCCATCCCTCCTGAACAGATTTGGCTTGTCCCAAAATGTTCTCCAGTTCCTGACAAATCTGAAGCCCTCCTCTCGACACCACCGCCTCATCCACGCATTGAGGCTTCTGAGCTCAGTACCATTGTCTACCGTTTGATCTATCCACGGCACCACAAGTCTTCACCAAGTGCATGGCTCCGGTAGCTGCTTTCCTTAGCCAGAAGGGGATCAGGGTCTTCCCATACATTGATGACTGGTTGATAGTCTCCCCCACCAGATTGGCGGCCGTCCGGGACACGGAGTACACTGTTCATCTCATGGAGAGTCTTGGTCTCAGGATCAACTACACCAAGTCGAAGTTGGATCCATCACAGCGAGTGGAATACATTGGGGCGATTCTGGATTCACTTGCGCTCAGGGCGTATGCCCCACAGAAACATTTACAGGACATTTCACAAGTGGTGAGCGACTTCCGCAGAAAACCCTTCATCTGAGCAAAAAAGGCTCAAAGACTTCTGGGCTTAATGGCGTTGACTACAGCAGTGGTTCCTTATGCCAAAATGAAGTTCCAGTCCCTGAAGTCTTGGCTCCTCCAAGAATTCGATCCTCTCACGGAGAGTCAGTCCAAATGGTTGTTTCTGTCTCCGGAACTGGTGGACCAGCTGGTGTGATGGATCACACCTCTCAATGTAGCTACGGGCAAACATTTCTATCCCCCGCATCCATCTCTTCAGATTTTGACCTACGCAAGCAATCTTGGATGGGGAGCTGCTTGCAGGACTCTGACGGTCAACAACGTCTGGTCGCAAGACGAGGCGGTACACCAACTATCTAGAGTTGCTTGCCATTTGGAAGGCCATACGGTCCTTCGAGAGGTTACTGTCGGGCAAGGCGATCCAGATCACGTTGGACAATACCACTGTGATCGCTTATCTGAACAAGCAAGGGGGGACGAGGTCCAAAACATTGCTTTACCTCACAGTACAACTCTGGGAGTGGTGTCTCGAATGACACATCTTTCCTATCGGGGTCCACATTCAGGGCAAGTTGAACGTGCTGGCCAATTGTCTGAGTCACCTCACCTCGACGACTCACGAATGGGAACTGGACAACGTAGTTCTTCACTCCCTTTGCAAGTCATGGGGGACCCCGAGTGTCGATCTCTTTGCGTCAGAGTCCAACCGCAAGTGTCCCAGGTACTGCTCCAGAGCAGGCATAGGACGGAACTCCAAAGGAGACGCCTTCATGAAACGGTGGGATCTGGACTATCTCTATGTGTTCCCTCCGTTTCTGTTGATTCAGAAGGATTGAATTGAAATTGAATTGAAATTTTAATTTATATACTACTTACTCACCCAATGAGCAACTCAAAGCGGTTCACAAAATAAGCAGTACAGCATATAAGTTCAATATAATCAATACAAAAACGAACACAGGTGATGCAATAGCACCAATCATAATTATACAATAATCATTATAACAATTACAACAATTAAACATATCAGATATCATAAAAAACAATTACATCAAACAAATAGGCAATACAACATCATCAATCCTCATAAACACTATAACAGTCCTTGCCCCAGGGATCATCAACCACATATGTTTTTACCTCACAAGGTCGGCCAGGCCAAAAGAGGAGCCGGGATGGTGTTAGCGAGAGAAGTGCCGGCGGTACCTTTCGAGGCCGAAACTCCCTCCTGTCATGCCAGCTCTCGTCCTACTGATTCAGCCTCAGTAGTGGAGGGGAGTGACTTCTGAAGCCACCGAACCAACCCCAACTGCGGCTCCTCACCTCCGGCCAGCTGTTCGCCAGGTGCCTCCACTTCCCGGGCCATGGGAAGGAGCGCGGGGCTTCGCCGGTGGTGTTGGCGGGGTGTCTCTTGAAGGTGCGGAGCCGCTCGCCAGGTGCCTCCACTTCCCGGGCCATGGGAAGGAGCGCGGGACTTCGCCGGTGGTGTTGGTGGGGTGTCTCTTGAAGGCGCGGAGCCGCTCACCAGGTGCCTCCACTTCCTGGGCCATGGGAAGGAGCATGGGGCTTTGCCGGTGGTGTTGGCGGGGCGTCTCTTGAAGGCGCGGAGCCGCTCGCCAGGTGCCTCCACTTCCCGGGCCATGGGAAGGAGCGCGGGGCTTCGCCGGTGGTATTGGCGGGGCGTCTCTTGAAGGCGCGGAGCCGCTCTCCAGGTGCCTCCACTTCCCGGGCCATGGGAAGGAGCGCGGGGCTTCACCGGTGGTGTTGGCGGGGTGTCTCTTGAAGGCGCGGAGCCGCTCGCCAGGTGCCTCCACTTCCTGGGCCATGGGAAGGAGCGCGGGGCTTTGCCGGTGGTGTTGGCGGGGCGTCTCTTGAAGGCGTGGAGCCGCTCGCCAGGTGCCTCCACTTCCTGGGCCATGGGAAGGAGCGCGGGGCTTGTACCATCAATGGGCACACACAATCCTCATTGCTTCAGCGTGGCCACGTCAGCCTTGGTATCAATTTCTGTTGCAACTGTCGTCAGTCTCTCACACTGCCGGACTCTCCGTCTCTCCTCCAAATGGAGCAGGGAAAACTTCTCCACTCGGACTTGCCCAGCCTTCACCTCACCACGTGGAGGATAACCCCAGGTAATCCAGGATCCTGGAGTTAGCACAATGCCCCTCTATGAGGAAGTCTTATGCCTCCTAATACAGGCGATTTTGTGTTTTCCTGGATACTCAACACGTCTCTCCACTTGGAGCTAGTCTTCAGGATGTTATGGGATACCTCCTCCATTTGGCAGTCAGGTCTTAGCCTCGCCTCCATCAGAGTCCATCTGGCGGTGGTGGTTGCCCACTCTCCAACTGGATCACCTGCCTCTGGTACCTTCCGTGACCAAACGGTAAAGCGCTTCCTCAAAGGTCTGTGCAAAGCTTTCCCTCCCATTAAGGCTCCGACCTCGCAATGGTCGCTATCCACTGTCTTAAATGCCCTCACTAAAGCTCCTTTCGAACCGATGGCTACTGCGGACACCTGCCTCCTTACCTGGAAGACTGCGTTTCTTGTGGCTATCATGTCTGCTAGACGAGTTGGTGAGCTAGTTGCTCTTCGGGCTGACGCCCCGTTTACCAAATTCTACAATGACCGTGTGGTGCTCCACGCTGACGTTACTTTCTTGCCGAAGGTTGTCTCACAGTTTCACCTGGCTCAGACTATATCTTTACCAATTTTCTTTCAAAACCCCAGCAATGCTCAAGAAAGGACTTGGCACACACTTGATGTTAAATGAGCTTTATTGTTTTACATCAGCAGGACCCGTGAGTTTCGCAAGTCACAGCGTCTTTTTGTTGCTTATGGGGGAAAATCCAAGGGTGAACCCATCACTTCCCAGAGGTTCTCCAAATGGATTACATCTGTCATTTATCTTGCCTACGAGACTGCCTCCTTGCCGCCTCCTCCACACATCAGGGTGCGTTCGACTAGAGCGGTTGCTACCTCCACTGCCTTTTTGGAGGGCACCCTGCTAGAGGACATCTGTAAGGCTGCCACTTGGTCCAGACCTTCCATGTTTGTCCGGCACTACCAGATGGACACCAGAGCCACTGTGGACGGCATACCTGGTTGTGTCGTCCTTGCCAGAGGGCTCCAGGCTCATCCGTGAGGGTCCATCCTGCCTGTTTGACGTGTGTCTTCCCATGGATTCATCTCATCCGGCTGCCCACCTACCAAGTAAGTGCGAGCTTGCTAATCTCCCAATAGTGGGGATTCACAAACTATACTAAGGAGAAAGTTAGGTTGCACTTACTAGTGATAATTTTTGTTCTTCGAGTGTATGGTTTGTGAATACACACTACCCACCCTACCTCCCCTCTTGAGCAGCACGGATGAGATCAATTGGTTTATCCTGTGCTTTGCTTAAGTATGGAACTGAGGTAAAATGGCGAACTGGTGCCTAAGGGTGGGTGGTGTGGTGGGCGGTCTTACCGGCAAAACTTTTAACCAATCAGCTTTAAAGCCTACAATCCATGTTCTGCGCAGGTGCATAACCCAATAGTGTGTATTCACAAACTATACACTAGAAGAACGAAAGTTATCACTGGTAAGTGCAACCTAACTTTCCTCCTCCACTCATTTTGCCATTGGGCACAATAAGCAAGGCTGTGGAGTGGTTTCTAGAGATTGGGAAGAGAGGAAGCCCTGGATGTAGCTGGACTTCATGGCTGAAGAACCTGAGAACCAAACACATCATTCCAATGTTTTTTTAAAAGCAGCACTGCCACCAATATCTTTATATACCAAAGGGCATCAATATGGAAATAGTGACCTCTGCTGGTTAGAAATGAAATAACACACTAGCTAGGTAAAGGTCTCTCTTACGCAAAAGCCAGATGTATCTGACTCTAAGGTTCAGTGCTCATCTCTATTTATAGCCAAAGAGCCAGTGCTGTATGTCTCTGCAGATGTTTCTGTGGTCATTTGGCCGGCATGACTAGATATAGAACACTGTTTACCTTCCCACTGAAGCGGTACCTATTTATCTACTTGCAACGTCTTGCTTTCAAACTGCTAGGTTGGCAGGATCTGGGACAGATACAGGATCTCATTCTGTCATTCAGCAGTCAGGTCTCAAACTTCTGACCTGCCAGTTGTCAAGTCCAGCATATTAACCACTAAGTCACTGCAGCCACAACAAACTAGCTAGCAGCTATTACATTCTATAAAAATTAAATTGTTAAAATCTGCAAACACTTTCAGTAACCCTCAATAGTTCATGAGAAGTTATATTTCTTTTCAATCTAGTGTAAGGATCACACATTTCAAATGAAGATATCCTATTAAATTTGGAGGGAAGGCGCTTGGCATACAACCTTTGGAACAGCATTCCACAAGAATGGGCTCGTTACTGAGAAAACTCAATTTCTGGTCATTGCTCTTTCTGTTTCTCTTGGGGTAGGGGCCCCAAGACAGAAAGCAAGTGAGGGCTGGGTGAGACAGGCAATTGATCCATGAAAGAGACATTCTGATGAGTTAACAAGGTCTCACATACCAAATGGTTGTCAAGTGATAGTGGACAATGTGATGACCTAGCCAATGAAACTAAGACAATTGGAATGCACTCTTAGGGCAGAGGACTATCAGGAGGTCGGACGAATGAGTTTCTTGCTTTTGAACTGCTAGGTTGGCAGGAGCTGGGACAGAGATGGGAGCCCACTCCATCATGCAGTACTTGGGTCTTGAACTACTGACCTGCCGACCTTCCAGTCATCAAGTTCAGCATCTTAACCACTAAGCCACTGCGGTTGCTGGATTCACAGACCATTTAACAAATCCAGTTACAGGTAAGTAACCTCTTCTTCTTCATGGTCTCTGTGAATCACAAACATGGGTGACTGACAAGCTTACGAGATGATGGGAAGGCATGCCAAGATAAAATGTCTTTCCGAACAGAGCAAGAGCCAGAATAACCCTTCCCAATGTGATGTCAGCTTTGGTGTCATATAAATGTTGAATGTTTGGATTCGTTGTCATTGGCTGCAACTCGTATCCGAGAATGCATTTTTTCCTGAATCAGGAAAAATGCCACTGGCGTGAATTTGTTTAAGGTGGATCACAGCTTGCCGTGAAGTGACCCACACACTATGATCACAGAGTCCTCTTTTGTGGCACATATGAAATGAGACATGCAGGATTTAACATTGGGACTGCAATGGACTGCTGCAGCCTTGAGGATATGGACAAGGTGTGCCTTCACAGCCAGTCCATCTGGCATGGCTGGACATCCCGCTATGGTAATGGAGTAGACCAGCCAGCCGGCAACTCAACGCTGAGTGTTGGGCGGCAGTAAATAACCTGACTCCCTAAAGGGGTCAATGGCTATGGGTGGATGAGCCCCTTTAAGTGGGGTGTTTGTTGGTCCCCTCAGTGGAGGAAATGCCACTGGAAACCATCATATTGGGTCCAACAAAATGAGCGGAAGCCATCATACTGGGCCCAACTCTGATTCCCAACGGTCATGTTGGGACTACATAATTACCTTACATACATGTTTGATCTAAGACTATAAAGTCTCCACCACAATTGTGGAATAGCTCTTTAGGGACTGTAACAATGGTCTCTTGAACTTGAACTGCGGTGGCTCAGTGGTTAAGACACTTGCCTTGTTAGCTGGAAGGCTGGCAAGTCAACAGTTTGAGACCCGGGTACTGCATGACAGAATGAGAGTCTGTCCCAGCTCCTGCCAACCTAGCAGTTCGAAAGCAAGAAAGTGCAAGTAGATAAATAGGGACCACTTCGGTGGGAAAAGATCTTGGGGACATGAAAGGAGCCTCATTTGGGCATCCCCTGAGTGGAGTTTCTCCAGCAAAAATCCTTTCAACCCAGAATAACTTCTGACACAAAATTATTATTAATTGGTAAGCAAGTTCTATGGTTGTCCCAACCCAATTCAAAAGGCACTGAGAAGATAGTAGATAGCAAGTGATCCCTCATACAAGACAGACAGACATTTGCTGAGTCTCAGAGCCTTTGTCTATGCAGTATAGAAGAGCAAGGTTCTATGAACATCAAGAGTGTAGAGAGATGTCTCAAGGTCTCTGGTAGGCATTGAAAAGTTTGGCAGTACTACCTGTATGTGTTGGATGAAATGACAGTCTGACCCAACTTTAGGCAGAAAGGTGATATCTCAGTACAGTATAATGTGATCATGTTGTGAAAATTGAGAAGTGTGTGTGTGTGTGTGTGTGGCATTGTTATGCTGTTAACACTTCAGCCTTGCATGCTGAGAAATTGAAGATAAGAAATATCTTTAAAATAAGTGGTCAGATATGAGCTGCTGCCAAAGATTTAAAGAGCAACAACATACAGGGAAGTCTACTTAGCATCAAAGTCAGACATCATTAGAATGGAGGCTAGTGAGCGTCTGGGAAGCACTCTGAAGTCCTTTAGTTTCAGTCTGGTAGTTGATGTGCAACAACCGAGATAAACCTTCACAGAGTAAGAAAGTCTTGAATCCTTAAGGTGAAGCAGGAACTGAAGGAGAGAGGGTAGCTGAACGGGTAAGTGACTCTTTCAGTTAACAAAAGGGACTATTGCACTTATACTGGGGTTCCCACATCTGGGTATATCTTGCCCTAGTCCTGTTATTAAAGTTGGGCCATTTGAAGATGATCAACATCCAAAGCAATGTCTCCTAGTGTGGAGAACCATGGCTGTCTTAGCCACCATGGAGCAATCAATACTGGTGAAAAAGGTAGAGTAGACCTCGCCCCCCAGACCAAGGGACCATGAAAGCATTGCTTTTTAGAAATGGCTGTAGACCGTTCTGGAGCAATATTTCAGGCATTTTTGTTGTTTTGCATGGCAAAGATGTCTACTGTATGTAGGGGTGTTCCCAAGCATCCCAAAGATCTTGAAATATGGAGGTTGATCATCTCTTTCATGAGTCAGTTTGTCTCCTGCTTAACTCATCTACAAGGACATTGGTTTTGCACTGCACTTGGACAGTTATCAGGAAGGTGTGCCTCTTGAGGCACTATTCCCATAGGATGGCTAAATATAAGAGTCTGAATGAGGGAATTCTGTCCTATTTGTTGATGTAAAACAAATGGTGGTATTGTCCTTGGCAACCTGGACTACACATCTGTGAACTAGAACCTCGGATGCTTTCCATATTACGAGGAGCTAATTTGTGACAAACCCTTTCCTGCCTTGACCAGTTTGTGTGAACTTAGTGGGACCCACACTATGCTTCCCAACTGGTCTTGCTTGCATCAGTTATGATTTGTTGAATAGGTTGCAGTGCTCTGAATAGCCTGTTGAGATTGAAGTTGGATGTTGTTGACCACCATAATAGCTCTAGGCTCAACTCTGGAGTGACCTGAAGGAGCAGGATTGGATGGCATAGGTAGGGTTGAAGAATGGTAGGAATCTGCATTGTAGGGATCTCCTCCTTAGGTGTGCTTACTATAGGACTGAAATCATGGCTGGTGGAAGTGGGTGGTTCCTCTGAAATGATGAGTAGCAGGATGATCAACATCCATCTTTCAAGGTCTTTGCAATGCTTCGGAACACCCCTAAATGACTCTTCCAGGTGGGGCCTGGTAGAGCTTCACATCATCTTGCCATCTGTACGCCATTTATTCTTTGGATTGTTTTCCTCAGATATCAGTCATAACACAGGTGAGAACCAAGGGGAGGACAGCCCCACATTCTCATTAGGTACATCTGAGGACTGCTCTGATTGGGACAATTGCTGACCAGGAAAGCTCTCCTCTGCTGGTGTCATGCCCTCCCTGCAGGAAGAGGATATTATTATAAAGTACTAGCATATTTTGCCCGGCGGTGCTGGGCTTTTTAAAATTGTGTTGGATAGTAAAGGGTTTCGTTTTTTTTCTTGTACAAATGGTGCTGGGCTGTTTTAAATGGTGTTGAAAGGTTTTGTGGCTTTGAGGCGCTGTGTCCGCCTGCGGCGGACTTGCGCTCCCAGTGTGTGTTTTATTTTTATTTTTTGTGTGCTGACTTCCTTAGTGCCGGGCTCTTTAAATTGGTTTTTGAAGGTTTTTGTTTTTTGTTTATGCAAATTTTATTTTAATTTTTTCATTTTAAATTATTTTTTTATTTAAAATTTAATTTTGGTTTATGCAAATTTTGTTTTAATTTATTTGATTTAAATTATTTTTTTAATTTAAAATTTAATTTTGGTTTTTAAATCTTTATTTTTACGCATTTTTATTTTGGTGTTTTGGGTTTTTTGAGTGAAAAGTGATTTCTGGTTTATTTGGTATTTTTTGAGATTAGTGTGAATATTTTTGAATTTTTGGCTAACTTATTTGATTTGTTTGGGAATCAATCTTTTATTTTGAAATATTTTTGAATGTTTTTTCTCTTTTGGCCTCTGGGTGGGGGTGGTGAGCTTTGCTTCCTCTCTACAATTCTTCTCTTCTGTCCTTTGGGTGCTTCCGGTGTTTCCTTTTTTTGAGTTCCGGTGGTCATGAAGTTAAGACGTCTGTTGGTAGGCTCTCTTTTTTTGGGGGGGGGGGGTGGTTTGGATAATTTTTTGGGGGGGGAGTCTGTGTGGTTTTTATTGTTTGTTTTTGGCTGTTTGTGTTTTCTTTTTGGATTTTTGAGTGTTTTTGATTTGTTTTTTGGGGTTAACTTTTTCAGTGGCTTTCTTTCCCGCGGGCCATGCTGGCTGGCCCGTTGGAAGGGCAGCGGCGGTGGGGGGTTCCTTTTTTTATCCCCGCGGGCCATGCTGGCTGGCCCGTGGGGAAGAAAGGCCCTGGCGGCGGGGGATTCCTTTTTTTCCCCTGCGGGCCATGCTGGCTGGCCCATGGGGAAGAAGGGCAGTGGCGGGGGGGTTCCTTTTTTTCCCCCGTGGGCCATGCTGGCTGGCCCGTGGGGAAGAAGGGCTGGGGGGGGGGCTTTTTTTGGCTTTCTTCGCCATGGGCCATGCTGGCTGACCCGTGGGAAAGAAAGGCACCGGCGGCGGGCGTTTTTTTACTTTTATTTTTCGCGCGCCGGCCGCCTCAGCGTTCTGTGCGCTAATGGTGCACAGGACGCTGTGGCTTGTAGTTTTGCCTACGCGTGTTTGCTTACTTTAGCGGTTTGTTTCCTGCGGCTTTTTTTTGATTGGCCGCGGCGCGTTTCCGAATGTTCCTTTTGCCACACCGCTCAGCCTGATTGGCTCTGGCGCGGCGCAAGGAACATTGGGAATTGAAGTTCCTTTTTTTTGTTTGCGACTGGGGGGCTCCTGCCCCCGGGTTGAAAATTTCAACCCGACAGTTACCTGCGAACCGGGTTCGGGCGAGTGAACGGAGGCCCATTACGGGCTAGTGGGGCCTGGTGCAACATCCTTTGTCACATTCCAACGGTTAACGCACCATTTTATACGTATAGATTCAGTAGGGTGGGGAGTTTATTAGTGGTGATGATAGAGTTCAAGATTACTGTAAGAAGGGTGTGTCATGTGACAGATCTTTTAGCTTCACCAGTCAACCACAAAGTGAGACACAATTTCAGAGGGTGCAGAGGTCAGCGTTCCATAAATAAAGATGTTTCTGATGTGGAGTTCAGAGGAAGACTCGTGCAAAGGGAGATGTACTTGTAAAAGACACCCTGATGGTCAACAGGACCATGGTGTTCAAATATTCTGCCCTTTTTTATTCAAGCTCCGTGGCTGTAACCTTTTTGCCTCTGGATCCAGATGTTACAGATCCTTGTGTTAAAAGTGAGAGGCTAAATTCAAATGACTATGTAGTTATTTTGGATTTTGGCTACCTTTAGATAATATACTGCAAGTTAACGTGGCATACTTAGTGGCATGGCAATCACAAGGATTATGTCTCCCTTTCATGGACTTCCTTTTCCTTTTCTGCTTTCTATTTAAAATTATCACCAGTGTTTTTTTGTCTCTGCCTAGATGTATTGTTAGCCTACTTCTTTAAAAAAATCAGCCAGTCCTTCTGAGCTTGTCAGTGTGTATGTAAGTATGTGCAGACAGCCAAAATCAACAAGAACAAGGAACTTAGTAAGTACTCTCTCCATTCTCTAATGCTATGTAATAATTTTATTTTATAATCCGGTTCAGTACATTGCATTTTACACAGAAATATCACCAGTTGGTGCAATAGTCAGCAAGTATTAAAATTCCATGCCTGAATTTTACATCTCATCAGAAAACTGAACTTAAATTACTTTTCAGCCTAGCACAGCTGATCAGATAATGACCATGACAGAGGTTGCAGTTCATTTCCAAATAAGCCCCGCAGATCAGGTATATGTTACTGAAAATGGTCCAAGTAACTCCCTTAACTAGAGGAGCTGTGAGGTAACTATTGGTAAACAGCTCCCAGAAATAAATATTTGAAACCCATGCTTAAAAAACAAAACAAAAACAGGCTCTTCTGTTCAGTCAAGAAGCTAAACTCTGAAGGAGCACTTCTAATCCAGGTAATTTCTGCAGTTTAGTAAGAAGGAAAACAGAGCAGGTGGGAGGCTCACATACCCTACTTACTAAGACCGTTCTCTGTCTAGTGCTTCTTGGTAAGATATCTAGTGGTTCAAAAGAAATTATCTGTTGTGAACGAAGCTGCCATTTGTGTTATAGAAAAGGAAGAAAGAGTTTTGGAAGCTCTCGGGTATTTATGTCATGTAAGTAGCGCTAAAGAGAAAAATTCTATACCAAGAGTGTGGAAAGCAACCTATATACAGCGGTCTTGAAGGACAGTCCAAAGTCTAAAACCAAAGTGCATGAAAAGTTTTATTTACAAAAATAATGATGTGCATGCCTTCGCTAGATCTTCAGTTGTTATCCTGAAACAGCCACCAGATATTTAAAAGATTTTATACAAAACCAAGAACGCTAGTTTAAATAGTACAGATGAAACCTAGTAATTATCTATAATTCTTAACTTCCTTAAATTTCGAAGTGAGAGTTAGGACAGAAAAATGGGACAACACAGAGCTTTAGCACATCTTTTCCATCTTAGAAATCAAGTCATCACAGATTTTAGTAAGTTCTTCGTTTTCCTTTGTCTGTTAAAAAAAAATCAAGAGGGTTGTGTTACATGGGTTGTAGAAAGTCTGTGAATAATACTTAAGAACATAGGTAAAGCCTGTAAATTTCATGTAACTATGGGGTTGAACAGTTGTAGTTGGAATGAGTGTTTTTTATAGGTGCACTTCTGGAGTCCCTGTAAGGAAGTAGCATCCCTCGGAGGGTTTTGTATCCCAAAAAAATTGTATCTCGAAGTGCTGTTTCCCATAGGAATGCACTGAAAACCAAATAATGCCTTCTGGAAGTAAAAAAAATAATCTTTTAGCTGTTCAAAACTCTTTCTAAAGTGGCAAAAACACAGCAAAAAAATTCCAAAGTGCACTTTAGAAAGTTTTGAACAGATAAAAGATGTCCCACCACCATCACTTTTTTCTGACCTCCTGAATGGTTTTCAGTGCATATTTGGCATATTTCCGACAGCGGCCTCTAGTGGCCAGCTTTGGTAATTGCCAGTCCAGTCCCTGACAATCAGCTGTTGAGGGGGAGGAGGAATTTTCAGCACTTCCCAGTTGGGGGGAGGGGGGAGAGAGATGGGACGGACACACTTCTGGCAGTGCCAAAATGCAACAAAAATCCAAAAATGGAGCAGGAATGCTCTGAACACCCTCCCGTCACCATAGGAAGCATCAGAAGACCCAAAAAACTTTTTTGTATCTTGGAAAAAAATCATATCTTGAAGCATTTCCCCCCAGGATTTCCTTTTGTATCATTTTTCATTAGTCAAGGCGTTCATAACTCAAGGTTTAACTGTAGAAGTAAAAGGCAGCTATGCATGGAATTAACAGAGTTCGTTTCCTGTTACTGGTAGCCTCATTGAGTGGAGTACCAGTTTTTCATTATGCTGCCTAAATTCAAAATACAACATATCTGACAGATTTCAGAGCCCAGTGGTACCCAGTATAGCCTCTTTATTATATAATCTAGGGCCAGGAGATCCTTATGCAAATATGGCTTGAAACATGCCCTTGCAGCAAGTGATAGTGGATAGCAAACATTTCAAAACACAACTACTTTGCTTGCATGTGTGGAAGATGTGAACTTGAAGCACCACAAACATCTTGTCCGAGAGGCAGCAAGGAATTAGACTGACCTTTTGTTCAATGCTTCTCTCTAGGGACTGGGTTCTCATTTGTTCTTTGCGTAAAGTGGCTTGGAGGGCCACTACTTCTGTTTTGGCCTTGCTTCTTACTTGGGCAATTTCTTCATTTGCTCTAAAACAAAACAGATCCAGGTATGTTATTTTTTCAAAGAACACTAATATGTATTATCTATTTACTTTTATTTCTTGCCTATCTTGTATCCAATCAGGGATGCAAGGCTATTCTTTTGTTCTTTACAGCCCTGTAATCTTACAGATCACATCAAGAATCCTGCATCTGGATAACTCACTGTCTCAGCTTTTCTTCAGCATGTGCCTTTAGTGCTTGATATCTTTGCTCTTCCTTCTTAATTCTAGCAAAATTATCTTCAACACATTTCTTCAGAGCCTCTTCATTCTAGAAAATAGATGTGAACAGTTAGTTTAACACTACAGTAGAGGAAAAAACATATTTTAAATTGAGAAATTGCTATTTTAAGATTTCCTTCAAAAACAGAAAACTCTGAATTGTAATGCTCAGATAATAATTTTTGTATTTCCTTTTATGGGCACAATATTATGTATTTCATATTTTCTAAAAGGCAAAAACTAATTTCTATGTTAGATCCACTATTGACCATGTGCCAACAGCCCAAAGAAGTGATCAGAAATCTACTTTCAATAAGGTAAACAACAACAACAACCTGCTTTGAGGAGATCTAGAGAAAAAGGGGGTTGTCTATATATAGTATGTTCCCCTTCCCCAAATATTTTCTAAATATATTGCCAATTTTTTAAATTGACATTTGAGAAGGTCTTTGGGCATTACAAACCAGGATGGGAAGAGGAGACAATACATCCTGCAGAACACATGATTCCCAGTTCTGCTTTATAGTAACAAGACATCTAGCACTTTAAAAAGGTGGCATATAATTAGTATCTTTCTTTTCAAAGCATTTGCTAAACATGAGAACATGTTATGTATCATCATCACAAACTCTCCTGAAGGTTGAAAACATCTTGCCCTGACTAGAGCAACAATACACTTCTGACTAGTGATCAATATAACTAATTCAAGAATCACTGTTCTCACTGTAACACCATCATTTTCCCCAGAATCACTGCATACTTCTTTACCTACTTTGAAGTAGAAAGGAAAAAATGGTCCTAAAATAACAGCTGCCCAGACTGATAATAGTTATGAACTATCTGTAAACTTCCTCCCCACCAAAGTTAGAGCATTTCAGAAACTATTTCAACTACCAAAAGTTTGCCTCCCAAAATGTTTTCTGGCTATTATATGGTGCAGTTTTAATTTTATATGGACCTTTTTACAATCTGAGGCAAGACAAAAAGGTTCCCAATCACAAAAAAATTGCATAACCAATATCAAAAAAGTGGAAGAGACAAAAGCAGTTACAACACAAGATTTGTCTGTTGAAAACTGAAGCAAAAGAAAACTTCAGGGAAATATATGGTAAAAAGTAGAAAGGAGGGTTGCTAGTGTTGCTTAAGAAAGCAAGAAACATCCAGGTGGACAGTAAAGTTGAAAATGCTCACCCTCTGAAAACCTTCTATTGCCTCCTTCTGTTTTTCAAAGCGTTTGAAAAGTTCAGAAAAAGATTTTTCCATGGAGTTCAGATCAGATACAACTTGTTGTTTTTCATCCATTACTCTCTGTAATTCTTTCTTCGCAAGCTCCTTTTGGCTCTGTGAATCTTCTACAAAAATAAATTTGTGTAATGGATATAATGTTCTCAAGCTCCATGCTCTCAAGCTTTTAAGAGAGACAGAAGGCTGGAGATATGCACAGAAACTCATTCCCCACATACATCCCATCCTCAAGAAGAGGCTGTGCTCAGTACTGTAAACTTTCAAGTGTTATAAAGATAAAGCAGGTCCTACACTGCAGAAGAATTTAGATGACATTATACAATTTGTGGTGTACTAGTTAATAACCAGGTCTTATTACTTTCCAAACTTTTATCATCCAGCATAACCAATGCTGATTTGGGAATTATAATCCAAAGGAGTATTTTTGCTAAACCCTAATGACGATTCAGTTTCCTCTTTAGCAGCTATGCCCTACTACAGTGGTGGCGAACCTATGAAACACGTGCCAGAGGAGGCACTCGGAGCCCTCTCTGTGGGCACCCATACAGTTGCCCCAGCACAGAGTTCACTCCGCCCCTCTTCCCAGCAGCCCAATGGGAGAGTTTCCTCCCTCCACTGTTGCCGTGTTGGCACTTTGTGATAAATAAGTGGATTTTGGGTTGCAGTTTGGGCACTCGGTCTCTAAAAGGTTTGCCATCATTGCCCTACTAGTTCCCAACATTACAGCCAGCTTTCTGTCTTTAAGAACAAAGGACACACAAAAATGAAAGTATTTTCTTTGAAGAGGGGTATGAAACATACAGCATTACAGATTCTCATTCAAGACCAAGAAAACTAGCAAAAGATCTAGACCATCGCGAGGGCCATGCCCTATAGGGGGACTCCAATTCCCAGAAGTCTAAGTCAGCATATTGGCTGACCAGTGTTTTGGGGGATTGACTTAGGCTTCTGGGAATTGAAGTCCAAAAGCCAAAGGTTGGGAAACACTGATCTAGACTGAAGGGAATTATAATCCAACATCATCAAGAAGACAACAGGTTCCCCATCCTTTAGAAAATCAACAAAAATACATCTCTGTACAAATAGTTAGTCTGTGGTAAAGGTTTTAGTGAAGAACAGGGTAAGCAGCTGTAGCTTGTTACATTTACACCCATCTTTCTCCCAGTGAGCTCAAAGTGGCTCATGTAAAAGTATATAAAACCCAACATGTACATATATTTATGGTATAGAACACCCAATGCCCACTACCATACATAGCCATACATTTAAAAAGAAATATATATTTGTTATCTGCACTTACCCATCACTTGTGTTATGATGCTTTCAAACTCTGCAACAATCTTTCTGAAGTGAAAATAAATATCTTATTTTCATACACAAAGCCAGAAAATAATTAGGAATTCATACTAGTAAAATGGCCAGTTATTTTCACTAGCGAATTCAAAATATTAGATTTGCCTGAACAGTCTTTCTACATGAAGATGGAAAAGTATCCTGCACAGAATTATTCTCTCATCAGCATTTGGAGGCTGAAGATGTGTTTGTATTAAACACTGCTCATGTTTCTGCTCCTTACATTATAACATTGTTTGCTTGTCTGGTTGTTCTATATATGCTGCTCCAAAAAATGAAGGGAACACCTAAACAACACAATGTAACCCCAAATCAATCACACTTCTGTGAAATCAAACCGTCCACCCTGGTAGCAACACCGATTGACATTCAATTGACATGCTGTTGTGCAAATGGAAGCGACAACAGATGGACATCAGAGGCAATTAGCAAGGCATCCCCAATAAAGGTGTGGATCAGCAGGAGGTGACCACAGACCACTTCTCAGTTCCTTTGCTTTCTGGCTGATGGTTTGGTCACTGTTGAACGCTGGCGGTGCCTTCACTCTAGTGGTAGCATGAGACGGAGCCTACAACCCACACAAGTGGCTCAGGTAGTGCAGCTCATCCAGGATGGCACATCAATGCGACCTGTGGCACGAAGGTTTCCTGTGTCTGCCAGCGTTGTGTCCAGAGCATGGAGGCGCTACCAGGAGACAGGCCAGTACATCAGGAGACATGGAGGAGGCCGTAGGAGGGCAACAACCCAGCAGCAGGACCGCTACCTCCGCCTTTGTGCAAGGAGGAACAGGTGGAGCACTGCCAGAGACCTGCAAAATAACCTCCAGCGGGCCACCAATGTGCATGTGTCTGCTCAAACAGTCAGGAACAGACTCCATGAGGGTGGTATGAGGGCCCGACGACCACAGGTGAGGGTTGTGCTCACAGCCCAACACCGTGGAAGATGTTTGGCATTTGCCAGAGAACACCAAGATTGGTAGGTTCACCACTGGCGTCGTGTTGTTCACAGATGAAAGCAGGTTCACACTGAACACATGTGACAGACGTGTCAGGGTCTGGAGACGCCGTGGAGAACATTATGCTGCCTGCAACATCCTCCAGCATGACCGGTTTGGCGGTGGGTCAGTAATGGTGTGGGGTGGCATTTCCCTGGAGGGCTGTACAGCCCTCCATGTACTCGCTGGAGGTAGCCTGACTGCCATTAGGTACCGAAATGAGATCCTCAGACCCCTTGTGAGACCATATGCTGGTGCGATTGGCCCTGGGTTCCTCCTAATGCACAACAAAGCTAGACCTCATGTGGCTGGAGTGTGTCAGCGGTTCCTGCAAGACGAAGGCATTGATGCTATGGACTGGCCCGCCCGTTCCCCAGACCTGAATCCAATTGAGCACATCTGGGACATCATGTCTTGCTCCAGCCACTGATGCCACATTGCACCACAGACTGTCCAGGAGTTGAGGGTTGCTTTAGTCCAGGTGTGGGAGGAGATCCCTCAAACCATCCGCCACCTCATCAGGAGCATGCCCAGGTGTTGTAGGGAGGTCATACAGGCATGTGGAGGCCACACACACTACTGAGCCTCATTTTGACTTGATTTAAGGACATTACATCACAGTTGGATCAGCCTGTAGTGTTTTCTTCCACTGTCACTGTGAGTGTAACTCCAAATCCAGACCTCCATGGGTTGATGAATTTGATTTCCATCATTAAGTTTTGTGTGATTTTGTTGTCAGCACATTCGACTACAGTGTGTGAACAATAGGAATACAGTATTTCAGTCATTCAGATCATGGGATGCTTTATTTTTGTGTGCCCTTTATTTTTATTTTTTTGAGCAGTATATTATACATAGGTAACGAAAGGCATCCTTTTCCTTACCCGAGGATGGTAGAGAACATTTGGGGACAGAGATCTTGCTCAATCCAGCATTTAACAAGAGATATATTTTGGTAAATTCATTGCTCAATTTTGAGATTGTCAAACTCATTCTTGGTCTGGTTGCAGCAGATCTATCTAGGTGACCTTAAAGGTATCATGGGAGATGAATTTATCCCTCCATCAAATTGAGGCCCAAAGGTAATGGTGGGCACTGTATTATGATATAATTTATTTGTTTTTGGGTATATTTATATGTTTTATGTCTTAAAAACAACAACCTATTTAATGTTACAAAAATTACATTGCAGCCCAACTGTTTCAAACACCTATTCTTTTAACCAGATTTAGGTTGCTCATCAGGGTGGAACAGAGTTTTAACTCCAACACTGAATCAGAACACAGACCAAACCAGATCTTCATGCTTAGCCCCATTTATTCCTTTGAAAAAGTATTAACATACTAAATCTGATTGTATGTAGTTGTACTTACCCCATTTCTTTATTTTCAATATAAATTTTCTCATACTTCTTTTTCCATTCCAAAGCTTCCTGCTGCTTTTCCTGTACATGAACCAAGAGATTCCCAAATGCTTAGCAAGAATTGGTATTTATGGACCAGAATTAAAGAAAAGATAACTAGAAAAGTTCTTTCGTTACCTATGTATAATATACTGCTCAAAAAAATAATAAAGGGCACACAAAAATAAGGCATCCCATAATTCCCCCTTGATGATAACCATTGCATGCAAGAATGATTACTCTGTATATGTCTATTGTTTTTGCTCAGGGCCACTCTTTTTAAGAATAGTTTTGGATTCTTTCTCAACAACTGCTCTTTGGATTGATAGGCCATTGATTTCGGGGCAGCTTTGTTATCCTGAAGACTATATGGAGACCAGATCTTCCACCATTCTGGATGTTCTTTGTTTTGGCAACTGGCTTATATAGTATCTTCAACTGACATGTCTGGCTTTATTCTCCCCCCTCCTTTTAAATTTCCTGTTTTAATTCCTTTTTGTTCTCTTAAGGGGTTAGGGTGGGTATTGTAGGGTTTACTTGTTTTATTATTTTATGTTAGATAGGGGTTTTAATAATGTTTTAGCTTTAGATGTCTTTTTAGGGTTTTATTATGACATGTTCTTTCTTTTTGTAAGCCGCCCTGAGTGGTGTTTACACCAATAGGGCGGGGTATAAATAAATAAATAAATAAACTAACTAACTAACTAACTAAATAAATTGACTGGTTGATTTAGCAATTATATCGAAAATCCTATTTTAAAAAGGACTGCCTTCCAATTTGGTAAAAACAGATGCAAACAAGCAAAAAAAAAAGTCCATTTGTGAATGCGCTGGAAAATGAAACTAAAAAATCCAGAACAATCAAACCATCCGCCACCTCTGCCTTTGCTTTGCCTTTGCTTTGAGATAAACTGAATTTGTGACAAAGTAAAATAATATCAGGTAAAAAGCTACAATCACACTGGAACAAAATTCTTGAAGCTACAAAGGAAGACGGCACAGCTCCAGATGCCGACCCCGAGATTAGCAAGAAAGGCAGTGCCTCGGAGAAGAGCCTTCTCTGTTGTGGCTCCAACTTTGTGGAACTCTCTACTGGTTGAGCTGCGCCAGGCTCCATCTCTATCGATTATTTTAAAATTTCCTAAAATCATTCCTCTTTAAAGAGGCTTTTAAGGATATACTGCCAACAGTCAAGCAATAGGTTTTGATTAACATTTTCCGTCGCCAAGATGTGTTATCTGTTGTTGGGCTTTTTTTAACTGGAGGGCGCACACATCATTTTTGCTTTTTGTTGCTATTTACAGTTTACTTAGGGTAATTATTATTTTGTCTAATTTTCATTTGTAAAGAACTTTTTAATATCCTGTAAGCCACCCAGACTGGGAAAATATCCCAGATGGGTGGGATATAAATGTAGTAAGTAAGTAAGTAAGTAAGTAAGTAAGTAAGTAAGTAAGTAAGTAAGTAAGTAAGTAAGTAAGTAAGTAAGTAAGTAAGTAAGTAAGTAAGTAAGAAAGAAAGAAAGAAAGATAGATGTTCAAGCTATTGGATAAAAGTGATTTGTTGTTGTTGTTGGTTTTTTTTTTTTGGACAAATGGGTCCTTAACAGTCCTAATTCAAGGTCTATATGCAAGAATTTTGCCAACTCTACAGAGTACTGCACACTGAGGCAACTGAGTCCCTATGTAGCTTGCTTGTCAGAGGGTAAAGGAACAAGGATTGAAATATATCCAAGAGATGGAGGTTTTAGTTACTACTCATTATGTAAAACCATTTTTCATACTAAGTAAATGTGATTTGTATTCTAAAAGCCATTCTTTCCGGTGGGAGAAGCAGACTGGGAATACAACTTTAGAAATGTAGAATAGTATCATATTCTATATTTCTTCGTAAGTTCTTACCTCAGAAATGAGTCTTTTAACAACAGCATCCATCTCTTGCTTTGCTTTTTCTACAGCAGCGTCCATGTCTTTCTGACTGTATTTTAATACGTCTATAATAGCCTCCGTAGACGAAGCATAAGAAAAGAATGGAGTATCACTACCAGTTGGGATGTCTGGAAGAGCTTTGGCCTATGGAAAGAAATGTAGTACATGTTCACTTGCTAGATTTCATTTGCCTACAGATACTGTATGAAACTATGGAACTACGGTGGCTTAGTGGTTAAGACGCTGAACTAGATTACTGGAAGGTTGGCATGTCAGCAGTTCAAGACCCTAGTACTGAACGACGGAATGAGCTTCCGTCACTGTCTCAGCTCCTGCCAACCTAGAAGTTCGAAAGCAAGGAAGTGCAAGTAGATAAATAGGTATCACTTCAGTGGGAAGGTAAACAGTATTCCGTGCACTAGGCATGCCTGCCACATGTCCACGGAAACGTCTGCAGATGCAGACAGCGCTGGCTCGTCGGCTATAAACAGAGATGAGTACTGAACCCTAGAGTCGCATATGACTGGCTTTGGAGCAAGGGCGACCTTTACCTTATGGTATCTTTTATCCAGGTACAGTGGAACCTCATACAACTGTTCCATATAGCAATGAAATCGCATAACAATTAGGTTTTGGGGGGAAATGGCGTCCCCCATAACAATTTTCCCTATGGAAAAAATCGTATAACAAATTTTCAATGGGAAAAACCACTTAACAAAAAAAATTGTTGTACGATGCATCCCATAGGGAAAATCGCTATACGATGCATGCATTGTATAGCAATTGTTTCGTACAACGACGAGCCCCATGGAACGGATTAAAATTGTTGTATGAGGTACCACTGTATTTGTTTTGGACAAGCCATATAGAATTCGGAATGGTTTTGACACTGAATTTAAAATGGAATACTCTGTTTCCTCTTGCTGTATGAAAGGAGGGTAGGGGAAGGACACGAGAGTTGCAAAGCTCATTCTGCATTATCCCTGTACCAGGCCAATCTGCCTCTTGTTTTAAGAACTACAGGCAACCATGCTCTGCAGAGAGGCACTAGAGACATCTATATGCTACTTACCATATCTGGGAAAGTTCCAAGAAGATCAAGGCCCTGTGGCTTTTCTTCGTGTTCAGATGTTTTTACTTCATCGGAAACCACTACCTTGGGTGGTCTGTTAAAGAAAGGAAAAGCAATTATACTGAAACAAATCTGTACAGTACAGTAATACCTCATACAAAGTCCGCTTCATACAACATCACCTAATTCCTTGAAAAAAGTTGCCTCATACAAAGATGCGACTTTGTATGAGGCATTGGGTTTTTCCCAGGTTGCATTGTGCCTGGAGAGTATAAAAGGCAGGACACATGTGTGCATTGCTCTTGTGGGTTTTGCATGAGGCAAAGAGTGTTTAGGAGTGTTTTTGAGTGCGATTCTGGATTTTTTTGAATTTTTTTGTCAGAATTTTTAGAAGCATTCCTGGGATTTTTGCAGCATTCTTCAGGTTCTTGGACAATCAGGGTTGTTTGACATGTTTTTGTAATGTTTTTAGCCTTTAGACAATGATTTCTTAAAGTTATGTCAGTTTCCTGTGTTTCCTTGACTTTGCCCTGAAGTCTGTGCTGTTACAGTACAATGTATCTCTATGGAAACGACGTTGTACGAGGCATCGCGGCAAGGATTTGGACATTGTACGAGGCATTGCGGCTAGGATTTTTCATGCCTCATACAAAGTCCAAACTTGTGGAACCAAGTTTGGACGTTGTATGAGGTATCACTGTATATACTTTGAGACTGATGAACACAGCAAATGTATACTTACTCATTTTGAAAAACTGTAGGAATTATAGGCTTTGCTTCATTAGTATTGGGACCACTTTTCTTAGGACTTTCACTGAGCAGAGGGTCAAACTTCAAGTAAAGAGATTGCTTTCTCAGCACAGAGTCCTTAAACTATGGGAAAAGAATTTAGAAATGTATAAAATGAGCACCTTTCAGACTGTCTTTCCCTACCATGAATGCTTAGTTCACTTGCTGGACTGAAGCTGGCTGGGAGCTATCCTCACGAGTACATAGTCTCCAAATGAAGCTTGGGTAGTGAGCTGATTGGGCAGAGAAAGAGCAGTAATGTGTCTTAATGACTAACAATAGCAATTACACTTATGTACCACCCCATAGTGCTTACTGCACTCTCTGGGTAGTTGACAAGTTAATTATCATTTTGCCCCCAACATGCTGGGTACTCACTTTACCAACCTCAAAATGATGGAAGGCTGAGTCAACCTTGAGCCCTGATCAGAATCGAGCTCACAACCTTCTGCCTGCAGTACAGCAGTTTAACCACTCACTTCTAGGGCAGGGCTGAACAATTGGGTTAGCCTCTTGCTGCAACATACATCAAACTCTAAAGATGCAACTTTTAAAAATGTACACAACTGATTATAATGTAATAATGTGGAATGCTGTTTGAATGTTTTGCTGCAGAAGTTTTCCACTTCTCTGTGTACAGTTTCATAAGGTCGCCCTTGCTCAAAAGCCAGTTGTATCCAACTCTATTCGGTGCTCACCTCTGTTTATAGCCAAAGAGCCAGCATGTCTACATCTGTAGATGTTTCCGTGATCATCTGGCAGGCATGATTAGACACCGGAATGCATGGAATGCTGTTTACCTTCGTCCCAAATGGTAACTATTTATCTACTTGAAATTTCTTGCTTTTGAACTGCTAGCTTGGCAGGAGCAGGGACAGAGATGGAAGATCACTGTCATGCAGCACTCGGGTCTCGAACTGCTGACCTGCCAACCTTTCCACCATCGAGTTCAGCGTCTTAACCACTAAGCCACCAAAATCCCTTGTTTCATAACAATAAATAAAACGTTAACATATTTTTGTTGCATGTGATGTAATGCAAGGCAGTGAGGGTGATAAAGGCAACACGGGGAAGTCTTCAACAGAGGAATTTATTTTACTTCCTTTTGAAATTCTTTTGGGATAGTAAATTCATGGTATAAAATACTAGATTTGATCCATGTTCTAAGTTACTTACCGAGGACATTCCAAATTGCTCCAGGTAGTCTACTTCTATGTCCATTCCTAAAACTAGAAGGAAAAAGTAGTGAACACAGAAATGAATTTCTATAGTAAAGTATTTGCAAAAGGTAAGATGTAATCCTTTCTGAAAATAAGGTACAGGGATATCTCTTTGCAATGTAGATTTTGAGGTTCTTCCTAACTTTTGCTTAAAGTAATTAATTGAAGTATTACAAGTTACACTTTATCCCCACCTAAAAAGTTTTAGACAATATGCAATAAACATTAATTTAGCTGAAGACTGAATCTGTTTTTGTTTGTTTGATAGGCCATCTTTCTTATGATATAGGACGTAATGGATGTCTGCATTACCTTGGGCAAAACCTGTTAAGAGTTTACATTCCAGCATCACACATGGCTAGACCAGTGTTTCCCAACCTTTAGTTTTGGGACTTCAATTCCCAGAAGCCTAAGTCAATTCCCCAAAGCATGATCAGTCAATGTACTGACTTAGGCTTCTGGGTAGTAAATTCCCCTGTGGGGCATGGGCCCCACGTTGGGAACCACTGGGCTAGAGCTAAAAAGTGGTAAAGTTGCAGCCAAAAGCCAACTGTTCTAGATGTATCTATTCAGAAAACATTATTTGAACAGAGACTTTCTACCGGCTACTGCCACCAAAGCTGTAGATGGGCTATGGAGTGTGATGGAGTAAACAATATTAATAAAATTCGCAATATGGAGCATAGCTAAAAGGGTTGTAGCCGGGGCGTGTCATGATGGAGGGCTGAGAGGGACAAGCTTTTCTCCGCTCGGAAAGGAGAGAAAAGAAAGTGACTTTTTTAAAGTGAAAATAGACCCTGAAACCGGCTGAAAAATGGACTAGGAAAAAGAGAAGGAAAATTAGTAGTGGAAAATATATTGAATGCTCCAAAGCAGCGCCGAGAAAAAGAGGTAGGACAGAGTTTCGATCTTGAGAGCGGGGGGATGGGCGACCTGTAATGGCGACGAGTCCCCAGAGCTCTGGATCGAAGAACGGAAATTCTGGAAACGGGAGGAAAGCGGCGTTCTAGTAAAAGAGCTTAAAAGTATGGGCAAAGCATAAGTGGACGTCGGAATTAAAAGTAAATCTGTTGGGGGGCCGAAAGAGACTTTGTAGCGGGCTCGCTTGGTCTAGTCGCCCCCCCCCCCCCGATCGGAGACGTACGGAGTTTCGAGGCGCTGGAAAGGAGCAAAGGGGAAAGTGAAGAAGTTTGACGGTGAGCAAAGTTGTAAAGACTTATAAAGAGAAAGGGGGAAATAGAAAGCAGAAGTAAAGAGACTGATTTTTTCTTATTTTTTTTTCTTCCCTTTTGAAATGTTTTATGCCGGTGGGAGTGGATAAATTAACGGCTAAGTAAAAGGGGCAAGATAGTATTCCCTGCTTTCCTTCTTTTGTTAATTTTTTTTTTCTTCCCCTTTCCTTGCCTCCCCCTCCCGCTATTGTGCTGTGGTCTAAGAGAACTGGTTTTTAAAGAAGAAGAGAGACGATAAGCCTGTCCCTGCATACATTTTTTTGGAGATACAAAGAGAAGCAAGAAGCTGTTGTGGCGTAATTCTTTGAGAAATAAACTGCTTGTAGATCGGAACTTTGGAGAACAGGAAAGTGAACTCATCAGTGTTATCTTTGTCTCTGCTGACTCTCCCTTTTTCCCTCCTTAAAAGAGATTTGGAAATTGTTTGCAATTTACAATAGAGAGTTGGCTCCCCCTACAGTCAAATTTTGGAGATAAAAAAAATTTTTTTTTTAATTGCTGTTATTCTTGTTTGGTTTTTTTTTCTTGTTTGAAGCTTTTTAATTTTTAAATATTTTTTCAAATAAGATTTTTCTAATCGTTTCTTTTTTTAAAAAAAAATTTCTTCCTCTTTTTTTTCTTGTTTTTTTTGTTTTGTTTTTATTATTTTTATTTTATTTTGAATTTTGTGGGGAGGGGAAATATTAAAGTAGATAAAAATATAAGAGGGAAATTAATTAAATTTAAATTGGGACAACGGAAGTTTGAACGACTCTCTGGGTATACATGTGTGTGTATATGTGTCTGTAAATACACGCGCATATATAGGACAGAGAGAGGGAGGGGGGAGGTGATAAGGGTTAAGTACTGTATTTGGAAAGTTTAATAAAATTGGTTAGGGATAAAATATATGGTGAATTTTGAATGATTAAACTTTATATGTAAATTGATAATAAGCAGTTAGAAATATATTTGAATGAAACGGCAGGGGAGAGGGAAAGAGAAAGAGAAGAAATTGGCTTGGACAAGAGAGCAAAGACCAACGTCCTCCGATAGAAGTTTCAGGAGGCTTACAAGATTGGATGAGGAGAAAGAAGAAATGAAAAAAGCAATGCAACAAGAGATAAAGGATTTGGAGGAACAAGAGACAGTGAAAAAGATGGCACAACAACTACAGCAGCAGCAGCAACAGAAGACAATAATATCACCAACGGCGCCTACTCCATCTGTGGTAAAATCAATCGTGATAACAACAGCAAAAGTAACAACGACAACAACAGCTATGTCAACAGTGTCAACGACAGCGGCGATAGCAGGAACAACACCAACAACGATCGTAACCACGTCCACGGCCACAACACCAACGACATCGGCGACAGGGGGAGGAGAAGGAACTAAATCTGAATTTGAAATTCTTAACGAGAAATTTGATACCCTGGGGAATAATATTGGAAATATGTTTGCTCAATTTAGAACAGAATGGAAGAAGGATTTGCAAGATGTATTAGTAAACATTATGAAGGGAATTGAAGACATGAAAGAGGAAACAAAGACCATTAAAAAAGAGCAAGAAGAGATAAAAAAAGATCAAGCAATGATAAAAGTAGAGGTCATGGACTTAAAAAAGAAAGAAAAGGAAAGAGAAAATAAAGTTGGGGACCATGAAAAGAGATTGGAAAATGTAGAAGAACAATTAAGAAAAGCAAATGTTATAATTCGAAAATTCCCAGAGAATTCACCAGACAAATTAAAAGAAAGAATAGTGAAATGGCTTGACGAAATTATGGAAGATGGCTTCACGCCGCATGAAGTGGTAAATGTATTTAGGCTTGGTTCAAGAAGGGGCAAAACTGGGTCAAGGAATGTCATGTTAAAATTTGCTAATGTATCAGATAAACTGAGGTTAATGGCGCTTATACGTGAAAAAGGACCAGAGGTTTTAAAAGTAGAAGGCCATGACATTGAAGTGTACAACGACATTCCAATGGAGGATCGTTTCTGGAGACAGTCGATGAAGCCAATCACAAAAAGATTCCAGGAAAGGGGAATAAGATACAATTGGAAATTCCCAAGACAATTAAGTTTTTTTTATCTGGGAAGAAGATATTTAATCAATGAAGATATTAATGTCTTGGATGTAATGATAGATGCCAAATTATTGGAAGCAGGAACTAAAGAGTGGTTTGATTTGAAGGAAGAATTGATTATATCTGGTGGTTATAGAAGAAGGGATAGCAATGGAAACGAGAATATGCCAAAAGGGGCAGAAGGAGGAATAGCTCCGGACGGGGAGTAGGTTCAGGCCCAATCCAGACTCCTATGTATGACTGCACCCCCCCCTCCCCCCTCTGAATTTTGGAGGCCATTTGTAAAAAAGAAATGGGGAGGGAGAGTAGTAGATTGTTTAGTGTATTTTTTCTTTTAGATGTTTTTTCCTTTTTTATTATTATTATTACTTTTTTGTATAAGGTGAACGAAGTCTGTAAGTGTATGTAATACACAGTCTGTCTTATTTTTTTTATATACTATGATTTTATCTTTATTAATTTTTTTATTCTTTTGTTATGTATAAAATGTTTGTTTTATGTCTTATGCTTTAAAAAATTAATAAAAATTTAATAAAAAAAAAAAAGGGTTGTAGCCTATAAAGAGGCTGGGGTCAAAACAGAGAAGCTTGAAACTCCACATTTAGTTAATGGGACACAGCTTCCTAGGGTAGATTACCTGGTTGTAAGCAATGTGGTTTATCCAACCCTTTGAAGATAGCAGCATCTCTTCCAGTCAGACCAGGACATCAGGAAGGATCACAACCATGTTTCTTTTCAACTAAAGTAAAGGTCACCCTTGCTCAAAACCATCTATAGTAGTGGTTGCCAACCTCAGGTCCCTAAATGTTCTTGACTACAGCTCCCAGAAATCTTGGTCAGCACAGCAAATGGCAAAGACTTCAGAGAGTTTTAGTCCAAGAATAACTGGGGACCCAAGGTTGGGAACCACTGGTCTATAGTACCTCTTACCATCCAATGGTGATCTGAACTCTTCATTTTCTGTGTCCACTTGGCTGCTTTTATTCCCTGCTGTTTCTGTCATGCTGGAAGGTACAAGATCCTGGTCATCTACAAGAAACTGCCCATTTAGGGATGAATTAGCTGGGCTTGAGATCTCAGCTAATGAAGTACTTTTAGCCACCTAAGAAGCAAAAAACAAAAACAAAAAACAAAGTTAGGGCGAAAATGTTCAACAGAGTGGAGCAGTGTGGTAAACATTAACTGCATATATGGCTTGGCTCACTTCAATCTCCTGTGCACTTGTGATACTGGTTGGACCAGGCCAGGGAGCTATGAAACTAACTCAATGACTGTTGGTCAATTACTGTAAATCTGACCTATTTCACAAGGTTTTTCTGAAGATTTAATTGCTGAAAAAGAGCCAGGTATGCTGCCTTGAACTCACTAGGAGCAGGTAGGAATAAAGGTATATATATCTAACAAAAAAGAGTTGTGTTAGTAGCCCCCGTTATATCCCTGCATTAAAGAATAAGGAAGACAGCAACTAAACATCAGGGACAACAGTATTATTTATTAATCTTATTTCATCAAACTAGGCATGCCCAAACTACAGGCCATGGGCCAGCCCCTGAAGCCATTTCATTCAGCCCCCGACACCCTTACCAAACCAAGAAGTAAATATGGACGCTTCTGTGTTTGCGTGAAAAGCAACCATTTTACTTCTTGGTTTGGTGCAAACGCTTCTGCGCCAAACCAAGAAGTAAAATGGCCACTTTTACACATGTGCAGAAGCGTCTGCACCAAACCAGTAAGTAAAATGGCCACTTTTGTGCATGTGCAGAAGCATCTGTGCCAAAACAGGAAGCAAAATGGCAGCCTTTGTGCATGCGCAGAAGCATTTAGGCGAAACCAGGAAGTAAAATGGCTGCTTTTCATGCATACGCAGAAGCGTCCATGCGAAAACAGGAAGTAAAATGGTTGCTTTTCATGCATGCACAGAAGCATCCATGCTCTTCTGTTGGGCACGGCCCAAAAGGTTTTGGCACCACTGCATTAGACAGATGTTTACTTAGAACAGGGGTACCCAAACTATGGCCCGCAGTGCCAATTAATCCAGCACGCTCCGCTCCCAGAAGTAAAATGTGCATCTGCAATACGCTGCTGTAAATGACCCACGGCTGTCATAAACATGTTTACAACAGCCGTGGGTTATTTATGGCAGTTCTGCACATGCACGTGCATGTTCTGTGCACGTGCATTTTACTTCCATTTCCAGATGGGAGGAACCACGTGACCAGAGCTCAACCATGTGACCAATCTGTGGCCCGAACATAGGAAGCTTTAATCCATCTATAAAATGCGATATTATGAAATCTATCAGCTGCTTCGTCAAGTTTCCATTAGAATTCTTTCCTAATCCTACCTAAAGATCCCTGGTACCACCTGGTTGTCTCCAATTTAAGTCCTAACCATGCCTGATCCTGTTTATCTTCCAATCAGATAAGAATGGAATGGATCAGAATGGTATTGTAGTAGAAAATCATTTCTGGTACAGTAAAACCTCACATAAAGAGCACCTCGCTTAGAGACTAACTCGCTGAAAGAGCAGAATTTTCTCTGAATGGTCGTCTCGCTTAACAACTAAAACCAACCAAAAATTCGCTTAACAACTAAATCAGGGTTTGCAATCCCCCCCTCTGCCAGAAGTCACAACTGGTCACTTAAAATGGTGTTTCGCTTAAAGAGCAATCCCGTGGAACACATTATGCTCTTTAAGCAAGGTACCACTGTACTTATATAGTCAAAAATTTTCCAAGTTTATCCACTTTGTATTAATCCCAGAATTAGACGCACTTCATCATCTTCATCAACGCCACTAGCTTTTACATACCCGTCAAGATGCGGTTTTGGAAATCCGGGAGCTGGTCACGCATGTGCAGTAAGTTTCTAGGCACTGGGCAGGAAAAGGGTTACTACGCATGCATGGCTGTCAGAGGCAGCGGCGTGCATGCGCAATAGCTACTTTCCCCGCCGTTGAAAATATGGGAAGGTGGTGGGAAAGGGGCCGAACGAGCACGGAAATACGGGAAATCCCGGCCAATCCAGGATACTTGACAGGTATGGCTTTTAGCATCTGAATAATAGAAACTGATTGCTTATATGGAAGATCAATGCTCCTGTGAGAATGTTTATTCCAGAAGTACAGAATGGGATGTTCTGTGCAGAATGAATAGAATCTCAATTTTCCATTAAGGAAAAACAAGGTTCCAGAGCTTAATGAAGCACTGTCTCACCTTTGTCTGAAAAATGACACCTGTGCCAAGATGAATGAGCTTTCCTGCCTGTGCAGCAGTTTGAGCTACATACAAGGCATATAGAGTATAAAACTTAAATACAATAAATGTACATTATGCATGCATATACTTTTTGGCAAAGCATGCATAGCCTGAATATAGGGGACTATATACAAAATACCTTTGAAGATTCAGCTTGAGTTTCTGCTTTAGCCACAAGTTGCTCTCCTTGGTCTTCAGTTACAATCTCCTTCTCAATTTCTTTCCTGTAGAAGAAAAGGCTGATGTTGACAATGAATGACCCTTTGTTTAAAGCAATTTATGATTTATTTTTGCACATAAATTTATACAGGGGACCTAAATTTTGAGATAGAGAAGGGAATTGCAAAAGGTCTACCCTGGTGGTGCTTTCATGGTCACCAAGGGTTGCAAATGTTAGAGAACTGGTTGAGGCTCTAGATGGGATCAAAAACATTTAGCTTTTGAGGAAATCAATAAGAGATTATCATTTAGATTACAAATGTGCCCTAGGACTGCCTTACTAATGGAACTGGGGAGTATAAATTTGGAAAAAACATAAGATCTTATTAATATAACAGCTGTGAGATTGGATAATGGAACTGGAAAATGATAAAATATTTGGGATTGGAGGAATGGCATAAAGAATTGTGGAATATGACTATAAATGATAAACTGACATGCAAATTAAAATTGAAAAAGTTGTTACAAAGAAAATTAAATTTATGGAAATTGAGAAATTTATTGACTATGTGTCTGACAAATCCAAAGGAGTTAAATCGTGTCAAGAACATATGAGATTTATGAAATAGGGGGTAAGATATGTATAAATGAACAACTGGTTTAGCTAAACAAATAGATAAAAGGCAAAATCTCCAAGGTGTTGGTGTACAGTATATATGTATAGGTATCTTCTTTTTTAATGTAAGGTTTTGTGTTATAAGATTTACAGTACAGTATTTGTATGTTTTTATTTAAATATTTTTAAATGTTTAATAAAAAAATAAAAAATATTTATTTATTTTTATACTTATACCCCACCCATCTAGATTTTCCTACTCTTGGCCGCTAACATAAAACTCACACATTAAAAACAGTCACATATTTAAAATATATATATGGGTGACACATACAACCATGTACTCATAAGAAATAAATGCTTGAAGAGCAGAGAAGACTCTTATCTCATTAAATATGTTAATCAATCCACCCATGTAGATTTGTGTCTACTGCAAGCATTGCTTTTAATTTAAAAAAAAAATGTTTGGACTGTTCACTACTTGTAAGCTTTGCATTTCTGTCTCCACCATCCAAAAAAGTGGACCAGAGGCCATGGACGTTTTTGCCAAATAAGTCTGCTAATTTTTAAAATGTTTCTCTAGAAACAGAGTACCTCTTGAAGAATACTTACAGTATTTCAGTCGTTTCTACATCCTTCAATTCATCAAGTAGGTTATACTTCTGTATTTGGACAGAGTCTGTTCTGGATGAAGAAGTGCACTCTTGGGTATTTGGCTTCTCAGTGCTGAGTCCATCATGATGTGGTGAATTCTGTATTTTTGAATCATCTTCTAATGAGTTGAACTCAGTTTTAAGCTTATCAAAATTAAAGTTATGAGATGCTCTGGATGCAGAATTTCCTTCTGTTTCTGTACTGGTCCTTCTGTCAGTCTTCACTTTTATTTCTTCATAGCTGAAATTATAGTTAGAGGGTTCTAGTACACGTTGCAAGGAAGGACTTTCTAGGTTTGCTACAGACAAAGGTGCAGTTTTGCAAACTCTGTTACAAGCTGGCTTTATAGCCTGTTCAGAGTCTAATATTTGCTCTGTGAAATCAACATCTAGCAATGGCACTGAGGAGAAAGAGGACTCTGCTCTGCAGCCTGTTTCCTCAGGTAGAATGTCTTCAATAGCTGTTTGAGACACGCAGCTTATATCAAATAAAAGAGTGTTTCCATCCCCTGCTTCTGCTTCAATGAAAACTCTTGAGGGAGATATTTTTTGAACTTTTGGAGAATTTGAAAGATCACTGGCACTCATGAATAAACCATCGTCATTTGCAGCGGGCAAGTCAGGAGTGTGTGCTCCTTCGCTTTTTTCTTGCATATCATCTGGAAAATCAGAAATGCTCTTCTGCTCTGTCTCTTCTTTTACTGTACCAACTTCTACTGTAATTGTTTGTTGCCTCCTATTGAAAAGTTAAAGTCATCTTTAGTTAGTTAATTTAGCCTTTTGAAGCACAAGAGAAATAACAAAGGCAATATCTAGCACTCAAACTAAATAATCTCAGAGGCCCATGGGGGGAAAAATCAATAAGGCCTATCATTTATGAAACAGGACACCTACAACACACTTCCAACGTATTGCAGATAAAGAGGGTTAGGAATTTCTGGTGCAGAGAACCATGCAAGTTTCCTTTAGGGCATTATTAAATTTTAGTTCTAGGTATATTTCCCTGGAAGAAAGCAAAGTGGAACTCTATGGGACTTATTTTCCAATACAGTAATGCCCCAGATAACATTAAAACTTGGTTCCACAAGTGTTAACATTATGCGGTTTTCAACATTGTGCGATACATTTATTGCACAACATTAAAAAAAAGCCCGGTTCCCTTTCCGAAGAGGAAATCTCTTCAGAAACCCCCAGCTGGATCGCTAAGGGGCTTAGCGATCCAGGCGGCCGGGGTGTGTGTGTGTGTGTGTTTCTGAAGAGGCTGGGGACCCTTTCCCCAGCCTCTCTTCAGAAACACACGCACACACACCCCGGCCTGGATCACTAAGTCCGTTAGCGATCCGGAGATCAATGTTGGGAAATTTGAGGAAAACTTTTGCATCGCACAACATTAACTGAACGTTGTGCGGTGCAAAAATTTCCCTCAAATTTCCCGATGTTAATGTGCAGTGCACACGTTAACCAGGGTATTACTGTATATATGTGTTAATTAATTGTGATTTATGATAACTCTTTCCAGAGTCTTCTAGACTAGGGTACATAGAAATTGGTTATCATTACAGGAGGAACAGTGAGGAATCAAGCTCCCAAGCTTTGCCTCTTGTCAGTTGAGCTGACTATAAGCAACAGCAATTCTATAACTACTCACTGTATATAGTCACGCCTACTACATACTCCAGTTAGACACGTCCTATTTCTTAAAGTAGAAATTAAAAATCATACAAACAAAATTTCTCCAAATCAAAACCAAATGTAGTACCACTCTACTTCCAAAAGCAGCATGAGCATATTTATGCACACATAAAGCATCAGCTCAGCAGAGCTAAATCATCTTAAAACACTTGGTAAAATGAACTGATCCAATCTTGTACTTAAAACAAACAAGCCCCAATCTTAGTAGCAGGCAAGCCTTTCTTAACATCACAGATATAACCTGTGTATCCAAGATCACCAGTGATTCCAGATACTGTATGTTGAAATCAGAGGCAGGGGACCTCCGGCCCGGATATGACCTGTGGCGACAGGTCCCAGATGGCCATGATCAAGCCTTACAAGTTTTACGCAAATATGTGGTAGTATTTTGGGTCCTATATGTTTGCCTTTTGTCCTATTTCCCACTTGAATGTGACATCTCAAGACTTGTACAAAACTGAGTTTGGCCCTCAAAATGTCCTTGTTCTAAGGTTACACAGGATGGAAGTCAAATCACTTGGCAAGAATAAGCATTTATTATTTATCAATAGCATGAGAGAAAGGAATGACAGTCATGATGAGGCTAAATAAGGAAGTGTTTGCTTTTTTCTACCAGAGAGAACAGCAGCTGTAGCATTAAAATAACACTGCCTATTTGATGTCCAGGATGACAAATAGCAGCACACTTGTCTACAAAGGTCTTGGGCTAATACTTCTTTTATAGACCCTTAAGCCAGAAAAAAAGATACAGTACCTTGGCACTCACTTGGAGATGCAAGGGTCACTATTTCTGCTTGTAATTTTGGAGCGATGGAAGAGATACCTGTCTAAATTTCAACCATCATATTCTAGGGAGAAAAAGTCACCCTACACCCATGTAAAGAATTAGAAAAAACAGCTGCAAGAGAGCCTCACTGTTTGTTTGTTTTTATTAGAAGCCATCTTATTGTCTCTGTAATCGTACCAAACTGCTTTACTCACACAGCACTATATGCAGGCAAGGCAAGGTCCTCTGGAACTTCTTCACAGTTATTTCCTATAAGAGAAAGGTCTGGATTTCTTCTTATATCTGGACTCAAGATTCTGCGAGTCTGAGGATCCCGCATTGGCGTTTGGAAAGTTACCTGAGGAGAGAAAGCTTCTTAAAGACTCACAAAGCCAAAAAAAATCATGCACTCCCAGGCGTACAGCTAGAATACTATTTGTTATTTTTGCCCTGAACAATAACTAAAACAAATATTTAAAAAGTGCTAGACCAGGGGTGCCCAAACTATGGCCTGTGGGCCAGATCTGGCCCCAATGCCAATTTATCCAGCTCATGAAGCCCTCATTGCTCCTGGAAGTGGAAGTAAAATGCACCTGTATGGGTGCATTTTACTTCCGCTTCTGGGAGCAATGAGGGCTTCATGGGTCTGGTGAATTGGCATCAGGGGCTGGATCCAGCCACCGTGCCATAGTGACCGGCCCCCTGAACCATGTGACCGGCCTTCAGCCCAAAAAGTTTGGGCACCCTTGTGCTAGACACACTGAAAAGATGCATCTCAGTTGTACATCTCAGCCCGTGGTGATCCCAGCGATGCTGTCAAAGTCCTATCCAGGTATCTGGAGGCTGTTGGGGTCTGGATGGGGGACAACGGGCTACAACTGAATCCTGGCAAGACTGAGTGGCTATGGATTGGGGGTCCTGCATTGTCTAAGGAATTACCATCTTTGGTTCTGGATGGGGCCGTTTTGTCCCAGATAGATCCAGTGCACAACTTGGGGGGTCCTCCTGGATTCACGGTTGCTGCTCGAAGAGCAGGTGACGGTCGTGGCCAGGAGGGCTTTTGCACAACTTCATGCAATTCGCAAGTTGCACCCGTTCCTGGACCGGGACTCCTTACTCATGGTCACACATGCTCTGGTCACCTCCAGACTAGATTATTGTAATGCACTCTACATGTGGCTGCCCTTGACGACCATTCGGAGGCTGCAACTGGTCCAGAATGCAGCAGTTCGGGTGGTGATAGGGTGTGGACATTATGTCCGCGCCTTACCACTGCTTCGAGAGTTGCACTGGTTACCAGTTTGCCTCCAGTTGCAATTCAAAGTGCTGGTTATGACCTTTAAAGCCCTACATGGTAGTGGGCCAGGTTACCTAAGAGATCACATCGCCCTAAGAACGTCAGTCCGTCCAACCAGAGCGACCAGAGGGGCTCTTTAACTGTGCCATCAGCCAGAGAGGTGCGTCTCTCTGGCACAAGAAAGAGGGCCTTCTCCATTTCTGCACCGGCCCTTTGGAACCTCCTGCCAGTAGAATTACGGTTGCAGACAGAGTTGCTACCCTTTAGGAAAGGTTTGAAAACCTGGCTGGCGGGGCAGGTATGGAGCCCTGAGGGCAATGTGGCCCCCGCCAGCTGGCTTCTATAATAAGATGCACCGTTCTCTTCTGTGGGGTGGGTGGGTTTTTTTAATGTGGGTGGTTTGTAATGGTTTTAACTGTTTTATATTTTTATGTTTTATTGTATGTGTTTTTTAGATTGTTGCTAAGCCGCCCTGAGTTGGGCTTGCCTGAGTGGGCGGCATAGAAGTCGAAAAATTAAATTCTCAGCAAAGTGAGAATCAGTTAAATCTCTCATGGCAGGACATTTCTTATTCTGGGTGCCATTAGGGAGATGTTTTCTTTTATATCCAGTGGTGGGATTCAGCAGGTTTGCACCAATTCGCCAGAAACAGTAGCAGAAATTCTGGCTGACCCCACCCATCCAAGTTTTGAAATAAAATAGTCCTAATTTGGGTGCAACGCAGGGCTTTCCCCCTGGTCACACCCAGCCCATCATACCATGCCCACAGAGTAGGTAGTAAAAAAAATTGAATCCCACCACTGTTTATATCTTCAATACTTTGCAGTAAAGGAACTTTGCTATGAAGTGAGATTTTCTTCAGTAGTAGGGAAAATCCTATGGGGAAAGGATGGATAAGTGGTATATCACATGACAGAATAAGAACATCTAGCTGTGTTCCATTATCGTTATACTGCTAAATATCAAAATACTTTGGCTGTGTGCCCTCTTGACAGTTCAATTCCTTCAGCATAACCATTGTAATTTTAAAGCACACACATACATTTCTCCATCATTAAACTCTTCAGTGCACAGGTCAAAGTGTCATTTTATCTCTTCAAGCACTTAAATATTTCCTGACACAAACATCACGTTACAGCTGTACTGTGGAAACCCTCTGGGCTACTATGAACACACACATAAAGAGTGCACTTTACTGACCTTCATTGGCTTTACTATTCCTTTGGGTGGCACATTTTCTTTCTGTGATGGGCGAAGAATGGAAGGCCTGCCTGTGGCCTCTGGAGACATGAGGAGAACTGAACAACTTTCAGAAGCAATATCATCTGTCATATTTTCTCTCATCAAAGCCTGCAGACTCATTCTAGAAATTAAAACCAATAGATGAGTCTGTCTGGTAGATAGCAAGCCTTCACAGCAGGTGTAAGGAACGTGTGGTCTTCCAAGATATTGTTGGACCCTCACCTCTATTGGCCCCAGGCCAGACTCACAGAGAACACAACCTGTAATTCAGATTCCTTATGCTTGCTTAATAATAGCTTCCTAAATTTTCAAGTGTGGAGTTAAAAACAGAATAGTTCTACTAAAACATATTTCCTATTAGTTATACTGGGTTAAAAAAATATTTTAGAATCAGATTTCCCCCAGTATTTAGGATCCCTAGCTAGTTCCCACATTGCAAACTCTACTTCTGAACATGGGGCAAAGGTATGGTACAAAGATACCACATAGCTTCTCTTAGACCTCATTAATTTTGGACAAGATTTTGCTATGGCAGTGATGGCGAATCCTTTAGAGACCGAGTGTCCAAACTGCAATTCAAAACCCACTTATTTTTCGCAAAGTTGCAACACAGCAACAGAGGAGGAAGGAAACGCTCCCATTGGGCTGCTGGGTAGAGTGGCAGGGCGAACTCTGTGCTGGGGGAGAGAGGAAGCACTCCCATTGGGCTACTAGGCAGGGCAAGCTCTGTGCTGGGGTGACTGCAGGGGTGCCCACAGAGGGCTCAAAATGCTACCTCTGGCACGCGTGCCATAGGTTTGCCACCAGTGTTATGGCTAGAGGAACGTTATGTCAACACTGGGGGGAAAAACAGCTACAAGGTATTTCAAATAAAAATATGTGATTAAAGAAATTAAGCTAACTGAAGTGCTACCATTTATTTTCTCTCTCTCATTCTACCTCTGTTCTGTTCCTTATAATGGCCAAAATTCTGTTTAGTGTAATTATTCACAACTATACTGTAGAGCAGGCCCGTTTTAATCAAATGCAAGTTACATAGGACTTGATTCACCAGATCCCTAAGGGGAATGTGGTGGCTCAGTGGATTGGCCCCGCTCTCCCCAGTGCTCATACCACCAGCGTGGGGATGGAAGCTGCTTCAGCTGTGGGTGCTGTCGCTTCTCTCCCAGCCCCACCTGTCTGGGAGGTAGAAAAGATGCCCGCAGCCACGGAGGACTGCCCCGCTCTCCCCAGCGCTCACACCACCAGCGTGGGGATGGAGGTTGCTTCAGCTGTGGGCGCCGTCGCTTCTCTCCCAGCCCCACCTGTCTGGGAGGTAGAAAAGACACCCTCAGCCACGGAGGACTGACACACTCTCCCCACCAGCATGGGGATGGAAGCTGCTTCAGCTGTGGGCGCCATCGCTTATCTCCCAGCCCTGCCTGGCTGGGAGGTAGAAAACAAGCCCGTAGCTGAGGCAGTATGAACCGCGGCCCCAAAAGCAGCGCCGATGTTGACACGTCTCGCCTTTGCTGGGTCCCGGATTCCATTGTGGCTTCGTTACAGACATTGACCCCGGCTCCGTTGTGGACGCTGAGCTTGGGGTCTGTCATGGACAATTGAGCCCCGGCTCTATTGTGGACGTTGAGCCTTGGGCTCCGTCATGGATGGTGAGCCCTGTTGTGTGTGTGTGTTTGATTCCCCCCCCCCTTTCCTGGTGCTGTGTATGATGGATTTGATGCTTTAAAATTTATACATTTGTAATTTGTATATTTTGTATCTTATTTTTATGTTACCTTGTTATATTCTGTATTTATTGCTTTACTCCATTGTATTTCTGTATAATTAGATTGTATCTTTATTTGAAATGCTGTTAGCCACCCTGAGTCGGCCTGTGCCAAGTAGGGCGGGATATAAATTAAAAATTAAAAATTATTATTATTATTATTATTATTATTATTATTATTATTATTATTATTATTATTATTATTATTATTATTATTATTATAAGCTCGCCTTGTTAGCTAGAAGGTTGCCAAGTCAGCAACTCAAGACCCGAGTACTGCATGATGGAATGGGCGTCTGTCTGTCACAGCTCCTGCAGCCTAGCAATTTGAAAGCAAGAAATTGCAAGTAGATAAACAGGGCCACTTTGGTGGGAAAAGATCTTGGGGACACAAAAGGAGCCTCATTTGGGCGTCCCCTGAGCGGAATTCCTCCAGCAAAAATCCTTTCAACTCAGAAAGCACCTTTGTGTGGTTCTGACATGATTTTAAAAAGCCCAGATCCCCACTGATTCAATGGGTCTCATCATCAGCTACTACTTGTATCCAAGCATATCTTTTTCCTGAGAGTCATTTTTACCAGGAAAAGTGCCATAGGCATGAATTTGTTTAAGGTGGATCCAAGCTTGCCATGAAATCACCCACACGCTGTGATCACGGAGCCATTTCCTGCAGCATGTGTGAAATCAGACATCCAGGATTAAACACCCAGACTGCCATAGCCTTGAGGATATGGACAAGGTGTGCCTTCACAGCCAGTCCATCTGGCATGGTCTCTTCCGCTTCTATGACCGGTGGGAATCAGAATAGTGAAGTGGTTCCTCCTCTGCTCATTTTGCCGTTGGGCCCAATATGGTTTCCAGTGGCATTTCCTAAACTGAGGGAACCACCACCCCACCTAAAGGGGCTCACCTGTCCATAGCCATTGGCCCCTTTGGGGAGTCAGGTTATTTACTGCCACCCAACATTCAGCGTTGAATCACTGGCTGTACGGTCTACTCCAGAGATTCTCAACCTGTGGCCCGTAGGCCGGATGCAGCTCCCGGCACCATTTCATGTGGCCCCCCACTGCCTCCACCACACCAGGAAGTGCCATGTGGTGGAGGAAAGGCAAAATGGCTGTCCGGCCCTCAGAGTTGTCTGAGGGAGCATGATGCAGCCCCCCAGCTTAAAATGGTTGAGAACTCCTGGTCTACTCCATTACCATAGTGCAGAGATGGGCAGTCTTGGCCCTCCAGCTGTTCTTGGACTTCAATTCCCAGAAGCCCAAGTCAACACACCAGCTGGTCAGGGTTTCTGGGAATTGAAGTTCAAGAACAGCTGGAGGGCCAAGACTGCCCATCACTGCAATAGTGGGATATCCGGCCAGGCTAAATGGGCCTATTCCAGTTGTAACTTACTATAGGCAGCAAGAGAATTTCAGATAAGCGTTTAAAGACTGAGGTGTAAGGCTGTAATATCTTTAACAGCAAATGTTCATGTATTTGCTTTAGGACACCAGCATTTCAGTCAGTTCCTCTTCTGCAACATAAGTATTGCCTTGCCCTACAAAGTAGGTATTATTAACTGTGTAAGGTAAAGGTAAAGGTTTCCCTTGCTCGAAAGCCAGTCGTATCCGACTCTAGGGTGCAGTGCTCATCTCTGTTTCTAAGCCGAAGAGCCAGCGCTGTCTGCTTCTGCAGACATTTCCATGGTCATGTGGCAGGCATGACTAGACACCGGAGCGCACGGAACGCTGTTACCTTCCCACCGAAGTGGTCCCTATTTATCTACTTGCAATTTCTTGCTTTCGAACTGCTAGGTTGGCAGGAGCTGGGATGAAGACGGGAGCTCATTTCCGTCCTGTGTATCTAAAGCTTTTTTAAAAAACTAATCTAAAATTGTATATAGCAGCTTTGGAGGAAGCCAGCAAAGGGCTCTGCTTAGGCAGGGTAAGAATCAAGGAGAAGCTGACATTGGCACCTCAGGCTCTCTATAGCAGATGAAATGGGACAAATCATAAGGAGCACTAATCTTATACAGGTACAGTAATTCATGATGAAAACTTTGTGCACAGGATGGGAGATGCAGCTCCATGCTCTTGAGTGTATTTAAGAAAAGTGGCTACACATAAGATGGGTACTGCAGTGGCTCAAGTCGCTAAGACGCTGACTGGGAAGCGGAAGGTCAGCAGTTCGATTCCCGAGTACTGCAGGACGGAAATGAGCTCCCGTCTTCATCCCAGCTCCTGCCAACCTAGCAGTTTGAAAGCAAGAAATTGCAAGTAAATAACTAGGGACCACTTCGGTGGGAAGGTAACAGCGTCCCGTGCGCTCCGGTGTCTAGTCATGCCTGCCACATGACCATGGAAATGTCTGCAGAAGCAGACAGCGCTGGCTCTTCGGCTTAGAAACAGAGATGAGCACTGCACCCTAGAGTCGGATACGACTGGCTTTCGAGCAAGGGAAACCTTTATAAGATATTTGTTGTTGAACACATAATAATCTAGGGCTCTGAAGCCAGAGCAGAAGGATCAGGAATCGCATTTAGAAAATAACTCTTTGGGTTTATAATTCTAATACACCTTATTAATTACAAACACACTCAGTTTCTAGATAAAGTAGTTGACATACATGGAAGCTGTAATTCTTAATATTGTGTTGTGTAAGCTATGGTCAGTGATGGTTGTGTAGGTTACGGTCAGCTATGTGAACACTTTGTCTCCATTTTCAATGCCGATAAAGGTTTAATAATAATAATAATAATAATAATAATAATAATAATAATAATAATAATAATAATAATAATAATAATAATAATAACAATAATAATAATAACAACAACAACAACTGCAAAAGGCTCGTTGATTGCTTTCCCGCTTTCCCTGGGCAAAGGAGCCCACCCTCCGCCCCGCTTTCCGAGAGTGAAGCCACCAAGGTACGGAACGGCTCCGTTACACGGGAGGAGCCCTAGTGGTGGCGCAGTGGTTAAACTGCTGTGCTGGAACCCAAAGGTAATGAGTTCGATCTTGGCCAGGGTTCAAGGTTGACTCAGCCTTCCCAGGTCGGTAAAATGAGTTCCCAACCTGCTTGGGGCCAAATGATAATTAACTTATGAGCCGCTCAGAGAGTGTGCACTAAGTGTTATGGGGCGATACAGAACGCGTGATGGCTTTGCCTTAGCGGAAAAACAACCGGGCTTCCTTCCTCGCCTTCCTCGCCGCCACGGCCACCGAAGCTCTCCGCGCCCTGCGGTCTCTGGACAGGCTGCAGCCCTTCGGACAGCAAGCGGCCACTTGGCCCCGGCGAGGCCGGCGACCCCTCCTTATTCCCCTTACCTGCTTCGCACGACCCACCAGGCGCGCCCGGCACCTTTCGGTCGGTTAAGGCAGTAACAGACGCCCCGGTGGCCCCGCAACCGCGTTCAAATAACGCACTCGGCACTCGGTTTTCAAACTCCAACGTTAGTTCGTTCCCACCAATAGAGACAAGAGCGGTCGATTATGTCAGAGGCCACGTGGCTTTATGGGTGAGCAGGCGGTTCTGGGGGCGGGGCGGCGAGTCAACTTGGTGTACTGCGCATGCGTTCGACTAGATTCCCTCCCCTGGGAAATGTATAGTTTTCTCCACACACGTTCCTTTCCAACTCGGATACTGTACTAACTACTAAGGGGGAATCTTTAACTGCTGCTGAGTGATTATAGTAACCACCGGGGCTGAAGCGTTTAGGTAAAGGTCACCCTTGCTCGAAAGCCAGTCGTATCCGACTCTAGGGTTCAGTGCTCATCTCTGTTTATAGCCAAAGAGCCAGCGCTTGTCTGAGTTTGCAGGGAACGCTGTTTAGTCGGGCCCTAAACTTCTGCAGGACAGAATGAGCTCCCATCTTTGTCCCAGCTCCTGCCAACCTAGCAGTTCGAAAGCAAGAAATTGCAAGTAGATAAATAGGGACCACTTTGGTGGGAAGGTAACAGCGTTCCGTGCACTCCGGTGTCTCTAGTCATGCCTGCCACTTGACCACAGGTTAAACGTCTGCAGAAGCAGACAACGCTGGCTCTTCGGCTTTGAAGCAGATGAGCACTGCACCCTACAGTCGGATACGACTGGCTTTTCGAGCAAGGGAAACCTTTACCTTTACTAAACTTCTGTAGCTGAACTCCGGGAAGCGGATCTCCTGCTCTGGATCCGTCTGAATTTCTCCTGCTGCTTTTTGGGCCGCAGTAAAAGGAAAAAGTTTGGCTCCACGAGGAAAAATAAGAACTTGTTGTTCAGTCGCATAGTTGGTTCCGACCCTTTGCGACCCCATGGACCATTGCCCGCCAGGCACCTCTGTCCTTGTGTCCTAAAGCCTGTGCCTTTAAACAATGTACCTATCCATGTGTATCCAATGTAACCTTTTCTATGTGTAACATTGTAACCTCCAGCTGAATCACTGTAACCTTAATAGGACGCGAGCTAGTGACCACTAGATGGCAATAGCGAGCGTCCAAGCTCATTGGTCCAAGACTCACCTAGAACAACAGCGCGGGAAGATTCCTGCCACTACCTTCACCTGGACAAGAAGGGCGTGACCTGCAATGACGTCACGCAGCCTGTAGCCAATAGGCTATCAAGGAGCCACATTCAAATGTATAGCCACTGTATATATTGAGCTGTTCGTCCGCCATTACCGCATGTTCCCTCTGACCAGCATGTAATAAAGTTGTGTTAAGCCAGCTCTTCGGCTGTCCTGGTGTCTTTGGTCCCATACACTAAAGTCCTCCACCATCCTCAACCCGCCCAGCCAGCTCTGTGCCCATTGCGTCTACAATACCATCTAGCCATCTCATTTTTGGCCACCCCCTTCTTCTTTTGCCCTCCACCTTTCCCAGCATCAAGGCCTTCTCAAGTGAATCCTCTCTTCTCATTTGATGTCCAAAGTACTTTAGCTTAATCTTTACTATTTGACCTTCTAAGGAGCAGTCAGGGTTGATTCCTTCTAAGATTGACCTATTTGTTCTCCTCGCTGTCCATTCATACCTGCCAAGTATCCCGAATTGGCCGGGATTTCCCATATTTTGGTGCTGATTTCCGTCCTTTCCCGCCCAGAGCTGCTGCTATCCCGGATCTTGGCAGGGGGGGGGGGAGTTACTGCACACCCCTTCTGCGCAGATCCTTTCTACGCATGCGTAGAAGGGTTCCGTGCAGAAGGGGATGCGTAGAACCCTTCTACGCATGCGTAGAACCGACCAATGCAGAACGGTTTTACGCAGGTCCGTTGTACGCATGCGTAAACGGCTTTTACGCATGCGTACAACGGACTTGCACAGAACCGTTCTGCGCAGGTCCTGTATTGTCCGGAGCCTCGCTTGACAGGTATGTCCAGAGCACAGTACTCTCAAAACTCTTCTCCAACACCACATGTCAAAGGCATCGTATTTTTCTGCCTTTCCGTGCATGCCATCTCCGTAAAAAACAGGAAGGCCGTCTCATATATCTGCCCTTCCCTGCTCCGAAACCAATCTTGGCTAAGATCAGCCGTTTAGGTCCATATTAGCCTCTGTCTGGGAGCAAAACCAGTCTTGGTGTGTGTGTGTGTGTTTTTTTTTTTTAAAGCTTGCGTTGTTTTACTACTAGCCATGGAAGGAATTCCATTTCTTTTTCTTTCGCCTCCTGAGCAAACCCTGGATTGCCAAAAAGGAAACCACTTCCTTGGCTTTCCTTCTCTCGGTGTCTGCTACTTCTCATGGTGATCAGCCATGATCAGGACTGTACTAATTATGGAACAGTGACAGATAATCACTGTGATAATCGCTCCGTTTAGGGTAGGGAAGTTTGTCCGGCCGCAGCAATCGGAGCGTCTCTTTGCTTCCTGCGTGAATGAAACATCCTGCAACTTGCGGGCGCCGCAGCCGCTTCCGTCCCGGGGCCTGAAAGCTAAAGCCTAACGGTGCCAGGTGGGGTGGGGAAGGCGGGGAATGGGCGTCCAGAACTCCGGGACGTTGGACTACAATTCCCAGGGTGCCGTGCGGGACATCCCGACCCGGACCTGAGCCTCCCGTGCTAGTCTGCCTCTTGCCTGAGCACTGCAGAAAAGCAGCCCCCCGTCCCCCGAGGCGGCGGTCTAGCCCATGCATGGAGAGCCCCGCGGTCACTTTCACGCTGGCCTACGTGGTGCTGGCCGTGTGCTTCGTCTTCCCGCCCAACGAGTTTCACTTGGCCGGGCTGACGGTGCAGAACCTGCTGAGCGGCTGGCTGGGCAGCGAGGACGTGGCCTTCGTCCAGTACCACCTGCGGCGGGGCACCAGCACCCTTCTGGCCCACTCCCTCCTCCCGCTGGGTGAGCCTCGGGCGGGCAGGGAGAAGCCAGGGCCACGGGCTCCCTGAGGAGGTTTAGGCCCTGAGGAAGCAAGGGCCGAAATAGGGAGCGGGAAGAAAGGGAAAAAGAAAGTCTTGCGCGGGCTAATTCGGTTCGTTGGTCGGGGTCTGGTGGAAAGCCGGCCAAGTACATCCCCGCAGCGCCGCATCTCTTTCCCTGGGAGAAACTGGCACCTGTTTTATTCTGCAATAACAACTTCATGTCAGAAATTATTCTGGGTTGAATGGTTTTTTTGCGGAAGAAACCCACTCAGGGGACGCCCAAATGAGGCTCCTTTCATGTCCCCAAGAGCTGAGACAGAGACGGGCGCTCAACTGGTCATGCAGTACCTGGGTCTTGAACTGCTGACTTGCCGACCTTCCAGCTAACAAAGCGAGCTTCTGAACCACTAGGCGCGGATGTTGCCAAAACGAAGCCACCTTTTGGCGCACTTCATTCCGCAGTTCCTTTCACCTGACAGTGTGAGAAACATGGCAGCACGAGGTTGCCGTTACCAGGGTATGCCTGATTGCGGTTCGAAAACAATCTTACGAGAGGCTCTTTCTGTGTACCCCATTAAGATTTTTTTTTAATTGGTAGAACGTGAAGGCTCTCTGAAAAGTGATATCAAAGTAAATAAAACAAAATAAAAAAAGACAAAACATTGTAGTATCTTAAAGACTAATTCCTTTTGAAGTAGTAGCTGTGTTAGTCTGTGCAAGCGTATCAAGGAATAAACAAAAGACAAAAATCCTAGTAGCACCTGTATTTTAATGTTACTTGATCCAGGAAAGCTCACATTTAAATACAAGAGTGCCACAATGTTTTGTTGTTGTCTTGTTTTGTTGACTTGCATGGATCTTTCATGGTTCAAGAGTGGGTTCTGTAATCCCATGCCCTCATCTGGTTAGGCAAGCCACAGCCATGAGAGAGCGATGGTGTTGCACTTGAGGAGCAAGGTGTATGTATTACCATTTCTGTGAAATGTAATCTGCTCTGTTCCTTTTAAGTTCCTCTTGCCAGCTGGATTTGGAAGTCTTAAGTAATGCATCTACATATGTTTGCCTCACTTTCTAAAATCATTTTCCTATCCTTTTGCAGGCTATTATGTTGGCATGTGTTTTGCTGCACCCGAGAAACAATTGTGCAGTTTTTACCAGGCCCCTGAAGGTTGGAAAATTGCCTTCTTGTTGGCTGCTCTTGCTCCGACCATTGTTGGCATCCTAGCATATTACTGGTCGAGGAATAGTTGGAGGAATCATCCCCTGGTCAAAGCCATTTCCCTTTATGCCCTCCCACAATCAGGCTGGAGGGTAGTGGCTTCTTCTATCAATACAGAATTCAGAAGGATTGACAAGTTTGCTACTGGGCCCCCAGGAGCACGTGTAATTATTACAGACACCTGGATCATGAAAGTGACTACGTATAGTTTACACATTGCCCAACAGCAGGACATCCATCTAACAGTGGTGAACTCCAGACAGCATGAACTTCTACCAGACTCAAATGTACCTGCACAGTTCCTCACAATCCGTGTTGCCAGTGTTAATCCGAATGTGAAACCATTCGATATCTGGTAAAATAGAATAAATTTTCAATTTGATGAATGCTTGCACTTACTATCAAGGGGGATGGGATTTCATTATAATAGCATAGTGATGTAAGGAATGTATTTTATAGCAAACTAACTTAAGTATTTTGTGGCTAGAACAAACTTTCTAGAAGTAGAACCTTAGTAACATAGTTGGTTATAGCAAAATAAGTTGTAAAATTGGTATTGCTGTCAGTAGCAAGAATAACAAAGAGAATTGCATTGTGTTGTCTATCTACCAGTGGAGAGGATACTATGAACTAAAACAATTACCAGAATCCATTAATGACTTGTTTGTGCTTAAGTTACATCAGACAACTCATTGCCACAAATTGTTGCTAATAAATGGATCACCCAGGTAGATATAGTAGATCCAAGGTAAGGCAGATCCAAGCCTCTCTTCTTGTTGTTGTTGATGATGATGATAGTAGTAGTAATAAAATATACAGTAATAGTAGCTATTCTTAGCAACAATCACCATTCATCGTCATCATTAGTACTGTAGTAGTAATATGTTGTCAAATCAATGCTAACAAATGGTAACCAGGGTTTTCTAGGTATACTCAGAAATGTTTCACCATTCTCTTCTGAAGGTAATCTGAGAGTGTGTAGCTTGTCCAAGACTACACAGCCTGGCTCTTGTACAAGGCACTTTTGGGAATAAAAACTCCTGACAGTGGTTTCATGTTGAGTTATCCAGCCAGCAAACACTTGTATCAGCCATGAAGTGTATAATGATAAGGGGCCATTCAACAATTACGTGATCCATTTTTGGAGGGGAAATTGACCCCCTCTCCCCCATGTAATCCGACCTTAATTTTCGCTTCGAACCCCCCTCCCTTTAAAATTACATAATCCAGAGCTTTTTTTATCAAAACTCTAACTTTTAGAGCTTTTCACTATTGGTGAAATAGAAATAGACTGCACAAGCAATTAAATAATCTCAAATTGGATCAAAATTCCCAGAGATAATTTTTAAACCTAAAAAGTGCCGTGTTTTGAAACCACAAATGAATTACGTAATATTTGACCTGACCCCACATAATTTCCCATAATTCAGATGGCAGACCCCCCCCCCCGAGGATCACGTAATTGTTGAATGGCCCCTAAGTAACATTGCTAGCATGAGGTTTTGGATTTAGCACAGTTTCATCTGGTTTATTGTCAGCTCACCCATTCCCCAACTCTCTTGGTAAGATAGGGTTGTACCCTTAATCATTTTTGTGTTCTTGTTTTCGAACAATCTTCTCAGAGAAAATAAAACAGTTCCAATTAGAAGAGGCACAAGTCAAGTTGGATACAACTTTATAATGCACAGCTATAATGCGCTATTTTTAACCCATTTTGTTAACAGTATACAGTGTTTTCTTAATTTCTCAATTGGTCACAAAATGTTTGTTATTCTGCATATCAAATTAGTCTAGGATCTGTAGCATATTAAGTTGTTTTATCTTTCCACAGAATATTTACATTTTTAAAAAACTCTTAATTTTTACACTGATAGGATTCTGTCTTTCGTAGGTTAAATTCATCCGAATATGGAGAGCTGTGTGAGAAGCTCCATGCTCCCATTCGTAATGCTGCCAATGTGGTAATTCATCAGACTCTCAGTGACTTGTTCCTGGAAACCTTTACTTCTCTAGTAGAAATGAATCAGACATATTCTGTTCCAAGCAATCAGGTAGGACTTGTTCAAGATTAGCCTAATTAAATACTATGTACAGATGTACTTTATTCTTTCCATTCTAACTCAAAATCTATTTCATGGCAATGTACCGTATTTTTCGCCCTATAAGACGCTCCGGCATATAAGACGCACCCAATTTTAAAGGAGGGAAATCTAGAAAAAAAGATTCTGAACCAAATACTGTACTAAAAGGGAAGAAAAAAAAAACACATCTTTTCAGAAACCCCACATGTCCAGGTACAATAAAGCCACCACAAAAATACTCAAAGTCAAAATCTACCTGCCTTAGTCAACCTCCAAGAGGAACAAAGGGCCGGGAGGGCACGATGCTTCGCAGCAGCGGCGTCTTCGGAGCCACGGAAGGCTCCCTTTATCTCCCCGCCGATGGTGGGGGCGGGGAGAGCGCGGCAGCGTCGGCGTCTTCGGAGCCTCCCGGGCCACGGAAGGCTCCCTTTATCTCCCCGCCGATGGTGGGGGCGGGGAGAGCGCGGCAGCGGCGGCGTCTTCGGCTCCCTCGGCCAGGGAGCCCTTTTAACCTCCCCGCCCGGTGGCAGGGGGCGGGGAGGGACGGCTTCGCGCGGCGCGGCTTGGCTCGGCGCGGCTCGGCTCCCTTTATCTCCCCGCCGATAAAGGGAGCCGAGCCGCGCCGCGCGAAGCCGTCCCTCCCCGCCCCCTGCCACCGGGCGGGGAGGTTAAAAGGGCTCCCTCGGCCAGGGAGCCCTTTTAACCTCCCCGCCCGGTGGCAGGGAGGGACGGCTTCGCGCGGCGCGGCTCGGCTCCCTTTATCTCCCCGCCGATAAAGGGAGCCGCGCCGCGCCGCGCCGTGCCGCGCCGCGCGAAGCTGTCCCTCCCCGCCCCCTTCCACCGGGCGGGGAGGTTAAAAGGGCTCCCTCGGCCAGGGAGCCCTTTTAACCTCCCCGCCCGATGGCAGGGGGCGGGGAGGGACGGCTTCGCGCGGCGCGGCACGGCGCGGCGCGGCGCGGCGCGGCTCCCTTTATCGGCGGGGAGATAAAGGGAGCCGAGCCGCGCCGAGCCAAGCCGCGCCGCGCGAAGCCGTCCCTCCCCGCCCCCTGCCACCGGGCGGGGAGGTTAAAAGGGCTCCCTCGGCCAGGGAGCCCTTTTAACCTCCCCGCCCGATGGCAGGGGGCGGGGAGGGACGGCTTCGCGCGGCGCGGCGTGGCTCCCTTTATCGGCGGGGAGATAAAGGGAGCCGAGCCGCGCCGAGCCAAGCCGCGCCGCGCCGCGCAAAGCTGTCCCTCCCCTCCCCCTGCCACCGGGCGGGGAGGTTAAAAGGGCTCCCTCGGCCAGGGAGCCCTTTTAACCTCCCCGCCCGATGGCAGGGGGCGGGGAGGGACGGCTTCGCGCGGCGCGGCGCGGCGCGGCGTGGCTCCCTTTATCGGCGGGGAGATAAAGGGAGCCGAGCCGCACCGAGCCAAGCCGCGCCGCGCGAAGCCGTCCCTCTCCGCCCCCTGCCACCGGGCGGGGAGGTTAAAAGGGCTCCCTCGGCCAGGGAGCCCTTTTAACCTCCCCGCCCGGTGGCAGGGGGCGGGGAGGGACGGCTTCGCGCGGCGCGGCGCGGCGCGGCGCGGCGCGGCGCGGCGCGGCGCGGCGCGGCTCCCTTTATCGGCGGGGAGATAAAGGGAGCCGAGCCGCGCCGCGCGAAGCCGTCCCTCCCTGCCACCGGGCGGGGAGGTTAAAAGGGCTCCCTGGCCGAGGGAGCCCTTTTAACCTCCCCGCCCGGTGGCAGGGGGCGGGGAGGGACGGCTTCGCGCGGCGCGGCGCGGCGCGGCGTGGCTCCCTTTATCGGCGGGGAGATAAAGGGAGCCGAGCCGCGCCGAGCCAAGCCGCGCCGCGCGAAGCCGTCCCTCCCCGCCCCCTGCCACCGGGCGGGGAGGTTAAAAGGGCTCCCTCGGCCAGGGAGCCCTTTTAACCTCCCCGCCCGGTGGCAGGGGCCGGGGAGGGACGGCTTCGCGCGGCGCGGCGCGGCGCGGCTCCCTTTATCGGCGGGGAGATAAAGGGAGCCGCGCCGCGCCGCGCGAAGCCGTCCCTCCCTGCCACCGGGCGGGGAGGTTAAAAGGGCTCCCTGGCCGAGGGAGCCCTTTTAACCTCCCCGCCCGGTGGCAGGGGGCGGGGAGGGACGGCTTCGCGCGGCGCGGCGCGGCGTGGCTCCCTTTATCTCCACGCCGATGGTGGGGGCGGGGAGAGCGCGGCTGCCGTATATTTGCCTTATAAGACGCACCAACTTTTCCCCCCCAGTTTTGGGGAAGAAAAAGTGCGTCTTATAAGGCGAAAAATACGGTACATAACTTTATGCTTGCCTACATTCAATTTCATTTGCCATTTTAATGCACAGATTTATTAGCTGTGTACTTTGGGCCTCTGACCTGGTCTGTAATTGAATAAGGATACATAAAACTCAGAAAACATAGGTTCAAATTCCTGCCCGGCCATGGAACTCACGACAAAGGGGGATGGCACTGTAATGCACCTGAGAAGTAGGCTTTGTCTCAAAGATGGCTGCTGGACTGTTCACCTTTCCTGGAAAGAGTTAACTTCAGAAATGGAGAAGAAAATATCATGTTTTTCTAAGTTGTCTTTCACAGGTAAATTCCATGGCCAGGCAGGAATTTGAACCTATGTCTTCTGAGTTTTATGTATCCTTATTCAATTACAGACCAGGTCAGGGGTCCAAAGTACACAGCTAACACATAATCTGATAAGGCATGAGAGGGTATTGACCATCAAGGATAAATAGGAATGGAGAAGAGACAGCAATTCCACACTAATTGGTAACATATCATTTTCATAAGAAAGAGAACTTTAAAGGGGGAAAATATTTGCTGTGACATAATGTTACCAGATTGGTGAATTCTGGGATGAAAGATAAGAATAATAATTTATTGCAGCTAGATGGGAGATATAATTAGTTATTCTTAGTTCTTTTAGCTGAAAGTTTATACTATGTAGTCTGTCTGGACCAAGCACTGAAAGCCAGCAGATAATACCATCCCTTGCATATCTTATGTATTTGGGAAACACTATTAGAGTTGTCATAAGTTGGAGTTGACACATTAGGTCTCATTTATGATGCTAAAATCATGCATTAGAGATGTGAACTGGTCTTCTGACCTCATATATCAGGGCCTAATTTACCCTATGACTTCCTTTAAGTCACTTAAACCTGATTCTAGTCTGGATCCAGCCCAGTATAGAAGCTAAATTCTTATGTTGTTGTTCAGTCGCACAGTCGATTCCGACCCTTTGCGACCCTATGGACCATCGTTCTCCAGGCGCCTCTGTCCTCCACCATCCCCCTCAGTCCTCCCAGTTTTGTGCCCATTGTGTCTACAATACCATCTATCCATCTCATCCTTGGCCTCCCCCTTCTTCTTTTGCCCTCCACCTTTCCCAACATCACGGCCTTCTCAAGTGAATCCTCCCTTCTCATTTGATGCCCAAAGTACTTTAGCCTCATCTTTACTATTTGACCTTCCAATGAGCAGTCAGTGTTGATTTCTTCTAAGATTGACCTATTTGTTCTCCTCGCTGTCCAAGGTACCCTCAAAACTCTCCTCCAACACCACATTTCAAAGGCATCTATTCTTCTGCGTTCAGCTTTCCTAATTGTCCAGCTCTCACATCCGTACATTACCACTGGGAATACCATTGCTTTGACTATTCTAATTTTTGTTTTCAAGGTGATGTCTCTGCTTTTCACTATGTTCCCCAGGTTTCTCATGGCTTGTCTCCCTAGAATCAGCCGCCTCTTTATTTCATGGCTGCAATCTCCATCTGCAGTGATCTTAGATCCTAAGAAAGTGAAATCTGTCACTGCTTCTACTTCTTCCCCGTCTATTTTCCAGGAACTGATCGGGCCTGTTGCCATTATCTTGGTTTTCTTGATATTGAGTCTCAAGCCAGCTTTTGCACTCTCTTCCTTCAAACCGATCAAGAGATTCTTTAGGTCTTCCTCACTTTCTGCCATTAGGGTGGTGTCGTCTGCATATCTCAGATTGTTGATGTTTCTCCCAGCAATTTTGATCCCATATTGTGATTCCTCCATCCCTGCATTGCGCATTATGTGCTCTGTGTATAAGTTGAATAAGCAGGGTGACAAAATGCAGCCTTGTCTTACTCCTTTTCCTATTCCAAACCACTCGGTCATTCCGTGTTCTGTCCTAACTGTTGCTTCTTGGTTCATGTACAGATTTCTCAGGAGGCATATGAGGTGTTCTGGTATTCCCATCTCTTTAATCACTTGCCACATCTTGTTGTGATCCACACAATCAAATGCCTTAGTGTAGTCAATAAAGCAAAAATAAACTTGTTTCTGGTATTCCTTTGTTTTCTCCATGATCCAACGTATGTTGGCAATGTGGTCTCTAGTCCCCCTGCCTCTTCTGAAACCAGCCTGCACCTCTGGTAATTCTCTTTCCACATGCTGCTGAAGTCTATCCTGTATTATCTTGAGCATCACCTTGCTGGCGTGTGGGATGAGCGCGATTGTTCGATAGTTTGAACATTCTTTGGCATTGCCCTTTTTTGGGATTGGAACATATACTGATCTTTTCCAGTCCTGTGGCCACTGTTTTGTTTTCCAAATCTGCTGGCATATTGAATGCAGTAATTTGATGCCATCATCTTTTAGAGCTTTGAAAAATTCAACTGGGATACCATCATCTCCACTAGCTTTGTTGTTTGCAGTGCTCTTTAGGGCCTTTCTGACTTCACTCTCCAGGATGTCTGGCTCAGGTTCAATTTCTTCATCATTGTGACTATCAGGAGTGTTGAGTTCCTTTTTGTAGAGTTCCTCTGTGTACTCTTTCCATCTTTTCTTAATCTCTTCTGCATCAGCTAGCTCCTTTCCGTCTTTGTCCCTTATCATGGTCATTTTTGCTTTAAATGTTCCCTTGATTTCCCGGAATTTTTTGAAAAGATCTCTGGTTCTGCCTTTTTTGTTGTTTTCTTCCATTTCTTTGCACTGTTCTTTTAGATAGTTTTCCTTATCTCTCCTTGCTTTTCTTTGAAATTCTGTGTTCAGATGATTGTATTTTTTCCTTTCTCCTTTGACTTTTGCGTTCCTTCTTTCCTCTGCTATTTTAAGAGCCTCATCAGACAACCACTTTGCTTTCTTACTCTTCTTTTCTTTTGGTATGGTTTTCTTTGCTGCTTCCTGCATGATGTCCCTCATCTCTGTCCATAATTCTTCTGGCACTCTATCTATTGAGTCTAAGCCATTGAATCTGTTCATCACCTCCACCGTGTATTCTTTAGGGATGCTGTCTAGGTGATATCTGTCTGGTCTCTTTGTTTTCCCTATTTTCTTTAGTCTAAGCCTGAATTTTGCAATCAGTAGGTTGTGATCTGAGCCACAATCTGCTCCAGGTCTTGTTTTTGCTGACTGTATGGAGGTTCTCCATCTTTGGCTGCAGAGTATGTAGTCAATCTGGTTTCGGTGTTGGCCATCTGGTGATGTCCATGTGTAAAGTCGCCTCTTGTGTTGCTGGAAGAGGGTGTTTGCTATGACCAGTGCGTTCTCTTGGCAGAACTCTATCAATCTTTGTCCTGCTTCATTCTGTGTTCCAAGACCGAACCTGCCTGTTATTCCCTCCACTTTTTGATTGCCTACTTTGGCATTCCAGTCTCCTAGAATAATTTGAACATCATTTCTTGGTGTTTGTTCTATGAGGTGTTGTAAGTCCTCATAGAACTGGTCCACTGTGGCTTCATCTGCACCCGTGGTTGGTGCGTATATTTGGATCACAGTAACATTGAAGGGTTTGCCCTGAATTCTTACTGACATCATTCTGTCATTTTTGAGGTTGTATCCCATTACTGCTCTTCTCACTCTTTTATTGACAATTATGGCTACTCCATGTCTTCTAAGGTTTTCTTGTCCACAGTAGTAGATGTGATGGTTTCCAGAGCTGAATTCGCCCATCCCTGTCCATTTGAGCTCACTGATTCCCAAGATGTCAATGCTTATTCTTTCCATCTCATTTTTTACCACTTCCAGTTTACCTTGGTTCATTGATCTCACATTCCATGTCCCTATACAGTATTGCTCCTTACAACATTGCATTTCCCCTCCCCCTTTCCTGTCCATCCCCTTTCTCCCCTCTGAGGTGTTAAGCATCCTGTATCACCTAGCCTGCCCTTTTGTTTTGCCTTTTGTTTTGGTCCATAGGGTTCTCTTGGCAAGCTTTGTGGCGTGGTTTGCCGGTTTCTACGCCATTTTTTTCCTCGCATCATACATCATATCACAGTTTTAAAAGTTTAGAACAGTTTACACTACATATTGTCATGCATAATTATCACACTCTAAAACACAGTCTCTATGTTACTTGCTATATTAAGTCAGTATGAAGTCTCTATGTCAGTCTCTATATTAATTCAGCTACATTTTTCACATCAGCTACTTATCCTTGTGTCCTCACTCCCCAAGTGGGGTTGTTGTCTCTGGGTCCCTTGCTCCAGGGGCATCGCAGTGGTGGGCAGTGGATGTTTTCCCTGTGTCTCAGCTGTTCCTCTTCCTCTGCCTCTGGCTGCAGTGGTGGATGGTGACCTTCTCCCTCCCAGGCCTCTGGATGGTTTCTGGGCAATTGGGGCCTGGTCTTTCTCTGCCTCTTTCTTCCTTGCACCCAGGTTTTAGGATGGGGTGGAAGGGAGGGGCCGATTCTTCACTCACCTCCCTCCAAGGCTTCTGGATGGTTTCTGGGCAGTTGGGCCTGGTCTTTCTCTGCCTCTTTCTTCCTTGCACCCAGGTTTCAGGATGGGGTGGAAGGGAGGGGCCGATTCTTCACTCACCTCCCTCCAAGGCTTCTGGATGGTTTCTGGGCAGTTGGGGCCTGGTCTTTCTCTGCCTCTTTCTTCCTTGCACCCAGGTTTTAGGATGGGGTGGAAGGGAGGGGCCGATTCTTCACTCACCTCCCTCCAAGGCTTCTGGATGGTTTCTGGGCAGCTGGGCCTGGTCTTTCTCTGCCTCTTTCTTCCTTGCACCCAGGTTTTAGGATGGGGTGGAAGGGAGGGGCCGATTCTTCACTCACCTCCCTCCAAGGCTTCTGGATGGTTTCTGGGCAGTTGGGCCTGGTCTTTCTCTGCCTCTTTCTTCCTTGCACCCAGGTTTTAGGATGGGGTGGAAGGGAGGGGCCGATTCTTCACTCACCTCCCTCCAAGGCTTCTGGATGGTTTCTGGGCAGCTGGGCCTGGTCTTTCTCTGCCTCTTTCTTCCTTGCACCCAGGTTTTAGGATGGGGTGGAAGGGAGGGGCCGATTCTTCACTCACCTCCCTCCAAGGCTTCTGGATGGTTTCTGGGCAGTTGGGCCTGGTCTTTCTCTGCCTCTTTCTTCCTTGCACCCAGGTTTTAGGATGGGGTGGAAGGGAGGGGCCGATTCTTCACTCACCTCCCTCCAAGGCTTCTGGATGGTTTCTGGGCAGCTGGGCCTGGTCTTATAGAAGCTAAATTCTTATAATGTCCTGAAGCTAAGTTTTGACTAGAAGCAAAAATGCAGGCATTCTAGTAACTAAGAAAGTTTTTTAAAAGAAATGGGAAACTAAATATGCTGCACAGACAGAAGTCCCTCACTTCATACTTCAACTAGAATGAAAATGTTGAGACCAGCCCGGTAACTTTGTTCAGAGTCCTTCTCACCTTCCTCAGTAGATGGACTGTCCAGGAGTCCTTAGGATGTATTGGATGCCTTTGGTACCCACTCAGTCTTCTTGATACTGTGTATTAATTAGTTTTCCTTTCCCTTGAGTGGCTCATTTTCCCTATCTTGATTTGATTTGATTAATTGGGTTTGTATGCCGCCCACTCGACATACGCGACTCAGGGTAGCTCACAGAAATCTCAACACATCAACAGTAGAATACCATAAAAATAGCAATAAAATCTAACAGTGCAATAGAACATCATACAATAAAATCTCACAATAAAATCTAACAGTGCAATAGAATATCATACAGCGACAGCAACATAATTTTATATTACAGTTTATCGGCTGTTGGCCCCCCAACAGCTGTGTCCTTCCGCAGGGCGGGTGGGGGTGGGAGTCCGGTGGGAGCAGGAATGCTGGTTTTTATCGGCCACCGGACCAAACAGCTGTGTCCTCCTCCTTCCGCCGGGTGGGCGGGGCGGGTAGTCCGGTGGCAGCGGGAACGCTGGTTCTATTTTTTTAAACCCCACTTGAATATGAGGAATCTATGTGGAGTGCCACTCTGCCTCCTGGGTAACCAGGGACTACATGCTTCACTCCATGGTTGAACTCTGCTGTATCTCACCATGGTTCATTGGGAAGTCACACAAAGGCTTATCTTTGTGGTGGCCAAATCATGAAATTTCCTCCCAATAATGTTTAACTCCCTCTCTCTTAAAGCTTCAGGTGTCTTGCTGATGCTGTTTTGTTCTGCAAAGCTTTCAATGTGGTTTAGTGCTTTTATTTCCTGTTTTAACTTGTTCTTATATTATGCAAAACTATAGCAGTAGTTTTTAAACTGGGTTTGATGTATATTAGAGTAAGAGTGAACAGTCACATGTAACAAGTTACAGTATATAGTTTTCTGAAAATAAAACAGTCAATAATGCAGTGGGTCTGGCAGCTCTGATGCCAGATTGTTACCCATTTGTTATTTTGCTCCAAACGCAGAAAAGTTTTGCATGTAATTCACATTAAAATTAATAAGACAATAGAGCTATAACTTATAATTAACTAAAGTTTTATTGATTTCAAGATAATTTCTATGATTGAATTGAGGCCTATTTCTCAACAGCCATTTAATGTAGTCTGATTTCCACGAGGAATGAAAATTACTGTAACTGTGCTAAAGGCTGATGTTATTTTGTGTCATCAGGTTGTTATGTTTATTATGATGCTAAATAGGGGTTTTGTGGTATGTGAGATAACCAAGAAGTGGTTTACCTTTTCTACCCAATTACAGTAGTGAATTTCTATGGCTGATCAGGAATTTGAACCCAGGTTTCCTGAATCCTATTCCACTACTATGTCCTTTACACTACACTGCAAAAGTCTGATACTGCCTTGCTTTATTAGTATTGTATGGACAGTTTTAGTTTTAATCTGTGATACTGTATTATTTTGAGAAAAGTAATAGTTGGCTGTTTTCTATTTTTCAAAAGTGGCCCTTATGTTTTGCTCTTCTCATCCTGTAAGATGCTATATCATTTATGATTTTCTACAAATAACAAAACTGATTATTTTCAAGCCACATGTTTCTTCCTATCTACAGGAACTGGACCCATGCATTGGGTGTATGCAAACAAGTGCAAATATCAAGCTTTTGAAAACCTGTCAAGAACCAAATGAAGGCGAATGCCAACAATGCTATTGTCGTCCTATGTGGTGCCTTACTTGCATGGGCAAATGGTTTTCCAGTCGGCAGGACCAACAGCACCCAGAGACCTGGCTTGCAAGTCATGTGCCTTGTCCAACCTGCAGAGCCAAATTCTGCATTTTAGATGTCTGTATTATACGATGAACAAATCCTAGGGCATTGTTATCTTTTACATCTGAATGCACTTCAAAGATGTACATCCACCTATATTATATTCTGTTTGTTAGATTTCTTTGCTTTTCCATATACAGTAAAACTCCGATTTACGTATGCCTCTACTTACGTAAAATTCGACTTATATAAGGTTATTTCCCGTAAATCATGTCCCGATTTACGTTACAAAATCGAGTTATTTAAGGGGTTTCCTGGTGTGTTTAGATTCTAAAATAGTGGAGGCACCATTTTAAAATCTAAAATTCCACCCTGCACCACCTGCCCCCACTGCTGAAAGTTGTAAGACATCACTTACTGTGGCAGTGGTGGAAGTGGCAGCAGCGGCAGCAACAGCGACAAATTTCTGCAGTCCCTGCTTCTGCCGGGACTGGGAAAGTGCAGAGGAATATCCGCTCCCTTCTGCTGTTCATGTGAGGTATCCTGGGGTGCACTTTAGTTGTGAATGTGCCTCAGAGAAGAGTTTAAAAGGTTCTGTGTGTGTGTGTGTGTGAGGGGGGAATGCCTGTCATTACCAGAGATGGCCATTAGGGGTGCAAAGCACAATTTTCCATAAGGATGCATTAAAAACTAATTTCAAGCCCTTTTTATTTTTCAATGCATCCCTATGAGGATGCATCGATTTACGTAAAACACCTATTTACGTAAGAATTGTAATTTTTATTTGTATACCGCCTACTCAACCCAATGGCCGACTCAAGGCGGTTCACAGGCAACTAAAAATGCAGTCACAAATCACAACATATATAAAATATAAATTCAACAATAAAACACATTTACAAAGTAGCGCTGGCGAGCAAGTGCTTCATGTAGGTGCTGCACCGGCCACCCCAGTTAGAGCTGGTCTCACCTCTCCACTCTCCCGTCAAACCGGCCAAAGGAGGGGAGGCTAAAGAAGCTACAGAATGGACTTTTTACATAAATCGGGGTTTTACAGTATGTTTTTTCTCTGTTTATTTTTCTTACATTTAACCTCAGGTTCATGGTAGACGAACACCTCAGAAATATTTCCACCAACCTTTAAATGTTTGCTTAAATTCTTTTAGCATAGTTAAATTTTGAAAAACACTGTTACAGTAATACCTTGGATAACGACCGCATCGCATAACGCTAAAATTAGATAACGACCTGATATTTTGGGGAAACAATTGCATCGGATAACACTAAAATAGTAGTAGTTATCTGATTTTAGCGTTATGCTTGCGGCCCTCCAGGAGACCCACTCACTGCTGCTGCCGGGGGGGGGGGTCCAGCCAAGTGCTTGCCTGGCTCCCCACCCCTGGCAGCGGCGACAAGTGGGTCTGCACTCGCCCGCCGCCGCTGCCGGCAGGGAGCCGGGCAAGTGCGTGGCTGGCTCCCCCCGGCAGCGGCAGCGAGTGGGTCTGCACTCACCTGTGGCTCCTCCAGGAAGGGAATAGGCCACGCGCTTGGCTGCTTCCCTTCCCGGAGGGCCGGCAGGTGAGTGCAAAGTGCCACGTACAGGTGCTCCATTCAGCACCTGCCTTCCAGAGAAGCCTGCCCCAAGTGAAGCCTCACACAACCCCCTTCACTGCCCTCGGCTTACCGACCTCAGTCAAGTCTTTTCTCCATCCCGCTCACAGGAAACCCGACACTTCACTTCTTCTGGCACCAGCGTTCCGGAGAAAGCAAGTCAAAGAAGGTACGCTTGGCACGTACACCCAGGGAGAGCGAGAGGTTAGGGCATCCTTCCGCCAGGCCTTCCGGAAGAGGCGGGAATGAGCGCTGGTGCCAAAGGAATGAGCGTTGGGCTTCCTGTGAGCAGGACGGAGAAAATACTTGACTGAGGTCGGTAAGCCGAGGGTAGAAAAGGGGGTTGCGGGAGGCTTCACTTGGGGCAGGCTTGGGCCGTCCCCGGAAGGCAGCGGCCAAACGGGCACTCCCTTCGGCCGCTGTGTTCCAGAGAAGGCAAGGCGGAAGGCCAGCCTTGCCGTCTCTGGAATGCAACGGGCTTTTTTTAGCGTTATCCAATGCTAAAAATCGGCTAACGACCAGACTTGTGGAACCAAGTTTGGTCGTTATCCGAGGTATTACTGTATATCAGACTTCTGTTGAAACACTGTCAGCAGAACAATACATACTTAGGTATTTTTTAAAACTGGGAATAGTTAGCCACTTTTTATAAATAATGATTTTGAAATTCATGGAATTTAAGTCTTGAACAGCTTGTCCTATTGATTTCAGTTACCTGGCAATGTCATCTGTATGTATTCATACAGAAGTAAATTCTGGCAACTGTGTAGAATGAAACCTTACTCTGGATCCAATGCACTACTCTGAAGACTAGGTCTCCTCCATTTTAATTATCATTCTTCGTAATAATAGTCATAATCTTAGAATCAAAGAGCAGAAAGGAATCCTGTGAATCATCAAGTCCAGACCTCATCAAGGAGGCACAGAGGAGAACTGAACTTCCAATTTTTGGCTGCCAGACGCCTAAACCACTGAGCTGGTATTACTGTAATGCAGAAAATTAAAACAACAACATAACAATACTAGTATTATTGAGTTAATTATCCAAGGCTCTTTGGTCATTGTCTCAAAAACTGATGTATAATTTTGAGTGGTTACCCACTTAACTATCCTTCCCAAGAAAATGCTGTCCCAATTCAAAATATTTTGGTAAGTGGAACCTCGGTTAGCAAACGGCTCTGTTAACATAAAAATCGCATAACAAAAGGTAATCCATAGAAAATAGCAGCTCGGTTAATAGAATGCCCCCCCCCGAACGGATTAATTGGTTTTCAATGCATTCCTACGGGAAAGCGTGTTTCAGCTAAAGTATTTTGGTTTTCAATGCATTCCCATGGGAAATTGCATTCAATGCATTCCCATGGGAAATTTGGTTAAAGTAACTTTCTCTGTAAGAAACGTCCTGGAGAATGCATTAATTACGTTAACCGAGATTCCACTGTACATTAAGCAAATCTGACTATTTTGTCAGCATTATTTGCGACACAAGTCTAACTGTCCTCAAAACTATTTTTATTTTTTAAAAAACTTACCATGTTCTAGGTAGCTAGGACATATGTCGGTCGCGCATTTGGCCATGCATCAGACTGTACAACCAAGCTTCTTCCATGGTCCATTAGCTATGCCACATGAAGCAAACCTTATATGACCACCAGTGGGATTCCACCCAAAATCTACAGGACTGAGTGTTAGTATGTTTTTTGGTACATCGACAACAGATTACATTAATGTGAATAAAATTTCTATACTTACAACCCCAATGTTTAATTAATTAATTATTTATATTATTTACATTTACATCCCGCCCCTCTAAGGGGGGGGAATCATCCCTACTCAGGGCGGCTAACATCATAAAACCAGTCATATAAAAATCAAAAGTTAAAAATTACACATAATAAAACTCCCAATAAAATCTTCACCACACATTACAATAGCGAGAAAGTACCGCAATCCAGGACCCTTAAAATGCAATGTTCTTATAATTAAACTAGCTATAGTGCCCAGCCTTGCCGGGCAGGTATGGATTTTGTGTTAGTGGCAGGGATCCGTCAGGGAAGGTGGTCTTCCCCAACACACAATACACACAAACACAACATGCACACATGACACACACACACATGACTCACAACCCACAGCCACACACATCACACGACACCCCCACACAATACACACTCCCACGCATAACACACGCTCGACACACAACCCACACCCACCACAGCCACACATCGCACACGGCACAGCAATCCCATACAACATACACCGACACAACACAGGACACACCCACACAATACACACACAAAAAATATATACACACACAACACAACCACACCCGACACAACATACGCAACAGCCCCCCCCCCCCCATTGGGTTCTCTAGCGGCACTAAAAAGCCGTTCCCGCTGCTGCAGCCCCTGTGGAGTTCGACCGGCAGGTCGGCCGGGGAAGGAGGTAGGGAGGAGAGACTCGCAACACGAAGGGTCTCTGGCAGCCCTGAAAAGCCGCCTCCCCGCCGCCCCACCGGAGTTCGCCCAGCAGGTCAGCTGGGGAAGAAGGAGGTGAACATGAAAGGCTGCCCGAGAGAACCTTCATGTTGTGGTTCTCCCCTCCCCGCCTCCTTCTCCCCCAGCCGACCTGCCGGGTGAACTCCACTGGGGTGGTGGCATCGGGAATGGTGGTGGCGGCGGCAGGGAGGTGGCTTTTTAGGGCCACCGGAGAGACCCTTTGTGTTGAGGGTCTCTCCTCCCCACCTCCTTCTTCCCCGGCTGACCTGCCGGGCGAACTCCACTGGGGCAGCGGCGGCGGGAACGGCAGCGGCAGTGGGGAGGCGGCTTTTTAGGGCCACCGGAGAGCAGCTGATGTGGTGGAAAAGGCCCGCCTCCTCTGCACTCGTGTCCTCATGCCTGACAGCTGAGGCGTGCCGCAGCGCAGAGGATGTTGGTTATCGTAGGGTTTTTCCCCCGATCGTGGGGCGTTGGCCCTACTCTCGGCTTCTAGACCCTTGCGGGAGTGATCTTCGGGAGGTGAGGTAAGTGTACATGGCACATTACGACACACATTCTGGACACGCACGGCCACATCCCATTCTTATAGGTAAAAATAATACTCAAATATTTAATAATACCATTGGTCTTAAAACATTGTTCGTTACTACTGACACCTAATAATATATCAGAGAGTAAACAAAACAGCAAAAAAGTGGCATCTTAAAGATTAACTCCTATATTTAAATGTGAGATTTCGTGGATCAAATCCATTTCATTAGAAATAAGAGTGAAGCCTCATGACATCAATTTATACATATCAGGTAACCAGGCACACAATGATTGGCCAGCCGAACAGAAAAATAACATTGAAGCTTTTTACAACCGGAAATAGTGGAAAATCTCGTTATTGTAACCTGCTGCAAAGCCTGGCCCTATTGCAAATGGTTGCAAAACAAACTTCTCTTGCAAGCTGATGCATCACATCAAAGGATACTTGTACTTGTACAGACTAACAAGGCTACCACTTCAAACATTTCAACTAATAATATATAAAACTATTTATTGATCCTTTAACATTTTGGTCCATAAGTAATCTATTTTCTGTTAAATAACTGAAGAACTGGGTGATGTGAAAAACTGGGTGTTTTTTTTTTTTTTTGAGAATGATAAAGTATATTTTTAAGCATAGCTAATTACTGAGGCTTTGCATCAAGCCTTTGCAGATCAACAGTGATCTTGTAACAGTGAATTCAAAATCTGGTAAAGGTAAAAGCCACCCTTGCTCGAAAGCCAGTCGTATTCGACTAGGGTTCAGTGCTCATCTCTGCCTTTGTTTATGGGGCTATATTGTATTTTGTTACTGAATTTTTACTGTTTATGATTGAGTATATGTGTATTGAACTGTGGAATTTTGTATTGTACAGTATATGATATTTGTGCTCTGTCATTCTTATCTTATGTAAACTGCCTTGAATCTGCCATTGGCCTGAGAAAGGCAGTATATAAATATTAAAATGAAATGAAATAGCCAAAGAGCCAGCACTGTTTGCGTTTGCAGATGTTTCCATGGACATGTGGCAGGCATGACTAGACACCGGAGTGCATGGAACGCTGTTTACCTTCCTACCGAAGTGGTAGCTACTTATTGACAGTGGTACCTCGCTTAAAGAGCATAATGTGTTCCACAGGATTGCTCTTTAAGTGAGTTGCTCTTTAAGCGAAACACTTGGAAAAAGTGCCGCCACCGCCGCCATTGTGACTGATTATAACTTCTGGCCGGGGGGGGGGAGGGATTGCGAACCCCGATTTAGTTGTTAAGCGAGTTTTTGGTTGTTTTTAGTTAAGTGAGGCGACCATTCAGAGAAAATTCTGCTCTTTAAGTGAGTTTAATTTTAACATTAATTTGATTTAATAGATTTATATACTGCCCTATCCAAAGGACTCTGGGTGGTGTACACAAGTTAAAACCAATATACAGGTAAAACAATTTTAAAAACCTTAAAAACAACAATATTACCACCACCACCCGCCGTGCCATCTATTATCTAAAAACAAATATAAAATCTACAAAAACCTTAAAAAAATTAATTACAGGAGGGTGGAAGCCTCAGACGAGCCAAAAAGGGGAGCTTGTTGACAATCCCGGCCCCCAGACCCATTTTGCCAACCACGTCTTCAATTCTTTCCTAAATGGTAGCAACTGGGCCTGGAGGCGTAGTTTTACTGGGAGGAGGTTACATAGTGTGGGGGCTACGACCGAGTCGGCCCTTTTCCTTGTGCTGGAGAGGCGAGCCTCCCCAACAGACGGCACCTGAAGGGTGCCCTCTCGGTTTGCTCTCATGGGATGGGTCGATGTCCTAGAGATGATACGGTCCCTGAGGTATCCTGGTCCGCTACCATGAAGGGCTTTAAAGGTGACAACCAGCACCTTGAATTTTGCACCTGGAGACATATAGGCAGCCAGTGCAGCTCCCTCAGCAGTCGCGAGGCACGGGCAAAATGACTGCCCCCACCACTGCGTGGGCTGCCACATTCTGGACCAACTGCAGTCTCCGGATGGCCATCAAGGGCAGCCCCATTAGGTAGAGTGCATTACAATAGTCCAAACGGGAGGTGACCAGGGCATGGATGACCATGAACAGGGCCTCCCTGTCCAGGAGTGGGCGCAATTAATAACACACACTTGCCCGAAGGCCCTCCTGGCCACGGCCGTAACCTGCTCCTGGAGCAGAAGCCGCGAGTCCAGGAGGACCCCCAGGTTGTGCACTGGGTAGGATTAGGGCAACGGTGCCCCATCCCAAACCAGCGGTGATAACTCCTTATGAGGACCGGTCCCCTCACCCACAGCTACTCAAGTCTTCAGCTGTAGTCCGTTGTCCCCCATCCAGACCCTAACTGCCTCTAAGCAACTGGTCAGGACCTTGACTGCATCACTGGGATCACCACGGGCAGATATACAACTGAGTATCATCAGCATACTGATGATATCTCACTCCATGGGATCAGATGATCTCACCCAGTGGTTCCATGGAGATGTTAAAGAGTAGGGGCGAGAGGACTGAGCCCTAAGACACCCCACTATAAGTTAGTCTCTAAGTGAGGCGCTCTTTATGCGAGGTTTTACTGTACAGTACAGTAGAACTCCGCATAAAGAAAAAACTGTTGACGGAGCTCTTCACTATGTGTTTTCCCCCATTATGTGGTTCCCTATGGGAGATACCCCACATAACACGGGGAAAAATGTTCACTAACCGGGGTTCCCATTGAGTGGGTATACTCCGGTTACCAAACCCCCCACATAATGAACTATTTTTGCGTTATGCGGAGTATCACCCTTGCATAACGCACGATTCATTATGCAAATTTTTCGCTATGTGATCCATTCGTTATGCGAGGTACCACTGTACTTGCAATTTCTTACTTTTGAACTGCTAAGTTGGCAGGAGATGGGACAGATGAGAGCTCACTCTGTCGTGCAGTACTCGGGTCTCAAACTCCTGACCTATCAGTCAACAAGTTCAGCGTCTTAACCACTAAGTCACCGCAGTCCCTGCTGTGAATTCAAAGTCTAATCAGCCCCAATCAGCATGGTTAAGGATGCATAACCATCAGAGTTCTAGTCCAGCCAACGGCTTCGGGCCAATGGGTTGTCACTCCTACTACATACAGTGGTACCTTGCATAACAAACGCATCGCATAGTGAAAATTTTGCATAATGAAGCGTTTGTTATGCAAGGGCGATACCCTGCATAATTAAAAAATGTTCATTATGCGGGGGTTTTGGTAACCAGGGTATACCCGCTCAATTGGAACCCCGGTTAATGAACATTTTTCCCATTACGCTGGGTATCTCCCATAGGGAAACGCATAACAAAAAAAACGCATAACGAAGAGCTCTGTGGAACGGAGTTTTTCCTGTTATGTGGGGTTCTACTGTATATAGATTTCAAATACACTTTAGTGAACTTTTAACAAGGAAAACAACATAAGGGGTAGGACTAGAGATCTTTTCAAAAAAATTGGGGGAAACCAAGGGATCGTTTTAAGCAAAAATGATCACGATAAGGGACAAAAATGGCAAGGTAACATGGTAAGAGTACACAGAGGAACTCTATAGACATCCTAGAGAGTGAAGTCAGAAAGGTCCTAAAAAGCACTGCAAATAACAAAGCCAGTGGAGATGATGGTATTCCAGCTGAATTTTTCAAAGCCCTAAAAGATGATGGAATCAAATTATTGCATTCTATATGCCAGCAGGTTTGGAAAACACAACAATGGACACAGGATTGGAAAAGATCAGTATATGTTCCAATCTCCAAAAAGGGTAATGCCAAATGTTCAAATTATCAAACAATTGCGCTCATCCCACACGCTAGCAAGGTTATGCTCAAGATAATATAGAATAGACTTCAGTAGCACATGGAGAGAGAATTACCAGAAGTGCAGGCTGGGTTCCAAAGAGGCAGGAGAACTAGAGACCACATTGCCAACATACGTTGGATCATGGAGAAAACAAAGGAATATCAGAAACAAGTCTACTTCTGTTTCATTGACTACACCAAGGCCTTTGACTGCGTGGACCACAACAAAATGTGGCAAGTAATTAAAGAGATGGGAATACCAGAACACTTTACAGTATTATATGCCTCATGAGAATCTGTACATGAGTCAAGAAGCAACAGTTAGGACAGACTACGGAATGGTGGAGTGGTTTGGAATAGGAAAAGGAGTAAGACAAGGCTGTATTTTGTCACCCTGCTTATTCAACTTATACACAGAGCACATAATGTGCAATGCAGGGTTGGACTAATCACAAGTTGGGATCAAAACTGCTGGGAGAAACATCAACAACTTGAGATATGCAAATGATGCCACCCTAATGGCAGAAAGTGAGGAAAACCTAAAGAAGTTTCTGCTTAGGTTGAAAGAAGAGTGCAAAAGCTGGGTTGAGACTCAACATCAAGAAAACCTAGATAATGGCAAAAGGCCCTATCAGTCCCTTGAAAATAGATGGGGAAGAAGTAGAAGCAGTGACAAATTTTACTTTCTTAGGATCAAAGATCACTGCAGATGGCGACTGTAGCCATGAAATAAAAAGGTGACTGATGCTTGGGAGAAAAGCTATGAGAAACCTGGGGAACATACCGTATTTATTCGTGTATAACGCGCACTCGTGTATAACGCGCACCCCTAATTTTCCATGAAACCTCGGTATAAAACAACTTTGAGCTTGAACGAAGCGTCATATGCACAACGTTTATGCTTGATACCCTGAGATGCCATCTAACGGGTACCAGTTATATCGGTGAAATATTAAGAACACGGTATACAAAAGCAATGCTTACCGTAACGTGTGGGCGAGGAAATGAAGCGGCACAACCCTATTTGTGACGCACACTGTACACGACAAGGTGACGTGAACTCGTGGGAAATGGATAGTGTTGTGTATGTATAAATTATTACTGTATTGTTGATGTATTTAAAATGGCCGCCCTGTCATTTTAAAGGCTTCTTCATGACATTACAGTATCACGAGAATTGGTTCGCGCCAGTTTGAAATGAGAAGCGGGAGAATGTATCTATTATTGCTCACCATTCGCGCCCTCAAGGGACCGGCCGCCACTGCCACACCAGTCCTCGTTTATAACGCGCACCCAAACTTTGATTTCTTTTTTTGGTATAAAATTTTGCGCGTTATACACGAATAAATACGGTAGTTAAAAGTAGAGACATCACCTTGCAAACAAAAATTTGCAGTCAAAGCAATGGTATTCCTGGTGGTAACGTATGGTTGTGAGAGCTGGACCATTAGGAAAGCTGAGCGCAGAAAATTAGATGCCTTTGAAATGTGGTGTTGGAGGAGAGTTTTGAGAGTCCCCTGGACAGCAAGAACAAATAGGTCAATCCTAGAATAAATCAACCCTGACTGCTCATTAGAAGGTCAAATAGTAAAGATGAAGCTAAAGTACTTTGGACATCAAATGAGAAGAGAGGATTCACTTGAGAAAGCCTTGATACTGGGAAAGGTGGAGGGCAAAAGAAGATGGGGGCGACCAAAAATGAGATACAGTATAGTGGAACCTCATACATTAATAATTGACCCGTATAGCAACGAAATAGCGTAACAATTAGGTTTTTTTAAAAAAAGGCGTCCCCGCATCACAATTTTCCCTATGGAAAAAAAACGTACAATTTTTCAATGGGAAAAACCGCTTAGTGAAAAAAAATGTTGTATGATGCATCCCATAGGGAAAATTGCTATACGACATCACATAGCAATTTTTTCATACAACAACAAGTCCTGTTGTTGAGGTACCACTGTAGTTAGATGGTATTGTAGGTGCAATGGGCACAAAGCTGGGTGGGCTGAGGAGGATGGTGGAAGACAGAGGTGCCTGGTGGGAAATGGTCTATAGGGTCGCAAAGGGTTGGACTGAACTGTGAGTGACTGAACAAAAAATACCTCATTTGTCTCCAAAAATACGTTTCTCACTTGTGCCTGATTTTTACTTTTCAATAGGCTAAATTCTATAACATCTAACAAAATATCATTAAAATTACTAACTTTTAACAATCCTTTTTAACTTTAATCTCGAGTTAATTTATTATTTATAGCTATATTCATTAAGTTGAAATCTATGTTTAACCTTCCAATTTTTTTGCTACAATTGCTGCTGTTACCAGGTTCCCCTTGCTTGAAAGCCAGTCGTATCCGACTCTAGGGTGCAGTGCTCATGTTTCTAAGCCGAAGAGCCAGCGCTGTCTGCTTCTGCAGACGCTTCTGTGGTCATGTGGCAGGCATGACTAGACACCAGAGCGCACGGAACGCTGTTACCTTCCCGAAGTGGTCCCTATTTATCTACTTGCAATTTCTTGCTTTCAAACTGCTAGGTTGGCAGGAGCTGGGGCAAAGACGGGAGCTCATTCCGTCCTGCAGTACTCGGCAATCGAACTGCTGACCTTCCGCTTCCCAGTCAGCGTCTTAGCCACTTGAGCCACTGCTGTTACCAAGATGCACCACCAGCATACAATAACATTGCAAAGCTAAAATTATCACATCTAATAACAAAACAGAATTGAAAAAAAAAATCTATTTTAAATCATCACTTCCAAAGCTGGAAGTGCAATTTTCGGGAATTGTTTTTCATGTTGGGGGTTTTCATTTACGTCATTAGCAAATCTGGGATATGAATGTTTTTTATTTTTTTAAACCGAAAGCGCTGCGCTGCTGCTGCTTCCCCTCTTGGCCATACTGGTGATTGCTTTTCCCGCCACCGCTGCCTCACTGAGAAGAAGCGAAACACCGGCGGCGAGGCAGCCCTGGCGCGCGCGCGCGGGAATTGGAGTTGCAAAAGAGGAGGCGCCACCCGCCGCCACAGCAGACTAGGAGGGCCAGGCCTTGGGAGAGTCCACCAGAGTACTCGTTATAGGGGAGCGCCGTTCAACTGCCACCGCCTCTTTCTGTCCACCGGTCTACCTCGCTCTAAATTTAGAGGGAAATGGCGCGGAAGCAGAAGGTGTGCCATGTCATTTCCCCCCCACCCCCCACCCCCCATGAGAATGAGCGACAGACTTATTGGGGAAGAGGAGGGATTTGCGCGCGCCATGGAGGTATAAAAAAACAACAACAGATGACATGACGTCACAAACTGGAAGCCAACTGATCTGAAAGTCCGCCATGTTAGTTGGCCCAAAACATTTGCGAATTGTGCTTTGTGTGGAGTCGTGAAAGTAGATCGGGGTTTCCCCTTTAATATCAGTGGGTGGGGAGTTGCGATCCCCCTCTCCGCTGGGTCCAGAAAGGTTGGGGGGGGGACAAACCCCTTTTGTCCCCCCAACCCTTCTGGGCCCAGGAGAGGGGATCAGTCCACCCACCCTCCTCCAACACAAGAAGCAATCGTAAACGGTAGTCTGCTAATGTTTTGGGCCAACTAATATGGCGGCAGGCCACGCCCACTGGCTTCAAAGCAGCGTGCACAGCATGAAGCCTTGTAGTGCCATCTCCTGTTTTTTTTTTAATACCTCCATGGTGCGCGCGCTCCCCCTCCCTTTCCCCATCGGAAGCGTCCCTGCCTAGAATGAAATGGTAGGGGCCACCCTATTGTTTCGCCCAGAGCGGCAAAACTAAGGCGAGGGGCGGGGCGTCGTGTCGTGGGTGGGCAGATTCATCTCGGAGAGCGGGCGCGCGTCGCAATCGTCGACGGCGGTGGCGGGTAAACCTCTTTCTTTCTTTCCCTCTCGCTCTCTGTCTTTCGGGGAGGAGAATCGCCTTCCGCCATGTCGTTTCGCCAACGGAGCCCCCTCGGAGGTCGCGCCCAGAATAGGTGAGTCTGGTGACCCCCTGCCCCCCTCCCCCTGGCATGGTGGGCCTGCTGGGCTCCGATCCGCTGGAGGCCTCCTACGCGGCCCGAGCTTTTGTTGCCGCCCCGTCTCCTGGGCCGTAATTCTCCCTCTGTTTCATTATTATGACTTGATTTTTAATAGCCAACCTGTCTTAGAAAGCAAGAAATTGCAAGTAGATAAATAGGGACCACTTCGGTGGGAAGGAAACAGCGTTCCGTGCGCTCTGGTGTCTGGTCATGTCTGCCACATGACCACGGAAACGTCTGCAGAAGCAGGCAGCGCTGGGCTCTTCGGCTTGGAAACAGATGAGCACTGCACCCTAGAGTCGGATGCGACTGGCTTTCGAGCAAGGGAAACCTGTCTTAGGACGGCGTGTTGTAACGACGCGATTTATTTATACCAAGGGTGACCAAACGTTTTCAGGCTGTGGGCCGGTCACTATGGCCTGTGGGTCAGATCCGGCCCCCAACACCAATTCATCCTCCCTGCGAAGGCCTCAGTTGCTCCTGTATGGGCGCGTTGTACTTCCACTTCCAGGAGCAACGAGGGCCTCATGGGTCAGATGATTTGGTGTTGGGGGCCGGATCCGGCCCATGGGCCATAGTTTGGGCACCTTTGATTTATACCTCATATTTCACAGGGAACTGGAAGCGGATTGTTTTTTTAAAAATAATAATTCTTATTTCAAAAGTATTTTCTTCCTCCTCCTATGTCTAGGCCGGACGTGAAACTGCTAAAATGACGCCATTTTTTGTACAAGGGTGGCCCATAAATCCCTCCCTGTCCGTATGTTATGCTTTATTCAATTATGCATGCACTGTATTATTATTTTTCTTCCCCCTCCCCTGAGAAATATGGCCGATTTAAGCTCATTTACTCTTGAAGAGCATATTGAGACAAGTACAGTAATACCCTGCATAACGGAAAAGCTGCATTCCATGGAGCTCTTTGTTGTGCGTTTTTTTCATTATGCGGATCAAATGGACAATACCCCGCATAACAAAAAGAAAATGTTCATCATACGGGGTTTACGTTAACTGGGGTATACCGTGCTTAGCGAAAACCCCGTATAATGAAAAAATTTGTGCTATGAATATTGTGATTGCCTAACAAACGCTTTGTTATACGAAATTTCCTTTATACGAAGCATTCGTTATGCGGGGTTTTACTGTATATACAATATTATGCAGTGAGAATGAGCACACAGATACACTGGATACATAAGATATATGGACGGGTAGGGACGGGCAGGAGTTCTTAACCTTTTAAAGCCAGGGGCCAGGTCATGCTCTCTCAGACAGTTTTGAGGGCCAGATGACAATTTTGCCCTTCCACCCCGTGGCACTTCTTAGTGTGGTGGAGGCAGTGGGGGGCACATGAAATGGGGCCGCAGGTTGAGAATCCCTGCTGTATGAGTTCATTCTGCAGTACTGTATCTTTGGTCTGACCTAGTGTGAAAAAGATTAGCCAGCAACACAAGGTGGCCATTGCCCCAGGGTACACCTGATTGTGGTTCAAAAATACCACAAACTTTGAGGGTGCACTTTCTGTGCCCCCCCCCCCCCCCCCGCCAAGATTAGGTGTTATCAGAGGGAAACAATACATTGACTAAAGGAGAAAAACCTTTCCTCAGCGTATAAATACAAAAACATGCGAGCTTCTAGTAAGGCAGATCTGGCTGGGGCCCAGTAAAAGAAGCAACACAATACTACTTAGCATGAAATTAAAGTGAGATGCATTAGATGCTTTATTAGGTTGCTTTGATGGTTTAAGAACAGTGGCAGGGATCGCTGAAATACATCAGTTATCAAGTTTGGCACCAGATGAAATATTTATCAAGCAGTGTTCACAGACATCCACCAACTTGTAAAGTAAAAAAAAAATTTCCTATATCTTCTGGAGTACCATATCCTTACTCGGTGTCTAGACCAAATAAGAAACTGCCAAAATGAAGCCACCTTTTTGGTGAATTCATTCTGTAGTTCCTCCCCCCCCCCAACCTAGTGTGAGAAAGATTTGTTGGCACAACAAGGTTGCTGATGCCCAGTGTACATCTGATTGTGGTTCAAAAGTACCATAATCTTCGAGGAGGCTTTTTATGTGTACCCCTCAAAAGTAGCTGAAACATAACTTGTTATACTATTAGAGAATACAGTACATTCAATAATTCTGGAGATGCAGTGAAACGTAAACACAGTGTGATTAAACTGACTTGCTTACATCAGATTATTAAAATGACACAAGAAGAAGATGAGCAAAATGTTGCCTCCTGCATTAAAATCCACTTCCTCTGTAACCAAAACTGAGCTCAAAGCTCTTCTGCAGAGGAGGAGGATCCTTTTGCCTGCCTGTAGAAGGGAGGTCTGTAGTTAGGGTGTTGTCATCAGAAACATTTTATTTCTTGTGCCTATCAGACAAGTCTCAGAGGGTGGTGGGACTGAAAGACTGTTGTGCAGATGACATATTTAAAGCATTTTTATCCTGCCTAAGGGGGAAAAGGCTGCCCACATAGCTTATATCTATACCTATAAATCTGAGCGTTAACCGTTGGAACTTGACAAAGGATCCTGCACCAGGCCATACTAGCCCGTACTGAGCCTTCGTGCACTTGCCCGAACTGGGTCCGCAGGTCAACAAATGTTTGAGAAATGTGCCAGTGGGGCAGGAGACCCACGAACGCACTCAAAGAAAAAGGACTTCAAGTTCCAACGTTCCTTGCGCCGCACCACAGCCAATCAGGCTGAGAGGCGCGAGCAAAAGGAACGTTCAGAAACGCGCCGTGGCCAATCAAAATCAAGCCGCAGAAAAAAACCGCTGCACAAATGGTAACCACAAACCCAAAACTACAAGCCCCAGTGCCCTGCACGCCATGAGCGTGCAAAGTGCTGAGGAAGCCAGCGCGTGAAAAATAAAAATACAAAGTGGCGCTGGGGTTCCCGCGGCCCGGCCAGCGAGGCCTGCCCGCGGGAAGGGAAGCCCATCCCCCAACGCCGCCTGAAGCGGCACTGGGGTTCCCACGGCCCGGCCAGCGAGGCCTGCCCGCGGGAAGAGAAGCCCACCCCCAACGCCACCTGAAGGGGCGCTGGGGTTCCCGCGGCCCGGCCAGTGAGGCCGGCCCGCGGGAAGGGAAGCCCACCCCCCAACGCCGCCTGAAGCGGCACTGGGGTTCCCACGGCCCAGCCTCACTGGCCAGGCTGCGGAAAGGAAACCCCACACACACACACACACACACACACACACACAACGCCAAAACAATAAATAAATAAAAATCACAAACACCAACAAAGAAACAAAACCACTAACAAAACACCTAACTAGAAAACTAAAAAACCACAAATAACATAAACAAGAAAAAATAAAACCAGAAATAACCAAAACAATTAAACAAACCTAAAACTAAACCAAAACAAAAAAGAACAAAAAGAAACACCTACGAGACCACCACCACTAAAGCTAATAAAAACCAAACACCCAAAATAAATTAAACCAGCCAACTCACCAGCACACGTCCTCCCTCTACGACAACCGGAAAAGAAATGAATAAAGAAAGAGACTACTTACCGGAAGAAGCTCCACCCAGAGGCCAGGAGAGAGAAAAAAGTCAAAGTTAAAGAGATCCACTAGCAGCCCCACCTGCACGGCACAATCATAAAAACAACTCAAAAAGACTCAACAGCCCCACCCAGAGGCCACAAGAGTAAAAACAAGTCAAAAACATAACAAAAGATCACAATTTCACACAAATCACAAATAAAACCTAACCAAAATAAAAACATTTCTAAAATCCTGTGTTTAGTTTTAAGTCAAATAAAGACCTAAAACATTTAAACACAGTTTAGAAACATTGAATGTAAAAATATATACTTCCACATTTTTAAAATTATTACCTACGTTAAAACTATTAAAATAAAATACACATAATAAAACATTATTTGGTTAATTAAAAAAATAAAAATAGCATCCTTTGTTGTTTCTAAAATCCACAAAAACCCCCAAAAAAGCTGATCACAGTTTATAACAGTACGTGTGTATAAATAAACATTTTAAAAATGACAATTACAGGCAAACCTCTTTTTTATATTAACAAAAAAAACCACCTTCCAACACAATTTAAAACAGCCCGGCACCGCCGGGCAAACTATGTTAGTATTATCAATAAAAATAAACTTCAACATGACATTGAAAATAGTTAAAGATGGAAAAGAAAGATTAGGGAGAAAGCAGGCAGTGTTTTAGGAGGATTAGTGGACTTTGTGCCTCCTTGTAGATTGTGGTAATTTTGAACCACAGTCGGTATACACCAGGCACCTTGTGCCGGATAATCATTCTCACACTGGGTCAGGTGAAAGAAACTACGAAAAGTATTCACCAAAAGGTGGCTTCATTTTGGCGTATCCGAGTAAACAAAAAATTTCTGGCACTTTAAAGACTAACTTCTATATTTAAATGAGAGTTTTTGTGGATCAAGTCCACTTCTTCAGTCAAAAAGAGTAAAACCTCATATTTATACACAGGTACAGAGGCACACAGCCTAGACACAAGAAGATGAAGAATAGACTTCCTCTGCTTCCCATCTTCTCTTATATGTATTTTCTTTCAACAAGTTGATTGAAACGCATAGCATAGCAAAACATAACTAGCAGTAGTATCTGGCACAATCTTAACCTATAAAACCAAGCGTTAACTGTTGGAACTTCGCATAGGTTCCTAAGCCAGGCCCTACTAGCTTGCACCTACCATTCGTGCACACGCCCAAACTGGGTCTGCAGGTCAACGAAGGTTTGAGAAAAGCGCCAGTGGGGCAAGAGCCCCACAAACGCGAAAAAGGGAAACAACTTCATTTCCCAATGTTCCTTGCACCGCGCCATGCCAGAGCCAATCAGGCTGAGATGCACAAGCAAAAGGAACGTTCGGAAACGCGCCGCGGCCAATCAAAAGAAAACCGCAGGAAAAAATGACGCACAAGCTGAAAACGCAAACGCCAAACTACAAGCCCCAGCATCCTGCGCGCCATGAGCGCGCAGAACACTGAGGAAGCTGGCGAGCGAAAAATAAAAATAAGAAACACACCGGGAGCGCAAGTCCGCAGCAGCCAGACACAGCACCTCACAGAAAAAAAGCCATAAAAACGGGGGGCAAGGGAGGAAAAGGCACTGCCCCCCCTTGAAAGTGAACCCATTCCCAGGTAAGCAAAGCCATCGGACGGAGCTCCGCCCGCTGACTTTACTTACCGCAAAAGGGTTTTGCTCTCAGCAGAGAGGGGATTCCCCTCCCTCCAAACACACACACACACACACACACACACACACACACACACCATATTAAAGAGAAGAGAACAAGCGGTTTCTTCTCTTTAAAAACAAAATATTTGGGGGGGGGGGTGGAATCGATCCCCTCTCTTGGGCCCCATGAGTCTGGAAGGTTTGGGGGGGACAAATGGGGTCTGTCCCCCCAAACCTTCTAGACCCAGAAGACCAGGGAGAGGGGATCGATTCCACCACCCCACAAACATTGTTTTTAAAGAGAAGAAACCAAGCGGTTTCTTCTCTTTAAAAATGGAATTGGGGGGGAATTCCCCCTCTCCGATGGCTCTCCTGGGTCCGGAAGGGCTGGGGAGACAGACCCCTTTTCTCCCCCCAACCCTCCCAACCTCAGGGGAGCCAGCGGAGAGGGGGATCGCAACACTCCACCCACTGATATTAAAGGGGAAACCCCGGTCTACTTTCATGACTCCACACAATCAAAGCACCATAACACCCCCCCCCCAACGCTGCCTGAAGCAGTGCTGGGGTTTCCGCAGCCCGGACAGTGAGCCCGGCCCGCGGAAAGGAATCCCCCCAAGCCACAACATAAAAACAAACTTTTAAAAATAAATCAATAAATCAATAATTAAATAAATAAATAAAAACACAAAAACAACAATCAAAACCATCCAAAAATACACAAAACCAAACAAAAATAACACCAAAAAAAGTAAACAAAAACAAAAATTAAGAAACACAAACAGCACCCAGCCAAACACCACAAATTCAAAAACAAAAACAGCCAAACACCACAAAATCCACCATCCCACATAAATAAATAAATAAATAAAACAAGCCAACTCACCCACACGTCATCCCTCAACGACGACCGGAAATGAAATGAGGAAAGAAAGAGACTACTTACTGGAAGAAGAGCCACTCAGAGGCCAGTAGAGAAAAAGCAGCCAAAGTAAAGGAAATACTCAACAGCCCCACCCAGAGGCCACAATAGAAAAAACAGTCAAAAATATAACATTACATCACACATTCACACAAATAAATCTCACAATAAACACATTGAAACACAGTTTAAAAACATTAAATGTAAAAAAAACCGTACTTTTACATTTTTTAAATTATTACCTAAGGTACAACTATTTTTTTTTAAAAAAAAAAACACAAACCAAAACATTCGGTTAAAAAAAACCATTTGAAAAAATTATATCATCCTTTTCTTTTTTTAATCCACAAAAAAGAAAGAAAAAAGATGAACACATTTTATAATAGCCCGCCAAAAAAAGTTGGATAAATAAACATTTTTAAAATTTCGATTACAGACTAACCCAGGGGTGGGCAAACTTTTTGACTCAAGGGCCACAATGGGTTCTTAAACTGGACCGGAGGGCCGTAACAAAAGCATGGATGGAGTGTTTCTGTGAACTAATATAAAGAGAACCCTCCACTCTTTCGGATCCGTGGGCCGGATAGAACAGCCGAACGGGCTGGATGCGGCCCGTGGGCCATAGTTTGCCCACGGCTGGACTAACCTCTACTTTACAAACATAAATAAAAAAACACCCCTTCAACACCATTTAAAACAGCCCGGCAACGCCGGGCAACCTCTGCTAGTAAATACTAAAATAAAGGATGTTCTCCCCAAAATAACAAAATGAATTCATTTAACAGTAAGAAGTCACAAAATTATTTCTTCCAAATAATGTTTAAAAGGAAATAATTACTGTAGTAGCAAAACTATCACAAAATTATTATTCGAGAATGTAAATTCCACGAGGCCTTGTGCTGCTGCTACTATTGCATCTTACTTGCTGTGAGTTAGTGATTCCCTAAAGTCAGTCCAAAGAATATATTATATCCAGGTACTTGAGTGTTTCTTTCCATTTATTTTCCACCTTTTGTTTCTGCATTTGTGATGGAGGCGCCGTTAGGAGAGGAAATGTACAAATAAAAAAAATGACTGGTGGATGTTGTACAGAACTATAGTCTGCAGACAATGTCTTTTTTAGTAAATGGTAAAGGTCTCCATTTGCAGTCCAAGAGCCCTATCTTTGTCTGCAGATCTTTCCGTGATCATGGGGCAGGCATGACTAAATGCTGGAGGCCTGTCTAAATGTACACATGTTTATGGACTTCTACTTGGCCCTGGCAAAGTGTTGTCTGCCTGTAAGTTTTATTTTTGGTTTGATAGACTTGTGCACATATTTTGTGTGAAGTTGGGTGCCATACAGTGTTAAGAGGTCAGGTTTAAAAGTTCTGTGAATGAAAGTATAAAAATCCCATTGTGACTTCAGTTTTTTCTAGTGATATATGTGAAGAGTGTAATTTATTTCAAATTTTTTCACTTTCCCATTGATTCTTTGCAGACCACCAACTCGTTGGTCCCAAGGAAGGAAGCGTGGTGCAGATGGAAAACACAGAAGCACACATGATTCAGGCTCACCCCCTGATGATGATGAGAGTACACATAGGTTGTTAGATAGCAGGCCAGAGAGGTATGTTATCAAAGTATATTCTATTCAAGTTATGGCTCCAGTTTACTGCTGTATAATTAAAGGGTGATTTATAGTTGCTGTTTATATACAAGTGGCGTACCAGGGTTACGATAATCAATGCTTGTCATTTTTGGAGGAACTTAACATTAAAATTCATAGTTAAGCAATTAATATACAGGTACTAGAATGCTTTAATTTATAGGCTGCAAGAAGAAGGCATATTTTGACATTATGGCTGGAATTCTGTTGGTGATTTACATATGCATAAGTGAAATAATATGAATCATAGTAGTGAATTGCCACTACTTAATATTGTGCTGGTTGCATTCCTGGTTGCATATTTAGGGATGCAAGCAGAAAACCAACAGCTCTTGTTGATTAGTGGCAATTTGTTGCTTCAATCTCTATGATTTCACATGCAATATGATTTTGGCCTATGTATTTTAAATAACATGATAAAATACTCTTCTGTTTCTTAATTTACAGTTTTACAACACCAGAAGGACATAAGCCCTACTCAAGGTGTTCAGACTGGGGAACTGCAGTTGAAGAAGATGAAATGAGGACACATGTTAATAAAGAAATGGCAAGGTATGGACGATGTCATTCATCAAACATTTTGATGGAGTTGTAGAAATAACATTTCTTTCTGCTATGGAGATGTCAGAATGTACAGCTTCCATACTTGGTTGAGAGAAACAATTTGTTCTAAAAGAGTAGCAACTAGGATATTCTAACTTGTCTATCAGAGTAGTGAGTCAAGAATATCATATTGCTGCTTTGCTTGCTAATTATGGCTAACAGAAAAACTCCCAGTCCTTTAGTAGCTTGGCTCTTTATGTGACATGGTGTTAAAAATTACTAATTTATTGTACTATATTGTAGAAAGTAGCTGGAGTAGCCAAATGATAGAAAATCTTAATCCTGTATAACAGGAATAGATGGGAAATAGTTACATGCCCTTGCTCACTACTTTATAGCAAGGGTGCCCAAACTATGGCCCACAGCCCGTATCAGGCCCCCAACGCCCTCACCGCTCCCAGAAGTGGATGGGGGACGCCCCCACCAATGCACATGTGTGTCCTGAACCACTTTTGGGGGTGGTGGGGATGCACTTGCGCACTTCTGGGAGTGGTTCCTGACATGCATGTGCAAATGTGCCCACTTTCGGGGGCTGGTCAGGCCCGCTCAGCTGCTCCAGGGGCGTGGCCAGGCCCCCGGCGCCAAAGGTTTTGGCACCTCTGTTTTACAGCAATAGCAATTAGACTTATATACCACCCCATAGTGCTGGGTTTATTCACATGTTAATTAGCATTTTGCCCCCAACATGCTGGGTACTCATTTTACCACCCTCAGAAGGATGGAAGGCTGAATCAACCTTGAAACCTGGTCAGGATTGAACTCACAACCTTCCAGCTGCAGTACAGTTTTAACTACTGCAACACCAGCTGCTTAAAATCATGTTTTCTCTTGTTAGAGTCCTGTATTTCCTGCATGTGCAATGGTACAGTAGCACGCATGGTTGATGAAATGCAGCATTGTGAAATGGGGCATGCACTATCACCTTTCAGTGTACAATCTGTTGTTTCCAGTAGAGTGATCTCAGCTTATTCAGCTGCAAGCTGGAAATGGCTTACATTTTTTCTTTTATTAATAAGATTCTGGGTAAAGTGTACCTGGTGCACAAAATACTGGCCTTCATGGTGTTTAGGGCTATGGATCAAATTATACATCAATATTCATTAGTTAAAGAATATTCAGTGGCTGAAATTTTGTTGCATTGTTATACATGATGAAAGGAAATGATGTAACATTAAGCATCTTCTGTCTTGCAATTAACACGTGACTGAGGGGATTCCCAATGGCATGCTTGCCCAGTAGCTTGGCATTCATTCATTTGAGAAGAACAACTGATTGTTTCACTGTTTGCCTTCTACTTGCATGACAAAGCTTCAGGATTTCAGCCAACTTGCACCTATTAGCTCTTGAGTATTTGAACCAGTATGTCAGTACTGTTGTCATGACATTGTATAAAAACTATTATTTTATATTCATTTGTACTGCAGTAAGACTTATCCTGCAAACTATAAAAGCAAAACTGGAAATAATTGTTTTAAATACAATATCTTTTTTAGATACAAAAGAAAACTCTTGATAAATGATTTTGGAAGAGAGAGAAAACTCTCTACTGGCAGGTAAGACTATAACCTGTACCTTGTAGGTTTGATGAAATGCTCAATTTGAACCTTTGTTTTTTTTCTGATTTTTGCAATAATTATACCATGCTTGAAAAAACTGCTCTTTTTCTCATCTCTGAATCTGAATCAGGATTCAGATCTGACCCCTTTATTGTGAGCATTTTATCCCATCTTCAGTATGTTCTCAGAGTGGCTTACAAAACTGATAAACTGATATTAATTAAGACACCGTAATTATAGAGTGAACACCATAATTCTAATACAAGGTGTGCATAATTGAAATAAACCAGAACTATCTTAGTTTTGGAAGTGAACCTGATCCACAAAAGTTCACATTAAAATATAGCAGTTTGTTTTTATGGTGCCACAACATTTTTGTTTCTTGTGGGTTTTTAACTTGATTTTTGTCTGTTCTTAGTTTTGAAACCAGGAAAAATGAAAAGGAATTTGCATAGCACTCAAATAGCATCTCTTAGATTGTATTCCAGAGTTGGGGTGCTGGTAATTGTAAGGAATAGAAACAGAGACAGCTTGGTTCTGGAAGTCAAACAGGAGGGTCCCTGGGTTTCACCCAGTCTTTGCAAGGGATAGAACATATTTTCCCTGGAGAAGCTCTGCACACCCTTATCACCATCTGTGCCAGTTCCTGTGAGAGAGGCCCAGGTTGTTATCAGCCTGGGGGCATAACAAGCTGATCCTCTGCCCTCCCACTGCCATTCCAAGGGAGGGGGTACATTCTTAGGACATGAGCCCAGAGGGCAGATAAAGCTGTAGAAGGTGGACCCTTAATTTTCATACTGTGCACTTGATTGGTCCCAGTTTATGAGGTATGACCGATTCAGTGTCAGGTTATTTGGTGAGAAAGAAGGGGATAAATTGCTGAGGCATGCTTTGTAGTTACTTTTCGAGGTTCTGGTGTCTGCTTTGAACTTAGCAATCATAGTCATTTTTAAACTAAGGGGGAGCCTTTTGGGCTTCCAAACTTAAAAAGGTTTTCCTTGTTTTCAGTGTGCTTTCTGAATGGAAGCTGTTCATTTTCCTGTAATCCTTTGCTTCCTGGAATTTTGAATTGTAACCTGCTTTTGCTAAAAAACATTGTTTTAAATGGAGTGGCTGGAGTGCGTTTTTCCTTTCCGCTACCTTTCTACAACCTGACTACGGTCAGGACCTGTGAATAGGCAAGCTAAATCCTGGATAGTACGCCTAAAGGTGACAATTCAGGTGGGTTGCTACTCACTTGTAGGCCAAAGGCTCTACTTGGGAGTAAGGCAACCATTACAGTAATGCCATGGTTACCCATTGCACTTCAGATGGCAAAGCAACAGAAAAGGCTTAGCTTCAAATCTTAGTGTATAGATAGGCAAATTTGGGTCAGTGGCACTCCGGATATCAAAAACCTAAATTGTGGTTCACTTCACAAATCAAAACCAACATTTTAGACTGAACCAAATGTATTTGATAAAGTAAAAATATATATCTATACCTATAAAAAGGCCCCTTTACTGTTGGGTTTGTTCAAAGGCTCCCGCACACGACCGAACCATCCACGACCGAGCCCTCTGTACTTACCTTAACCCCCGCCTCACCAATGCCACGGGGGTCTGGAGGTTGCCAGTGGGGCAGCCGCCCCACGACCAAAAAAACCCCTATGAGTCCCAGAGTCCTCTGCGCTGAGCAGTCCCTCAGCAAACACAGAGGAGTATGGGAAAGCGTGGCGGTTTTAAAAGACAAACCGTGCCGGGACTCGGGAGGGAGACTTGAAAGACCCAACCGGAGCTAAGGAAAAGGTAAGTGCGGTCGGTGGGGGTTAGGGATGGGGGGGAGGCATGGCCCTGGTAACCACGCCCCTGCCCCACCACCTATAACCCCTTCCTGACCCCCACTGACCGCACTTAAATTTTGCCAGCTCCGGCTGGATCTTTCAAAGTCTCCCTCTCGGCGCGGCCTTCTATGTAGGGAAAAGCACTGGCCTCTCCTTTGTCTCTGTGGGCGACGTGGCCTCGACACCCGCAGGAATGAAGGACAGGCCGGTGCTTCTCCCTGAGGGAAGCGGTACGTCTTCCTAGGAGGACGAAGGCCAAAAGATTCGGCCCCCGTCTTCCAAGGAAAATGAAAACCTTACAAACGGGAGACGAAGGCCAAGCACGGAGCACTGTTCTTGGCCTCCATCTCCCACAACCGCCCCATAGCTTGGAGGAGGGGGGAGGATGCCCCCTCCTCCCCCCCAGGCTTCTCAAAGGCAGCAGGGGAAAAAATTCCCCCACAGCCTCGGAGGCCTGCACAAGCCGGCCCGTAGCTTGGGGGGGGAGGGGATACCCCCCTCTTCTTCCCACCCAACCCAGGCTACGGCAAGGCACCGGCCGCCCCTCCCCTCTGTAACCACCCCCCATAAATAATAAATCCCCCCACCAACGCCTAGATTTAACGCAGCCTGGCCAGCAAGGCAAGGCTGCGTTAAACCCTCTTAACCCCGCCACACACACACGCACACACACAAACATAAAACCCTCCCACCCACAACAAAAAAAAAAACCTAGAACTCACCTACAGGGAACAACCGACACAGACGTCCTGCCTCCTCGAACGCCTCCTCGCACTGAACGTTAGTGAATGTAGTCCACTAGAGAGTGCTATTTTTAGATAACTAAAAATATTAACTAAAAATAGCACCCTCTGGTGGACTACATTTGCATTCACACACAGACACAGACATACACACACAGAAAACACTCCTGTCATAATAAAAGTTTTTAATGTGTGACTTGGTGGTTGGAGTGGTTTTTTACGTAGGAGTGGTGGTTGTGCAAAACCAAAACCACCAACACACACATTAAAAATGCCTGGCAGGGCTGGGCAAAATATGCTAGTTTATAATAAAATCTGGTCCTAGTTAGTTATCCTATCAGCTCTATTTGGAATTAACTGTAGTTTCTAAACAGTCTTCAATTAAGGCACATTGGTATAGCCTAATTTGTAGTCTGTCATTGGAGCATATTTATTTATTTAGCGTATGGCAATTGGAACATAAATAGTTAAGGCGTGACTATACCACAGTGGGGCAAAGCTTCTGTGAAAGTGGGAAAGAGGAAAAATATGCCCCCTACAGGCATTAAATGATATCTGTTGCTGGCTGGAATTCTGAATTGGAACGTGTATGGCCGGAGTTTTCAACCTTTTTATGCTGGGGGGCCGGGTCATGCTCCCTCAGACAGCTTTAGAGGGCCAATGGCCATTTTGCCCTTTCTCCACCACATGGCACTCCCTGGTGTGGTGGAGGTGGGCCACATGAAATGGCTTTATGGGCCACAGGTTGAGAATCCCTGGTGTATGGACATGAGAATGGATTACACTGTCTTGTTGCGAGTACCATTAGTATGCATATAGTGCTATTAGCCTGCCATAGATCAAGGTGGATAAAAAATGAAAAATTTGCATAACTCTCTTTCAGTTCTGATTCAAAGGAGTCCACAGCAGCAGTGGAACTTGAGACTGATGAAGCAGTTCTAATGAGGAGACAGAAACAAATAAATTATGGGAAAAACACACTTGCGTATGACAGATACATTCGAGAAGTTCCGAGGTAAATCTTGTTTTTTGGAGCATATGGATTCTTGCTTTTCCATTTCACTATGTTTTCATTGCTAAATAGAATTGCAGTTTTTCATGAAAGATCTTGGTTTTGTGCATGTAGGATTTTCAAATGTAAGATTATATGAGCTGTTATATAGGCATTGGGACTACAATTAGCTTTTGAAGGATTAAACTAGTTTTGCTGCATTACTGATGGTGATAATGGTCGGGGAAAAGTGTAACAATATAACTTGAAATCTTGACTATTAAAAAAAAATCTGCATTCTTGATGTTGAATTCAGATGAAAGGATAACTTGTATTTAAAATGCTAATTAAATCAATATTTATTTTGAAGGTGTTTAAGAGTGCCAGGAGTCCACCCAAGGACTCCGAATAAATTTAAAAAATACAGTCGTAGATCTTGGGATCAGCAAATCAGACTTTGGAAAGTTGCATTGCATTTTTGGGATCCTCCTGCTGAGGAAGGCTATGACGCACAAATAATGTAAGTAGTGGTTGCATTTCACAGTGTATAAAACTGATTCATTTCAAATAGTTTTGAATAACTATTGAATAACTTTCATTTTAAAGCAAAGCTTAGTTTATAGGCAATAAATGTAGAATTAACAAAAACTTTTCTTTGAATTGGAGGTACTGCGCGTCAATATCTGCTGCTTGAAATAGCATCTGAATTATGTTACCTCTGTGCATGCATCCCAAGGAGAACCTAGATCTTATAGTTACCTTAAAATAAAGTAAAGGTTTCCCTTGCTCGAAAGCCAGTCGTATCCGACTCTAGGGTTTAGTGCTCATCACTGTTTCAAAGCCGAAGAGCAAATAGGAGTACAGTAGAACCTCGGATAACGTCCAAACTCCGTTCCACAAGTTTGAACTTTATCCAAGTCAAATGGGCGATAACGTCCATTTTTAGTGGTTTTTGGACTGTATGCGATGCATCACGTGCGCATGAAAACCGCGGCTTTATCCGAGGTACCATTGTACAGTTTTAAAGGATTCATAAACAATAGCATACATTTATTATACCAAAATGATTCCTTTAAACAAGTGAGAATGGTAAACTGGAGCTTGTTTTGTATAGTTTGTTCACTTAACTGATACCTTAACCTATAAAACCAAGGGTTAACCGTTGGAACTTGCTATAGGTTGCTATGCCTCGCCCTACTTGCCTGCACTCACCCTTCGTGCACACGGCCTATCTGGGTCCGCAGGTCAACAAAGGATTGAGAAAACTGGCAGTGGGGCAACAGCCCCACAAACGCGAAAAAAGGGAAACAGCTTCATTTCCCAACATCCCTTGCGCCGCACCGCGCCAGAGCCAATCAGGCTGAGAGGCTCTCGCACGGCGCGGCGTAAGGAACGTTTGGAAACGCGCCGCGGCCAATCAAAAGACAACTGTTTAAAAAAAACGCAGCAGAAACTCAAAGCACAAACCCATAACTACAGGCCCCAGCGTCCTGCGCGCCATGAGCGCGCAGAACGCTGAGGAAGCCGGTGCGCAAAAAATAAAAACACCGGGAGAGCAAGTCTGCCAAGCCGCGGGAACCAAAGCCCCCCTCCCCAACGGTGCCTGAAGCTCCTGATCGGAGTTTCCCCTTTAATATCACTGGGTGGGGGGGTGTTGTGCTCCCCCTCTCTACTGGCTCCCCTGGGGTGGGGAGGGGTGGGGGGACAAAAGGAGTCTGTCTCCCCAACCCTCCTGACCCCAGGGGACCTGGCAGAGAGGGGATTCCCCTCCACACACACACACGCCCCATATTAAAGAGAAGAAACCAAGCGGTTACTTCTCTTTAAAAATGGAGTTTTAAAAACGAGTTTGTGGGGGGTGGGAATCCCCCTCTCCGATGGCTCTCCTGGGTCCGGAAGAGTTGGGGAGACAGACCCCTTTTGTCCACCCAACCCTCCAAAACCCAAGGAAGCCAACGGAGAGGGGATCACAAACCCACCCCTCACCCCACCACTGATATTAAAGGGGAAACCACAATTGAGATTTCCCTTTTAATAGCACAAGGAGGAGAGCCTTCTCCGTGTCTGCGCCGGCCCTCTGGAACCTCCTGCCAACAGAGCTACGTCTCCGGACAGAATTGCTGCCTTTTAGAAAAGAACTTAAAACCTGGCTGGCGGGTCAAGTGTGGGGTGCAGGTGGAAGGGTAACCTCCATTGGGTGGTTGGTGTAGAAGAACTCCTCCCCATGGTGCCTTTGGATCCTGCAGCCCTTGTTTTTAGGGGGTGGGTAGTTTTAACTGTTTTTAACGTGTGTGTTTTTTTTTTAATTTTTATTGTGAACCGCCCTGAGTTGGCTTTGGCCGAGTGAGCGGTATATAAATGTGACAATTAAATTAAATTAAATTAATATCAGAGGGTGGCCTGGATTCGATCTCCTCTCCTGGGTCCCATGAGTCTGGAAGGTTTGGGGGGGACAAAAGGGGTCTGTCCCCCCAAGCCTTCCAGAGCCAGGGGAGACGGCAGAGAGGGGATCCCCCCGTAGGACACCAAAATACACAAAAAAAACCAATCAAAAACATCCAAAATACACAAAAACAAACAACACCAAAAAATACAAAGTAAACAAAAACAAAAATTTCAAAACACACCCAGCCCCCAGCCAAACACCACAAAATCCAACCACCACCACTACCCCAAATAAAGAAAAACAGCCAACTCACCACCACACGACCTCACTCCACAACGACCGGAAAAGAAATGAATAAAGAAAGAAAGACTACTTACTGGAAGAAGCTCCACCCAGAGGCCACGAGAGAAAAAACAGTCAAAATACAAGATAACCCCTACCAGCACCACTTGCTGCCCACAATAGTAAAAAAAAAAATTCAAAGAGACACAACAGCCCCACACAAAAGGCCCCAAGAGTAAAAACAAGTAAAAAAATAGCACAAAATCACAATTTTACACAAATCAAAAACGTCAATAAAATACAAACTATTCAAAAATCCTGTGCTGAATTTTTACTCAAATAAAAAACAAAAACATCAATACACAGTTTAAAAACATTTATTGTGAAAAACATGTACTTTCACATTTTTTAAATTATTACCTATGGTACAACTATTAAAAAAACATACTAAAAAATTATTGGGTTAAATAAATTTTTGGGAAAAAGTATATCATCCTTTGTTCTTTTTTTCACCCACAAAACCAAAACACCAAACAAAACTCATCACAGTTTATAACAGGCCGCCAATTTTTTTTAATATAAATAAAAAATTTAAAAATTACAATTATAGATTAACCTCTTCTTTACAAACATTAACAACAACAACAAAAACTTTCCAACACCATTTAAAACAGCCCAGCAACGCCGGGCAACCTCTGCTAGTTGGATATATGATGGGCATTTACTAATCATGTCAGGAAGAACTTACTGTTGTAGACAATTATTGTCTACTCTAAAATGTTTTGGGCATTTGTTTTGCAGTTCACAGTTATGCAGTCATTTGCTGGACTCAACTTATATCTTGGCTTATGGATGCAGAATTGAAAATATGTTGGTTTGAAATAAAAATATATAGGGCTAATGTTGACATTGGAGAAGCATTGTTAAAACCTGAGGGCTCTGGTGCTGCATACAAAAGCGCTGAAATTTCAGTGGTAGAATTGATGCTTTAGTTCTTTGAGGCCTTGCGTTTGGACCGTCAATTTTCAGGGGAAGAAATCTGAAAGAAAATGATGAAAACAGGAACATTGTGGTAGTGTGATGCAGAACATGGTGTATAGATGTTAGTATCCTTTGCTGGTTTGATAACTGATGCACTCATGCACTTGACATTGTTTTAGTGATCATGATGTGTCTTAATTATTTGAACTTGCAAAGTGATATATATGAGTAGGACTGGCTAATTCAGCATATCTAGAAGCCAGTTTTTGGCTTCCTGAGATCACATATTGTCCAAAGTGATATAAAGACACCATGAGTTTAAAAACAAACTGCTGCTCTGGATGCAATTTACCATATTTGCTGGTGTATAAGCATACTCCGTTCCCCCCTTAAATTACACTGGAAAACTGCGTTTTATACGCCTATGCATCCTGTACTCAAGCAAATACATTACTTTTTCTCCTGTGGGAAATCTATTTTGGAAAACTACTGACAGGACTACAGGCTGCAAAAATATATTTGGGGTGGCTGTACTTTGCCCATCTCCGTACCAGTTGTTGTTCAGTCGCACAGTTGATTCCGACCCTTTGCAACCCTATGGACCATTTCCCGCCAGGCACCTCTGTCTTCCACCATCCTCCTCAGCCCGCCCAGCTTTGTGCCCATTGCATCTACAATACCATCTAGCCATCTCATTTTTGGCCACCCCTTCTTTTGCCCTCCACCTTTCCCAGCATCAAGGTTTTCTCAAGTGAATCCTCTCTTCTCATTTGCTGTCCAAATTACTTTAGCTTCATCTTTACTATTTGACCTTCTAAGGAGCAGTCAGGGTTGATTTCTTCTAAGATTGACCTATTTGTTCTCCTTGCTGTCCAGGGAACTCTCAAAACTCTCTTCCAACACCACATTTCAAAGGCATCTATTCTTCTGCGCTCAGCTTTCCTAATGGTCCAGCTCTCTCAACTATACTAGAGTGATGTAGTAATAGATTGGTAGTGTTTGTCACTGACCCATCAGTCTTAGTTTATTTATACAAAAGCTTTACAAAACAAGTGCTTCCATCATCTTGTGTAAGTATTATAGAGTTAATGTAACTATGAAAAACTGGAAAGTCAACAGTGCTGTAGTGTAAAAATGGCAAATGCAGTACATTAATCGAAATATAGGGAGTTAATGGTACTGCTGTAGTTTCAGGATGGTAAAAGGTTTGGAAACCAAGCCTAATGAGGAATAGATATGTGTAGCACGGAAAAAGAGAGGTGATAAGATAACCATCTTCAGATATTTGAAGGGCTGTTGTGGGTAGGATTAACTTATTTTCTGTGGCTGCAGGAGCTAGGATCTGAAGTAAGAAAAGCATTTTGTGTGAACATTAAGAAGAATATCTTGATCGAAAAAGCTATTTAACAGTGGAGATTTTAAAACTAAAGTTAGATGGCCATCTGCCAGTGATGCTTTAGTTGTAAATTTCTTGCTATGGCAAGGAGACCTACTTGATGACCCAGGTTGTTTGTTCCAGCTCTACATTTCTATAATAATACAGAAAAACCCCGACTTACATATGCCTCGAGTTACTTAAAATCAATTTACATAATGATTTTTGCACTAAAACCATGTCCCAATTTACATAAATGTCCTGATTTACATAACACAATTTCCTATGGGTTTGCTTCGAGTTACGTAAAAAATTCATTTTTCCTATGGGGTTGCTTTGATTTACATAAATAATTTTTCCTATGGGGATGCTTCGAGTTAAGTAAAAAATTCTTTTTTCCTATGGGTTTGCTTCGAGTTATGTAAAAATTCATTTTTCCTGTGGGTTTGCTTCAAGTTAAGTAAAAAACCGATTTATATAAAAGCCTAAGAAACAGACGTTTTACGTATGTAGGGTTTTTACTGTATCTGTAATCTCACTTCATGCAATTCTTGCTGCAAAAAGAGTCCAGTTTTAAAGTGTTGGTATAGAGAAGAAACAAAGTTTATGCTAGTCTGAAGAAGAAAAATGCAAATTACTAGAGTAAATTGCCTTTTCTGTCCTAAAAAAATGAAATATAGTTTTTACATCATTAACTTCATATTGTGGGATTTTATTTTTTATTTTTTGCAGTAGCCCTGTCGATCTTGGTGATATGGAAACGGAGTCTGTCCAAAGTAATTCTGCTCAATCACAAGCAAGCTCTCAGGATAATGATGTAAGCATATGGACATTTTACATCAAATGTAAACCATTTGCACTCAACTTCATTTAATCAAGGAATCACGTAGGATCCGTATAAGTGTTTGTAAATTTCTCAAGCGTGGTAGTTGTCAGCTGGCCAGCAGCTCTTCCAAATTTTACTGATGCACCTTTATTTCCAGGCTTGAGCATATTGGCAACAATGGGGGGGAAATTGATGTTCAAAGGTTTTCTTGCTTTTGCAGTTATTGCAGTGTAGATTTGCTGACCTGATATTTCTTGAAGGAGAGTTGATAGATAAAATTGAGCATCTCAAATACTCCAGAACTGCTTGGTTTGTTTGCAACAATGTGAAAGGCCACACTGGCAGGAGCCTAGAGGAACATCAGTGTTATATAGGCCCAGCATCAGTGGCAGCAAAGCGGTAGCTAATTATAATTTCATATCATAGATTACTCTGAGTTGAAAGGATTTTTAGGTAATGTCTGAATGAGGCTCCTTTCATGTCCCCTGTCGTGCAGCTCTCAGGTATTGAAACCCAACCTTCCAGTCTTCAGCTCACTAAGTGGCATAAGAAGACAGCTTAGCCACTGCACGATATTGGGAAATAAAATATTTCCTACATTTCATGGAGAACAAAGAAAATAAACATTTTTTAAAAAAGCTATTAGGGCAGCACTAACCCCCTGCATCATTTGGAGTGGAAATTAAAACTTTCTGCTGGAAATGAGAGGATGATGATTTCTTATTGTTTTAACAGGTATGTGAGCGAAATAGAGTTGCATGATGGGAATATGGCGTTTGGATGCAAGGATCACACCAAATGGCATGCATACTCATACTTCAGCAGTTTTACTTAGCCCACTTCATGCATAGATAAGCCCAGACACATAAAACCTTGAAGATTGTGGTAGTTTTGATCCACAATCGAGAGTACCCTGGTAACGGCAACCTTGTGTTGCTGGCTAATCTTTCTCACTAGGTCAGGTGAAAGGAACTGCAGAATGAACTCGCCAAAAGGTGGCTTCGTTTTGGCAGTTTCAAGACAGAAGAAGAAATCTAGCTAGGTTCACTTAGTTGGGGTAAAAAAGGTACTAATACATTTAATTTGAATGTTCTGTTCCCATCGGAAAGTAGATTTGTTTCCATAAGCAACCTGTAAAGTGTGATATCTTCAATAGAGTGGTACTTCTACATAAACTGAACTAGTGTCTTATTATATAGGATAGATATAACTTGGAAAGGTTGAAACTGCATGTAGAATGGATAGCTTTTAGTGCTTCCCAATCTTTGGTTTTTTGACTTCAATTCCCAGAAGCCTAAGTCAATTCCCTCAAAGGCACTGATCAGCCAATGTACTGTACTGACTTAAGTAATTGCTTTGCTTTCTGGGAATTGAAGTCCACCAGTGATCCTTGGAACATAGTTTGGGAAATGCTCAAAGTATGCTGTGGTTGTCAAGTTGAGCTCAAAGTAGAACATTTTCTGCTGTTTAAAAGAACAATTATTCAAAAGTCATCCAAAACTTTAACTATGCAATGTTAATTAGATAGCTATATACACAAGTAGCCAATAATATTATGAATGAAGTTACAGATGTGTTAATTTTTGTCTCTTTCTCTGTTCTTTAGGGAAACTGTAATGGCACACCGACCAAAGTGAGAAATGTTGACCATCTGGCAGATGATGAGTTTGAGTTAGAGGCCTGTTAGACTGTGACACACATCATAGCTATAAACCTACTTTTATGGGCTTCTGTTTCAGGAAAGAATGTTTTTAATCTGATATTCTCAACAAATGTTCATATATCTTGTTTAATCATCTCGAGAGATAAGTATGGCAGCTATAAATCGAAATATTTCTCTTGATCAGTTCTTTTTCTGAGAATGAAACTTGGGACAATTGCCTAATTGATATACAGTATGCACAGTAGTTGGTTTTATAAGCAGTTTCTAGTTTATATGATTAAACCAGCCCAGAGTTGTCAGGAATTTGGAAAAGCATTTCCTACAAATTACATATTTTTACACTTAAAAAAAGAATAAGATACTGGGATTTTATGCCCCTGAAATACATGTTTTCTTCAGATTCTTCAGTACATTTTAAGGTTATAAGTATATGCAGACTTCTTTCTTGGAGAAAGGACTCTAATCCAGTCTTTGAGCCCACTTTATGGTGGTAGCTATCACAAAGTTGTATTCTGAATTGATATTTGTAAATAATTGCATGCTGAACTTACTAACTTTTTAAGAAGAATTAATGAGCAGTGCTTAGAAAACCTTTGTTTTTATTCTTAATGTAAATTTGCAGAATTTTTACTAGAAAAAGCAGTTGCTGTTTTTTATGAAACGAGGCATAAATAAAGCAACAACATTTTTGCTTATTTATATATCGTGTGTGTCATTTCAAGAATTCTCAATGTAAGGTTGAAATTTTTGAAGTGGTAGCCGTGTTGGTCTGTGCAAGCATATCAGAGAAAATGAAACAAAGCAACAAAAAATACAAAAAAGTTGTGGCACTTTAAAGACTAACTCCTGTATTTAAATATGAGCTCTCGAGTCTACTTCATCAGTCAATTGATGCCTCATGGCATCAATTTATAGGAGCCTTGGTGGCTCAGTGATTAAGCTGCTATACTGCGACCAAAAAGGTTGTGAGTTTGATCCTGATCAGGGCTCAAGATTAACTCAGCCTTCCATCCTTCCAAGTCGGTAAAATGAGTATCCAGCATTTTAAGGGCAAAATGTTAGTGAACTTGTGAACTGCCCATAGCATACCTGTCAACCACGGCTCCGGACAATCCGGGACCTGCGCAGAACGGTTCTGCGCAGGTCGTTTTTTACGCATGCATAAAAGCCTACGCATGTGTAAAAGCGACTTGCACAGAACCATTCTGCGCAGCTCGCTTCTACGCAAGCATAGAAGGCTTCTACGATCCCCTTCTGCACAGAAGCCTTCTACGCATGCGTAGAAGGGTTCTACGCATGCGTAGAAGGGTTCTACGCATGCGTAGAAGGGTTCTACGCATGCGTAGAAGCAAGCTGCGCAGAAGGGATGCACAGTAATGCCTTTTCCCCCGCTGCCAAATTCCGGGGTTTCGGCAGCTCCGGGCAGGAAATGGCAAAAATCGGCGCTGAAAAACGGAAAATCCCAGCCAATCCGGGAAGGTTGACAGGTATGGCCCAGAGAGTGCACTAAGCACTATGGGGTGGTATATAAGTGATTGCTTTGCTTTATACACAGATACAGAGGCATACAGTGGCTGGCCAGCCTAATAGAAAAGTAACATTGTAGCTCTTTATAACTGAGAATAATGGAAAATTCCTAGTTATTCAAACTTGCTATGAAACCTGCCCCTCTTGGTTTGCAAATGTTTGCAAAACACTTCTCTTGCAAGCTGATGCAAAGGATGGATGCAAAACAAACATTGGCATTACACATTTGCCAATGAGTTAGCATCTATTGATAATGGTTTTTTGTGACCCAGGCCAAATTGCAGCATATAATCTTACATTTTCAAGTTATAAAGGGGATGATGGGCCAAATATTACTGTAAACGCAAAATGTAATGTTGAGGAGAAATATGAGAGAACTAGAAGTGGGGTGCCTTCTAGTTTTGCTACCAAGAGGTACAATCTGAAACTGGCTATTAAGTTATTATTTTAGTTTTCTTTGTTCAGTAATTATGCTTTACAGGAAACTTCCAAGTCTGAATATCAAACATTTGTATGTATCTAGAACACTGTAATGATATACAAATGTTACTGGATTAACTAAAGTGGGAGATGTGAAGTTTATCACAACAGTATCCAATGGCATCTTAGATTTGATGGGGCTTAAGCTTTCATATCATAATTATTAGCCCTGCTAGGTTTATTAAGACACATCTAATGAAATTGCAATGTAACGGGACTAATTGGGTTTGTGGGAGGCACGATAACTTCTACAGTTCTCCATTTCACTTTGACAAAAAACATTCATTTACATAGCCAATTACAGTATAGTTGGAATATCTGATAATGTCACATGCATGGTTGGCCACTCTGTAAGGCAGGGATGGCCAAACTGGGCACTATTTATGTTGCCTGCTGCCACCCTTGTCGCTAGCTGAAGCCGGGGGCGTTTACAACAGCCGTAAAATGTGCCCACGCATGCGTAAATGCCTTCACACGCTTACAACAGCTACGGACGCTTTTTACGGCAGCATTTACGATGGGCAGAACCATGTGATTGTCCTGCTCAGCTGTCCGGGGGACGTGGTCAGACCTGCGGCACAAAAAGTTTGGGAAGCCCTGCTCCTAAGACTTCCCAGTTCTGAAGGGACAAATTCCTAGTTATATGGTTATGATTTTCCCATGGACTGAGTCATACCTGTCAAGTTTTGGATTTGGAAATAAGGGAAATTTCCCGGCAAATACGGGGTACTTGACAGCTGCGCTTATCTGTGCTGCCCTCCAAAGGCAGCTATAGGGCATTGCAGTCTAATAATGGATGACGGCGGGAAAGAGGGTAAAATAAGGGGTTTTTCTGGCCAATAAGGGATACTTGACAGCTACTTAACAGTCTCCTGTTAAAAGCAAACACAATCTGACTCAAGGCTGAGCGTACCACTATGTAATGGGGAATGTGCTAAAAGACATATCCTACAATCACGTGGCTGAAAATTAATATCTGATCTTAATACTTGAAAAGAGACCAAATAATGAAACAGGGAGGAGAAAAAGCCAAGTTTCTTTTAACGTCCATCCGGCATGGAAGCATATAGGGGGGAAACTAAATGGGGATGGCCCATAGCTGTCAAGTATCCCTTATTGGCCAGGAAAACCACTTATTTTACCCTTTCCCCCACCGTCATCCCTTATTAATTAGTCTGCAATGCCCTACTGCCGCCATTGGAGGGCAGCACAGGATAAGGATAGCTGTCAAGTATCCCGTATTTGCAGGAAAATTTCCCTTATTTCCAAATCCAAAACTTGACAGGGATGGCCTCAGTCAGGAAGGATGATAGGAAAGCCTTCCCTCCCATCTCCCTTGTTCTCTGATGCTTTGAAAGAGATCGACCCTTCCTCCTAAGTGTTGTTTCGCTTCCAAAATCGGAAACTTTCAGAAAGAGTCTGGCCAGACAGCGTTAGCAACTGCATTGCGAAACGCGAAAGGGCAGCCCAGGCTAGACCCGGCGGTGGCTCCGCTTGACGGGGGTCCCTTCCCACGGAATTCATGCCCTCTCTCTCTCGGGCCTGCTGCCTTGCCGCCCCCACCCACCCAGCCTCAGAGAACTGCGCCCGAAAGCGCCGGAGTCACGCGGGGCGCTTCCGGGAAACGTCACCGAAGCTGCTGCCCTCTCCCTGGCGGCAGAGGCAAGGCTGGCTGGGAGAGCATCCGGGGAACCACCACCGCACCGCCACAGTCCCCTAGTTCCAACAGTTCCCACAGGCAGGAGCCGGGAAGGCGCTGCGGGGGCTCTTGACTCCATACGTCAACAGGGGGGAAATGTATGTATGCTCCGGCGCGTGTCTGACTTGTTAAATGCGCGTACGCTGGACGCGTGTGCATGCCCGCCTCTGACCGGGGCTGCGTGACCGTTGGCCTCGGCTGTCGGTGGCGTTATTTTCTTCCTCCGAGAAGGAGAGAGCGAGTGAACTGCTGGTGCTTCCTTGCTCCCTGCGGTCCCCGTGTCATGAGTACGTGCGGAGTCTCGCCGGTTCCCGAGCTCTGCTGAAGTTGGGGCCTCCCGAGGAAAGCGCTTTGCACAGCCACGCTTCCGTCCACTCACCGGGTGCTCGGGGAGGGGAGTGTGTGTGAGTGTGTGTCGCCGGTGTGCAAGCGAGGAAACCGTGTGTGTGTGTGTGTGTTGCCGGTGTGCAAGCGAGGAAACCGTGTGTGTGTGTGTGTGGTGCCGGTGTGCAAGCGAGGAAACCGTGTGTGTGTGTGTGTGTGTGTGTGTGTGTGTTGCCGGTGTGCAAGCGAGGAGACCTGTGTGGTGCCGGTATGCTAGCGAGGGGACCTCGTGTGTGTGTGGCCAGTGTGCAAGCGAGGGGACCTCGTGTGTGTGTGTGGTGCCGGTGCGCAAGCGAGGAGACCGTGTGTGTGTGTGGCCGGTGTGCAAGCGAGGGGACTTCGTGTGTGTGTGGTGCCGGTGTGCAAGCGAGGGGACCTGGTGTGTGTGTGTGGTGCCGGTGTGCAAGCGAGGAGACCGTGTGTGTGTGTGTGTGGTCGGTGTGCAAGCGAGGGGACTTCGTGTGTGTGTGGTGCCGGTGTGCAAGCGAGGGGACCTGGTGTGTGTGTGTGTGTGGTGCCGGTGTGCAAGCGAGGAGACCGTGTGTGTGTGTTGCCGGTGTCCAAGCGAGGGGACCTAGTGTGGTGCCGGTGTGCAAGCGAGGAGATCGTGTGTGAGTGGCCGGTGTGCAAGCGAAGGGACCTCGTGTGTGTGGTGCCGGTGGCGAGGGGACCTCGTGTGTGTATGGTGCCGATGTGCAAGCGAGGGGACCTCGTGTGTGTGGTGCCGGTGTGCAAGCGAGGAGACCGTATGTGTGTGTGTGGTGCCGGTGTGGAAGCGAGGGGACCTCGTGTGTGTGTGTGTATGTGTGCTTCACAGTGTGTGGGATTTTTACCCACTAAAACCACTCCGCGAAACCGCCGTGTGTGTGTGTGTGTGTGTGTGTGGTGCCGGTGTGCAAGCGAGGAGACCTCGTGGCGGCCGCTCGCCTGCCTTTTCCTCGTGTGTTGCACACCACCGGAGTCACTTCCATACGAAGAAGGAAACGCTGCGCAGCACAGACCGACCCTTGGAAAACGAGGCGCCGCCGCACAAACGTAACGTGAATCATGACACGGAAGTTGCAGCGAAGCCAAACGGAGGATTATTTGGCTCTGCTGAGAAGACGTGTTGGCGTCCTCCCGTTTTGAGCAAAATCCCAAAGCCGATCTCTCTCTCTCTCTAGCAATATACTATGCGACATGAGTAGGAACTTATCCTTATTTTCCCTAGGAGCGACTTTTATGTTTTTTGCTTTTTGAAACGGTAGCCGTGTTGTCTCAAGCTTATGGGAGAGTCGGGAAAACATAAAGACAAAAACTGTTGTGGCACGGTTTAAGCGAACGTGAAATACAGTGCAGCAGTTAGTCTTTAAAGTGCCACGACGTTTTTGTCTTTTATGTTTTACTGCAAGCTTGCAGATCATAAAGGTAAAGGTTTCCCTTGCTCGAAAGCCAGTCGTATCCGACTCTAGGGTGCAGTGCTCATCTCTGTTTCAAAGCCGAAGAGCCAGCACTGTCTGCTTCTGCAGACGTTTCCGTGGTCATGTGGCAGGCATGACTAGACACCGGAGCGCACGGAACGCTGTTACCTTCCCACCGAAGTGGCCCCTATTTATCTACTTGCAATGTCTTGCTTTCGAACTGCTAGGTTGGCAGGAGCTGGGACAAAGACGGGAGCTCATTCCGTCCTGCAGTACTCGGGAATCGAACTGCTGACCTTCCGCTTCCTAGTCAGCATCTTAGCTACTTGAGCCACACAAAGGGCACAATTATTCACTTATTTACTGCTGCTTAATTGCAAGAGTTCCTTATGTAATTATCAAATCTTGAAATAAAAACACCTCTCTGGCAAATACAAAACAAAAACAGCAACTGATACGTTTAAATTCATGGTAACAATGATATGCTGAAGGTAGAAGAGAACAGCGTTCTCATCTCTTCATTTTCCAAAGATGTCTTAACATGTTGGCAAAATGAAGAGGAGGGGAGAAACAAAATGAATTTTGATTTCCAAAAGTTGACCCTGGGGGGGAAAGTGTTAGTCTTTAAAGTGTCACGACATTTTACTTTTCGTCATTTAATTTTGCCAGTTTACTTTTAATAGTTCTTTAAGATTTGCAGATTACTGAATGTGGGGGGACACACGCAATTTTTGTTACCATCTACCTTGCCTCAGAATGTTTTGGCACCTAGGGTAGGGCTTGAATCAGTCATCTTTACAGAAGGATAACTCAAGTGGGTAAGACGCTGACTGGAAGGCGGGGAGGTCAGCCGTTCGATTCCCAAGTACTGCAGGATGGAATGAGCTCCCGTCTTTGTCCCAGCTCCTGCCAACCTAGTAGTTCGAAAGCAAGAAATTGCAAGTAGATAAATAGGGACCACTTTGGTGGGAAAGGTAAACAGCATTCTGTGTCTAATCATGCCTGACACATGATCATGGAAACGTCTGCAAAAGCAGACAGCGCTGGCTCTTCGGCTTTGAAACAGAGATGAGCACTGAACCCTAGAGTCAGATACAACTGGCTTTCGAGCAAGGGAAACCTTTACCAAAATGGTGACAGCCAGCCACAGATATCTGTGATAGCAAATAAGGAGGAATAAGACTGATGCTGAGTGACCTGGCCCATTTTGCTCTTGGGTGTGGACAGACTGTCTCACAGTTGAGGCTTCTTCAAGTTTGCTGAGACTTGTATCAGGAGGTGACCAAAATTGAACGCCTCACTCTTATTATTTATTATATGGCAGCCTATTGATTGCACTGCAAGCACTGCGGCATGAAAACCACAACATAGCCATCTCAGAACGTCCAGTGACCATCTCCCAACTTATTGGTTTCACTTATGTGGTCACTGAACAAGGAGTTAGCTAATTCTAATAAATCTGTAGACAGAAACTCAGGTAGTCGTGGGGGTGGGTAAAATGAGTCTTCTCTTTATTAGGTACTTTGTTAATGCTAATGCTCCTGGGAAAGTGGTTTAGTTTTATCTTGTTAGTTCAATTGCGTTTCTATAACATCATCTTGTGGGATTAAATAAGAAACAGGCTGTTTTTTACAAGGGAGGGGAGGTTTTGTATTTTAGTAAAACTAAGATGCTTATGATAAGCTACATTTACACCTCACGATTTTTCTAATGAGCTCCAGATAATGTGCATGGCTATACCATCCCCTGTTCTGTCATCAGAACAACTCTGTAAAGTGCATAGGCTGAGAGTGACAGGCCAAGGTCATACCAGATGGGTTCCATGGTGCAGGGGGAATTTGAACCCAGATTTCCAGTGCCATAATCACTATTCTATACTGTGAGCATATCAGAGTAAACAAGACAAAAAAGTGGCACTTTAAAGACTATCTTCTGTATTTTAATGTTAGCTTTTGCAGATCAAGTCCACTTTTGTCATTCATAAGAGTGTGACCTCATGGCATCAATTTACACACACAAGGTAAAGGTCGCCCTTGCTCAAGAGCCAGTCATATCCGACTCTAGGGTTCAGTGCTCATCTCTGTTTCATAGCTGAAGAGCCAGCACTGTCTGCTTCTGCAGTTTCCGTGGTCATCTGGCAGGCATGACTAGACACCGGAGCGCACAGAACGCTGTTTACCTTCCCACTGAAGTCCCTATTTATCTACTTGCAATTTCTTGCTTTCTAACTGCTAGGTTGGCAGGAGCTGGGACAAAGACGGGAGCTCATTCCATCCTACAGTACTCGGGAATCGAACTGCTGACCTTCTGCCTCCCAGTCAGCGTCTTAGCCACTTGAGCCACTGCAGTCCCCACACATCAGGTACAGAGGTACAATATGTTTAGCATAACATAAGTATACAAATCAATGTTTTTTTTACAACTTGTAATGCCTGTTATTCAAATTAGTTGTGGAGCTTCCCCTTGCAAAATTTTAATTGTGCTATGCTGCGTGCTTAAATTATGCAGCAAGGAATGAACTACCCATGAGTAAGCTTCAGGATAAAGCATTAAATGCTGCTCATATCACTAAATTAAAGGATCCTTAGTGATGCAGTTGTTGAATGCTGAAGATTTGTTAGCTTAGTCTTTAAGTTTAATAATTTCAAGTTTAAATATAGCTACTGTATTAGTGTTGCTATGAGTCTCAGGTAAACATGAGTCACTAAAAAGCAGGTGTTATTGGAGAAGGGCCATGCTGGACTAGAAAGCTTGCCTATAATTAGGGCAGTATTTTTAGTGGCCCATTGTATTTATTATACTTATTTTTGGATTTTACACAAGGGCCACACAGATTTTCTTCCTTATTTCATTATGCACAGAATTGCAGTCTTAGAATTTGGTTCCACAAAAAATGCAGTACTGTACTACTGTATACTGTTATTTCTTTACAGAAGTGCTCCTGTTCAGCTTTCTGTTGTACAAAATACTGTAATCTGCACAGACAGAAGCAAGATATTTCCTGTCACACACACTTCCTATTATCTGTCAAGTTCTTTTCCAGCTGACATGCAGCATTTCCTGGATCAGCTGGGCTTTCAAAATTTTGTTTTTAAAGAGGTTTCCCTTTTTCATGCCGATGTTTTCCTCTTATTTCTTTTTGTTATTCAGTCGCACAGTCAATTCCGACCCTTTGCGACTCCATGGACCATTGCCCGCTAGGCACCTCTGTCCTCCACCATCCTCCTCAACCTGCCCAGCTCTTTGCCCAATACCATCGAGTCATCTCATTTTTGGCTGCCCCCTTTGTTTGCCCTCCACCTTTCCCAGCATCAAGAACTCTCCTCCAACACCACATTTCAAAGGCATCTATTCTGTGCTCAGCTTTTCTTATGGTCCAGCTCTCACAACTGTACATTAATTTAATTTAATTCTCACATCACCACAGAGAATACCATTTCCTTGACTATGCGAATTTTTGTTTGCAAGGTGATGTCTCTACTGTTGACTATGTTCCCCAGGTTTCTCATAGCTTGCTTACCAATAATTAATCGTATTTTTATTTCATGCCTGCAGTCTCCATCTGCAGTGATCTTGGATCCTAAGAATGTAAAGTCTGTCTCTGCTTCTACTTCTTCCCCATCTATTTTCCAGGGAGTGGTAGAGCCTTTTGCCATTATCTTGGTTTTCTTGATATTAAGCCTCCAATTTGGTTGCTTTTCAGCATGGATACACTGAGTACAGGAAATGATAATTAGATTGCAAGAGATCTCACCCCCACCCACCCCAGATCTTAACACAGGCTTTTTAAAATATAGCTTTTTGGGTCATCTTGAAAATCTCAATGAAGGATCTGAGAAGTCATAAATCATGTTTCATCATGACCCCCATATACACACACACACACATACACACACAAAGCAGCTTTTTCAAACCTCTCTGTCACAGAGTTTTGTTAATCTAATTTGAAAAGAAATAGATGCTAGCGTGTGAGACATGCTATGAAAATGTTGCGAGTCTTCTAAAGTACCAGCTGTTTCTGAAGGCACACATGCCTTGGGCTGAGAATCAAAGGTAGCAATCTTTAGACCAAAGTCTATACTTCATTATGCCAGTTGGTTCATTATTCTTCATTATCCATTAGAACCAGGAAGGAAACATGTTGGATTAGGAAAATAAAGGCATTAAAAATTTTAAAAATGACTTAAAGCTTTGATAACAAGAGCAAAGCAAGATTCATTATCTGTTTTTAGCTATACCTTGGATACCTTGGAGTTGTTACTCAGCAAGGAGTCTGCGCATTGGTAGACATCTCCACAAATACATTCCGCACATGCAAATGGACTTGAGAAATCAAGTCCATTTGCATGCAGTTTGTTTAGCCACTTGGATATCATGTCACCCGCTGGCTAGGCGGACCATAATGTGTGCCCCTCCCCCCCTTCACACACACACACTTTCACCTGGCCCAAGGGATCCGACGGAGGACACTTAGATGAGTTTTAGTGCTGGCCTAACATCATTGACAAGAGATGGGCAACGCTGCCTAGTTAGGCTTCTCAAGCCCCCGCGCCCTAACAAGGCTCTCACCTAGCAGGGGTTTATCATGATATATCATCAATATCATGATTAAATAGCATAATCTCATATATTTGCCATTTATCTGCAACCCCATTATGTCTCCAAATTATTTTAGATATAATTTTATCCTATCCATAACTATGGATTTTTTGCTGTTTCTTTGGTCATATTAGAGCACATTTAGATTATTTTGACCAGAAGTGGGCTACCTCAATAGCTTTGCCTCAGCCATTTATTAGATCATCTTTTGTATATGTGGTGTGGCATAAATTTGCATGAACGTAAATGTTGCATTGATTACATTTCTCCACATTGACAGAAAATTTGTCCTGTGTCTAAGTAGCCTCATTTTAATGGATTATTCTTTGATCTTCCTAACTTCACTTCAAAGTCTATTAAGTGATTTTCCAACGCATTAGCCAGAATCTTGTCCTAGTGACACTCTTCAGCATTCATCCATTTGACAAGGTGTGTTATTTTGCTCTCCATAGGTTTTGGTTCATTTAAATCTATGCTCTAATTACAAATGCCAAAGAAGAGAAAATTGAAAGCTTTTGTGCAAGCATCCCAGAAGAGATGGATCCACATCAAAACAAAACATGTTTATATGTAACTGGAACACAAAAGTAGGAAACTAAGTAGAAGCAAATGTTATTGGAAAATTTAATCTAGAGGACAAAAATGAAGCAGGAAAATGACTGACAGAGTTCTGTAAATCCAACACTGTTTATTGCAAACACATGCTTCAGGGAACTGAACAGATGACTGTATATGTCAGGGGTTCTCAACGTTTTTCATCTGCAGGCTGGATCACACCCCTTCAGACATCTGAGTGGGCCGTACTGGTGGTTCTCCATTCCATAAATGCTGCCGTAAAATGCATCCGTGGCTGTCATAAACATTTTTGCGATGGCCACGGACTCATTTACAGCTGTAGTAAATACATTTACGACAGCCGTAAATGAGTTTACGGCTGATTCTGGCAGTGGTGGGAGCGGCTGAAGTGAGGTCGGGCTGGATTATTTGGTGCCGCGGGCTGTAGGTTGCAAACCCCTGGTATATGTGGACTTTACCAGATGGTCAATGTAGAAATCAGATAGACTACATAATTGAAGGAGATGGAGAAACTGTAAAAGAAAACCAGGAACAGTTTGTGGTTTTGTTCAGGAACGGTTAATAGCCAACATTAGGTTAAAGCTGAAAAAGAACACTGAATGTTTTATGATAGTAGCAATAGTTCCTTCTCATGTCATTTGGCACCTGTCTGCACCACTACAGCATATCTGGCTCGTTGTTTCTTCAGCAATAAGGTTCTAAGGGGCCAGGATCCTAACTCGACACCCAACCCTCCTCCTTTCTCATTTCAGGCTTGCAAGCAGCAAGGGCAGAAATAAAACATTCATGATACTAAAATATGATTTAAACATTATTCCTGATGAATTTAAAGTCTGCATAAGAATTTGCATTAATAAACTTAGTTGAAACCAGAGATATTATTAAAGAAGAAGCAAAAATACATCTCCTATAGTCAAAAACATAGAAAGATGGAAGAACACTTAAAATTGTGAAGGACTGGCAAGAAACAAAAGTGAGAGAAATGGGTCCAGAAGCCAGAATACAGTTTTTTCAGCAAATATCAAATAGAGACAAATAGAACTACAGTGGTACCTCATACAATGATTTCAATCCATTCCACGAGGCTCGTTGTATGAAACAATTGCTATACGATACATGCATTGTATAGCGATTTCCCCTATGGGATGCATTGTACAACGATTTTTTTCACTAAGTAGTTTTTCCCATTGAAAAATTGTATGATTTTTTCCATAGGGAAATTGTTATGCGGGACGCCATTTTCCTCCAAAACCTAATTGTTATGCGATTTCGTTGCTATCCTGGGCAATTGTTGTATGAGGTTCCACTATTATAACAACCAGAGCAATGAAATAGAGGAGACAAACAGGCGGAGGGGGTAGGGGGCGAGATCTTTTTCAAAAGATGCAAGAAATCAAAGGGAAATTTAAGCCTAAATTAGGAATACAGTAATACCTCATACAAAGTCCGCTTCATACAACATCGCCTAATTCCTTGAAAAAAGTTGCCTCATACAAAGACGTGCGACTTTGTCTGAGGCATTGGGTTTTTCCCAGGTTGCATTGTGCCTGGGCAGTATAAAAGGCTAAATTGTATGTAGTTTTAAGCAGTTTTTTGAGAGTAGGACTTCGACACTGCTTTGCCATTGTGTTTCTTTGGGCAGTATAAAAGGCAGGACACATGCGTGCATTGCTCTTGTGGGTTATGCATGAGGCGAAGAGTGTTTAGGAGTGGTTTTGAGCATGATTTTGGATTTTTTTGAATTTTTTTGTCAGAATTTTTAGAAACATTCCTGGGATTTTGGCAGCATTCTTCAGGTTCTTGGACAATCAGGGTTGTTTGTCATGTTTTTGTAATGTATTTAGCCTTTAGACAATGTTTTCTTAAAGTTCTGTCAGTTTCCTGTCTGTTTCCTTGACTTTGCCCTGAAGTCTGTGCTGTTACAGTACAATGTATCTCTATGGAAATGACGTTGTACGAGGCATCGCAGCAAGGATTTGGACGTTGTTTGAGGCATCGCAGCTAGGATTTTGCATGCCTCATACAAAGTCCAAATCCGTATAAAGTCCAAACTTGTGGAACCAAGTTTGGACATTGTATGAGGTATCACTTTATTGTAAGACCAACTGGGAAGCACAATATCTGACCTGGGAAAAATAAAGGGAAGGTGGTAACAGGATGGTCAAGACCTATACAGGAGAGATAAAAGGATGACAGACTCTATTAAAAAGGAATCAAATTTTTCAACAAAAATATCTTTATTTTTTCTCTTTTCCATTGCTTTGTTTTATTTCCTGTCTGATATGTTTGCACAGACTAAAATAGATGCCACTTTGAAATTTTCAATTATGATAAACTACTTAAAAACAAACTTTTTTCAGAGGCTTACATTATAAGGTTCTTATGTGAAAATAATTAAGTTTTGACTTCTGTCAGAATAAGAATGTTTACCAGATGTTTCAGCCAGTCATTTCCAAATAGTTTCCAGATTGTTGAAAGGTGTATGGTGCATCTTTGCTCCCTTGTATGTCTCCGTGTTATTCTGCATGTGGAATAATTATGCTTTTGCCAAATTTGTTTATAGTCTCCCCATTAACTGAGAGACTTGTAGGGACGCAGGGGCTCGAGCAGTCTAATTAGGCAGAGTTGCCCTTCTCTTGTCAATGATGTTAGGCCAGGACTAAAACTCACCAAAGCGTCCTCCGTCGGATCCCTTGGGCTAGGTTCACCTAGCCAGCGGTTGATGTGATATCCAAATGGCAAGGGGGGGGGGGGAGAAACCTGCATGCAAATGGACTTGATTTCTCAAGTCAATTTGCATATGTTGAATGCCATTGTGGAAACGTCTACCAATGCGTCTATCAATGCGTGGACTTCTCACTGAATAATGACTCCAAGGTATCCAAGATAAGGTTTATAGTCTTGGCTATGGCAGCTCCTACCTGGCACCTTCATTTGACGACTGACTTCCTATGCAGCAAGTGCCTAGAAACTTGAGAGGCTATCATAAGACTATAATTTTATTTCAGAGTTTCACCATTTTCTTATTCACTCTATAAATCTGCAGAGTTGTTACATGAAACAAAAGGCAATGATATGATAAAAATAATAATAATAAAAGAAATAGAGTTGATGTTACATATACCGTATATATTTTAAAACAGTGAGCCATTTCTGGGCATAGTTCCCAGTGAATTGTTGAGCCTGTAGTTTGGTTATTACTTTGAACAGTGAGTGAGGCTCATTAGACAGAGCTGGGGTTAAGGCACACAAGACAGATTATTGCCAAAAAAAAGTATGCTTTCTAGTTGTGGCTTGTTTTAACATGATATATGAGGTACAGCTGGTAAAAAAAAACCTTCTGATTTTTATCCATAGGGTCTTGGAGTTTGAAGCAAGAAGTCTTTCATTCAAATGACTCCATGCTGTACCTTCAGTCTTCACTACAGTATGAGGATAATGATAATGACTGGCTACACATACTTGTCCTGAGGAATACAAGAACGTAAGGTATATGAGGCACTTTGAACCACAGAGAGAGCAAAATGGAAAGCAAGAGGTCTCATTTCCTGGATGGTTAATTTTTGCAGAGCAGGAATGTGTGCTGTTACAGAATCAGCAAATAGGCCCAATTTGCTTGGATGCTGGCATATTTATTCTTGGGGTCTTATTGCATGGGGCCATCTGTTTTTGTTAATTTTTAAGCATTTAAAAATATCTCTGTCAATGTAAATTTCAATGTAGAAGCAGACCATGCAGGCTGGACGGGTGCTGTGATTGAGAATTTCATAGAGCAGCCACTTCTGCGATGTTGTCTAATGGTGTCCATGCCTCTTTTGCAAGCATGGGAACAAGTATAACAGCACTGATCAACTCCACAATGGATACTTTTATCAACAGTTTTTTAAAATGGATTTTAACAGTAAATAGTATCCCTACATTAGAGGTTGTAGAAGACAACCTATAATAGGTTGTCTTCTACAACCTATTATAGGTTGTACGAGAACGGGCAGTTTTAACTTCTAGTCAGAATGATTTGGGGTTTTTTCTGTGTTCAGCTCCTTCACAATCCCACCACTAGTACCCAGCCTAGAGAAGAGTTTTCCAAGACTTTAACACTAACGAACCAAAAGTAAGGATGAGCAATGAGCATGATCTAGTGATTGTTGTGTAAGTTGTTGACTGCTCTTCTAAGACAGGGGTTCCCAACCTTTTCGTGCCACGGGCTGGATCACGCCCCTCAGACAGCTGAGCGGGCTGGTCATGTGGTTCCTCCTGTCATAAACACTGAGTGTCAATTTCAGACACACTCTTATTACTGAGTATAATGTTCGAAGGCAAACCTAGGCCTAAAGTCCCTCTTTGGCTTTTTCTCTGTAGGCATGTCAGTAACTGATGGCAGTATTCCATTCCAGACTGCAGGGAGGTGGTTCTAGTTTGAAATTATTCTAGGAAGGTTGAACTTGGAGTCTGTCCTGACCACCCTGAGTGTTTTCTGTCTTCCTGGTGATCATAGCAGTCTGAGTTGGTGCCTAAGGGTACTTGACTGATGTTGCTTAGTAAGAAAGGAATTAGAAAGCTACAAGAAGAGTAGCTTGGAAACGCCCTTGGTCTTGTACTTTGGGAGTAGTTTGTGTCTTTGCACAGCAGTTGCCTTTGTGTACAAAAGATATGTCCTAAAAACTGAAGGGAAGTACCAGTTTTATTTTCATGAAGGTTTTTTTTTCCTTACAGCTAGCCAGAAAGGGTGTGTATACATGTGCATGAAAGCACACACACGAGAACATTTATAATGTAGGATTTTTTATTTATAATGTGGGATTGGGGATCCAGGGCACTATGTTGTCCTGGTTTTCCTCATTTCGGGAGGGCCGTACCCAGCTGGTGAAGTTGGAGAGTGAGAGATCCAGTCCTAGGCACCTCAAATATGGGGTGCCGCAGGGCTCGGTGCTCTCTCCTCTCCTATTTAACATCTACATGAAGCCGCTGGGTGAGATCATCTGTTCCCACAGGGTGCGGTACAATCAGTACGCGGATTACACTCAGTTGTACATCTCGGCCCGTGGTGATCCCAGTGATGCGGTCAAAGTCCTGTCTGGATGCCTGGAGGTCGTTGGGGTCTGGATGGGGGACAACGCGCTTCAGCTGAATCTTGGCAAGACCAAGTGGCTTTGGGTCAGGGGTCCGGGGTTATCCATTGAGTTACCACCTCTGGTCTTGGATGGGGCAGTTTTGCCCCAGACAGACCCGGTGCGCAACTTGGGGGTCCTCCTGGACTCGCGGCTGCTGCTGGAAGAGCAGGTGGCAGCTGTGGCCAGGAGGGCTTTTGCTCAACTTCGAGTAATCTGCCAGTTACGCCCGCTCCTGGACCGGGACTCCTTACTCTGGTCACCTCCAGACTAGATTACTGTAATGCACTCTACATGGGGCTGCCCTTGACGACCATTCGGAGGCTACAGCTGGTTCAGAATGCAGCTGCCCGGGTGGTGCTGGACCTTATGCCCACGCCTCCCCAATACTGCGGGAGCTGCACTGGTTACCAGTTTGCCTCCGGGTGCAATTCAAGGTGCTGGTTTTGACCTTTAAAGCTCTATATGGCACTGCCAGGATACCTAAGAGACCGCGTCGCCCCAAGAGTGTCTGCCCGTCCAACCAGAGCAGACCGGAGGGGCTCCCTAGTTGTGCCTTCAGCTAGAGTGGCTCGCCTCTCTGGCACGCGAAGAAGGGCCTTCTCCATGTCCGCACCCGCCCTCTGGAACCTCCTGCCAACAGTATTGAGGTTACAGACAGAATTGCTGCCCTTCAGGAAAGGTTTGAAAACCTGGCTGGCAGGTCAGGTGTGGGGCCTTAATGGGAATATGGCCCCAGCCTGTTAGCTCATCTCCTGTTAGTATTCAGTTAGTATTCAGTTAGTGTCCCTCCTTCTGTGTTGCTGTATCCCTCCTATTCTCTTTTATTCTTTTTAAATGAAGTGGGGGTAGGTGGGTGGGCGACCTGGGGTTTTTAACCTGTTTTTATATGTTTTTAATTGCTGTACGCCACCCTGAGTCGGGTTCGCCTGAGTGGGCGTCATAAAAAATTAAATTAAATTAAATATTATGAAAGGTCAAAATAATACTAAATGGCTGACATTCAAAATGTATATGTGTCTGGAAGTGAGGATGTCTTTTGAATAATTAATGGCCAAATAAACAGATATTGTAAGTGTTTTGAAAAGGGGTTGCCTTAAGTTAGTGGAATCACCTTGGTGGGTTTATGCATGAAAAAACAATTCAAAAATAAAAATCCATGAAAAACTGTTGTAATGGAAAAATTTCCATCCCATATCTCTGTTACTGCATCTGCATATCATGGCAACTATTTGTGACATCCCTTAGGTGAGTTTCTGCTCTTCAATTACGAGCAAATCTTTCAAGTTGAATCAGTCTGTTGATTTATGTTACACTGAACAAGAATATAGAACATTGTGGCATAGAAATCAGTTAGAATGTCATCGCCAGGAAGTTCAGAAACAGGAAACTATGTGTAATATTTGGGCATAACATTCTGAAAGTTAATTTTAGCGATGTTTGTTGTCAAGAACCCACAGAATGCACTGAAGAATTGGTTGGGGGAAAATCTGCTACAGATGAAGCCAAACACTTGATCTGCACAAATCCAGAAAAGTCTCACTAGTAACAAAGCGATGCCTCTCCACCGTGTGAAAGTATAGGCAAGAAGAGGCTGTGGAATACCATGGTAACATTAATAACCGAGAAGCTGCAAAACCAGACCTTGGATGACCTGACATGTAAAACATTCAGTATTAATCTGGTAAGGCTACACAAGTGTCATTGTTCAATATACAAGATTTGCATTATCATAAAAATTGTGCATATTAGCAAAAATGTGTTCACAAGCATATAAGAAGAGATAAGATATTGAAATATGGGCAAAGGATGTAGCTGTGGTAGCTCTTTTGATGCTTTTTAAGACTTTCAACTTCTTTGTCCTAGCTCCTGCCAATCTAGCAGTTTGAAAGCAAGAAATTGCAAGTAGATAAATAGGGACCACTTTGGTGGGAAGGTAACAGCGTTCCGTGCTCTCCGCTGTCTAGTCATGCCTGCCACATGACCATGGAAACATCTGCAGAAGCAGACAGTGCTGGCTCTTCAACTTTGAAACAGAGATGAGCACTGAACCCTAGAGTTGGATACGACTGGCTTTTGAGCAAGGGAAACCTTTACCTTTTACACACAGAACTCAGACTTCAGGATTCTTTTTTTAAAAATGAGGTAATGAAGCTGCTGTGTATTTGTGTGTGCAGTTAAGGGACGATACTTAGTTAAGTACGAGAGGCTCTGCCCGAAGGCAGTTTGCCAGCCCTCTGGTTAAGAGACAGGTTTATAAATTTTAAATCAAAATGTCAACAAGTTTTATCAATTAAATCCTTTAAGAATTTTCTAAAGCAGCATGATCTAATGATTGTTGCATAACTTGTTGACTGTTCTTCTAAGACGGGTTCCCAACCTTTTAATGCCAAGGGCCGGACCACACCCCTTGGACAGCTGAACGGGCTGGTCACGTGGTTCCTCCCGCCATAAACACTGTCATAAAACGTTTCTGCAGCTGTCATAAACATGTTTACGACAGGTGTGGGTGCATTTATGGCTGGCGTGGGCACGTTTACACAGGCATGGACACATTTTACAGCTGTTGTAAATGCGTCTGCTTCTGGTGGTAGTGAGGGTAGCGATGGTAGCGGCCGGCCACATGAAATGGTGGCATGGGCCAGGGCTGGCCTGCGGGCCGTAGGTTGGCCACCCCTGTTATAAGAGTTCATCTGTTACTGTTTTGGTAGTATTTCAGATGGAAATGCTTAAAAAGAACAAAGTCACCAAGTGTCTCATTCTATTCTTAATCATAATATAGTGGTAGTAAACTATTTCTCTGGCTGGTTTCTTACTTCTGATTTCACGAAAGAAATGTTTTTCTCCCTAACATTAGGAATCTGCTGCTAAAGGTCTGGGCTTGCCTTACACCTGCGTCTGTTCTTTTTCATTTTTATTTATTTGGGTTTTTGTACTGTTGTTTTAAAGGGCAATCATTTGCATCTTCAGATACATACATACAAATGTCCTACCACATCTGGAGGTTGCTAAAAGTAGCAAAGCATGGGCACTTGCCTGCACACACAAACACAAATTCTTGATAGCAAAACAGAATAAATTAAGGAAATTACCATGCTCTAATTTTCCAGCTTAATTTTAAGACCTAAAGGCCAGCCCAGACAAGGCTGGTGCTGCTTCAGTAAATTTAAATGTGTACCTGAGTGGATCAATGGCAGAATTAATATTTCCCTTTTTGCAGTATTCACCTGAGAAGCAGAACAAAAGTTGTAGACAATTCCCATTTGAAGTTAATGGTAAGTTTCTCAGGTGTCTTTGTGGTTTTGTTCTGTGTTCTAAATATAATAAAAAACACAGAGGGCTAAGTTACACAATCTGCTGCTTGTCATTGCCTTATTTGGGGAGCTTGTTGGAATAAGAATCTTTGTTATATATGTTTTGCATTAGAAGTGCTGCTGCATATTGTGATATAGGATAACTTTATTTAAAGTGTATTTCTGGCATCTTCTGCTAGAATCCAAAGACTGAATAAAAGTTGCACCTTTGCTTCCTTTTGTGGGAGGCACCTGAACAATCAAACATAATGTCTGAGGTTGAACCAAAGCAATAAGGTAAATAAATGTTAAACAAATAGCAGCCAATTCTCTTGGATTGTTTATGCGGGGGCATAAAGTACAACGGCGAATCACCTCCTGGTCAACAAGCACCCAGTTGCATGAGTCAAGCAACAAAGAAACACAACTGGCAGCTTGTTAACTCACAGTAGTTCATGCTGTGATTTGTGCCATTACATTACTACTGCCATAAATAACCAGTGGCATTTTGGCCTTCATTCAATTTTGGCTTAGGCATCAGCATTAGACCAGATAGGTCATACAGCATATTTCAGTGTGTAGTATATCTGAAGACAAATGGAATTTCCTGGACCTTTGGGTGTATAGGTCTATAGAGAGGTAAAGATCCCAGAGTAAACACTGGAGAACCAGCGTGGGATGCTGATCAGAATGCTGGATTGGAGCTTTGAAAATCCAAATCACTCTCTCAGCCTGATCTCTTCCACAAGATTGTTTTGAATTTGAAGTGGAAAGAAGGAGAGCCACGTGAGCAAAAGTAATGTATAAATAAACAAAATTTATAATTACTTATATAAATAAACAAAATCTCCAGCATGCTCATACTGTACAAATCTAGATATTGCAAGTTACAGAAGGCAGCACATTGAATGAAACCTACAGTACTGGCATGAGAGAGAGGTTTTTAATTTCCAGCTTGACCCGTTTCTAGCATTCATTAGGGCAGGTGGCATTTGCCACAGTAAGAGAAGTAACTGTATCATCATGAAATATTAGACTGCTGTTATGTTCAGGAAAGGAATGATATCTGGACAAAAGAATTTTCACAAAGACCTAGATTACACCCAGAAGGTTTCATAATTGGTATGCTTTGCTCCCTTTTGCAAGAGAGGAGATCCTAGTCAAATGAATTGTAATTGTGCATTCTCTCTCTGATAACACTATCCTGTAGTGTTATCATCATCACTCAAAGTATTTAAAAATACTTTTTGTACCACCATATTGCTGAAATTAGGCAGTATGGTGGGGGTGGCATAGTGTGGTCCCAGGAGGATGTGTCAAGTAAGAAAGCCATGGTCTGAATCAGTTTTTGTGTTCTGAGTAGGAGGTAAGTGACCACTTAGTGTGGGAGGAGTAGAACATTAATATGATATGCAATAAAATTGTGAGTTTTCCACACCTCCTTAAGAAGATTATAAATATTGTTTCAATAAGAAAAAATGTGTTTGGTTTCTCTTCACATTTGGCACGTGGAATAAAGTTCATAATGCCACTAATTTTACAACAAGAACCCCCCTTTCCCCCCATTCATATTTCCACTCAGCAGAAGAGGGCCCTTGGAAATCTTCACAGGAAGATTGTCAAGTCAGAACTGAACCAAGTAAGAATTCAGGTTGTTCTTTGCCACTGTGTCCATTTATTACAAGTTCATCTGGTGTAGGTTTACACTGGCAACACAAATCTTCAGACCAGTCCCTTGTTTCTGGGTGGATAAGTGAACTCAGTCTTAATGAGAACTCCAGACAGCCATTGACACCGCCTACCAAACGACATTGTAGATCACTCTCTGAACCAGATGAGTTGGTCAGGTGCCGATCCCCATGGAAACCTGGTAGTTCAAAGATCTGGACTCCTGTGTCTAAGAGACGATGCCACAGTGGAGGTAGTACCACTTTGCAGAGATGCAGCAGCCATGGAAGCGGCATCTTAAAACAAAGCACAAACTCCAATCTGCTCCATCATGGACAGTATTCAAATAATGTGTTCCAAGTCACCAGCTTCAATACTTCACCAGTGCCCAGACCATCTTCTGCAAGTAGTGGTTTTGTAGACAGTAGCGAAGGAAGCGCAAGTTCCAGTTTTAATTGGAATTCTGGAAGACCTTATGATTTTAACCCAAGACGCCGCCTTTCCCTATCACAGGAACATATTCCTGAAACAGGAAATAACTTACCTTCAGCCAACAGCACTTCCAATTCCACACCAGAGCTCAGTCGGAGTCAGGGCTTGCTGAGGTGTCGTTCACAACCTTGTGTCCTAAATGAAAAGAAAAGTCAACTTAAGCGTAGACGAGAAGAGGATGTCCGATGGAATCGCCCTTCATTAGACTTTTTAAAAATGACTCGGGTGAGATTATCTGTCTGTCTGTCTGCATGATAATAATAGATCTACCACATACTAACTACTAAGGCAGTCCTTTGGAGATAGTTGATTTAGAAGTCCCTTTGTAAATCCAGTGTCTTCTTACACCCTCTAAATTGGGTGCCTTGTATTCATCTAGTCTTCGGTATAAATCTACCTGAAGATGCTCACTTCCTTCAGTTCATAGTGGGGTGTTAAGGGCCAAACTAAGTCCTTTTTCCTTTTAAAGTAGGCAGAGAGTTCTGGTTAGGTTCAGGGCTGGGGCAAGGGAATGAAATCCTGCACATGGGAACTGCTGTTTGAGGCATAACTTTTTTACAAGTGACTAAGCCATTGTGATTCACTTATGATTGTATTTTATGGCATTATAGCTCATATTTTTAAAAATGCCTTTCCAAAAGCAGCTTATAAATACATACATTTGATCTGTTATTAAGACAGCAGACAATAAAATACATGTAAGAACAGAATAGCTGAAGGGATTTATAGCCAGTCATAATACACAGATTAAAAATCATAAAAAGACTTTTTTTTCCATAAAAGTATTTGCTGGCAAAGGATAAAATTCCATAATTAGGGAAGTGTTCTAGAAAATGACCTTTCTCTGGAACTTAAAGTTTTAGAACTTTTTAGGGGTTGAATGTGTATATGTGGGGTGGGAATATGTTGATAATTTTGTATAGTTGTATTTTGTTTAGGTTTTGTTGAGTTGATAAGTGTTTTTCCCCCCAATCTCGTGTTCTGTGCAGGACAATGACAATAAAGATTTATCTAATCTAAATTTAGCAAATAAGTCTGATCTAAAACCTCCTTAGGTCCCTTTGTTGGACCAAAGAGGGATAGAAAAATATAAAGAAAGAAAGAAAAGCTAGGGAATCAAACCTGAGATAACAAAATCAGATTGGTTCATGTGGTTTAAGAAAATCCTTTTAGATAAGATCTTGGCCCATGTCGGGCACTGATGGTTAAAACCAACAGCTTAAATTGAACCTGAAACAAATTAGTTAATTTATAGTGTGTGTTATATGGTCACATCAGTATACTTCGAGTAGACAAATGTGACCACATTTAAAGTAATCTGAAATATCTAAATTGTCTTTAAGAGCAGTTTCACATAGAAGGCATGTAGTAATCCAATCTGGCAATATCTGCTGCATGAATAACGTAAGCCAGATCAGACAAATCAACAGGCATGGATAAAAGGTGCTGCCAGCCACTGGTACCGCCGGAATGTGTAAAGTTAGTGCTGAGACTAAGAAATTCTACAGAATCTTCAGAGGGACTGCAGTGCAACATTATTATAATTGGAATAGCATCCACTAGAACAGGTGGTATATCTGTGTCTACAACATCTGGATTGTTCCAGTTTGTTTGCCCTTACTCATATTAATATTGCCTACAGACACCTGTTCAGACTGTCCACTGCCTCCCCTTAGGTCATTGGAAATATGAGGTAAAGCCGAGTTTCATCAATTTATTGATGAAGCTTTTCCCCAAATTCTGGCTCTATTCACTGTTTTTGGATGATAGCAGGTTTTATTGTAAACCCCCCAAATAGAGGTTGCAGGTAGTAAGAGGATCTGATGCTTTGTTGTCCTTCAAAAGGAATTTTACAATGTGAAACTGGCACCCAACAGTAAGGGAGCTATTGAGGCAAGAAACCCCATACTGAAAATTCAAGAAAACTACAAGCTTCAGATATTTGAGAATGGGAAGGGAGTTCCATTGTCTTCACATTTATAATTTGTACAAATGGAATGCTTTTGCAGAACACTTGCTGATGGTTTATTCTCTTCTCCAGCTGTAGAAATTATGACTTTAACTATTTCATACATAAAAGTAGTGTATTAGCAGATATATGAAACTTCTATAGATTGCTACACACTTCCAATTTTGCCTAATTGATTTGTAGTGAATTGTTGAAAACCAGACCAGGTTGTCTGTATTTCTTGTACTGTGAAAATGTAACATCTATTAAACTCTCCACTAAGAGTACAGCAGAAATGGATGGTGGCATGATTTTTTAAAAATTGGGAATTCGTGCCTATATACAAATATGACTATAAATAAATAAAATAAAAAATTGTGCCAGTTGACCTATATCAGTGAATCAGTTAAGAGTCTGCAGGCAAGTAGGTACATTGTATAGGTGAGTTATGTAAGTAAAAATACTGCAGATAATGGTTTCATTGTTTCATGTCTTTCCTTAGGGCTGTGGGGGAGATGCCTTTATCATTCTCAGAAATCAAGGTTAAGAAAGATGAGTAATCAGTTAATGGAATTATGAAATAGAAGGGGGAACATTTTGATTTTAAGTTGAAAATTGAAATTGCAACCCTATGCAGAAAAAATACTTAGGATTAGAGATTTGCTATTTGTTGTTTTTGTTTTAATTTAAAAAACAAACAAACAGAATTCTCCATTACTAGAGTCCTACCTGACAGACATTTGCATGTGACTCCCCTAAGAGAAAGGCCTAACCTGGAAGAATTCTGAGTTTTCTAGAAAAACGAAAAACAAATAGCACATCCCTAGTAAGTATAGTAGAGCAAAACAAAACATTTATGGATGTTGAATTAATTTATTCAATTTGTAGCTTTCTGACCTCCAGGATTAACTTGCTCAAACAAGATTGAATTCAAGCTAGCATTAGTTCATAACTTGAAAACTATCACAAAAAAACATTTTTAAATGTACTGTCAAGTTCATCCTGACTAGTGGCAACTCTTGCCAGGGTTTCACAGGTACAAATTACTGAGAAGTTGTTTATTTCTTTGGGTGACACTCTGGGATTGTGCAGCCTGCCAAAGGCTACACATGACACCTCTTCTCCTATGAGGCACAGTGGGAAAATCAAACTCCTGACTTCTGGCTCCACAGCCAGATACCCAACTCACTTAGCTACAAGTGAGCTGAAAAATGTCTTTACAGTCCTCCCAAAGACATTAAAAAACAGACTGGACACCCTCAGGAGGTAATTTATAACATTTGGGTTCGTACCACACATTCCAATTTTGGGAGAAAGTTAGTCTGCCTGTAGCAACTGGACACGTGATGAGTTATAGTTCAGTGTTTTGAAACATTTGAAACCTACAGGTGTATCTGCTGTGTAGCCACATGTAACTTGGATAATTATGCATTATAATGAATATAATTTATAATATAGTAATATTATACACTATATAATATAGCAAAAGAATAAGAAAGAGAAAAGGGAAAACCAATGAACAAAAATAATGTACAGTCAGGTCCAGAAATATCGGAAGAAGGATAACTTTTTTGGTATGTGGTCTCTGCATCCCACCACAGTAATGATGAAAAGAAACACTCAAGATGTGAGCAGTCAGGTCTATCAGCTTTAAATGCAAGGGGATTGACAAAAGTGGGGAATTAACCATTTATATATATAATTTTATTAAAATTTCTACAACAGAAATACAACAGTAAGCAGTGTAACATAAATTCAAACGGCTACCTTCACCACTACCCCCTTGCCATCTCTGGTGCTGTACAAAAGTTAGTGTGCCTGTTAAACTTGTTTTCAAATATGTTGCTCGTGTGTCTTCCCAAAATTCACTCTTCCTGAGTGGGTTTGACCCCATCCTTACTAGACAATCCGTATATAACATACAATTTCCATATTCCCCAAAATGTATTCTTTTTTATTTCTCCCTTTTTAAATTTCATTTCCGACGTTAACTTATCGTTCAGTGCTAAACGCCATACCTGTTTGTACCATCTTGCTTTATTAACTACAAATTTGTTTTTCCACTCTGAGGCTATTATTTGCCTTGCTACCGACAGTAATATGACCAACAGCTCTTTCTTTTTATTCTCTGTTTTAATGTCTTCAACCTCTCCTAATAGAGTAAGTTTGGGATTTAGCACAATAACAGTTTCTAGAATTTTACCCAGTTCTTTTTCTATCATTTTCCAAAATTTTTGGGTATATTCACAACCCCACCACATGTGAAGATAAGTACCGATCTCTTTGCTGCATCTCCAGCATTTGTTAGTGCCTGCCTTGCTTATTTGATGTAATCTTATGGGAGTCAAGTACCATCTCCAGATAAGTTTGTAGTTATGTTCTTTTTCTTTAATAGATAGTAGCCTCATCACCCGCTGTTTCCATTTCCCCACCCCCACCCCGCTTCTCCTACCGTTATGTCTAATTCTTTTTCCCATATGTTCCTTAGAATGTGTTGTGGCTCTTCTTTTTTATTTATAATTCCATAAATTCTACCAACCAATCCTTTCTTTAACATTATCCCCCTTCTTACTCTGTATATTAGTTCTTCAAAGGGGGTTACCATTCTTTCCATGTAACCTTTATTTCTTATTTTTCTATCCCATTTTTCTACCTGAATTCTTTGGAACCAGTTCAGATCCAATTTTTATATATATATCATCCCTCTTCTGGTGCGTATTACCCTTTGATATCCATTCCTTTAATAACAATAATTTGTTCTGAAATAGTTTTAGTCTCATTCTGTTCATTAAATTTAATGGGCATTCTGGGAAATCCAACACTTCTGTAGTTGATGAATCTCCTTTTACTAACTTATCTTTCGTCCCTTTCCAAAACAGGAATAGCTCCCTCAATGTTCTGTTTCTAATTTTTATCTTTCTCTTGTGGTCTGTCAAAAATAAACTTCCTTGAAATTTTTTGTACTCTATTCTATCTGCTTCCTCAGTTTCTATATTATCCTGGGTTAGCATGTTTATTATTCTTTTTAGCTGAAATGCTTTATAATAATTTGTTATATTTGGGATGCCCAACCCTCCATCTGCCTGTTTCTGATACCACATGACTTCATAATCCTTGGGTTTTTTCCCCCCATTACAAAAGGTGTCCAACATTTTTTGCCACTCTTTTAATTGTTTGTCTTTTATTTTTATTGGAAAATTCCCTAATAAAAAGTTCAATTTAAAATGGTTACAAACCTTTGCTTTGGACTCTGGCCCAATTAAAGAAGAAGAGATGAAGCAATTTTTAAGGTCGGTTTCAAGAGAGGTCAACGCCCCAGAGATATGATAATTACTTTTGTATCAGGTTATAAAAAAGATCAAGTAATGGACTATTTAAGGAAACATGGTGACTCTGCATTAAAGATAGGAGAAGTAAAAGTACAAGTATATCATGATTTAAGTAATGAGACTATTCAATGGAGAAGACAGATGAAGCCGATAACTGAAATTTTGTTTAATTGCAATATAAGATATCAATGGGGTTTCCCTATCTTCTTAAAGATATTTCATGATGGGAAGGTGGTTAGAGCAGAGGACCCAAAGGGAGCAATGAGACAACTTGAATCACTAAAAATTATAGTAATGGGAGATCCAAACTGGGAAAAACTGGGACAAAATCTCTATGGAGAATGTTCAGAAGGATCAAAGGGGAAAGAGGAGTATCAAGCTAAGGGGAGTGACCATTCAAGGGAGAAACCTTTGGGTTATGGAAGTGGAGGGGAAATAAGAGAAGAAAAGAATGCAGAATTGTCTGGTGCAAAGATAAAGCCAAAAAGTAAAAATAATATATAAATATAAATAGGCACAGGCAAGAAAGTGTTAACAATTTAGGAATATGAATAGAATATGGACCAAAAGAATTAAAATAGAGGAAAAATAAGAGAAGGAGACAGGGAATAGTGAAAGAAGGAATTTAGAATAGAAGGGATAGGCTCTCCCTCCTCCTCCCCCCCCCATTCCATAAATGGGAGCTGCCAGGCAATAATTAACCTGGCGGGTGGGGGGAGATGAGATTTTTTAGTGTTGCGTGTTGGTGGGTGGAGGGTTATATGTTACATGTTGCATGTTATATGTTTTATGTTATATGTTATAAAATAAAAAAACTGCAAAAAAAGTTCAATTTAGACATGATCTTCATTCTTCCTAGACTAACCCTTGCAAACCAGGAAACCTTTAATTTATTAAGCCGCTCTATGATTAATTTTATCTCCTTTTTAATTTTATCAAAATTTAGTTTTTGTGATTCTTTGATACTTTCTGTCACATAAATTCCCAAATATTTCAAACTGTTCTTAATTTAAATTTTATAATATTTGTTGATCTCTTTCTTTTCTGTTTGGTCATGATTGCACGTAATTGCCTCCATTTCCCCCAGTTGATTTTTAATCCAGTTATCCTTTCAAATCCTGACAAATGGTGGGGCATTAACCATTAAGGAAGCCATTGGCAATCATACACCCCTCCCCCGCATTGTTCCAGTATTTCTGTAATTTCCCAACATATATCAATAGCACAAATTGATAGCAAACCACCATCATCCTGCACCTCCAGAAGCGGAGAGACACCAATTCACTCAAAATGAACTGTTTTAGCAGATATTTCTTCCTCTATTGCAATTATCCAAGAACATTTGTTGTGTAAACCTAGTCGTTTCGGTGCAGTGTGTACTTCTGTGCACCAGTAGGTACCTTCCTTTAATTCTTTTGGTTCTCCTTTTCTCCTAGCTCTACATCAAGAATGGGGAACTTGTGCCTTGCTGATTTTGTTGGCCTGTGGTTCTTATCAGCCTAAGAGTCAGTAGATACAGTCCAAAAACACCTGGAGAGGACATATTCCCACCCACCCCTCACTCCATTTTTTCTATATCTGTGTCTGAAACATTTTAAAAACATTTAATGCAACTGGGTCACGCTTACTTGCCCAATTAACTTTTATATGAATATATATACAGCTTGATGTGATATGCATATAATTCTGCCATAAATTGGTCAGGTTAGTAGGAGCATTGTAGTGATCCAAATATTCCCCCTCCCATATCTGATCTTGCTTGTGAAAATTAATGAATGTATGGCTTTTAGAAACCAATTGAACCTCTCTGTAAGGATAAGTCATTGAAATGGTCACCTAGCATCATGGTTTGCTGCTACTAAGAGCAACAAACCATCCTGGGGAGTGTACGCGTCATCGTCTGCGAGTTCGACCCGTGTCTGTCCTGGCTCATGAAAGCGGGCAGGACCGTGACAGGAGGTTGGATTCGAGCAGTGGCCAATGCTTCACTGTGGGATGGGGTGTTCCCACCACAACTCAAACATGCGCTGGTGCACCCCATTCTTAAAAAACCATTGCTTGATCTGAATATACCATCCAATTTCCGTCCTGTCTTGAACCTCCCCTTTTTGGGGAAGATTGTCGAGAAAGTGGTGGTGCGGCAGTTCCAGATGGGTCCTGGAGGAAGCGAATTATCTGGACCCTTGCCAGTCAGGCTTCAGGCCGTGTTATTTGATGATCTCTGGCGAGAGCGAGATGGAGAGTACATTCTCGCTCTTCTTGATCTCTCAGTGGCTTTCAATAGTCAACCACAGTATCCTTCTGGATTGGGTACAGGGGTTGGGGATCCAGGGCATTGTGTTGGACTGGTTTTCCTCCTTCCTGAGTGGCCGGACCCAGTTGGTGTGGGTGGGGTGTGTGGAGTCAAGTCCAAGGCAGCTCACGTGTGGGGTGCCTTAGGGCATGGTCCTCTCGTCCTTATTCTTTAACATTTACATGAAACCACTGGGTGAGATCATCCGATCCCACAAGGTGAGATATCATCAGTATGCTGGTGATACTCAGTTGTATATCTCTGCCCGTGGTGATCCCAGTGATGCAGTCAAGGTCCTGACCAGTTGCCTAGAGGTGGTTAGGGTCTGGATGGGGGACAACAGACTACAGCTGAATCCTGGCAAGACTGAGTGGCTGTGGGTGAGGGGACCCGATCCTTATAAGGAGTTATCACCGCTGGTTTGGGATGGGACATCATTGCCCCAATCTGACCCGGTGTGCAACCTGGGGGTCCTCCTGGACTCGCAGCTTCTGCTCCAGGAGCAGGTTACGGCTGTGGCCAGGAGGGCCTTTGGGCAAGTGCTTGTTATTAATCAATTGTGCCCATTCCTGGATCGGGAGGCCCTGCTCATGGTCACCCATGCCCTGGTCACCTCCCGTTTGGACTATTGTAATGTGCTCTTACATGGGCCTGCTCTTGATGACCATCTGGAGATTGCGGTTGGTCCAGAATGCGGCAGCCCACACAGTATTGGGGTGTAGTCATTTCGCCCGCACCTCGCCACTGCTGCAGGAGCTGCTCTGGCTGCCTATATGTCTCCGGGTGCAATTCAAGGTGCTGGTTGTCACCTTTAAAGCCCTTCATGGTAGCGGATCAGGATACCCCAGGGACCGCATCGTCCCTAGTACATTGACCCATCCCACAAGAGTAAACTGAGAGGGCACCCTTCAGGTACCATCTGTTGGGGAGGCTCGCCTCTCCAGCACAAGGAAAAGGGCCTTCTTGGTTGTAGCCCCCACACTATAGAACCTCCTCCCAGTAGAACTATGCCTCCAGGCCCAGTGGCTACCATTTAGGAATGAATTGAAGACGTGGTTGGCAAAATGGGTCTGGGGGCCAGGATTGTCAACAAGCTCCCCTTTTTGGCTCGTCTGAGGCTCCCCCCCTTCCTGTGATTAATTTTTTAACGTCAGTTTTGGAGATTTTATATTTGTTTTTAGATAGTAAATGGCATAGCAGGGGGTAATATTGCTATGTTTTTAAGGGTTTTTAATTGTTTTATATTGGTTTTAACTTGTATACACTGCCCAGAATCTATTAGATAGGGCGGTATATAAATCTATTAAATTAAATTAAATTTGGCACATGCCAAGGAGGAATAGTAATGATCCTTCCAAACATGCCCGATCTTCATTGCAAAAACCTGGCTATTTGCTTAAGCACACACCAATACATAAAGCAAATTTATTTTACACTGTTTGGAACCCATCTCTCCCATTTAGCATGTAAAATAAAAATAAACAATCGCAGTGTCGTTTTCAACTTGTAATACGTTGAGTACTGAATTATATCAGGGTCTGTTAGGTGATACAGTTAACACATTTTTAGAAGAGGTGCTCCCTCAAGTAATTAAAGATTTCTGACCAGCATATGGTTTTCATTCTCTTGCGTTTAATGTTTTGTGATTGGTTATTGAGAGGTAAATGCTTGTTTTGTAAGTCAGATTGTCTTTAACAGAAACTCACTGTGGGAGGTAATGAATGGAGGATTACCTGGTATATATATTGTCCTTAACGTATAGTTTAATTCTTGATTTCCTAAAGTAGGACCTCTTTTCAGTGTTCTTATTAAATTGTCAGTGCTTGACAAATGTTTGAACATGTAAAGCAACTGGAAATCTATGGCAATGTAAGAGTCAAGCTAGATTTATTTTGAAAGTCAAATAACCTGTTATTCACAATTTACATCTGTTGAGGTCTTAACTATCTTTAGTAAGTAGTTTGAAAATTTAAAGTTCAGACTTTTAGATGCACCCGCATAATGAACACTCCGTTTAACGAAAAATTCATAAAATGAAGCGTTCATTATGCAAAGGAGATACGCCGCACAATGAATTTTTTCCTGTTATACGGGGTTTCCGCTAAGCAGGGTATACCCCAGTTAACAGAAACCCCATGTAATGAACATTTTCCCCCATTGTGTGTGGGATCTCCCATTGTATCCGCATAGCGAAAAAACTGCATAGCGAAGAGCTCCGTGGAACGGAGCTGTTTCGCTATGTAGGGTTCTACTGTATTCTATATTTTGTTATGGCAAGATTACTCAGTCCTTTTTTCACTGTTCTCAGCACATGGAATCCACAATGGTTTTGTTCATACTTTGTCTGTCAGGTAGGCTAGGAGGAGAAATTGGGCAAATCACCTATGAAAAGGCTAATTGAGAACTTGGATCCAGGCCTCTAAGGCAAAGTCCAATGCAAGGTTGTAGTTGCTTTTGATATGTTTCCATTACGGTTCTTTCTCTGTTTGCTTAAATAGTGAATTGATTTGTTCAAATGCAGGTTTTTCTCTTCATAGAAGTTTTTCTGCATCAGACGCAGTCCACCCTCCCCTCTGGAAGCCCTTTCCCACTTGAAACATTGGCAGGATCCCATTTAAGAAATTTCTCCCAACAGCCTGGCTCTTTGGAATTGCAATTTGCAACACTGCCTCTGAGGAGGCCATGCCCAGTTTGAACTCCTGTTTATCTCAGCTCACCAAAAGGGCGAGGGAGAAGATAGGATAAAGAATAGAAAGGAATATAAGTGGTGACAGTCACCTCCCAGCCCTTTGGGGGATGGAGCAAAGGCCCCACATAGATTCCCTTATAGTTCCTCTTACCCCCAAGGTATTCCTGCCTTAGGTAAGAAAGGCTCATGGCATTACCCCCCCCCCCCCGCTGACATGTCTCTGGCACAAGAAAAGGTAAAAGGCTGAGAGGGAGCTTGTGCAGCAGGCCTTTCCTCTCACCCCACCCCTCTTTCCTCTCAACAGTACCCATGACCCGTACCTTTGGTAAAGTGGCTGATTTTCATATAATCCAACTAGTGGTTAACATCCCTTTGTTGTAAGTCAGTGCTTTGGAACTTAGTAGCAGTGTAAGGTTCTGAGCCCATGTGATGTTGTGTAAAATGGCATTTTCAGAGGAGAAATGTGCAGGGTGAAGGTAAACTCAGTACTGGCCCAGCTTGCCATTTCCTCCAACCTGAGGAAACCATAGCTGACAAGGAAAGGTTAAGCTGCTGTCTGTGGATTGCTGTCATTCTCCAATGACAACCTGTCCATGTGCTGAAATCTTCATCTGGCACCTTTGGATGTGTCCACCATTGGACAATAAGCATTGCAGCCACCAGGTGAAAACTTTGATGGTGGCATATTGCACACCCTTCAGAGAGATTTACCTAGCACTCATTCTGCAATCATTTTAGCCCACTGGATTTGTTAACAATGCTAACGTTTAAAGGCTTTAAGAAGCCTGTACACCATGAGCCAGTACATCATGGGTATTTCTCTCCTCCCAACAGGTTTTAACCTTTCTCAAGAAAATATACAGTTTATGATATGGTGTGGATGTGGCAGGGAGGATATTTCTTGCATAAATGCATTTTCACTGGGGTCATTTCAACATCAAATGTGCAGCAAAATTATGGCTATCGTAGTGTATAACAGACATCCCGGCAGCCTGATGAGCCTTTCATTGAAATCCTGCTACAGAATTATCCAAAAGGTGTAATTTTGGTGCAAATTGCCAAATTAAGAAACCTCTGTAGGTATTATCTGTTACATGCTGAATTGCACAAACTATTATGCAAAGAGAATGCCTCTAGAGATTTCTTAACTTGCAATAGTTCACCATTAAAAGTTATACTTTGTGTATGACTGAACAACAGGATTTTGTCCACTGTGAAGTAAGTAAAATGACTAGTCTATAATTTTTGTACTGAAACTGTATTAGATTGATTTTTGTGTTAATTATTTCCAAACAGATTAATTCATGGTGAGTTTTTAAAGGAAATACTTATACTGTACACAGAAATACAGATTTATGGTATAGCTGTATAAATTGTGATACATACTTAATTTTGTTTAACTTTGATTGCATACTTTTTGATTACAGATTTTAAAAAATTCAAAAAGTCTCTGTTCACTCGATTATGAGGATGATGAGGATGATGATGAGGTACAGATGAAGACCATTGTCTCCTCTCCATGTGACTCGGATGATTTTACAAACTTATACGTTCCTAGTTTCAGCCTAGAAAATGACCAGCCAAATGTGGGTTGGCACCCTGGTTCACAGCAAGCCAGCTTCAGCACAAGAGATTCCGTGGAAGTGCCTGCCATGTGTGAAAGTGATGACAAAACCAGTGACTGTGAGAGCACTGAAGATGGCATCTTTCCTCTGGACTGCGAGGCCTTAGATTTAGAGCAGATTGAAAATAACTGAGCAAGAGACATGCTAAAACCTGGATTCTCATTTTGTACCAGAAGTGCAGTGGACTTTGATGTTATATCCCTGAGTTTCCACAGTATGTGCAAGCTGCCTGCAGCTTGGGTGAGAAGTCTGGTTCCTAGTGAAGGTAACAGAAAGCACTGAAGAAGGAAATAGGTCAAGAAAGCATTGTGCTTTTTAGACAACTCCTACTATATATCTTGTTCTTTCCATTGCTAGAAAGGGCACAGAAGTATGTACAGGTAGTTGAAAAGGACATTCAGTGCTGCTGTTTGTCTGCAGTGCTTCTATTGAGAGTTTAAGATCTATTATTGAAATAGAAAACAAGTTACATAATTAAATCATGAATGATCCAAAAGATGTGACTGCTTTGTGCAAGGAGTACTTTGGAATTTCATGTAGGGATAACTTTCCATACAAGTAGAAGCTGGCTTACATGGCCGTGACACCCCTAAATGTCCTTTATGTGTTCTTGCCTTTCTTTATAGGAAATAAATAAGATGTGAACCTGAAGAGTTAAGTGCCACGCCTGGCTACTACCGCAGCCCTTCTTAGAGTTATATAGTTACAGGAGTCTCAGCAGCTGTGTGTAGCTGAATTCCTGTGTACTTTAGTTTATGTGAGAGTACAGAAGGTGAAAGAATATATATGTGTAAACAAATGTTGACAAATAGCAGCTTCTGCAAAGTGAAACTGTCAAAACCTTGTGAAGGTTACCTTTGATAGTCTTCTGCTTAAACTATCTTATATCCTAAAGCAGAGTTTGAGCATTCCCTGTGTTTGGATGAAGGGGGTCATACTAGCCATGCCTGCCTCTGTTGCCAGTTCTGCCACCTGGAAAGTAATGATCTGAAGAGGAAAAAAGTCACAAAGATGCTCCACCCACTTTGCAGTCTTGGGTTTTGAAATGAATGGGAGAGTCTTCATATGTAGCAGATGCTCTCCTCTTCAGACCATTGCTATTCAAGGGATGGAAGTGAGACCTGGCAGCAAATGGCGACAACACTTAACATACTCCCTCCCCTTGCATTCTGAGAGATGGAGAACACCTGAAGAGGGTTGGAGTGGACTGGACTCTGCATATTGCCTTGATCTTGTTGTTTTCTATGGTTAACTTGAATGTATGGCAAAAGCACCAGAAGGGACTTTGGAATAAGTTCCTCAAGAGGTAATCTTTTCAGCAATACTAGAAAGAAACTACTAGACCTTGAATTAAATTACATTTTACTTTTCAGTTTTGTTTGAATTCTGTTTATTGCAAAGACATTTTGGTCTTTTATGTAGGTGTCAGTTCTGTAATTGATAGCCCCATAGGAGACATATAATGCAGACTTTCCATTGGTGAGAGAGGAGTTTGCTAGGTACAAATTACCACTTTGATAGTTCTGCACATGCGTTACTTTAGGAAGCATAGGTGTTAAACAGTGCAATAAATATATCACATACCTGTTTAGGAGCTGTGAATGCACTAAGAATTTGAATCATTCAAACCAATTGTTCAAATCAATCAATCGGCAAACTCACAGAAGTGTTGAAAATGCAAGTTTTCATGCTTCCAAGACAGAAGGGAGGCAAGCCTTGAGATCTTCCTAAGGTTGTGTCACCTGTAGATCCTGAAGCTAGATGGAACCTCTATTCTGAGGCATTATGCCAGGTAAGGGCGACAAACGTGCACTGCTCATGTTATGTTTTTCCTGTAAGCATCTCATAGGCGTTTGGATGGTCACAAGGATGCAAATGGACTGCAGCAGTCTGCAAAATGAGATTCATGCCCTCAGATATTTTTGGACTTAAGCTGCAGGAGCCGGGGGGGGGGGGATGTCATCTAAAGCAAGGTCCAAAATAGACTGTAAGATGAGGCCACAGAAAGCTTTGTAATGTTGGATGAGGAGTTTATGTTGATATGGAAGGCTAATAGGAAACAATTTGAAGAGAAGCACCATACTGTCTGAATACCTATGAAATATTAATGATTTTGGCTGAAGTGTGCTGGGTAGAAGTGAAAGGATTGATGCATAAAATGGAAAAGCCAGAGGGAAGAAGCTCAACAGGCGTGAGGTGTGATCCGCAGGTGCATACATTTACCAAGGGCCCAATGGACCTCTCCAGTGCTCACCAGTGACAGAAATAATCAAAAGAATAAAACATCTTTGCACACTCATGGAGGCTTCCAAGGGCAGCCATTTTTACATTGAACCAAACAGAAGGACCCCCCCCCCTCTCCCAGTACAGAAAAATACTTCCAGTTCAATTCTTCCCTTTCTTTTTCCATCCCTTTGGTATCTTCTGACATTTCTAGGTCTAGTGCAGCCCAACATAAGAACTGGGTGTGAAATGTGGCCTATACTTGCCTTACAGCTAAAGCTACATCCCCAGATGTATACCAGAGACAAGTCTAGCCATTTGATGCCAGGTTTTACAATACACTGACAAAGATGGACAGAAAAATAGGCTATCCAAACACATTGCTAACTATGAAAAGACATATATTTAATAATTTCAAAAAATAATGTTTTACCAAAAATCTTTCTAAAAAGTCTAATCACCATATCATCAAACATTTACCTCTCTTAGGTCTTTCATTAATCTTAAAAATTTTCTTTCACCCACTCTTCATTCCTTATAATATGACTTCCACCATTTACACAACACTGGAACTGCCCATGTTAATTCTGAAACTAAAATACCATGGGCACATGAGCTTTTGAGTCTTCCATCAGTTTGGCTTTTACTGAGCTCAAAAGATGAAGGCTGGGATAAACAGAAAGGTTAAAAAATTATCTTGGGTGGTAGTTGAAGCTTCAGGATCTGCAGTTAAGCTAAAGGTCTAAGATGGAGATAGCAGACTTTAACGATCACCTTGAGATGCAGTGGTAGCACCAAATTTCACCTCAGAGAATATAGATCTCGTCAAATGAAGGCCAAACCTAGATAGATGAATTAAAGATTCAGTTCCCCTTCATTGAATTTACCTGGTAACATGGCAATCCCTGTACAAAAAGAGGAGGAAAGCTGGAGATTAAATTTAATGGCACACTAAACAGAAACTTCTGGAAAATAAATGTTTGAAGTGGTAGCCATATTAGTCTGTGCAAATATTATATATCGGAAACAAAACAAAGCCTCAAAAAAGACAAAAAATGTTGTGGCACCTTAAAAACTAACTCCTGTATTTAAATGTGAGCTTTCGTGGAGCAAATCCACTTTGTCAGACATAAGAGTGAAACCTCATGGCATCAATTTATATACATCAGGTACATAGGAGTTTAGGGAGAGGCTGGCTACTAAGTAGTTATTCCTAATATAATGGTTCAGTTAGGCACAAACTACGTTTGGGAAGGAAAGAATGAATGAATGAATGAATGAAATATTAATTTATATACCGCAATTCTCAGCCCAAGGACCGACTCAATGCGGTTTACAAGTTAGACATACAACATAATAATACAGCATAATAATGTCACAATAATCCCACCAAAAATACAATATATCACAATACATTACAATATATTCAATACAATTCATTAAACAGTTACACCAAATGCAAAGTTCAAAAGCAAATACAAATATAAATTATACAAAATACCATTAAATACAGTACTGAATCCCAAGAACAATTGCCCAAACCCTCAGATCCCTCCCGTCCATGAGAAAAAACCCCTGGCTTCGAAACATTCTCACCGAAGCCCTAAAGCCCCCACTATTGGGAAAACAGTCCCAGCTGTGCTCCCACCTTCCCTGACCGGGCAGGCCAGGGAAGGGAGCCGAAGATGTAGCGTGGCTCTCGGGGCTCGGTGGCGGCGGCTATTCATAGCCCCGCGTCCGGCAAGCAGTCCCAGCTGTGCTCCCACCTTCCCTGACCGGGCGGGCCAGGGAAGGGAGCCGAAGATGTGGCGTGGCTCTCAGGGCTCGGTGGAGGCGGCTATTCATAGCCCCGCGTCCGGCAAGCAGTCCCAGCTGTGCTCCCACCTTCCCTGACCGGGCGGGCCAGGGAAGGGAGCCGAAGATGTAGCGTGGCTCTCGGGGCTCGGTGGCGGCAGCTATTCATAGCCCCGCGTCCGGCAAGCAGTCCCAGCTGTGCTCCCACCTTCCCTGACCGGGCGGGCCAGGGAAGGGAGCCGAAGATGTAGCGTGGCTCTCGGGGCTCGGTGGCGGCGGCTATTCATAGCCCCGTGTCCGGCAAGCAGTCCCAGCTGTGCTCCCACCTTCCCTGACCGGGCGGGCCAGGGAAGGGAGCCGAAGATGTAGCGTGGCTCTCGGGGCTCGGTGGCGGCGGCTATTCATAGCCCCGTGTCTGGCAAGCAGTCCCAGCTGTGCTCCCACCTTCCCTGACCGGGCGGGCCAGGGAAGGGAGCCGAAGATGTGGCGTGGCTCTCGGGGCTCGGTGGCGGCGGCTATTCATAGCCCCGCGTCTGGCAAGCAGTCCCAGCTGTGCTCCCACCTTCCCTGACCGGGCGGGCCAGGGAAGGGAGCCGAAGATGTAGCGTGGCTCTCGGGGCTCGGTGGCGGCGGCTATTCATAGCCCCGTGTCCGGCAAGCAGTCCCAGCTGTGCTCCCACCTTCCCTGACCGGGCGGGCCAGGGAAGGGAGCCGAAGATGTAGCGTGGCTCTCGGGGCTCGGTGGCGGCGGCTATTCATAGCCCCGTGTCCGGCAAGCAGTCCCAGCTGTGCTCCCACCTTCCCTGACCGGGCGGGCCAGGGAAGGGAGCCGAAGATGTGGCGTGGCTCTCAGGGCTCGGTGGAGGCGGCTATTCATAGCCCCGCGTCCGGCAAGCAGTCCCAGCTGTGCTCCCACCTTCCCTGACCGGGCGGGCCAGGGAAGGGAGCCGAAGATGTAGCGTGGCTCTCGGGGCTCGGTGGCGGCAGCTATTCATAGCCCCGCGTCCGGCAAGCAGTCCCAGCTGTGCTCCCACCTTCCCTGACCGGGCGGGCCAGGGAAGGGAGCCGAAGATGTAGCGTGGCTCTCGGGGCTCGGTGGCGGCGGCTATTCATAGCCCCGTGTCCGGCAAGCAGTCCCAGCTGTGCTCCCACCTTCCCTGACCGGGCGGGCCAGGGAAGGGAGCCGAAGATGTAGCGTGGCTCTCGGGGCTCGGTGGTGGCGGCTATTCATAGCCCCGTGTCCGGCAAGCAGTCCCAGCTGTGCTCCCACCTTCCCTGACCGGGCGGGCCAGGGAAGGGAGCCGAAGATGTGGCGTGGCTCTCGGGGCTCAGTGGCGGCGGCTATTCATAGCCCCGCGTCTGGCAAGCAGTCCCAGCTGTGCTCCCACCTTCCCTGACCGGGCGGGCCAGGGAAGGGAGCCGAAGATGTAGCGTGGCTCTCGGGGCTCGGTGGCGGCGGCTATTCATAGCCCCGTGTCCGGCAAGCAGTCCCAGCTGTGCTCCCACCTTCCCTGACCGGGCGGGCCAGGGAAGGGAGCCGAAGATGTAGCGTGGCTCTCGGGGCTCGGTGGCGGCGGCTATTCATAGCCCCGTGTCCGGCAAGCAGTCCCAGCTGTGCTCCCACCTTCCCTGACCGGGCGGGCCAGGGAAGGGAGCCGAAGATGTAGAACCCTTGAAATGTGACCAATTGTAACCTGCACAAGTGTTCTTTGCCAGGAATTGTGATGAAGTTGGAATCATCCTCTATTCACTGTGAGAGGGAAAATGCACTAATTTTTATAGAAAAATTTATAGTTATGCAATAATCCACAAGATGGCAGTAGGGTTCCACCTAACTTGCTGCTGACCCTGGCAGGTACAGTACAGGTTTCATTTCAATGTTTGTTTGTTTATTTATTTATTCAGATTTATATGTTGCCGCCCCACTCAAACAAGTGACTCTGGGCGGCATTACAATCTTAAAACATTTAAAAACACATTAAAACCCTTAGTAAACACTAAAAATCCCTCCCCACCATTTAAAAAGTCATCCCCAATTAAAATCCCACCCACCCTAGAGCTGGAGCTCTCATTCTCCAACCACACTGACTGGGTCTGGCCCTTCAGGAATGAGGAGAACCAGGACCGTACAGTGCCCTAGATCCCCAATCCTTTGAGCCGCCCCAGAAGGATACTGTGGTCAATGGTATCGAAGGCTGCTGAGAGGTCAAGAAGAGCAAGGACGGATGGACGACCGCCGTCCTGCTCCCGCCAGAGATCATCCATCAGCATGACCAATGCCGTCTCTACCATATCCGGGCCTGAATCCTGACTGGAAGGGGTCCAGATGATCCGCTTCTTCCAGGATCCCCTGCAACTGAGGCGCCACCGCCTTCTCCAATACCTTCCCCAAGAAGGGAAGGTTGGAGACTGGTCTATAATTGGTTACGACTGCTGGGTCGAGGGATGGTTTTCTTTAGGAGGGGGCACACCAAAGCATGTTTTAAAGGTGCAGGAAACACCCCCCCTGTAATGATGTGTTAATTATTGCCCCGAACCAGCCTCCTGTCACTGCCTTGGAGGCTTTCATCAACCAGACGGGACGGATCCAAAGGGCAGGTGGTGGCACAAACAGCTGCAAGGAGCCTGTCCATTTCATCAGAGCCAACTGGATCGAACTGATCCCAGATAACATGGCTAGACTGTGATCTGGTCCTCTCCGGACTCTCCCCATCCACACCAGGATTAAACCCTGAGCGAATCCAAGCAATTTTCTCCACCAGATAATCAGCAAAGTACTCAGCCGAACCCTGCCAGCCAGTCACACACACATAAGCCAAGGAGAGACCTGGTTACCCGGAACATGGTGGTTGGGCGATTATCCACGGAGGCAATAAGGGTGGTGAAGTATTGCTGCTTCACCGCCCCCATCGCCACCTGGTAGGCCCTAATTGCGGCTCTAGCAAGTGTTTGGTCAGAATCACTCCGGGTCTTCACCCAACGGTGCTCTAACCATCTCTTTGCCCATTTGAGCTCCCACAGCTCTTCAAATCACAGGGATGCCCGAGCTCCATGAGCTCAGAGCGGCCGTAGTGGCACGATTTCATACAAGGCCACCGTCGTCATCCTGTGTCATAGATCAACGAGTGCCTTGGGCGAATCATGTAGCTGATCCAGAAGAAAACACCTTAATTCCCTCTGGAATCCATCAGAATCCATCAGTTGCCAGAGGCGGGCCAATTTACTAGGCCCTGCCTCTTTACGATGCAACCAACGCCACCCCCAGAAAGTCCAGAGTCACCAGATAGTGATCTGACCATGGCACAGGTGTAATGTTTAATTTCTGTAATCTCAGATCACTCTGCCACTGCTCCGACAAGAAAACTAAATCCGGTGTGTGGCCACTGCCCCTGGTTGGGCCCTGAATTACCTGAGTCAGGCCCACAGTTGCCATGGAAGCTATGAACTCCCATGCAACCTCAGAACCTGTCCCCAGCGAAGGCATATTGAAGTCCCCCAGAACCATCAGCCTAGGGAACTGCAACGCCAACATTGAGACAGCCTCAAGGAGCTCAGGCAGGGAGTCCTTTACCCTGCAAGGGGGCAGGTACAGGAGTAAGACCCCAACTGACCCTTAGGGCCCAGCCCCAAGAGCAGGGCCTCACAACCTGGGACTTGTGGAGCAGCGGCCCTGGCGACTCCCAGTGACTCCCTGGCTGCAATGGCGACGCCACTGCTCCTCCCCCCCATCCCTAGGCTGGTGCCAAATACTGAACCCGGACGGACACATCTCTGACAGAGGTACACCATCCTCTGGTCTCAGCCAGATTTCAGTGATGCATGCCAGGTTGGCCCACTCCCCTATAAAAGAATCTTGAATCAGGGGTACCTTGTTGCAAACCGACCTGGCATTCATCAGCAGCAGCCTAAGGGTGGGAGTCACCCTGGATCAGCTGCTTGGGACCTAGAGGTATAGCCAAGCGGCTGGAATGAGGGACAGATACCAAACATCAGCTCCGCGTTCCCTGAGTACAGCCCGCCCCTCAGTACCTGCCATATCTCCCCATGCCCATCACAACACCAGATAATCAGTGCCCTCCCAGACAAAATGCTGCTCCTCCCACCTGGCTGCCCAGGCCAATTCCACCTCCCCTCCCCATCCCAAACCCACCCCTGCACTCCCCCTATGCTTGGGGCACCAAGTGCTCCTTACTGGAAGTGGGGGGTGCCAGCAATTTCTTGCAAACCCCAATTCCACCCTTTTCCCACCCCTCCAAACCCAATAGATAGTCCGAGGGGGAGGCAGGGGCCCTTGCTGCCAGCACCGCATCCCTCCCTCCTCTCTAGTCCAACAGAAGGCAGAGGGGGGAGGGTGGCAATGGGCTGCACCACCAAGCTGCCAAGCTTCGCAGCACCTGTGATGGTCCTCCTTCCCACTCCAGCTGGACGACCGGGGAAGACGTACGGTGTTGGCGGAGTTGTCAGTGAATTTGAGACCGCCCCGGGGCCACATAGCTGTGATTGGTTCCCCCCAGCGGTCTGCCGGAAAGCGAGGCTGGCCTCGGCACTGGTGTCAGCTTGGGGCCGCCCCGTGGGGGGGCACACATCTGCAGGTGATTCCCCTTCCACAATCAGGAAAACAAGGCTGGCTTCGGCTGTGGCATTGGCCTCCCGCCACCTTCCCACAGCTGACCCCACTCCCCTCTGGCCCGTCTGACTGAAGGGGGGGAGTCGGGTGTCTGACGGTCTCGACGGTAGCGGGGCAAGTTTCTTGAATCCTGCCACCTTCCCACTGCCTCCACCCTCGAACCGGCGAGGCGAGGCAAGGCCAGTCCGGCGGTGGCGTTACCGGCGCTTTTGGAGCCCTCCGGGAGCGCCCCGCCACAGGTGTTCCTGCATGTGCCCTCGAACCGGGGAGGCGAGGCAAATATTCTCATGGATGTGACCGTCAAAGGTCTCTATTCATCTTGTGCATATGTATGGAAACCAAGACTGTATGAATATGGGATAGCATCATGTTAACGGTTCCTAAGGTCCACAGCTGGTTTCTGGCAGAAAGTGGCTTCATTTTGGCAGTCCAAGGTCTGATCAGGACACAAAAATGAAGAAAGCTGGTCTCAGCAAAAATTTAAGTGCAGGAATATGCAGGACTTCTGCACAAGCTAACAAAGCAACAGATTCCATGAAATACAAAACTAAACCCTCAAAGGAAATAACAATTACAACATTTATAAAAGAGGCATGAGAAGAATACAGTGTTTTGGTAATGCTATGGCTTAGTGGTTAAGACACTGAATTTGATGACTGGAAGGACGATGGAGCGAGCTCTCCTTGACTGTCCCAGCTCCTGCCAACCTAGCAGTATTTGTGGGAAGGTAACAGCATTCCGTGTCTAATAATGCCTGCCACATGGCCACGGAAATGTCAGAGTCAGCTGTAAATGGAGATGATGATGATGATGATGATGATGATTATTATTAGCACCACCGTACCCTAGAGTCCAATATGACTGGCATTGGAGCAAGGATGACCTTTACTTAATGCTATGGGCTTCAGCTGTCTTACTATAATTTCCCACGCACACGCACACACACACACACACACACACACACACACACACACACACACACACACACACACACAATGTGCAAGTACTGTATGTGCCATTTCAAACAAATAAAGCCCATGTGGAAATATTTGCCAGATAGTAGTCTCAGATAGTTGTCAGATCCTTGCAGTGCAAAGATCAGAAAGAGGAAGTGCCTTCAGTGTACTGAATCTTTTGAAACTTGGGTGAGGATACGGCTATATGTGACACATGGTAATAGCAGTTTGTTGCAATGAGGTCTTTGAAGATCGGTACAGTATTATTGGACATAAAATAAATGAACACAGTGCATGAACCTCTTTTTGAGTGAAATCTTTCCCCCACCTTTAGGAATTTATGAGCAGACCTTCATAACCTTGCTAAGAAAACATCATTTTGGAGATGGTGAAGCTTGAGTGCACTGAACTGGATAGATAACATCATGTAGGGCATGGGTGCCCAAACCTTTCAGGCTGCGGGCTGTTTCAGGGAGCTGGTCACTATGGCCTGGGGGCCAGATGTGGCCCCTGATGCCAATTCATCCAGCCCGCAAAGCCCTCAGCACTCCTGGAAGTGAAAGTAAAATGCACCTGTATGGGCACGTTTTACTTCCGCTTTCAGGAGCGATGAGGGCTTTGTGGGCCGGATGAATTGGCATCGGGGGCTGCACCGGCCCCAGGCAGTAGTTTGGGCACTCCTGATGTAGGGGGAGAAGGAAAAATTGATAGAAGCAGGAAAAAAATACGAGAGAAGAAAGACAGGCCCTTGTATAATTAGGGAGTGAATGTTCTCACCTTTCCCCACCCAAAGGGTGAGGAGAAAACCTTAATAAACCTATTTATGAGGTGACCCACAGCATGCAGTATGAACTCTGACAAGGCTGAAGTGATTTATGGTCCTTTGGAGGGCAGTCTATGAGGTTGATTCCCCATTGGTCACTCACTGGGAAGGTTTCAGTCCTCCACTAACTCATTTTCCCCAATGAAGTCATACCATGTCTTGCTTTGTATAAGGCAACCCTCTCTGGGGTGTCCTCTGTCTGACAGGTTGCCTACCCAACCTGAGCTCTGGTTAAAGATAAATAAATAAATTTCATGTCAGAAACTACTCTGGGTTGAAAGGATTTTTGCTGGAGAAACTCTGCTCAGGGGACGCCCGAATGAGGCTCCTTTCATGTCCCCAAGATCCGTTGTGCAGCACTCGGGTATCAAAACCTGACCTTCCCGTCTCCAAGCTCAGTGTCATAACCACTAAGCCACTGCAGTGCTGTGTTAAAGATAACCACAAGGAAGGTACTGCAGGAACCCTGAAGCTGAAGAGTTTGTGCTTCGATAGCAGAGCCATTAGGCATGTAGGTCTCCATCTTCCCCTCTATAGTGAAGTGTTTTGTATTTTTATTTAAATTACCAGATTTATTTATTTATTTAAGACACTCTTAGCCCATCCTGTATCACAGGATCTCAGAGCAGGTTATAGAGCTGTACTCAGGAATGGATCAGGTTGCAGGGCTTGCATCTTTTAGTTATGCTGGTGCAGAGGAAATCATGCATCTTTTGGAGATGAATTGTTCCATGTTATTAAATCCCTGTAGACATTGTCAGTTGCATAGTTTGTTGTATGATTCACCATTCATCTGATGTCTATTATGATTTCTTAATATGGGGCAATTTGCCTCCAAAGTTATGCCGCTTGTGTAGCCATGTAGGAGGATTTTGGCTAAAGTCTTATCTCTGCAAATATCTCAAAGTAATTTTAAGATTTCATTATTATGCAAAGCTTCCAAGCAAACTGTTAGAATCACAAATGCAAGGACATTGTCATCTTCAAAATAACCCCATACTTCTTTTTGCTATGGCTGCAATAATGTTCCGACCTGTGTAACCTTTTCTAGGAACATGAGATCTCTCCCAGTCTAACCATTTGAATTTGCTGTTCTTCAGTCGCAAGGTTGAGTCCAACCCTTTGCGACTCCATGGGCCACCGCACACCAGGCTCCTCTGTCCTGCCATCCTCTGCAACCTGGCCAGGTCTACACCCACCGGTTCAACGATGCCATCCATTTGAATACAGTTAGTTAAAGGTCACCCTTGCTCGAAAGCAAGTCATATCTGACTCTAGGGTTCAGTGCTCATCTCTGTTTCATAGCCGAAGATCCAGTGCTGTCTGCTTCTGCAGACGTTTCCGTGGTCATGTGGCAGGCATGACTAGACAGTGCACAGAGCACTGTTTACCTTCCCACCAAAGTGGTCCCTATTTATGGACAACAGCAAGAGAACTTTTTGAATCAAGTACCTGTACTATACTTCAAAAATTTCTCTTGCTGTTGTCCTTCCTGATTAATCCACTGGATGGAACCAAAGGACATTAAAAATATATGTTAACCAGAAAGCTTACAACACATATCACCACCATCACCACCACATCTCCCTCCCTGTCTTTTCCCTTAGAGAATTACCAGTACAGTACTGTACTTTTTCATTTTAGTTATTGGGCACTCGAATTGCTTTCTGACTGAACCTTGTGTGACAGAATTGAAAGTTGATAGAAAAGTGTTTCTATAAGAAGCTTAGAAATTGTAGAGTCATAGCTAGACGAAGCTCTTCTTTTTCAGGAAGTCACCCTTCTTGGGAGGAAATAACTTTTATTACTCTTTTGCCCACCTCACATATTTAGGCTGTCAACTATTAAATGGAGTTCCTGTTTATCTGCACTGACGTGAAATAAAACAGAAGACAGCCACTTAATCAAAAGCAGGAATAATGCATACAATTATATCAACTGTATAATGCATACAGTTATATGAATTACATAAATTGCTTTTAATTAACCATGTAAAGTGCAAAGAAAAAAGAGACTGGGGCAACTTTGAGGGCGTATTAGGATACAGCTAAGCAATCAGTGTACAATGTATGTTCATTTGTTGTGCACCGAATATTATTTGTTAAGAATTCCAAGTGTGTGTAGAGGGCCATCTATCTACATACATAAGCCTCACATGTTAGGTTCAACAATTGCTTATAAAACACTGTTGAAACTCTACAAGAAACAAATCCTATAATACTCTGTTGAACTGACACATGATTCTGACTTTGCAGGATTACTAGTTCTTCCCAAACTGTGATACTGTAATAAACATGAGTAGTTGTCATCATGCAGCATTTTCCAGAATTTTCAACAGAAAATACACAGATGTGGTTTGCCATTTCCTTCTTCTGGGGGCAGCTTGCTCAAGGCCACACAGGCTGACTCTTCTCCCAAAAGGCACAGTGGGGAGTCAAACTCCCAATCTCTGGCTCTGCAGCCAGACACTGAGCTATCCATCCAACTCATAGCCCAAAAACAAATTAGTTATATATCAAAATATTACTATGATACTTTTACAATGGAATAGGCATACTAATGGGGAAATCTGGATAAGAATGTATTTAATGGGAAAAGAGAACAGAGAGAAGAAGAATGTCAGAAAGGAGAAACACAAACAATTGAAATTATCATATAATTTAAGGTCATTAACCAAACCAAACAAAAATGGGAGGACACAGTCCATTTATCAGACAGTCAAGTTTAGAGTAGTTTGGCGGCTGCTTGCTGACACTGTCTGGAATGGAAGAGGCTATGGGCAATTCCAGACTATTGGCTTCAGTCTGTCACCCACAGACCTTAAACCTGTTGCTGGCCATGTGAAAGAATTTGACCACTGTTTTCTCTAGCTAATGCTTTTCATTCATTCATTCAGTATAAGAATCACATTTGTCCACAGAAGATTTGGATCAGCCTGCAAAGGAAAACATTCAAATGGTTGTCATGTTCTCATAAATTCTGCTTTTGTTGGTCTTGTTATATGTATTATGCATTTTACTATTATCATTAACAGCCCTGCTCAGACCTTGTATATCTATCTTCCTCTTTTCCTACCACTTTCCATTTATTTTTCTTAACATTATCACGTTTTCAAATGTATCTTGTTTTCCCATGATATATTCAAAGTACAATCGCCTACAATCGTCATTTTAGTTTCTAGTGAGAGTTCAGGCTTTACTTAATCTAGAACCCGCTTGTTTGTCTTTCTTGCAGTTCATACTATCTGTAAAATTCTCCTGCATCACCATGTTTTTCTCTCATCACCAGTTTTCCTCTCAGCTATTTTCACTGTATAGCTTTCACATTTTAAATAGCAATTGGTTTTGACCTTGCAATTAAAGATCTTTTAAAAATGTTTCAATACTCCCTTTGAACATTAGTCTACTTACGAATTCTTGTCTGCAGCTGCCTTTTAGAATGATGTTTGAACAAGGTTACAGGAAATCAATTTGAGTATTTTCATTATTAAAACTATTTTTCTCTTTTTGATGCTCAAAATACTTTTGCACTTTCTTCTTTTATCTTCAACAAATTATTCCACCTGGAGCTGTGCAATGGGATTCCATCCTTTCTCCTTATTCTATCCAAGCAGTAGCCTCTTCTGAGAGCAATAGTCTCTATGCCACCCTTTCCTTTTACAATAATCCAAGCAACTATGGGGTTTATTGTAATCTGTTACAGTGCACAAACTGATTTTTGACTGAAACTCTTTGGTATCTCTCCTTTACTTAGGTTGTGTCTTGATTAGCAAAAAGTACTACATTTGTGTTGCTTATTCCAGGTTCAAAATTGATTCAAATCTCGTTGAAATGCAGGTTATTTTAAACCACCAGAACAGGGTCATTTATTTTACACTGATTCCTGAACCGCTGATTTCTTCTGTGTGTATTCATGTGTCAGCATATACAGTTTATCCCATAAAGGATTTCTCACAACCTGAAAGTGGTTTATTCCCCCTCCTTACAGTGATAATGCTATATTCAGCATTTTGTTTGATGTCATAGCAAAGAACTATTGCAGCATTATAATAGTTAAGTATTGTTCTTGATTCCACCATCACCACCACCATTAAGAGTGTACATGGTCTGCCAGATGTTCAGATCAGAGATTTTTGGAACCTCGCAACTCGGGTCCCGGCTCTGGAGTTAAGAGTCAGTGAGGTGATGGGGAATGTGCCCACAGTTGATACCTCTATGAACAGCTTTGCAGCAGAGGTGGAAGTAGAGGCGGCAAGTGCAGTGGCAACAGATTCCCCCCTCCCCTTTTGGAATGCAAACCAGCAGCAGTGAGTATAAGTTTTTTTTAAAACAAAGAAAGAAAACCCTATGGCTGTGATGGCGAACCTTGGCACTCCAGATGTTCTTGGACTTCAATTCCCAGAAGCCCAAGCACCCTGTGAATACACACAAATGGGTTTATTGTGATTTATCCGGACCACGCTGCCCTCATCACTCTCGGAAGTGGAAGTAAAACGCTTTATGAATAACTAGCGGCTCTTAATTGTCAAAAGCCTGTTTAAAGAGGTTTTTCTTGCTGACAAAAGATGAGAAAAGATGGGCAAACCTAGCCTATATTGGTTAGGGCTCCCAAAGTCTGAGCATGTCTACTGAGAAGGTCTCTCTCAGTCCCCACTAGATTGGTCTCCAAAGGAACCATGAGAAGGGCTTTTTCACAAATCTTAATGCCCAGGCAAATTTAACTATTAGAGCCATACTAATATTCTGAGTTTATTTTTTCTGCCCCATCGAAGGAGATTTCACCTTGAAATAGGATGCTGAGGTGCCTAAAGTGGGAGTTTGCAGTGTCCCACCCACCCCCACCCATCCCCGGAACTATAGACCATTGGTATCAACAAAAGATCTAGGAGTTTAGTCTAGCTTTGTTTGGAGAATAGTGTTTCCTTCCCTCCCCTCAATCATGGGAGATGCAAAGATATTTTAAAAGATCTTATTTTAAAATATCCTTATCCAAATCAGAAACATTTAAATAATTATCCTGCCAGTTCATGATGCTCCTGTAGAACAATTAACAGAATAGCTCTCTATAGAATATTCACCAGTGTTTCTAAGGAAAGAGAAATTGTTCTAGAGACTTTATGTTGAGATGTGATACAAAAAATGCCGTCTTAGGGATGATGATGTCCTTGCTGTTTGCAAATGAAATGCATTTAAGTACAGTGGTACCTTGCTTTACAAAATTAATGCATTCCCCCAAACGTTTCTTATTACGAAAAAATTGTAAAGTGAATTTCCCACAGGAATGCATTGAAAATCAAAATTCGTAAATTGAAATGTGATTTTTCATAGGAATGCATTGAAAACCAATTAATCCGTTTCAAAAAAAATATGCGTGGAGCAAGTCATTATTTTCAATGGATTTTTATTTGTAAATCAAAAATTATGTTAACCAAAACATTCATAAAGCGAGATACCATTGTACATGATGGCTCTTGTACTTTGCATGAGTTGTGTCAAGTTCTAGATTCTGAGGATATTCTCCAACTGTGTGTTGGCTTCTGCAATTGTTGCACAAAGACCAATGCAATCCTGGCTTGCCTACACTGGTTAGAATGTATTGTAGTAATCTAACCAGGCAGCTACCAGGGCATGGACTACTGTGTCTAAGTTATCTCTGCCAAGGAATAATTGTAGTTAGTGGACCAGCCAAACTGACCCCAGTACTGCAGGCCACCAAACTCAAGTGAGACTTCAATTACAAAGATTAATGTAGGAGAAACTCCAAACTACGTATCTATTCCTTCAGGAAGAATGCAACTCCATCCAGAATGGATATTCCCATATATACGGTACGTAGGAGTTTCATGTTGATGATCTTACCTTGACAGTCCAGGGGGTGACTTTTGAATCTATCGAGCATCAGCTAAACTCTGCATTAGAAAAGCTATGTACAAGGGACAAGTTTATGGGTGGACCATCTGGAAGTCCTTTAACAGACTTCAAAGTGAAGTAGGGAGATCAAAGAATAATCAAGTAAAGTGGGACTATTTGAACACAGGGCAATTTTTTTGAATGTAGAGCAATACAATCAATGCAGCATTTATGTATCTGTAATCGATGCAGATACATAATAAGGACCACTTTGGTGGGAAGTTAAACAGCGTTCCGTTCGCTCCGGTGTCCAGTCATGTCTGCCACATGACCACGGAAACGTCTGTAGGAGCAGACAGCACTGGCTCATCGGCTTTGAAACAGAGATGAGCACTGAACCCTAAAGTCAGATACGACTGGCTTTTGAGCAAGGGAAATCTTTACCTTTACCTTTAATTGATGCACTACCACAAAAGAAGACATAGTAAATGACCAAGATAACACTATTGTCACTATTCTGGTCAAAAAATAATCTAATCAATTTAATATTATATTTTGTTTTGAATTTTACCTATATTTCATATATACCCATAGTTTTAAATAGTTTAACTCTGATATGAATAATAAAAAAGAATGACTGAACTACAGTGGTACCTCGCTTAAAGAGCATAATGTGTTCCACAGGATTGCTCTTTAAGTGAGTTTGCTCTTTAAGCGAAACACCATCGTAAGTGATCTATTGTGACTTCTGGTGGTGGTGGGATTGCGAACCCCAATTTAGTTGTTAAGCGAGTTTTTGGTTGGTTTAGTTGTTAAGCGAGGTGACCATTCCTGGAAATTTTGCTCTTTAAGCAGTCTCTAAGCGAGGCACTCTTTATGCAAGGTTTTACTGTACTGTACATCAATACTTGTGAAACTCCACAAAAATACCTCTAGAACTTATGCAGTCTAGATAGGTTTTCTATGGTAGTTATTAATACAGATGTTGTAATTCTTTTTAGTAATAATACACATTGAACTTTCTGTTTCTCAGTATCAATATTTGATCACAGAACAGGGGTAATAAAAAGTAATGCAGAGCTGACACAAATTGAATATTTTAGACACAGTCACAGACTGGGAAATCTTTATATCTCAAAGAAGTCCCTCGACTTGATATTCTTTTTTAAAAAATTGATTATGTTGTTATTGGATAAATAAAATATGTGATTGTTCAGCACATAAACACCCTTTGTTAAATGTGTTCATCAATAGACAATTCATATAAATGATACTAACTATCATTAAAGGCATAATAACACCTTTATTGATAAAATAAATCTCTAAAAGACAGATCAAATGGACGTAAACTAACCATGCATGACATTAACAGAAATTAGCCTGCAAGGTGGGCATATAGACTCTGCTTCAGCCAGACAACCTCAGATGGGAGATTTCTTATTGGGACCTGTAACATTTTAATAGAACACATACAACTGAGGTTGGTACGGTAACTGCTTTGAAACATACTTGTTTTGTACAAGTACTTTGGCCCTTTATCTCAGTGGTCCACAAGACTTTCCTGAGGTATTAGTGCACGTTCAGTCTTGCCTAGGCAATTTGGAAGGGTGAAAAACTTTATAAGTACTTTAAACTTTGAGCAGAATCAAATGGAGAATGGTCTGTACCACCTTGGACTGTGGGTACTGCATATCTCCTCATCCTGAAAGGTTACTTACCCATCTGTGAGTCACCAATTCTCAACTCCCTAAATCCCTACTACCAAGTCCCCAGTCCCCTGCCTACTACCCACTTGCTTTTCCTGTTGTTTCATCCACTGTGGTAAAAGACAGAAAGTTTTTTCCTTCCCTTGTCCCTTTGGTTGCTCTTTGGCTTTACTACAACAAGGTATTCCATACTTAGGATCAGTTCTTAATTTCATCATCAGTTCACTTCATACTTTTATTTATAAATTAAAAAATATTATGTATTTAATAGAAGAGGAAAAAAATCTATCTTATACCATAACTGACAAAAGACAGCAGTAGGACAATACTAGGGTTAGGGAGTGGTTGATGTAGTTTGGTGTTTGGTATTTAGAATCCTGCTAGATTTTTTTGGGTGGGATTCCTACTTTGGCTATTTAACCCCATCTTATTTTTCTGCTGTTTACTCATCCCTTGTTATCAGGTGCCTTTGGTAGAGAAACAAATTAAATCCCCCTTCCCTAATACACAAGTCCTATTATGTCCTTTTCAAAATATTTGGGGAGCACACACGATGAAGGGAATTCACTGGTCCTGTCCTCTCTGTTGATGCAATCAAGACATGACAGTGACTGTTCAAAGAGGACCAGGGTTCTATTTGTATGGCTTTTCATAGGTGCCAGGATCCTGATTCCCCCACCCCCCAATGTTCTGGTTCCTGTGGATAGTCTATCTGGATACACCCTCTCTCTGTTCAGATTATTGGTTTCTTGTGTTGAAAGCAACAATGGAGAGGCAGGGCTAACACATGTTCCTCATCATAGTCATCCATATGCTTTCAAAATGTTAGACAGTTAGACAGTCTCATACTTTAGGATAACATTTTGAATAATAATGTGCATGTCATAATCAGAATTTTAAGTGATTGTTTGTACCTTGCTATATTGAATTCATAGCATGAAAATAACAACTGCTATGAAAAAACACTGAGCCCAAAACACTCAAGAGGAGACATATTGATAATGACATATTACATTGTATTATATTGTGTTATTTTACATTGTATTGATTAGCTGGAGCTGGTTCCTATATCACATGATCATCCATCTTCTTTTGCACACCTTAAAGTGCCAAGAGAGTGAAATCCATGCATCTCACTCAGCCAATGGATTTCCTTTATATCACAAGTCGGGCAGGGGAGATATCCCTCAACTCACAAACTATTTTCTTCTTTCCCTTCAAATAAGGTAGTTCTTCTTCTTCTTCTTCCATGTCTAGGTCAGATGTGAAACTGCCAAAACAAAGCCACCTTTTGGTGAATTCATTTCCACAATTCCTTTTGCCTGACCTAGTGTGAGCAAGATTAGACAGCACAAGGTCGCCATTGCCTGGCGTATGCCCGATTGTGGCAAAAATTACCACAATTTTTGAGAAGGCCCTTTCTGTGTACCACAATAAGGTAATTAAGTCTTAGCATTAAGATCTCTAGGAGATACTAGGATCAGAAGAACCATTTTCTCCTAGAAATCCCAGCTAGCTGTGGTATAATAGCTAGGCTGTAGAAGGAAGCGTATCAGACTAGGATTTGAGAGAACTGAGTTCAGACCTCCACTTGTCTAAGGAACTCACTGGTTGACCTTGTGACAGTCACACCTTCTCTGGTTGACATGGTTACCATAAAGAAAAAATGAGTAGATAAATAAGCATGGCCTTGAGTTCATTGGAGGAAACGTGGCAAACAAATAGCAACTCTTCCAATTTCTTAGTAGGACCTACAACTAAAGAGCCTCTTTCTTTGAGCCACGATGATACAATTCCATGTCAGCAGCCTGCTGTGTTTATCTCCTGTAGCACGACACATCCAGCTGAGAGGATTTCAACCGACAGGTTTCTGCCCTCCCCTGTTGGCTTTTGTTTTTCTGTGTAAACCTTTTTAAACGCAACCCATTTTCCTCCATAGGGAAATATTGTTCTGTTTGGATAGCCTGGTTCACATTGCCTGCCAATGGCTTTAAACTAAACAATCAGTGCTGTCCTTCTCAACTTTTTCCCTTTCCAATTAATTAATTTAAATTGACCATTAAGTCGGCAGAGTTTTTGATTGATATTTTCATTAACCGCCCTCTCATGCAGACCTGTCCAACACCTAAGAAATGTATGATAATGCCCAATCTGCATGAAGGGGTCTGAGCATCTCCCTTCACCTCTCAGTGCAAGTGAATTATTACTTGAATTGTGCTTGCTGTTTCATTGAGTGTAATTTGAATACAGATTAGCTGCCTTGGTGTTCCAGAGCTTTAGCATTATCATTACTGGGGACAGTAATTTGACTGATGAACACATGGGTTATCACAAGGTTATCACCTTCACAAAACCAGAATGGTCCACTTTCCAAAATTGGGAGGGAAGGAGGCCAAAGCCTTCAATGGCAAAACTAAGTATTATGGATTAACTTGTCCAATAACTTATTCAATAAATTCTTTACTAATTAAAGAACCAATATGCCTCTTTATTCTTAGATATCCTAAGGCTTTATCAAAATCAGTGGACTAATATCAAGTTAACATATTTTTAGAACTAAGCAACATCAACCTGTTATACACAAATACTGTAACTGTAAACAATTTAGAAGGTAAATGGGCAAAGGAAAATATATTTGTCTAAGCTAATGAAAGCAATTATTAATTGGCAACTCCTTTTCAAACTGCATGCAATTTGTAGGAATCCATACCTATAAATCCAAGGGTTAACCGTTGGAACTTGCTATACATTTCTGCACCCATCCATCCTATCCCGTACCGAGCCTCCTGCACTTGCCTGAACCTGGTACGGAGGTTACTGGAGGGTTGAGAAACACGCTGGTGGGGCAAGAGCCCCACAAACGTGAACAAAGGGAAAGAACTTGAATTCCCAATGTTCTCTGCGCCGCGCCACAGCCAATCAGGCTGAAAGGCACGAGCAAAAAGAACATTGGGAAACGTGGCATGGCCAATTAAAATTGAGCCGCAGAAAAAACCGCCGCACGAATGCAAACCACAAACGCAAAATTACAAGTCCCAGCGTCCTGCACGCCATGAGCGCACAGAATGCTGAGAAAGCCAGCATGTGAAAAATAAAATTACAAAATGCAACAGGAGCGCAAGTCCACTGCAGGCGGACGCAGCGCCTCACAGTCTCGCAAAACAAAAAGCCACAAAACTCCACCATGAGACACCCGCCGGCCTTCTTTCCCAGAGCAACGGGGAGAAAAGGGACTACCTCTCCTCCACGCTACCTCACTGAAGACACAGTGAGACCACCGCTGGCCTCAAGGAAAGTTGAGCTGGGGTGGAAAAAAACCCCCAAAACCAGCAGCAGTTCATCAAGGGAAGCGCCCTCCCTGGCGGATGACTGGCTGATGCCTTTGTACTTCCAAATACAAAAGCAGCAGCCAGCAATCCGCAAGTTAGAGCACCACCCCTTACGGATCGCTGCCTGCCGATCTCTGCTTAGGTAAGCCAGGAGAAAAAGGAGACAGAGAGGAGAGAACCATCGTTAGGCAGAGATAGCTCTTCTCTGCCTCCTCCTTCTTCCCCGACCTACATAAAGAACCTTCCTGGGAGAAGAACGGGCTGACTGCCTCCTCCTCCTTTCCCCCATTACTGCATCAAAACCAAAATTCGAAGCAGCAATAGGGAAAAGAGGAACTGACAGGCAGCCTGTTCTTCATGCTAAAGTAAACACCAAAACCAAACACCAAAATTAATTTAAAAAATAATAAAACAAAAATAAATCAATAATTAAAAAACCCCATTAATAAACAAAAAATAAACCACAAAATACACAAACAAAAACATCCACAATACCACAAAAGCACATACAAAACACCTAACTACAACACGAAAAAACCCACAAACAAGCAACAACAAATTACACAAATAAACAACAACGAAATAAGAAAAATTAAACAAAACCGGAAATAACCATACCAATTAAACAAACCTAAAACCCAACCAAAACAAAACAGAACAAACAGAAACACCTCCCAGCCTACCACCACAAAAACAAAACAAAGAAAAACCCCAGAAGAAAGAAAACCAGATACCTCACCAGCACGTCCTCCCTCCACGACGACTGGAACGGAAATGAAGAAACAAAGACTACTTACCGGAAGAAGCCCCACCAGGCCAGGAGAGAAAAAACACATGAAACGAAACCAAAACCACTAACAGCCCCACCTGCAGGGCAGAATAGTAAAAAAACAACTCAGAAAACACAGCAGCCCCACCTAGAGGCCACAAGAGTAAAACAAGTCAAAAACATAACAATAAACCAAAAGTTTACACAAATAACAAACATATGTTAAATAAATAAAATAAAAAGATTTATAGCATCCTCTGTTGAGTTTTAACTCAAATAAAAACCCAAAACATCTAAACACAGTTTAAAAACACTAAATTAAAAAACATGTACTTTTACATTTTAAAAAATATTACCTACGGTACAACTATTAAAAAAAAATCACATACTAAAATGTTATTTGGTGAAATAAAATAATTTGAAACAATTATATCATCCTTTGTTCTTTTTTTAATCCACAAAAAAAAAGCTGATCACAGTTTATAACAGCCTGGCAATGCCGGGCAACCTATGCTAGTGAATTATAAAAAGCCATGTATTTTACAGTAAAATAAATCAGGAAAAGGGAAAGTTATTGAAATTTCTATTCAGATTTTAATACAGTCAACATACAAACAATTATCCAATACTGTGATTAGGTGAACTACTCAAGACATTAAATCCTGGCTCCATTATAATAGAAAGCCAGTTCAATGGGCTAATCTTCCAATTCAAGGGAGGTGAGTGATACAGATGACAGGGACATATAATTTGAATTTAAATGAAAGCAGTTGTGTGAAAGTTGCAGTGGAGCTGAATTCACTGGGGCAAAAGGATTTGTGTGATAAATGCACCAATCAAAAAAAGCAAATAAATCCAAGATCCATTGTACAGAAAAATGCTCAGCTAAATTCCATTCACAGGAGATCAGCAGTTGACATTTAATGAGATTTCAAAATCAGAAAACATTAGGCTTTGACCCACATTAATTGCTAATTGTCACTTTTTTGGACTCACTATAAGCAGTTGGAATTTAAAAGAATAGTTTTTGGAACTTAGTTCTTATGTGCTAAGACATCTGTGTATGTAAATCAGCATAATAGCTGATTCAACTTGAGAGAATTTCAAAATATTCTTAAAATTGTGGAATTTTTTGAACTCTTGATATTTACTGTAATTGAAAAACCAGTAGCAATGATCTTTTTAAAAATGCTTTGTCGATGAATCCAGTTGATGTAAATCAATTAGCCATGAAAACAATTTGCCACGTGGAAAATTGAAACTTCAATTAGATGTTATCTTCCCAATATCCTTTATATCCTCCCTGGGTAGAGATAACACTTCTGTTATCTTGCTGAAAATCCACCTCCCCTACTTTAGCAGAAATGATCAAGTGATAGTTATAAAACCCTTGATGTTTGTCCTTGGATGAAAGAGGCCCACAGAGACATAAAAGCATTAGCAGCCCTGGGATGAAACATTAGTTACCAGCACATCAATAGTGAGATTTTACAACCTGGTTAAAGTGAGAGAGTCCCGTTGCTCTGCAATGTCCGTGATTTAGAGGTGTCTTTCTGCTGGAAACTGCTTTAAACCCCATGTAATGACAGAAATACCTTAAAGCCGAGGAAAGCTGTAACATACCTGCTTCATGGCCTAGGAATGCATTGCGCCTTGGGAAACAAAGTGAATGGAACTGGCTACGTTGGACATTTTGCCTCTCCATGCTCGTTGGCCAACCTTCACAGGGTACAATTCAATTGAGGCCTTGGTCTCACTATGGAATAGCGAGATGGAGAGGGAAGTTGACACAGTTACTCCCAAAAACCCACTCTGGTGTAGTAGAGCCTGTAATTTCCCTTGGATTACAGAAGATCTGCGCATTATGATGATGACAACTAGAACACAGGTGGTGCTGGTCTCGAAGGGAGTATGATTGGAAACTGGTGAGAACTTCTTGTTGTACTCAGTGGTGGGCTCCAAAAACCTTTACTACCACCCTGTGGGCATGGCCTACTTTGTGGGCATGGTCTACTCTGTGGGCATGGGCGTGTAACTGGGTGGGTGATCTAGTCATGCCCGCCCAGTGGTGGAATTTAATTTTTTTTAACTACCTACTCTGTGGGGGTGGTATGGTGGGCACAGCCAGGAGAAAAGCCCTGTGTTGCACCCGAATTAGTAAAGGTAAAGGTTTCCCTTGCTCGAAAGCCAGTCGTATCCGACTCTAAGGTTCAGTGCTCAACTCTGTTTCAAAGCCGAAGAGCCAGCGCTGTCTGCCTCTGCAGACATTTCTGTGGTCATGTGGCAGGCATGACTAGACACCGGAGCGCACGGAACTAGGAACCGAATTAGGACTATTTTATTTCGAAACTTGGATGGGCCAGCCAGAATTTCTGCTACCGGTTCTGGCGAACTGGTGCAAACCTGCTGAAGCCCACCACTGGTTGTACTGCAGTTAAGAGGGCAAAAAAGTTTCATTCTGTTAATATATCTCAACTTCTACTTAGCACCTACCAGAATTGGTTTGAGGAGTTAAGAGCTTGCCGGGATCAGACTCAAAAAGGCTATGAGTAGAACCTTCAGTTACATGCTGTGAGAAGTTTGCTAGGCACTCTGAGGAATTTGGACCACAGATCTTACAGTGTCTAGGTAGATGTCTAGTGCCCCATCCAGTCAGGTTTTTAAAGACTAGTTCCAATTGTTGCAGCCTGATGACGTTGGACAAAATGCTTGAATTGATCAGTCCCATTACATGTATACTTGACCTTTGCAATTCATAGCAGGGGTGGATTGACTAGGTGGGTCTAGGAGGCAGGGAATGGGGATCCTGTGGTGCACCCTTTTCTGAAGAGGACTTCCCTGAACCCAGAAGTACATGCCAACTACTGCCTCCTTGCAAATATCTCCCTTTTGGGCAAGGCTCTTGAATGTATGGTGGCTGGGCATCATCAATCTTTTTTTTGTGGAAACTGATTGCCAGGACCCATTTCAATCTGGTTTCTGGTCAAGATTCAGTACCAAAATGGCCTTAGTTGTCTTGACTGATAACTTGCTCTGAGCTAAGACAGGGGACGTGTGGCCCTGTTGATTCCATTGGACCTCTCAGCAGCTTAATACACTTCATGATGGTATCCTCTTGATCAGGTTCCATGGAATGGGAGTGGAGGGCACTGTACTACAGTGGTTCCATTCCTACCTTTGGAACTAATTCCAAGCAATGATATTGAGGGACGTCTGCTCAGCAACATTCTATCCATCTCCCAAACTTTAATAGTTATATAAAACAACTGATTAGTACACATTGCACACCTAGATGGCCAGAGCAGAGCTGGCTATCTTAACAAGCTGAAAACAAGTGTGAACTGAAAACTTCTTCCTCTCTCTCTCTGGTCACCTATCTATCCTAGCACTAGGATACTATTACAGCAGAGCTATGTTAAAACTTCCTTCTCCCTCATTGCAGAATCCTCAGTCTTTTTCTCCCCTTTGGTTGCCTGCCTGCCCTGGCACTTGATTGGCAAGCCATTAAAATTAATTCACAATTCACATTCTGTAGTCAGCTCCAGTTGTGGTCTGTACCATGGGGCAGACCTAAACTAGTAAACGGTGAAGTGGTTTATACGTGAAGAAACTAAGCAGCAGAAGAGCACAAACAGAAAGTTCAAATCATAATATAATTGCCATAGTGATAGAGATAAAATGTCTTTACAGCCATACCTGTAGTGGTTGATCAGTCTCATCTCCCCCTACCAAGTCATCCATAGGAATTTAACTAGGTTTATTTGCCTGGTACATGGTAGACTCCCTGGGCATGTTGTCATTGTGAAGACCTCTGGAGGAGATATCTTCTTTATCTAAATCAGGGGCTGTGGGCTGGTCACATGGTTGAGCATGTCGGTCATGTGGTTCCTCCCTCCAGAAGCGGCGTGGGCAATGTGGGCCAGATGAATTTTCATCACGGGTGGATCTGGCCCACAAGCCATAGTTTGGGCATCCCTGATCTAAATGATCTCAAAAAAGGAATAAGAACAGATCCTTCATTAAATTTTTCATAACTTTCTTCTGTTTATTATTGTTATTATTATGATTAATCTTTATTGCTAGTTAATATGCAGAATTAATAATTAGAATTTCCGTCCTGCTTATATTGACAGTCTCTGTCAATCTCAATCATTCCTTTCCCTGTCAAATATATTTAGAGTGATCTAATTTTCTGTCCTATTCTTTTTGTTCTTACAAGGACCAAATATTTTTGTTTTATTTGTATGTTGTATTCTTTTATTAGTATCCAGCAGACAGGTCAGAAGAAGCAGTGATCCATTGAAAACTTATACAAACTGGTGATGGTCTTATCAAAGGGTTTTCATGGTAAGATGCTGCGTTTTGGTGTCACCTGATGAAGAAGGAAGAAATCAGACGCATTCAAAGATTGAGCGCAATGGATGATTTGGTTTATTTTTCAGTCCCATTAAATAGACAAAAAGCCCTGTTGCCAAGCAGAAATATCTAACTTGCTTTTCGCCCTACTAACAGAGTTGTATTCTTGACTAAACAGATTAACATTCCATTTTCTACCAGGAAGAAATCTCTAACCAGAAAGAGTTAAGTACACTAATACCTCACACAACGTCCAAACTTGGTTCCACAAGTTTGGACGTTGTATGAATTCCGACTTTGTATGAGGCATGCAAGATCCTATCCACGATGCCTCATATAACGTCCAAATTATTGCCACTGATGCTTTGTATAATGTCGTTCCCCTGGTGAGAGCGGGGAGGGGGGGGGCTAAAGTCTGGCCCCAGCTGTGAGGCGACCAGAGAAGCAACCATGGGGGAAATCCCCCAAAATATCCAAGTGGCCCCAAGCACCCTCGCCTGAGGACAGGAGGAATGGGACGAGGAGGAGGAATGGCGCTTCCGGGGCGGCGGTGGGAGACCCGACAAGTCTCCTCCTCTTCGGGCACTGGTTGCTTCTCTTGCTCCTGCCGGCGAGTCTCGCTCCCACCTACCCGCTCTCAACCAAGAGTCGCTTCCCTGGCGAGAGCGGGGAAGGGAAGCGAGAGGCAGCATGGCGCATAAGAAGACCAGCCACGCCGGAGTCTCGCTTCCCTTCCCTGCTCTCAACCAAGGGACACTTTCCTGGCGAGAGCGGGGAAGCGATTGAGACTCCAGCGTGGCTGGTCTTCTTATGCGCCACGCTGCCCACCTCACAACAAGCCAGTCTCGCTTCACTTCCCCGCTCTCGCCAGGGAAGAGACCCTTGGTTGAGAGCGGGGAAGGGAAACGAGACTCCGGCGTGGCTGGTCTTCTTATGCGCCACGCTGCCTCTCGCTTCCCTTCCCTGCTCTCACCAGGGAAGCGACCCTTGGTTGAGAGTGGATAGGTGGGAGCGAGACTCGCCGGCGGGAGCAAGATAAGCAACCAGTGCCCGAAGAGGAGGAGACACGTCGGGTCTCCCACCGCCGCCCCAGAAGCGCCATTCCTCCTCCTCGCCCCATTCCTCCTGTCCTCGGGCAAGGGTGCTCGGGGCCACTTGGATATTTTGGAGGATTCCCCCACAGTCGCTTCTCTGGCCGCCTCACAGCTGGGGCCAGTTTCACTCCCACCCGGCTCCTAATGCCTCATACAACATCTGGCGACGGTGTATGAGGCATCTTTTCCCCCAGAATTGGGCGACGTTGTATGGATCCGACGTTCTATGAAGCGGACATTGTATGAGGTATTACTGTATTAGAATACACAAGAAAATAATTAGGTATTAGGTTGACCTGAGCCATGGGTGACTTTTTGGTCAATTTAGGAGGTAAAAGGTTACTTAGATTAATCTGTTTAAGGATTTTGCCCTGGAATCCTGATGACACCTGAAGGAGACAGCAAGAAGGATCCGGTAGAAGGACAGCAAGAAGGATCGATAACGCATCAGAGTACGCGGGAGAGCCTCCGTGCGACGGAAGTGCTTCTCCTGAAGAGTGTAATCTGAGAAAACATTGAGGTGGTTGTACATGAACAGTACCTTGTTCAGACAATGCTGTGCCTGACCCTGATTTTTGGGGAGGGCTAGTTCCCCCCTTTCTGTTTGTTTAACAATGTAGGACTTGAGTGTCCGATTCACCCGCTCGACAATTGCTTGCCCTTACGGATTGTATGGAACACCAAAAGTGTTCTTAATGTCCCAGGTGGCCATAAACATGGCCAGCTGCCTGGAGCTATAAGCCGGATCGTTGTCGTTTTTCATGTGCCTTGGTTTGCCCATGGCAGCAAAGCAGGAGAGGAGATGCTGCTCCACATGGGAAGCCATTTCTCCCTTCTGAGCCGTAGCCCAGACAAACTGTGAGAACGTGTCTATGCAGACGTGCATGAACTGCCATCTTCCAAACTGCGGAACGTGTGTGACATCCATTTGCCACACCTGGTTGGCTTCTGTCCCTCATGGGTTGACACCTCATGAGGGCCCCCCCTGCACATTGTGGGCAGGAACGGACTATGCCCTGAGCTTGGGAAAGTGGCAGGTTGAACTGCCGTGCAAGTGCTTTGGCATTTTGATGAAAAAATGCATGACTTTGAATCGGAGTCGTGAAGACTCCCAGAACTGACCTTTGCTGAATTTTCCTTGCGGCCACATCCGCTCTGCTGTTGTCCGTGGAAATCGGGCCAGGTAAATCCTGGTGTCTTCTAATGTGGGCGATATAGAGCACTTCGGTGCAGTTCCGCAAGTGAAATTGAGTCGTGAGGAAGAGACCTAACAAGTTTTTGTCTATTGCGGGAGTGATGTAGGCTCCCGGTAGACTGTGAAGCAAATTCCAGATATACTGGCTGTCATTGATGATATTCAAGCATTCCTTGGCAAAGGTGCTCAAGGTGAGGTTCACTGCTGCCAATTCTGCCTGCTGTGTGGATTTCTGCGGAAGAGTCAGAAGTGTGCACCAAGCCTGTCCCTCTTGCCAGGTCAGAAATCCATATGTTTGACCCCCATCAGTGAACACTGTCCTGGCTCCCGGAAGCGGAACCAGGGACAATAACTCACACAAACTGACTGTCTGCGTCTGAAGCGAGACAAGTCTGGGGTCTTTCGGCAAACGGTATGCCAAGAATCCTGTGAATCCTTCCAATGCAATCGGGAGTGAGTCACCGAGCTTCATCAGCTGCTGGACCTGATCCTTTGTGAATGGGACAATGATTTTCGCTAAATTGTGCCCTGAGATATCCCTTGCTCTCAACCTTCCTCGGTAAATCACTACAGAAACCAGTTCCTGTGGAGGGATGATGTTTCGGGAAGAGGTGTGTGGTAAATACACCCATTCCATGATTTTTGCCCCTCTCTCAGAGTCTACGCCTAGAGCTCTGGAGAACATGGCTCCAGTTCAGACTATGTACAGGTTCAGAACAGGAGCATATGGCCCCTGACTAATCCTGTCCACCCATCTCTGGCTGAGAACTTGGTAGACCTTTTCGAGAGTCAAGCGAGCCTCTCGTGGAATGTGTATCCGATCTGCTGGCTGCTTACCTAGCGTTAGCAGCGAGAAGAGTGGCTTCAAGAGTTCTGTAACTAGCCTAAAATACGTTCTAGCCCAATTGATATTCCCCATAATCTGTTGCAATTCTACGAGAGTGACTGAATCTTTGAGGTTAATTTGTGGCAAAACTGGTGACGCGAAAGAACGGAGAAGCCGATGGCCCAAGTATGAAAAGGGCTTGGTTCTCTGTACTTTCTCCGGGGCAATGAGTAATCCCTTCTCCTCCAGAGTGGTCTGGATGTCTTTAAACATTTCGCTGCCGAGTTGCGGCGCTGCGATCAAAATATCATCCATGAAATGACATACCAAGACTGTGGGGTGAAGGCTTCAAAACTTTTCCAGTGCATCGTGAACGTAAATTTGGCACAGGGTGGGCGAATTGAGCATCCCCTGTGGCAAATATTTCCATGCGAAGTGTTGCATGGGCTCTGTGGTTCACAACTGGCACCGTAAAAACGAACCTTTCCCGATCCCTTACATCTAAAGGAATGGTGTAAAAACAGTCTTTCAGGTCTACGACCAGGATCTCCCAACCCTCGGGGATCATGTTCAGATTTGGGATACTGCATTGAAGCGGACCCATTGGCTGAATACACTTATTGATCTCTCTTAGATTGTGAAGGAGTTGCCACTTCCCTGACTTCTTTTTAATGATGAATATGGGCAAATTCCAGGGACTGGTGGACTGCTCTATGTGTCCTGCGTCTAATTGTTCCTTAACCAGCTGCTTTAGGGTAACTAATTTCCCCCCTACTATCGGACATTGCTCTACTCAGACTGGTGTGTTGGTAAGCCATTTAAGTGGTAAAGCCATTACCCGAAGGTAAGAGTGGCACGGTACTGTTGCAAGATGTCCCGCCCCCAAAGATTGACATGCACATCCAAGACATGCAGCCGAATGACCACTGTGCCGTCAGCTTCAGGAATCATGACTTCTACCCAGTCTTAGCTTCTAAATGCTTCCTGGACACCGCCTACCCCCCACACATCAGAGACCGGCTCGAGAGCCCACTCATGTGGCCACTGATTCTGGCTGACCATGCTGACGTCAGCTCCGGTATCTAATAGCCCATCAAAAGGTTTTTTGTTCAAAAATACCTTTATGACTGGCCGCCGCTTCCACTCTGTGTTGGTTTCCACTGTCACTAAGACCTGGTATCCTTATACTGCCCCTTCTGTGCTCGAGCGGTCTGCCGACTCGGACTCTGAGCTGTCTCTGAGCCTTTCCTGGCCGCCTGCTTGCGGGTGACAAGGAACCATGATCAGTTGCGCTAACGTGTCTCCTTTGTGAATGGTTTGTGGTAGGTGTGTCCAAAGCTGAACCTGGAGTACACCTGAAAAATTGGAGTCAATGACTCCTAGAATCACAAGGATTCCTCATGTTCCTGCGACGCTGCGGGGCAAAACTTAACCTATATAGCCCTTAGGAAGGGGTCCCATGTATTGGGAATCAACCAGATAGACTGTGCCTGGCAAGTCACATGTGACTTCTGACTGGCAAGTCAAGTCTAGTCCTGTGCTGCCCTTAGGTCTGGCCTGCGCCTCTGGAATGCAGGGTGGAATGTTCCGTGAATCTAACCCACCTCTGACTCTCCCAGAGCAACTGTGGTCTCTGTTTGGACCGGGGCCAGAGACATGCCCGCACTCCGGTTTCCCGAATTCGGACAGTTCCTGGCCCAGTGAAAGCCATTGTGACATCGTGGACATGGGGTGGTCGGAGCCTTGGGACGACCTGTGTTTTGGCCATTACCCTTCTTGGATTGGCATTCTCTAGCAAAATGACCGACCTTGCCACAATTGTGACATGCTCCCATGGTCTTGCCTTTGGGTTTCCTACCACCTTGCACCACTGCTGCTAACAGACCCATCTTGTAGGAATCTGTACCAACGTCGGCACAAGCCCTGATCATGTCAGTAAGCGTCAGATCGGGATGATTTCCCAGTGACTGCAAGATTTTATGGCAGTCAAGGTTGGCATTGTCTTTAGCCAGCTTCATCATAAGCTCCTGCTGGGCTTGTTTGTTGTCTATCTGCCTACTGATCGCTTCTTCCAATCTGTTAACGAAATCCACGTAGGATTCCTGGGCACCCTGCTTAACCGCTGTGTAATTTTTGGCTGCTTTGCCAGTTGCCGGGATCTTGAGATAAGCCCTAAAGGCTGTCTCAGCCGCCAGTTGGAGCATGGCGATTGGCAAGGCGGTCTGCGCGTCGATGGTTTCGAACTGATCCGACCCATATAGCTGGTCAGGAAGTACTACTACTCCCATCCTGGCAGCCCTTGCCTGTGCTTCGAGTCGATACTCGCTGTCCCAGAGCAAATACTGGCTTGGGTTGAGCATCATTCTCATGACGAGCTTCCAGTCGTATGGAATAAGCATCATTGTCTCACAAATCTGCTGAAGTGTACCTCTAGTGAAACGACTCTGAAGTCCCATTTCTGTAATTGCTTTCCTTATTGCCATGAGCAATTTGTATGGAACCGGCGTGTGGACCATTTGCTGTTGAACCATGAGGGCATCCAGCTCTATGCGGACTGGGCACCACTGCCTAAGTTCAGCTAGTTCTTCCGCTGACAACTCCCCCTTGATGGTTTCCTCTTCTACTATGCGCTGGATGGAACTTTTAACTGTCTGGGAACTTTTAACTGTCTAGGAACCGCCAGCGTTTCCTAAACCTTGAATTCCTTGAGTGGCGTCTGCAGCTGCCACTGAAGGAAAGCTCCCTAAGCCTCCCTGTTTAAGCTGTATTGTCGGATAGAGACCCATCAGGGCTGATGGCTCTGACTGCGCTGGGGGGTCCTCGGTCTCTATCCGGACTGGGTCTACCTCTGCGAAGAGCTTCCTACACTTACTCCATGTGCTAATCACCTTAGCTGGGGCTCTTGGTTCTTGCTTAATGCAGGTCCCTATCCTGTCCCAAAGTTGAAGGCTTAGCATGCCCGTTTCTGGATAAAACAGACAGTGCTTCCCCAAGTACACCAAAAGATCTGCTAACTGGGTGCTGTGAATGCGAGTACGATTTTCCCTGGCCAGGGCCTTGAGTTCCATTAAGTGAACTCTCTGGTTAGCGGTCGGACATTGCCGCTGCAGACGTCCCCATATTACCTGCCGGTCCTTTGAAGTTGGCTCTGCTGGACGAGTCGACGCGTCTGGGTATAGGTAACTGGATTCGATGTGACAAACTTCTGGGAGAGACTCGGAATGTGGGCTGCTGCCACAGGCCCTCGGTGGCCTCTGCGATGGCATCAGGTTTCACAGCCAACCCTGAGCGGAACGCGTTTCCGATGTGCAAGATGCCTCAGAGCTTTGGAGCATGCTCTGCCTCTGGAATGCCTCACCGCTTAGCGTAGCTGTCATTCAGATCGGATGGCTTTCCAACCTGAACCGCTGCGCAACCTCCTGGAAGACTTGGATGCGCTTCTGGCATAGAACTGGACCAAGGGCGTCGCTACTCACGAGTACGATCACGTCGGGGTCACCATATGTTGGATTGGGTTCCATATCTCATAAACATTATTTTCCTTTATAATTTCTTTTTTTTGGGTTTAGCTCGCATGTGAGCATATCATTTAGCGCAGTCGACCACATCTCGTTATACCATTCTTTAATATTCAATAGATCTCCGCTCTTCCAATTGCGCGCTATACATAATCCTGCAACTGTTGTCATAATAATTATCAAATCTTTCTTAAATCTATCAATGTTTAGAGCATTCGTCTCCATTAGCAATACCGTATTAGCCTCTATCTTAATATCTTCAGCAATTATCTCTTTTATTTCGTTCACAATTTCAATCCAAAATTGATTTAACACTCTGCACTCCCACCACATATGAATATAAGTTCCAATGGTATCCTTACACCTCCAACATATTTTTGAATTCTGATTACAAATTTGATGAAGCCTTACCAGTGTTAGATACCATCTCCATAATATTTTACAATTATGTTTTTAATCCTAACCAATAAGCCCTTCATAACCCTCTTTTTCCATTTACTCATCCATTCTGACTCACTTATTTTAAAATTTAAATGTTGCTCCCAAAGCGACTTTAATATTTCATGTTGATTCACTCCTTTATTCATCATTTTATACAATTTACTTATTAAACCAGTCACTTCTACCTCCCCAATCTCACTTTACATACTAACTCTTCAAATTCTGTCTTATTTCTATTTAAACTTATTTTATCCATATACCTCTTGTTCCAACTATTTACTGCCGCTATTTGTAACCAATTCAAATTTAATTTCCTATATATATATATATATCTAAATTTTTATTGTCTTTGCAAATCTTTAACCATTTCTTCAGCAGAAGCACATCATTGTCATTGATTATCTCCTCCATTTCACTATCTATTTTTAATGGGAAATTTTTCAAACCTTTTAGTTCAATAATTGGAGATAATTCAGGTGCCATTATTTTCTTTACTTTAGACCATACTTCAAATGTTGCTCTTAAAATTTTATTTTTTGGAGTAGTTTTTGATTTATTTTTATCTAAAAAAATTGCATTTCCAATCTTCTCTATTTCCTGAAATTCCACTTTTCCCCAATTATATTCCTCTCACACTAATATCTTAATAATAGTCCTTAAATGATATGCAACATAATAATTTTTAATGTTCAGTATACACAGGCCCCCTCCTTTTGAGTTAAGTACCAGAGTTTTTTTGAAATCCTTGCCCTTTTACCTCCATTACAATAATCATTAATCAAGGTCTGAAAAGATATAATCTCATCCTCTTTAAGTTGAATCAATAAAGTATCAAACAAGAAATTGATTTTCGGCAATAATTTCATCTTAACTAATGCAATTCTTCCGAACCATGATAGTTTCAATTTTTTATATTGTTGTATCTTTTCTTTAAATTCTTTATATAATTTATCATAATTTAACTTTTTTAATCTATCAAATTTATTTGAAATATTTATTCCTAAATACCTCGTACTATCCTTAATCTGTATCTTGTAAGTATTTTTAATTTTTTCCAGTTCCTCCTTCTTTATAATAAAAAAATGGCCTCAGATTTCTCCCAATTCACACTTAATCCTGTCATTTTCTGAAAATTCTTTAAGTGTAATTTTATTTTTGGTAAAGGTTTTTGTGGATTTTTAAATATTATCAGGGTGTCATCAGCATACATGTTAACTTTGTTACCACATATACCTTCTCAATCTATTTCCTTGTCATCTCTTATTACATTTGCCAGCACCTCCATTGCCATTATAAATAGAGTTGCTGATAAGGGATCACCTTGCCTAGTGCCGGCTTCTAACCTTATATCATCTGTATATTCATTATTTACCCTTACTTTTGCTGTACTTGGTTGATAAATTTTCATAAGTTTTGTCCCAAATCCGTAATTTTTAATTATTTCATTAATAGTGGCCCATTGTAAGGAATCAAAGGCTTTATAGATATCCAATGCAAGCACTGCTACATTTTTTTGCATTTGTATAGTTTTTAAAAAGAAAAAATAATGAAAAAGTGGACTGGTCTAAATGCTGAACACAGAGCTAAACTGAAAATTACAATGTCTTATTAAAGACTCCTGTGGCATCTTTAACCTTCAAAAGGTCTTTCACAAAGCTGTTTTAGTTGCTTGGTATAAATATAGCAACAACAACACTGGAGAAAAGCAAGATGCATCAAAAGATTTAAGGGACTAGATGTGTATTTAAAAGAATTATATCTTGTTTATAGTACAGTATAAAATGCACAACTGATTTATACAGCAGCTAGCCTATTGCAGTGGAAATCTCATTTCAATCATAAATGGCAGAATTTGATTTAAGAATTCATTCTTTAATGGGTCTGCAATGTTCAAATTTAAACTCACTCAATTCATCAGCAAAATATTCAATATGGGGCACAGGGAACTCATTTAGGCAAACAGTGACTTTTAATATAAATTTTCCAGGAGATTTCTTCATTGATTCAGCAGTTTAGTGCAAAATGATTTGTGCGATACATTCTCAAGGATCGATGCAAGACTGAGTCAATGGCTAATATAAAATCATCATCATACCAAGTACACAGAACGTGTCAGTGAACTTTGACTTTGTGCTGAACTACGTGGAGAGAAATGGGGAGTGTTCACAGAACCCAAAATATGGGGAGTTTCAGTTTTTTAAATTTGAACATTCTACCTTACATGCCACGTTTGGCATGTGTTTCATTGTCCTTTCCTTGGGGATATTGTTATCAGAGCATTTGGCTGTCTCCCCATGAGGGTTCAATAGTTGCACTACAGAAGGCATTAAAAAGGCAGCTGTTCCTCTTAAGTAAGTATGCTGGGAGATTAAAGCAGGTGGGTTGAACATTTCCTACTATTAAAAGATGTGAAACACAACCATTGTTGCCACAGATAATGTAATCCAAAAATACATTACTTCAAAATTCAGCACATTTTTACAGGAAATTTTACAATTAACTTTTACAATGAGAGCTCCCACTTCTCTGCTAGTTAATCCTATCTTCTAAGATGATATATAATTGTGGACTGATAATTATTGTTCGGTAGCATATGACACTTTCTACCAGTTCATTCATGCCTCCTTTATTACTGTTTTCCATGTCCCAGTGGAATCCATGAAAACAGATTCCAGTCTACATGAACTTTAGCAGAAGCTGGAGCCTGCTCAAAAAACATTTTGAGCAACTTTATAGCGGTTTCACAGCCTCCTCTTATTAATCGATGCTAATTTATTGTCTTGGGTTATTTTTAGAGAAATATATATATTTTCATGCTGCAGAATCAGAATAAGTATTGCATATGTTGCTGAACAATTCACAACTTGTACAATTCTTTTCCAAGTTTTTAGTTTTTGCCTAATTTATAATATTCCAATTGGCCATCTGGTTACCACTCAGAACTTGGGATGCAACCTTTGCATCTTTCCTCAGTACCTGGCCCAACAGCCAATTCATTTAAAATGCAGGGTTGTTTAGATAACCCTGGATTCTGATTGGCCTTAAGTTGGGAAGATGAGGTGGGCTCATCTTCCTTTCTTTGTCTGGAGGCCACATGGCCAGAGATCGGGTCTGGATGTTCTGGGGGCATCATCTACATTGAGTGCTGTCCTCCTGTTATGTATGTTAACTGTGCTTAAACTGTCAAGGCAATTCAAACCGCCATGTTCCCGGGCTTTCCTAAGCTGTCAAACAGCGTCCCTGTTTGACAGCTACGAAATCTCGCCAGACAGCAGAATCTTGTGAGATTTCGATATGGCGCGCAAATTAGAATCTGACAGGAGCGGAATGTATCTTTTCTCATGTATCTTTTATTATGCAAATAAGTGGATCGAAAAATGTGCACACTGTTAGCCAATGGGCTTTTGTTATTGTTGTTACTGTTACTGTTTATAGTATTGCCTCATCCAAACTGTGTTCAAACCCCACTAGTAAAGAGCTGAATTTCACTACTTCATTCATCTCGTCTTCATTCCTTAAACACTAAACTGGCGACGAGAATGGGATGGCATCCCCACATGGCAGCAACATCGGCCCATTCGACCCAGCTCGTCCAGAAAAATGGGCAACGTACAAATGCTGGTTCCGCCACACAATGGCCTCGCAGAAGATCACCGACGAAGACCAGAAGCGCTCCTGCTTCCTCGCACAGTGTGGATCTGAGATGCTTGAGCTGGCAACCCACCTCGTTCTTCCAAGGGACGTGGATGTGGTGCCACTGAGGAGGCACCTGCAGCTAGAGGTCTCGATCTTCCCGGCCAGGGTGCCCTTCCACAGAAGGGAGCAGCGACCCGGTGAACCCATTGTAGACTACGCCGCCGCTCTGCACATTGCTGCCGCACCGTGCAAGTCAGACAACATTGAAGAAGCGCTCCGGGACCGTCTGCTGGCCGGCATGAGGGACGAAGATGCTCAAAGTCGCCTCATGATCAGAAAGACACTAACCTTCAAAACCGTCCTAGAAGAGGCAGTAGTGTCAGAAGCTGCACGGTCCGGGACTCCACCACCAGTGCCACCGACTCAGTGGTGCAAGCTCAGCAAAGTTCCTCTTCATCCCCCTCAGCATTGCCTGGTTCCACCTCTTCATCAGAGTCCAGCGATGTAGAGGGTGAAGTCGGAGTGGTCCAACGAAAGCACCGAGAGCACCGTGACGATCAGGAGAAGAAATTCCTTTGCAAGTGTGATGGCTGCGGAGCCCAGCATGACCGCAAGAAGTGCCCATTCCGCACCGCAGAATGCCACAACTGCGGGCGGAGAGGGCACATTGCTAAGGTATGCCGGCAGTGAAAGCGGAGACCTCCAGTGCCTGAGCTCAAGAAGAGTCATCACCACAACGCATCCATCACCAAAGTGTCGCCTGAGCCTGAGCCGTGCCAAGTGGGCATCGTCAGCGAGCGTTTATACGCAGACCTGAGCCTTCAGGATGTCCCCTTCAAGATGGAGGTGGATTCAGGTACTATCTTTTCCATAATTCCACAGCGGGAGCTTTTTAGGATTCCCCCTGCCTCTTGGCCCAAGCTTAAATCCCTTAAGACTTCGCTCCGGGATGTGCAAGGTTGCCAGATTCCGGTCCTAGGGGTGGGTAATTTCTTGGTTAGCTTCAAAAACATTCACACCTCCTTGCCATTGGTTGTAGTTAAGCAGGGCACTAACAGTCTTATTGGGACGCAATGGTTCAGGCCCCTGGGAATCCAGCTTTCTGGCATTCACGCAATAGACTCTGACCCAATCCGGGACATTTGTGCTGCACATCCTGAGGTATTCAAAAAGGGTTTAGGTTAATACAAAGGATGCCCTGTTGACTTTGAGCTTGATCCAACCATCTGGCCCATCCGGATGAAGCCACGCCGGGTATCCTTTGCTTTAAAGGAGAAGATAGAAGCTGAGCTGGACAAACTGGTGGGGCAGGGCATCCTAGTGCCGGTGGACTCTGCAGAGTGGGATACACCAATAGTGACTGCTTTGAAAAGTAACAGGGAGATCAGGATATGTGCTGACTACAAGTGTACCACCAATAAAGCTATTCGCCTGAACCCATATCCTGTGCCCATGGTAAGCCACCTTCTTACCTCCTTGCATGGAGGAAATTGCTTCGCAAAACTTGACCTTGCCCAGGCTTACCAACAATTAACTGTGTCTCCTACTGCTGCCATAGCCCAGACCATAGTAACGCATAATGGGGCATTTAAGGTAACCAGACTACAATTCGGGGTGAATGCGATCCCCGGAATATTTCAATCTCTTGTAGAACGTATTTTAAAAGGTTTGACCAGTATCCTGCCATATTTTGACAATGTCCTGATCACCGCTAAGGACACCATCGAACTAGTGGCCAGGCTCAATTGAGTCCTGTCATGTTTCGAGTGGGCTGGTCTACGTCTCAGAAGAGACAAATGTGTGTTTTTGGCACAGGAAGTGGAGTTCCTGGGGTACCGGATTACACCCCAAGGTATCATGCCCTCTGACTCCAAGGTGACAGCCGTGCGAAATGCACCCAGGCCGAAATGTAAAGCCGAATTGCAATCATTTCTAGGATAGTTAAACTTCTATCACGCTTTGCTCCATCACAAAGCCTCAGTTGCCGAACCATTACATTGGCTTCTTAAGAAAGATACTGTTTGGCACTGGGGTCATTGCCAGGAGAAAGCACTCCAAGAACTTAAAAGGCTACTATCTTCGGATGCTGTGTTAACTCACTTTGATCCTAATAAGAAAGTTGTACTTGTGTGTGATGCATCCTCTGTGGGGGTGGGAGCTGTGTTATGCCATGTACTAAATGACGGAAGGGAAGCCCCCGTAGCATTCTATTCCCGTTCACTCTCAAAGCCTGAGAAAAATTACGCTCAGACAGACAGGGAGGCGTTGGCAATCATGGCAGGCACTAAGAAATTCTATGATTATCTTTATGGAAGGCCTTTTACCATCATAACTGATCACAAGCCCCTCCTTGGAATCTTTGTGAATGGAAAACCCATGCCTCAAATTCTGTCCCCAAGGATGTTGCGCTGGGCAATTTTCCTAAATGCATACGATTTCACCTTAGTGCACAGGCCCAGCAAGGACATCAGCCACGCTGATGCCCTGTCACGTTCTCCACTGCCAGGGGTTGGAGAAGCCGATTGCGAGATCGAAAGCGACCACCAGGTCCTCATGATAGATGAACAGATTGCAGGAGAGAGGCTCCTTGTACTAGGCGATTCAATAATTAGAAATACAGAGAAATGGATTTGTGATGCACATGATAACCGCATGGTGACTTGCCTGCCAGGTGCAAAAGTTGCAGACATCACAAGAAATCTAGATAGATTGTTAGAGAGAACTGGAAAGGAGCCAGTTGTCATGGTACATGTTGGTACCAATGATGTTGGGAAGGCCAAGCGGTCTGTCCTGGAAGCCAAATTTAGGTTGTTAGGAAGAAGATTGAAGTCCCGGACTTCCAAGGTAGCATTTTCAGAAGTGCTGCCTGTCCCTTGTGCAGGACCTACCAGGCAGGCAGAGCTCAGAAGCCTCAATGCGTGGATGAGGCGGTGGTGTCGAGAAGAGGGCTTGAGATTTGTCAGGAACTGGAGAACATTTTGGGACAAGCCAAATCTGTTCAGGAAGGATGGGTTGCATCTGAACCATGATGGGTCCAGATTGCTGGCACTCAACATCAAAAAGGCTGCAGAGCAGCTTTTAAACTGATAACTGGGGGAAAGCCGACAGGAGCTGGGCAGCATCCAGTTTGGGAAAGTGTGTACTTGAGTAATGAGGAGGATGCAAAAATTAGTGAGCAGAGCAAGGAGCTAGTCACCAGCACTCTAGCAGAAGGATGCAAGAGGCAGTCTAACAATGTAACTGGACTCAAAGACTGTATTAGGAAAGCATATATAAATGCTTGTATACAAATGCCAGAAGCCTCTGGAACAAAATAGGGGAGCTGGAACACTTAGCAGTAGATAAGAATATTGATATTATTGGTATCACTGAAACCTGGTGGACGGATGATAACCAATGGGATACAGTTATCCCAGGCTACAAACTGTACAGGAAGGATAGGAAGGGGCAAACGGGAGGTGGTGTAGCCTTGTATGTCAAAGAAGTGATAAAATCGTATGAATTGGAATATCTAGGTGATTTGGAGTCACCATTAGAAGCTCTGTGGGTAAGAGTACCAGTCCACAAGGCTGGTCTAACAGTAGGCATATACTATTGGCCTCCGACCCAAACTCTTGAGGGAGACTGGCAGTTGGAGAATGTTGTAAAGGAGGCATCCAAGAAGGGAAGCCTGGTTATAATGGGGGACTTCAATTACCCTCACATAGACTGGGTGAACTGTTGTTCAGCACATGATAAAGAGATAAAGTTCCTAGATATGCTAAATGATTGTTCCCTGGGACAGATGGTTGAAGACCCAACTAGAGGTACAAGAATCCTTGACTTTATCCTGAGTAATACTCAGGATCTGGTGCAAGAAGTTAATGTGGCTGATCCAATAGGGAACAGTGACCACAACTCAATTATGTTTAACTTGATCATAGACCGCAAGTCACTGATAAAATCTAACACAGAGACCTTAAATTTTCAAAAAGGAAATTTCCCAAAGATGAGGAAACTAGTAAAAAAGAAGCTGAAAGGGAAAATTGAGAGAGTCCTAACACTCCAAGAGGCATGGAGGCTGTTTACAAAAACAATAACAGAGGCCCAATTGGAATGCATACCCAAAAGGAAAAAGGGCACTGCCAGGTCCAAGAGGACTCCAATGTGGCTTACAGGAACATAAGAACATAAGAACATAAGAACAGCCTTGCTGGAACAGGCCACAGCCCATCCAGTCCAGCATTCTGTCTCACACAGTGGCTCACCATTTCAGGGTATTCCCAAGCAGATGCCTTCACCTGCTTAGGATTCCCTGGAAATGATATTGAGAGATATCCTGCCTATCTCTCCAACCCGGAGGTTGTCCTTAAGTATCCATAATTATAGCCATTGATACTCTTGTCCTCCATGAACTTGTCGAACAGCTCCTGTAAGCCACATTGGAGTCCTCTTGGACCTGGCTGTTCGGGAAGTGATCAAGAGCAAGAAAAGCTCATTTAGAAGATGGAAGGCTTGTCCGAATGAGGACAGCAGGCAGAAACATAAATTCTGGCAGAACAAATGCAAGGCAACAATCAGGAAAGCAAAGCAAGACTTTGAGGAGCGTATAGCTAAAAATACTCAGAGAAATAACAAAGACTTCTTTAAGTACATTAGAAGTAAGAACCCAACTAGGAAGGCCATTGGACCATTAGATGACAATGGAAGGCAAGGGGTTATTAAAGAGGAAACAGAGATTGCATAGAGACTCAATGAATTCTTTGCTTCAGTATTCACTGAAGAAGACAGAGACCACATGCCCAAAACAGCCTATCTTCGTAGGGAGGGAAAGCGAAGAATTAAGCAAGATAGAAATAACCAGGGAGGAGGTCCTTGCATGTCTTGTTAAGCTAAACACTAACAAATCACCAGGACCAGATGGCATCCATCCACGAGTTCTCAGGGAACTTAAAGATGAAATTGCTGATCTCCTAGCCAAAATATATAATATTTCCCTCAAATCAGGCTTTGTGCCTGATGACTGGAAGGTAGCGAATGTAACACCAATTTTCAAAAAAGGATCCAGGGGTGATCCAGGAAATTACCGACCTGTCAGTTTGACATGTGTCCCAGGTAAGGTGATGGAAACCATCCTAAAAGATAGAATTAATAGGCACATAGAAGAGAAGGCGCTGCTAAAGGAGAGCCAACATGGCTTTTACAAGGGCAAATCATGCCTCACTAATCTGTTGGAATTTTTTGAGAGTGTCAACAAGCATGTGGATAAGGGGGATCCAGTTGACATTGTTTATCTGGACTTTCAGAAGGCTTTTGACAAGGTCCCACACCAAAGGCTCTTGAATAAACTTACCAGTCATGGAATAAAGGGACAGGTCTTGTCCTGAATCAGCAACTGGCTAAGGGACAGGAAACAGAGGGTAGCACTAAATGGACACTTCTCCAAGTGGAGGGAAGTAAAGAGTAGGGTCCCCCAAGGTTCAGTACTGGGATCCCTGCTTTTCAACCTCTTCATAAATGATCTAGAGGTAGGAGTAAAAAGCAAGGTAGCCAAATTTGCTGACGACACTAAATTATACAGGGTAGTGAAAACTGTGAGAGATTGTGAGGAGCTCCAGAGGGATCTCTTGACACTGGGGGAGTGGGCAAAACAGTGGCAAATGAGCTTCAACATTAGTAAGTGCAGAGTGATGCATGTTGGGGCAAAAAACCCCAATTACATTTATAAAATGATGGGGTCTGAACTCTCTGCGACAAAACAGGAAAGGGACCTTGGTGTCCTGGTGGACAACTCAATGAAGGTGTCAACCCAGTGTGCCTCAGCAGTGAAAAAAGCAAACTCAATGCTAGGGATCATTAGGAAGGGTATAGAAGATGAGTCAGCAAGTGTCATTTTGCCTCTTTATAAATCTATGGTGAGGCCCCATCTGGAATCCTGTGTACAGTTCTGGTCGCCATACCTCCAGAAGGATATTATGGAGCTGGAAAAAGTGCAGAGGAGGGCAACCAGAATGATTAGGGGACTGGAACACCTTCCTTACCATCTGAAGCTGCAACGGTTGGGCCTTTTCACTCTTGAATGACGGCGTCTAAGAGGTGACCTGATTGAAGTTTATAAAATCATCCACGGTGTGGACAAAGTAGATAAGGAAAAACTGTTTTCCCTATCGCACAACACTAGAACTAGGGGACACTCGATGAAACTTTTGGGTACTAGTTCTCAAACAAATAAGAGAAAGTACTTTTTCACCCAGAGGATTACTGGTCTATGGAACTCCCTGCCAGAAGAAGTGGTGACAGCTGTCAGTCTTGACAGTTTTAAGAAAGGATTAGACAAGTTCATGGAGGACAAGGGTATCAATGGCTATACTTATGGATACTTAAGGACAACATCGGGGTTGGAGAGATAGGCAGGATATCTCTCAATGCCATTTCCAGGGAATCATAAGCAGGCGAAGGCGTCTCCTTGGGAATATCCTGAAGGAAATGGTGAGCCACAGTGTGAGACAGAATGCTGGACTGGATGGGCTGTAGCCTGTTCCAGCAAGGCTGTCCTTATGATTGAGGCATTCGACTTGCCCCTGGTCGTCCCCTGAGATATAGCCAAAGCTATGGCCAAGGATGTAACATTGACTAAAGTAATGTTTTGGGTACAAAAGGGCTGGCCTGTCTCACCTCTAGCTGAGGAATTCAGAACATTCCACCACAAGCGTTTGGAATTGTCAGTGGAACGAGGTTGCCTTCTATGGGGCCAGCGGGTGGTCATTCCTGTCACTCTCAGGAAAAAGGTTTTACATTTACTTCACACAGGTCACCCAGGAATTGTATATTCCAAAGTCCTTTCCCGTAGCTACTTTTGGTGGCCTCAACTGGACCAAGACATAGAGCGGATGGTCGGCACTTGTGTCAGCTGTCAACCCTCTCACCCAGAGCAATCCCACCTTCCCTCTCGGGAATGGGATTCTGCTAGGGGCCCATGGTCCAGGTTGCACATAGATTTTGCAGGTCCATTTAGGGATGCCCTATTTTTGTTAGTTGTGGATTCATCCTCTAAGTGGTTGGAAGTGATTAGGGTGCCTAATACCACTTCAGCCACCACGATAATGCACCTGAGAAGGCTGTTCACAGCATTTGGACTTCCAGATGTGCTGGTGTCCGACATCACATCCACGTTCACATTTGCAGAATTCCAATCTTTCATGGAAAGGAATGCAATTAGGCACATCACTGCCACCCCATTCCACCCAGCCACAAATGGCCAGGTGGAGTGGTAGGTGCATACAACTAAGGATGTGCTTCAGCGTATGGGTGAAGGGGATTTAGAGCTCCAGTTATGCCAGTTTTTTTTCACGTATAGGCTCACCCCCTTGCCTCAGGGCTGTCCCCTGCTGAATTGCTCCAGCGAAGGAAACTGTCAGCCTTGCTAGACAGATTGGATCCCTCTCGGGTGGAGGACAAAGGCGCAAATATAGCAATCCACCAGAAGGGTTTCTCGTCCGGAGATCCTGTACATTGCCGCAGTTATGCAGCTGGTGGTCCTACGTGGGTGCCTGGTTTTGTGATTGATCAAACTGGTCCTGTTTCTTACAGAATCGAAACAGCCACTGGTCTGATATGGAGGAGGCGCACGGATCAATTGAGACCCAGAATATTGGACCCACAGGACGAATACAGACACTCAATGTTAGGGTTGGCCCCCACCCATTTAAACCCAGGGGGCAGAGGTAATAGTCAGCAGCAAGCTAACTTAGACCCAGAGGTGTGTTTTAGGGACCGATTTCAAGGGGAAATTGTGGAATACTCCCCTACTCCAGCCAGGTGTACCCCTACACTGTCCCAGCCTAGCACTCTGGATTCCTTTATTAATGATGACCAATGTTGTTTAGAGTTGCCCTCCACTCTTAGTACACACAGGAGGGACTGTGAGTTGTCTTTATCATCCACAGAATTAGATTTTGTTTTTGAGCGATCCCCTGCTCCTCCATCTGACAAATGGGGCTTTAATTTGGGTTTACAATCCTCTCCCTCTAGTCAATCCCTCACTCCAGTCAGATCGCCCGTCCTATGAGCCCCTGAGCTGGCTCAGCCAAGCGTCTGACCCAGAAGGGAAACGACCACCATCCTGGTTAAAGGATTTTGTTTTTACCTGGGGGGGGGGGAGGAATGTTATGTATGTTAACTGTGCTTAAACTGTCAAGACAATTCAAACAGCCATGTTCCCACACTTTCCTAAGCTGTCAAACAGCGTCCCTGTTTGATAGCTACAAAATCTCGCCAGACAGCGGAATCTTGCAAGATTTCAATATGGTGAGCAAATTAGAATCTGACAGGAGCGGAATGTATCTTTTCTCATGTATCTTTTATTATGCAAATAAGTGGATCGAAAAATGTACATACTCTGTTAGCCAATGGGCTTTTGTTATTATTTTTACTGTTACTGTTTATAGTGTATATAAGTCTAAGTTTTGCCCCATCCAAACTGTGTTCGAACCCCACTAATAAAGAGCTGAATTTCACTACTTCATTCGTCTCGTCTTCATTCCTTGAACACTAAACCTCTGTTCCAATATGATTACTTAAAGGTAGATAGATTATGTTCTTTGTGGTGGAAACTTGTATGTGAATACCCTACAGCTAATCAAAAATAGCAATCAGGGTATTCACATTCAGGTTTCATTCCATCACATATGCAGAAATGTATGTCATAGACTGAATAGACTGAACTAGGCAGCTAAATTATTTTGTCCTGGATCAAATTCTTCATGCTAAACCAGGTTGCTTTGAGATGTGGTCAGTGATGCACTCAAAAAAAATTTACTACCACCTCTGTGGGCAGGGCCAAATCCTTGGGTGGGGGCAACACAATGGGGTATGGAGGTTGGCATGGCCAGCCAGGTGGCCTGGCCTTGGGGAATTTCCGCTACCGGTCCTCCCAAACAGGACAGGACCTGCTTCAGTGCATCACTGAATGTGGTGTGTTGTTAGAGAGATCCTTGCATACACATGCTAGGATCAACTACCCCATACTTCAAATGGTCCTGGTTAGCTTGATCTAAACTGGGAAAGAAAAAGAAAAACAAATTTTTTTTGTCCTGTCTCCTCTGTCTTTGCACAAGCCACTTGGCTAGATCTTGAGAAATGAGAAGCTTCTTTCCTGTTCCTCCATGGAGGGGAACAGAGATGAAACTTTGCATTTCTTTTTCAATTGTTGCTAACTGACACAGCACATCAATGACACACTAAAAGGCGTTTCTTAAAAAAAGAACCAGTTCAAAACATTGCTAATGCATTAGGTAAAGGTAAAGGTCACCCATGCTCGAAAGCCAGTCGTATCTGACTCTAGGGTTCAGTGCTCATCTCTGTTTCATAGCCAAAGAGCTAGCACTGTCTGCTTCTGCAGACATTTCCGTGGTCATGTGGCAGGCATGACTAGACACCAGAGTGCACGGATCACTGTTTTTCCTTCCAACCGAAGTGGTCCCTATTTATCTACAATACTTGCAATTTCTTGCATTAGCAATAATTAAAAAGAAGTGGAAAACTTCCTTTCCCTCCCCCTCTGCAATGTTGTGGGAATAAAAATTTTCATAAACAATTTTTCAAAATTGTTAAGCAGCTTAAGCAAAGAGAACATTTAAGTTATCCATTTTAGTTCAATTTCAGAGAACACATGTGCCAACTAGCCAAAATGGAGCAATACTGTCAGTACCAATAAGAAACAAAACAACAACAACAACAACAAAAAAAAACTGTAGGTCCTGACAGGGACACAAAAGGATGTGGGTAGGCACTGCTCAAGGATAGGTTGTTTTGCGATGGTATGTACAATAAGCAGTCACACACACACACACACACACACACACACACACACACACACACACACACACACACACACACACACACACACACACACACACACACACACAAAGTGAAGTAGCCCATCTCCAATCCAGACCAAACCACAGGACAGATGCCCATCTGGTTTCACCCCTCAGGCCAAGGTAGACAGTATTTCGGCATGCTGAAAAGGGTGTAAAGTTGTTTACTTCACTTTGTAACAATAGCTTGAAACTTGTTCACCATTCTTTGTATATAATTAAATTTGTTTATCTCACCTCATGTAAACATGTGAAAGTAGCTGGTATGCTCAGGAAATTTGGTAATGTAACAAAAATGACAAACTTCTCATGAAGAAGGTTTGAGGATAGGCTGTGCTAATTCTGAGGTAACACAGGTAGATATACTTATAATAAATAAGAAAACAAATGTATACAAGTAATCTTCAGACATTTGGAAGATATTGTTATTTTGTTTTTCCCCTCATAGACTCTGCTTTTCATCGGCCCCTTTCTTTATGTTTATAGGTTTCTTTCAGACAGTGGGTGTGGCTAAATGTGGGCATGGCTAACTGTGGGTGTGACCTCATCTCCCCCGCCCCCAAAGAAAAAAAAGAAAAGAAACCAGGCAGGTACCTACCTTGCTCTTGAAGCGTTGCTCCCAGCAGAGGCGGGAGAACCTGGCGCAGCCGCCCCAGCCTCCTGATGCAGCACGCCTGGCCGAATGAGGATCAGGCGTGAGTTGCAGTTGCGCTGAGGCCTCAACCACCACCGCCGCTTCGCCCGTTGTCCTGGAGACAAGGAGGAGGAGTCCCAGAGCAGCCAGATGCTGGCAGGTCAGCCCCTCACTGTGCGGGTGCACTTTTACTTCCACACTTCCCATGCACCTTCAGCCCTGGGAAACACTGGTCTAGTCCCTGCTTGGGAGCCTGGGTTTGGGATGTACAGCAGGGTCAGGTCCGGCGACAGCTCTAAGCACTATGGGGTGGGTGGGTACATACAGGGTAAGTGCAATTGCTATGTAAGTATATATTCTGTAACAATAAAACAGTTACAAATGTGCTGGCTGATAGGAAACTACAATTCTAATACAGTAATACCTTGGATAATGTTTACATCAGATAATGCTAAAATTGCATAACGTTAAGCAATCTGGAAAAAAATTCATTGCATAACGTTAAAATCCTATGGGATGCATCAGATAATGTTCACTAAAACCTGTGCCGGTTACAATGCAGCTCTATGGAGTTTTAACGTTATCCGATGCATCCCATAGGGTGCAGTACAGTATCGCATAACATTAAAAAGCAGATGACGCTAAGACTTGTGGAACCAAGTTTTAGTGTTATCCCAGGTATTACTGTATGTCTTTCTTAGGGAATGCAATAGATGTCATGGGCAAAGTCACCTGCATATCACTTGTTGAAAAAGGTACGAAGGGTTCTTGCATGTTAGCTAGTAGTTGCAAACTGAAAGAGAATAAGTGGGAGAGTGGGAGTTCATCCCAGATGGGCAGGGTATACGTGCAATCAATCAATCAATCAATATGTCCCAGGATGTAGATTATGCAGATATGTGGAATATCATCTTAGATGAGCTAAGCACATCAGAACACAAAATTAAACAGGCTTTCTATTGTTTCCTGATTGTAATAAGAATAATACCTAGTGCAATCATATCGATTCTGACTTATAGCAATATTTCCCATGGTTCTCTAGGTATACAGTACTCAGAAGTTGTTTACCACTCTCTTCCTCTGGGGTCACCCTGAGACTGTGCATCTTAGTAGGCATATACTATCGGCCTCCGACCCAAACTCTTGAGGGAGACTGGCAGTTGGAGAATGTTGTAAAGGAGGCATCCAAGAAGGGAAGCCTGGTTATAATGGGGGACTTCAATTACCCTCACATAGACTGGGTGAACTGTTGTTCAGCACATGATAAAGAGATAAAGTTCCTAAATATGCTAAATGATTGTTCCCTGGGACAGATGGTTGAAGACCCAACTAGAGGTACAAGAATCCTTGACTTTATCCTGAGTAATACTCAGGATCTGGTGCAAGATGTTAATGTGACTGATCCAATAGGGAACAGTGACCACAACTCAATTATGTTTAACTTGATCATAGACCGCAAGTCACTGATAAAATCTAACACAGAGACCTTAAATTTTCAAAAAGGAAATTTCCCAAAGATGAGGAAACTAGTAAAAAAGAAGCTGAAAGGGAAAATTGAGAGAGTCCAAACACTCCAAGAGGCATGGGGGCTGTTTACAAAAACAATAACAGAGGCCCAATTGGAATGCATACCCAAAAGGAAAAAGGGCACTGCCAGGTCCAAGAGGATTCCAATGTGGCTTACAGGAGCTGTTTGGGAAGTGATCAAGAGCAAGAAAAGCTCATTTAGAAGATGCAAGGCTTGTCCGAATGAGGACAGCAGGCAGAAACATAAATTCTGGCAGAACAAATGCAAGGCAACAATCAGGAAAGCAAAGCAAGACTTTGAGGAGCGTATAGCTAAAAATAGAGAAATAACAAAGACTTCTTTAAGTACATTAGAAGTAAGAACCCAACTAGGAAGGCCATTGGACCATTAGATGACAATGGAAGGCAAGGGGTTATTAAAGAGGAAACAGAGATTGCAGAAGACTCAATGAATTCTTTGCTTCAGTATTCACTGAAGAAGAGAGAGACCACATGCCCAAAACAGAGCCTATCTTCGTAGGGAGGGAAAGTGAAGAATTAAGCCAGATAGAAATAACCAGGGAGGAGGTCCTTGCATGTCTTGTTAAACTAAACACTAACAAATCACCAGGACCAGATGGCATCCATCCACGAGTTCTCAGGGAACTTAAAGATGAAATTGCTGATCTCCTAGCCAAAATATATAATATTTCCCTCAAATCAGGCTTTGTGCCTGATGACTGGAAGGTAGCGAATGTAACACCAATTTTCAAAAAAGGATCTAGGGGTGATCCAGGAAATTACCGACCTGTCAGTTTGACATGTGTCCCAGGTAAAGTGATGGAAACCATCCTAAAAGATAGAATTAATAGGCACATAGAAGAGAAGGCGCTGCTAAAGGAGAGCCAACATGGCTTTTACAAGGGCAAATCATGCCTCACTAATCTGTTGGAATTTTTTGAGATTGTCAACAAGCATGTGGATAAGGGGGATCCAGTTGACATTGTTTATCTGGACTTTCAGAAAGCTTTTGACAAGGTCCCACACCAAAGGCTCTTGAATAAACTTACCAGTCATGGAATAAAGGGACAGGTCTTGTCCTGAATCAGCAACTGGCTAAGGGACAGGAAACAGAGGGTAGCACTAAATGGACACTTCTCCAAGTGGAGGGAAGTAAAGAGTGGGGTCCCCCAAGGTTCAGTACTGGGACCCCTGCTTTTCAACCTCTTCATAAATGATCTAGAGGTAGGAGTAAAAAGCCAGGTAGCCTAATTTGCTGACGACACTAAATTATACAGGGTAGTGAAAAGTGTGAGAGATTGTGAGGAGCTCCAGAGGGATCTCTTGACACTAGGGGAGTGGGCAAAACAGTGGCAAATGAGTTTCAACATTAGTAAGTGCAGAGTGATGCATGTTGGGGCAAAGAACCCCAATTACATTTATAAACTAATGGGGTCTTAACTCTCTGCGACAAACCAGGAAAGGGACCTTGGTATCCTGGTGGACAACTCAATGAAGGTGTCAACCCAGTGTGCCTCAGCAGTGAAAAAAGCAAACTCAATGCTAGAGATCATTAGGAAGGGTATAGAAAATAAGTCAGCAAGTGTCATTTTGCCTCTTTATAAATCTATGGTGAGGCCCCATCTGGAATACTGTGTACAGTTCTGGTCGCCATACCTCCAGAAGGATATTATGGAGCTGGAAAAAGTGCAGAGGAGGGCAACCAGAATGATTAGGGGACTGGAACACCTTCCTTACCATCTGAGGCTGCAACGGTTGGGCCTCTTCACTCTTGAACGACGACGTGTAAGAGGTGACTTGATTGAAGTTTATAAAATCATGCATGGTGTAGACAAAGTAGATAAGGAAAAACTGTTTTCCCTATCGCATAACACTAGAACTAGGGGACACTCGATGAAACTTTTGGGTACTAGTTCTCAAACAAATAAGAGAAAGTACTTTTTCACCCAGAGGATTACTGGTCTATGGAACTCCCTGCCAGAAGAAGTGGTTACAGCTGTCAGTCTTGACAGCTTTAAGAAAGGATTAGACAAGTTCATGGAGGACAAGAGTATCAATGGCTATAATTATGGATACTTAAGGACAACCTCGGGGTTGGAGAGATAGGCAGGATATCTCTCAACGCCATTTCCAGGGAATCCTCAGCAGGTGAAAGCATCTGCTTGGGAATACCCTGAAGGAAATGGTGAGCCACTGTGTGAGACAGAATGCTGGACTGGATGGGCTGTGGCCTGTTCCAGCAAGGCTGTTCTTATGTTCTTAACTTCGCCAAAGCCAATTAGGCTGGCTTTTCTACTGGGGCACACCGTGGGGAATCAAACTGTCAATTTGTGGCTAAGCAGCCATGTACCCCCATTCATTGTGCTATCCTCTGGCTTTATGGGAAAAAACAACTCGAAGAGTTTCACCCTCATTACATGGGAAGCTGTGAGTACACAGCTTCGGACGCTTGACGTAAACCTTGCTATCTTCGATTGTTTCAACTCCTGTTGTTATTAGGGTTTGCATTTGCTGTTTGTAAATTAACCTGTTGCAACAGATCACATCAGTGGGCAGGGCATTTTTATTCCCAATTCCTAGCAAAATGGAAAGACATTTTTTGGCATCTTTCTATTTGGAAAGACTGTAGCAGACTAAGTACAATATCATATTGGAACATCTCTGTATGACTGGTACCCAATGAATTTTGATAGCCTGCTCTATTTACCTTTCATGCATTTTGTTATCATATATGGTTTTCAAATTCCTTTGCACATCAGCATTAGTTTTAATATGACCATAACTGGGCACGTAGGTGTGATTCCCAACCTAACACATACTTGTATTAGTATAAAGAATATATTTTCTCAGCTGACAGTTATTAGTATTTCTAACAATTAAAACATTGTGAACAAATTTTTATTTAACAACTGTAGAATCATATTGCTGTGGCCCCATATTTGACCTTTAAATTGAAGGCTTTCCCTTTATATCACTGGATGTGAAATGTATGGGCACAGTATACAGCAGCAACAACAGAAAGGACGAGAGGGCAGCACAGTCCTCTTTGATCTGCAAGACTTTTTAAAAATTAATTTTACTATTTTCTTTTTCTTTGAAAGAGGTAGAATAAAAAGTCAAACTGATGAAGAGAAATGGATTCTCAAACTGGCCTGCATTCGTTCCACTTCTGGTTGGTTGGTCACCCGGAGGGAAATGATATGTGTGCAGGAAGGATGATGAATTGGGTTTGTTTAAAGCCATCATTACATTGTACTTTTTATGGACCTCAGTATTTATAACACTTAAAGTTGATTGAGTAATGTGGGCTGCTTTGGCATCTCTGCTGGTCAGCAGGGGTGACAGGCCTTGACAGCAAACATGAAGATATTACTCCTCCGACTGGTCCAGGATGTCAGAGCAATCTTAAGCAATCTGCTGCTTGCTCTAGTGTGTAATGCACTCTTGAAAACTTTCCTTCGAAGTGTGTATGTAAGTATTTCAGTGCATGTTTTGTGGCACATGCAACCTTGACAGAACTAGGAAATACAGAAAGTCCATCTACATAGGCTCTTTAATGTTGTTGGTTTGAACATCATGCTTTTTCATTGCAGCAGCAGCGACTTTCTACAATAACCAACTATCACCAGAGACAAAATGTTTAGAAGGGGTTCTCATTCTAAAAGGGTGGGGGGGGGACTGTTTGAGTCAATTTTGAATTATTTCTCCACCAGAGGAGGAGAGAAAGAGGAAATCTCTTCCACTTGCTGCTACACAGCTCAGTTTCTTCTATTTTTTCAAGACTAAACTGCACATTACAGTCAGGCTAACTGCTATTATGCTTTTGTTGTCAGTTGAAGAAACAACAACCCTGTGGCTCCAACCTGCCACTTCCCTCCTGTTTCAGATTCAGTTACCTACCAAAAATAATTTGTCCTCCAAAAAGGGTGAAAACCTCATGGCAAGAACTGAATGATGCTAAGATAACATTTTGTCGTGTTTTGAGACCTTCCCTTATATAAAATGTAAAGAAACATTGATTCAGTAACTTTCATGGAATTATAGATGCCTTGGCATAAAACTACAAATGTGTAATTAAAAAGACGTAGTGTATGCTGCACATTTATTTAATTGTTATAGACAAGCTGATGCTTAGTCTTTCCACCAGAAAGTAATCTTCAAAGAGACCAAAAAGAAACTTAAACTGCTAAAATACAGATTAATCTTCTGAGCCATTTTCTTACAGACCACGGGCCAAAAACTCTGCTGAGTAAATTACACTTGCATAAGGATGATGACACCACTAGCAAGGGGTGGGGAGGAGATTATCAGAAATTAAAGAATTTCTTCCTGCTTCAGTTGTGAGACTCGCCTGGCTTAACTGCAAGTCACCTGTATTCAGATCAGCTGGGTGACCAAAGAAGAATGGCTAATTATTAGCAATTTCCCTCCTCTATCACATCAATCTTTACGCAGTCATGATTTACTTAATAGGATTTTGACCTATATAAGGTACTGCAGCTTTGAGTGATTGACGACAGTAGTACTGCATATTGTGATGCATCTGAACTCTTAACATAAGGTTCAGCACTGTAGCATTTAACATAGATGCTCTTTGAATCCACAATTTTCTACACTCATTTGTTTATTAAGTACTTTCAGAACAGCTCAAGATGTATCACATAAATATTGCTGGATATGAGAAACAAACAAACAGATAAAGAAGCACAAGCACTGTGTGCCTGCCTGATAGAATTGGCTCCTGTTTTTCCAGCAGAGTACCTATTTCTTAGGCAGGAGATAAAGAGCCAGCCTCTACCTACTGTGGTGTGATGCTGTTATGTATTCCTGCTAAGAATGAGCTAAAACCAGTGATGGGCATGGGCACCAAAAATATTTGCTACCACACCATGGGCGTGGCCTTACTGGTGGATGTGACCTAACTGGTGGGCATGGCCTAACTGGTGGGTGTGGCCTAATCATGGGTGTGGCCTAATTGGTGGGCATGTGACTGGGTGGCCAATCTAGTCATGCCTGCCACATAGCCCATGAAAACATCTGCAAACACCAACAGCACTGGCTCTTTGGCTGTAAATGGAGATGAGCACTGCACCCTAGAGTCAGATACGACTGGCTTTTGAGCAAGGGCAACCTTTACCTATTGTTAGATCCAAAGCTGCCAGTCGTATCTGACTCTAGGGTTCAGTGCTCATCTATTTGTAGTCAAAGAGTCAGCACTGTCTGCTTGTAGATGTTTCTGTGGACATGTGGCAGGCATGACTAGACACCAGAATGTTGTTACCTTTCCTACCGAAGTGGTTCCTATTTATCAACTTGTGGTTGCCAGGATCTGGGACAGAGTCGGGAGCTCAAACGGTCATGTCGGCCTTCCAGCTAACAAGGCAAGCTTCTTAACCACTGAGCTCAAGTGGCTAAGGCTCTGACTGGAAGGTGGCAGGTCAGCAGTTGGAGACCCAACTGCTGGATGTTGGAGTGAGCTCCCGTCTCTGTCCCAGTTCCTGCCAACCTAGCAGTTCAAAAGAAAGAAATTGCAAGTGGATAAATAGGGACCACTTTGTTGGGAAGGTAAACAGCGTTCTGTGCACTCCGGTGTCTAGCCATGCCTGCCACATGACCATGGAAACATCTGCAGAAGCAGACAGCGCTGGCTCTTTGGCTTTGAAACAGAGATGAGCAACCTGAACCCTAGCGTGGGATACGACTGGCTTTCGAGCAAGGTAAAGGTATCCTTTGCCTGAAAGCCAGTCATATCCAACTCTAGGGTTCAGTGGTCATCTCTGTTTTACCGTGGAGCTCCCTGGGCCAGCTGCAGTCTACCTCGAAGCAGCAGTGAGTCTTTAAGGTGCCACAACATTTTTTTGTTTACTCTCTGATATGCTTGTACAGAATAAAATGGCTACCAATTCTAAAGTTTTATTCTGTGCAAGCAGATCAGGCATCTTAAAAACTCACTGCTGTTTAGGTAGCTTTATGGCCCTCAGTCCCCCTCCATCCCCCCTTGGGAAATCCCTTTAGCCTCTGCTCCCCTACACACACACACACACACACACACACACGGGGGGGAGAGAATAAACAAAACAAAAAGACACACTTACCCAGAAGGCGCCACATCGGGCTGCTCCTTCCTCTTCCTCCTTGCTCCCCCGGCCCATGGAGGGGGGGGAAGAAGGAGTGCTCATGTGACAGCTTTGGCTTTCCCTCCTCCTCTAGTCCTCCAGCAAAGCACCTGCTGCTGCTTCCAGATCCCGCCCATCTCCTCCCAAGAGCGATGACGGCTCTTCCTTCCTTCCTTCTCCTCCTCCAGAGCTACTGCCGCCTCCTTAATAGGCTGCAGGTGCTGCTCGGGTGGTGGTGGAGGTGGTGCGTATGCGCACCTGGCCCTGGGGGAAGGGGAGGGGGAACTGACGTCGTGCCACCCAGAGTAGCTCACCTGCCCCCGCTGCCGCTCCTTGCCTCCTCCTAGCAGCAGCAGCAACTTTCGCAATACCTGGACCTAGTCCTGCAGGAAGAGAACTTCCTGCAGGATGTTTGTCTGACTCTGGGCATTGCGAGAGTTGCCCTGCTTGTGCCATGCTGCCTTAATAGGAGGCAGCAGCAGCTGCTCTGGAGGAGAACGAAGGAAGACCCGATGCCGTTGGGTCGCCCGCTCTCCTGGGAAGAGGTGGGCAGGGTGGGGTGGGGAGGGGGCGTGACCAGCCAGGTCTACTACCAATCCGCTTGGACGGGGCGGACCAGCTGATGCCCAGCACTGGATAAAACCCAAGGATGCAACATAAGGGTGGTGTTTAGTAAATCAACAACTATTTCCTCTGGCAGAAACACCTTAGTTTGTACTTCAACATGACTGCTTCTTTCTTTCATTCTTTCTTTCATCAGTATTCATGTTTTGTTCAAATTATCTAGTTGCACAGAAACCACTCAAGTAAAGGTGGTCCCTATGTGGCAAGGATACATATAAGGACTCCATTGTAAACAAAACAAAAACACTTGTATGGTAAGAATTTATTCAGTATGGATTCAGTGTATATAACTGAACGCAATTGTATTTTTAGAGTAGTAGAGTAGTAGATTTAAAAAGATATCGTGCTTAATGGAGCATTCATCATGTAGACCTTGTGTATAGAGAATTTTTCAAACCACATTTGCTTTCGACAAACCAACATGTGAAAAGGTTTATGATAAGAAAGAACAAGACAAAGTTATTTTGCTTATATTTATGTTATTTATTGATACTTCAGTCATTTATGGCATATTCTGGACATGCTCCATAGGGTTATGAGTTTAATACTGTTCTGGTTTTACCAGTGATGAGAAAGAATCAGGGCAGAAGTCAGAGTTCTACACAATTCTTTTTAATCTATTTTAAATGAAAATCTGTTTGGGAGAGAATCTACTTTTTTTGGAAGTGCATCAAGATATATGATAAGGTAATGATAATAATGTCAATTCATTGTTTCTTGGACATCTAACAGGAGTACACTGGTTTTTGTCAGCACAGATGCCTATAACAGTCACAAAAGGTGGTGCTGTGAATGGAATGGCATTTGCCTGTTTACGTGAAGAATGATGAAACTTTAAATGAATCGTTGACCTTTCTTGAATGACATGTGACCTGTAAGATATCTGAGCTGTATATCATGAGCTGTTCTAGAAAATTGCTGTCTGCTGACTGAAAATAAACAATACGATATCAAATATAGTTTGAAAAAAATTGACTTGGTTTAACACGGGTGTGTGTGTGTGGGGGGGGAGTAGTGAATTATTTTGACTCATGAGTCAGAACACATCAATTCATTTCAAATCCTCCTTGATCTGGAGACTCAAACTACTTCTTTGTTTTAAAGCTTCTTTAGATTTCAGTAAAGAGTGTTTGCTTGAATGCACATTTTCTAGTATCTTTGCAGTAAAAAAATGATCTAGACAGAGGAACTACAAAGGAAGACCCTTCATTACAACTGTATTTTTTAATCTTCCATCAGTGCTTCTGTTAGAGTTGAACTTTTTTCTACTCTGGCTAATTTTATGTTGTTTGATGATAAGTGGCAAAAATTATTCTCATTTAATCAGAACCAATACTATTAAAATGTATATACTTTTCAAACTTATATGTTCATTAGTGACTGTATTGTCTCTTATGCCAACAAGTTCTTGTAGCATGAATTAATTATTACAAAAAAGATTATATTTACAAAAATGTAACAATTTGCTAAAAATTGTTTTTTATTTTTATAAAAAATGTATGTTTTTAAAACTATAATACTGGTGTGAAAGTAAGATATACTTTCAATATGTTATTGATGTGCACATTTTAAAGACAAAAACAGCAAGAAAACATGTTTTGGGTGGTGTGCATTTAGCCTCTGTTATCTCAACTCTTCAGCTTACCTGTAATCACATTGCAGTGCATCTTCTGGATAAGCTGCTTTGTTAAATGTACAGTTCTCTTTCTAATGTAGTGAGTTCTCTAAGTCATTTGATTCATATAGAAAAGTTTGTAGTCCCCTCCCACACTTAGGACCACTAAGTACACGATAACGAGGAATTTAATGGATGCTTTGTGATGGCTGATGCTTGACTTTCTATTACCATCCTTAAGCCATTACCTGCTGAAATTGACAGCACACACTTATTACTATTTTAAATGGAGTCCAGGGAGTAATATATTTTTATTCCAAGAATGGTAAAACTAAAGAAATTTGAAGGATACTCTGCTTTCTGATGGGGGAAGTAAGTACGATTTCATATTACTTCAGTATCATGACTGGCAGAGTTTGCACAAACCCACCAACAACACAGTCTTCTAAATGCATGAGTTGTCTAAGAGTGTGCAACTGCTTTTGCAAAGGCCAAAATAAAAAGCAGGCATTTAGGAATAAGTTGTGCAAAATCTGGTTTGGAGAAAACCTTAAACTAACCAATGCACTAAAGTTACTTTCTACCACTACTGCAGGGATTCTCAACCTGCGGCCCATGAGCCAGATGTGGCCCACGGCACCATTTCATGTGGTCCTCCACCACACCAGGAAGTGCCATGAGGTGGAGGAAGGCCACAATGGCTGTCCAGGCAGCCCCCGAAGCTGTCTGAGGAAGTGTGACCTGGCCCCTGATTTAAAAAGGTTGAGAACTCCTGCGCTACTGAGTTACACTCATGCTTTTTAATTTTAAACAATGTCTACTATTACCAGCTTTCTACCATAAAACAACTTGCAAGGATAACAAAACCCATTATCCCACTACTATAGGACTCATTCCACCTGACAGAGACCTGCACTGATTCCGGAAGCCAGCATAAAACCTTTTGCTGCTACAGAGTACATGAGGTTCTGCTCAAGGCTACAGAAATCTATGATAGGTTTCAAGTCACTGGCTATGCTTACAAACCAGCCAGACCAGGTAGGAAATAGCAATGTAAAATTAGGTAGCACTATGTAGCATATATGTAGCCAATAAAGAAACAAAGGACCGGAATTCTCCCACAAGTTTATGCTCTACATGAAAAGTACAACCTCTTCCATAACAAGTAAGCTTTATTTTATGAAGGAAAAAACAGATCCAAGTTCAGGATCACAAAAAAGTTATAAAAGTAAAAAAAGAATGTTGGATTGGGGCCGCGAAGCGGCTGTTGGGTCCCGGAGGAGACTGGTCAGAAGAAGACGCGAGACAAGATGGAGCGAAGACAAGTGATTTATTCAGGGAAAATCATCAGTATATATTATGTTCAAGGCTGTGTCCGAAAGAGCTGCGGCCCACATGACATGTTTACACAGGTTAATTGGGAACCTCTCTTGGGGAGGTTAATTAACTAAATTAAACACTGGCAGGGGAAGTCCATTGTTCCTAGCTTACCCAAGAGTAAACATGGCCACTGTTGATGTTAGGGCTTGGGGTAATCTGCAGGTGCAATATTACCTATTACCTAACCGCTTAGTTAGGCATTCAATTTCCTCCTGCTTGGACTGTCAGGTCAGATATGGGTGAATCAATCTTATGACTATTAATCCGCTCCCCAATTTCTGTCCCCTCAGAGCCCAGAGGCCTGGAGTGTTCTCACATGGCATGGCCTCTGTCAGGGACAGTATGCCAATTGTGCTCACAGATACCGCATTCCCCCTTTACTTGTAAGATTGGACCTGACAGACGGCCCTGCACAGGAGTGGCATCAGCTGGCGTGGGGGGATGACATTTTGGGGTTCCTTCCATGGGGGACATCTCGATATCAGTGAGGGAATACATTGCATGAAACAACACACTGCTGTGCCCAGTATTACCACCCCCACAATCACCTTGAGTGTCGTCTGAAGCCAACCCCATGGGAACCACGACCATAACGAATTCCACCACCCCCACATAGCATCTTCCTTGGTGTACTTAACCAAGGTATGGAGATCTGTGAGCTGACTCTGTACCTTATACAAGTTGTCTGTGAGATTAAGGCAACACATGCCGTGGACAGACTCGCAACCCAAATGATGTAGCAACAGGAGATAATCGATGGCTGCTCGATTATCCAGTATGGCATGGCGAAGCTCTGTCTGCTCCTGGTTAAGCAGCGCTATCGCCGAGGAGGTGTGGTTAATGGCTCTTGCCAAAGCGCAAGCCAATTGACCAATTCTCCGAGCGTTACCTATGGCTAAGCCTGGCACGCTGAATATACTGACTGCTGCCTGGTTTTTCAGAACTGTGGGTCTGAATCCAGACTGCTTTCTGTAGCAAGGCAAGATAATGAGATGTGTCATTGATCTCTCACTGTGACAGAACTGGTTTTTTCTAAGGTAATTCTAAGCTATTTCTGCAACTTCTGGTGTTGTGCAAATGTCTTTCTAGCACCTATGGGAAGGTGTGAAAGTCATTGATATAACTTACAATGGCTGGAGATTACCGGCTACCGGGTGCTCAATCTTTCCAAGCAATGGGCCGGTGCAAACATGGGCCGGTCTGGCTTCCTTTGATGGAAGCTGGCCGTTATTAACAATATACGACCCTATGTATACAGAAATTCAAGTGTCCCTTGCAAATCCCAACTGGAGCATTGTACAAGGCATGAATGAATAAAGAGCAACTACAGATAATAATAGCAATAGAAAACATTCAGCTGCTTTTCGAAGATGAGGCTTCCCTTTTTGGTGTAACTTGAGCTTGGAAAAGTCTTCATGTGTAACTTGAGCTTGGAAAAGTCTTGTTTTGTGGAAAAGCATGGTCCTTAGAAGTAGCACTGAGTATGCAAAATGTTCATAGAAATGTCTTTGGAGATGTAAGTCATAAAGGAAGACGGACATCTGATGACATCCAAGGCAGTGATTGGTGCCATCCTTTGCAATAGCTGAACTTGGCATCCGGGCCTGATTCTGGCCTCTGGGACCTGCATGGGGAAGAGACTTGTTTGGGAGATAAAAATTCTGAAAGAGTTAGTTAGTTTTTGCACTTATAGGATAGCAATTGCTGTGGGATGTTGTTCCCCCCTTTCTGTTTGTTTGTCAATGTAGGACTTAAGCGTCCGATAGACCCGTTCCACAATCGCTTGCCCTTGCGGGTTGTACGGAACGCCAAAGGTGTGCTTAATATCCCAGGTGGCCATGAAGGTGGCCAGCTGCCTGGAGCTATAAGCTGGGGCGTCATCGGACTTCATGTGCCGAGGTTCGCCCATGGCCGTGGGAAAGGAGATGCTGCTCCACATGGGGAGCCATTTCTCCCTTCTGTGCTGTTGCCCAAACAAACTGTGAGAAGGTATTAATGCAAACGTGCATGTACTGCCATCTGCCAAAATGTGGGACATGTGACGTCCATTTGCCACAACTGGTTGGCCTCTGTCCCTTGTGGGTTGACCCCCCACGAGGGCCCCCCTACCGCCCCTGCACGATGCAGACAGGAACGGACTATGCCTTGAGCTTGGGAAAGTGGCAGGTTGAACTGCCTTGCAAGTGCTTTGGCATTCTGATGAAAGAATGCATGACTCTGAATTGGAGTTGTGAAGACTCCCAAAACTGACCATTGCTGAATTTCCTTTGCGGACGCATCTGCTCTGCTATTGCCCTCAGAAATCGGACCAGGCAAGTCCTGGTGGCTTCTGATGTGGGCTATATAGAGCGCTTTGGTGCGGTTCCGCAAGTGAAATTGAGTTGTGAGTAACAGACTCAACAAGTTCTTGTCTATGGCGGGAGTGATGTATGTCCCGGTAGACTGTGAAGCAAATTCCTAACATACTGGCTGTCAGTAATTATGTTGAAGCGTTCTTTGGCAAAGGTGCGCAAAGCGAGGTTCACGGCTGCCAACTCTGCCCGCTTGTGGAAGAGTCAGGAGCATGCGCCAAGCTTGGTCCTCTTGCCAGGTAAGAACCTAATATGTGTGACCCCTATAGTGAAAACTGTCCTAGCCCCCCGAAGGGGAACCAGTGACATTAATTCACACAATGTGACTGTCTGCATTTGAAGCGAGACGAGTCTGGGGTCTTATGGCAAACCTTGGCGCATGACGTGCCAGGCTTCCCTTAGGCAAATTTCTCATGAAGGCTCCCCTGCGCACATCCGCCCATGGCGTGCGTGCACACATTTCCTGGAGCTATTCTTGTGCTCCTGTGAGAAGGGTACCAGATGCTGGCTTAGCCTTTTGCCTGTGCTTAGACTATCAGCAAAAAAAAGGAAAGGGGTGGCCTGAAAATGCCTATATCTGATTGAAAATGTGACCTGACTGCATTCTTAAAATGGTCCTAGGCGGGGGGGGGGGCGTGGCTAAGATGGCCGACGAGTAACATCTTGATCCGGACGCTCGCGCCTATCAAAGTGGTAATCAATGTGATTAAGCAAAATGGGAAAATTTTAAAGTGGTAATTTTTGGCGATAAGACTCCTGCTTGCCTTTTTGGAACGTTTTGGAAAGTTTTGAGGTCGGACAGTTGAAGTTTGGGAGGCTTTTCTGGGGAGGCGAGGCTCGCGACGGAAGTCGCGGCTTTTCCTGCCGAGGAGCCGAGAACAGGACCAGCGAGACGGCGGAGATTTGTGGCAACAGTGGAATTGGCAAGAAAACAATCGCATGTAAGTGCATGAAAGACTATATGGAAAAGTTAAAGTCAAAGTTAACTGGGGATTTTGCTTAGAAGAGCCTGGACTTGGAAGCGGGTGGAAGTGGATGAAATCGGGCGGTCGTCCTGTTAATGGTGGCGGGCCTGGAAAATGAAAGTGATTTTGTCCTGGTCTATGGTTTCCTTGCGCCCCAGGAGAACCGCCCCTCAGTCTTCATCACCACCCCCGGAGCCTTATGATCAAACTCAAATTATGGTGGAAATTGGCAAATTGTTTCAGAAATTGGAGAAAAATGAGGAATCAAGGGTGAAAAATAGAAATGAAATGATGAAAAAACAAGATAAGGTGGTATCATCTGTTGCAGACTTTTCAAAAAAGATGGACTTAAGCTTGCAAAAAATAGAGGGAAATGTGAAATTGGTTCAAAATGAGGTAATTGCCATAAAAAGGGAAATAAAAGGGACTCAGGAGATGGTGCGGGAGAATAAGTTGAAATTGGAAGAGCAAGAGAGAAGGATTGATGCTGTGGAAGATATGATGAGAAAGCAGAACATTGTGCTCCGTCACGTGGTTGAACGGACACCGGATCAGTTAAGAGAAAGAGTGGTTCAGTGGTTAAATGGTTTGAACATGGGAAAGGAATTTGTTCAGGAAGATATTGTAAGATATTGTAATTGTATTCAGGGTGGGCCCAAGAAGAGGGAGGGTGGTTCAAAGAAATGTGTTGGTAAAATTTGCAAATTGGGGTGATAAGTTAAGAGTAATGGCTTTTCTGAAACGAGCTGGACCTGATGCCCTGAAATTTGATGGTTCTGATGTAGAAGTTTAGAGGAGGAGGAGAGCCGGGGCGAGCGGCAAAGGGGCCTGCCGCTGCCGCCGCCGGACAACCACCCCAGCCGGGGGTGAAGAGGAGGAGGAGAGCCGGGGCGAGCGGCAAAGGGGCCTGCCGCCGCCGCCACCGGACAACCACCCCAGCCGGGGGTGAAGAGGAGGAGGAGAGCCGGGGCGAGCGGCAAAGGGGCCTGCCGCCGCCGCCGCCAGACAACCACCCCAGCCGGGGGTGAAGAGGAGGAGGAGAGCCGGGGCGAGCGGCAAAGGGGCCTGCCGCCGCCGCCGCCGGAAAACCACCCCAGCCGGGGGTGAAGAGGAGGAGGAGAGCCGGGGCGAGCGGCAAAGGGGCCTGCCGCCGCCGCCGCCGGACAACCACCCCAGCCGGGGGTGAAGAGGAGGAGGAGAGCCGGGGCGAGCGGCAAAGGGGCCTGCCGCCGCCACCGCCAGACAACCACCCCAGCCGGGGGTGAAGAGGAGGAGGAGAGCCGGGGCGAGCGGCAAAGGGGCCTGCCGCCGCCGCCGCCGGACAACCACCCCAGCCGGGGGTGAAGAGGAGGAGGAGAGCCGGGGCGAGCGGCAAAGGGGCCTGCCGCCGCCGCCGCCGGAAAACCACCCCAGCCGGGGGTGAAGAGGAGGAGGAGAGCCGGGGCGAGCGGCAAAGGGGCCTGCCGCCGCCGCCGCCGGACAACCACCCCAGCCGGGGGTGAAGAGGAGGAGGAGAGCCGGGGCGAGCGGCAAAGGGGCCTGCCGCCGCCGCCGCCGGACAACCACCCCAGCCGGGGGTGAAGAGGAGGAGGAGAGCCGGGGCGAGCGGCAAAGGGGCCTGCCGCCGCCGCCGCCGGACAACCACCCCAGCCGGGGGTGAAGAGGAGGAGGAGAGCCGGGGCGAGCGGCAAAGGGGCCTGCCGCCGCCGCCGCCGGACAGCCACCCCATCCCCAGCCGGGGGTGAGAAGGAGGAGGAGAGCCGGGGCGAGCGGCAAAGGGGCCTGCCGCCGCCGCCGCCGCCGGACAACCACCCCAGCCGGGGTTGAGAAGGAGGAGGAGAGCCAGAGCTCCAGGCAAAGGATAAGTAGCAGATATGTAAATGTAGAAGACCTAATATAGCAAATGACATAGAGACTTTATACTGACTAAACATAGAAACTGACATAGAGACTGTGCTTTAAAGTGTGATAATATGCATGATAATATGTTGTCTTAAATGTTTTTAAACTTTTAAAACTGTGATAAAATGTATGAGAGAAAAATGGCGTAGACACCGGCAACCACGCCACAAAGCTTGCCAAGAGAACCCTATTGACCAAAACAAAAGGCAAAACAAAGGGGCAAACAAAGGGGCAGGCTAGGTGATACAGGATGCTTAACACCACAGAGTGGAGGAAGGGGAGGGACAGGAAGGGGGGAGGGGAAATGCAATGTTGTAAGGAGCAATACTGCATAGGGACATGGAATGTGAGATCAATGAACCAAGGTAAACTGGAAGTGGTAAAAAACGAGATGGAAAGAATAAGCATTGACATCTTGGGCATCAGTGAGCTCAAATGGACAGGGATGGGTGAATTCAGCTCTGGAAACCATCATATCTACTACTGTGGACAAGAAAACCTTAGAAGACATGGAGTAGCCATAATTGTCAATAAAAGAGTGAGAAAAGCAGTAATGGGATACAATCTCAAAAATGACAGAATGATGTCAGTTAGATTTCAAGGAAAACCTTTCAATGTCACTGTGATCCAAATATACGCACCAACCACTGGCGCAGATGAAGCCACAATGGACCAGTTCTATGAGGACTTACAACACCTCATAGAACAGACACCAAGAAATGATGTCCAAATTATATTAGGAGACTGGAATGCCAAAGTAGGAAATCAAAAAGTGGAGGGAATAACAGGCAAATTTGGTCTGGGAGTACAGAATGAAGCAGGGCAAAGATTGATAGAGTTCTGCCAAGAGAACGCACTGGTCATAGCAAACACTCTCTTCCAGCAACACAAGAGGCGACTCTACACATGGACATCACCAGATGGCCAACACCGAAACCAGATTGACTACATACTCTGCAGCCAAAGATGGAGAACCTCCATACAGTCAGCAAAAACAAGACCTGGAGCACACTGTGGCTCAGATCACAACCTATTGATCGCAAAATTCAGGCTTAGACTAAAGAAAATAAGGAAAACACGGAGACCAGAAAGATATCACCTAGACAGCATCCCTAAAGAATACGCGGTGGAGGTGATGAACAGATTCAATGGCTTAGACTCAATAGATAGAGTGCCAGAAGAATTATGGACAGAGATGAGGGACATCATGCAGGAAGCAGCAAAGAAAACCATACCAAAAGAAAAGAAGAGTAAGAAAGCAAAGTGGTTGTCTGATGAGGCTCTTAAAATAGCAGAGGAAAGAAGGAACGCAAAAGTCAAAGGAGAAAGGAAAAACTACAATCATTTGAACACAGAATTTCAAAGAAAAGCAAGGAGAGATAAGGAAAACTACCTAAAAGAACAGTGCAGAGAAATGGAGGAAAACAACAAAAGAGGCAGAACCAGAGATCTTTTCAAAAAAATCGGGGAAATTAAGGGAACATTTAAAGCAAAAATGACCATGATAAGGGACAAAGAAGGAAAGGAGCTAGCTGATGCAGAAGAGATTAAGAAAAGATGGAAAGAGTACACAGAGCAACTCTACAAAAAAGGACCTCAACACTCCTGACAATCACAATGAGGAAGAAGTAGAAATTGAGCCAGACATCCTGGAGAGCGAAGTCATAAAGGCCCTAAAGAGCACTGCAAACAACAAAGCTAGTGGAGATGATGGTATCCCAGTTGAATTTTTCAAAGCGCTAAAAGACGACGGCGTCAAATTACTGCATTCAATATGCCAGCAGATTTGGAAAACAAAACAATGGCCACAGGATTGGAAAAGATCAGTATACGTCCCAATCCCAAAAAAGGGCAATGCCAAAGAATGTTCAAATTATCGAACAATCGCGCTCATCCCACACGCCAGTAAAGTGATGCTCAAGATAATACAGGATAGACTTCAGCAACATGTGGAGAGAGAATTACCAGAGGTGCAGGCAGGTTTCAGAAGAGGCAGGGGGACTAGAGACCACATTGCCAACATACGCTGGATCATGGAGAAAACAAAGGAATACCAGAAACAAGTTTACTTTTGTTTTATTGACTACACTAAGGCATTTGACTGTGTGGACCACAACAAGATGTGGCAAGTAATTAAAGAGATGGGAATACCAGAGCACCTCATATGCCTCCTGAGAAATCTGTACATGAACCAAGAAGCAACAGTTAGGACAGAACATGGAATCACAGAGTGGTTTGGAATAGGAAAAGGAGTAAGACAAGGCTGCATTTTGTCACCATGCTTATTCAACCTATACACAGAGCACATAATGCGCAGTGCAGGGATGGAGGAATCACAATATGGGATTAAAATCGCTGGGAGAAACATCAATAATCTGAGATATGCAGACGATACCACCCTAATGGCAGAAAGTGAGGAAGACCTAAAGAATCTCTTGATTGGGCTGAAGGAGGAGAGTGCAAAAGCTGGCCTGAGACTCAATATCAAGAAAACCAAGATAATGGCAACAGGCCCAATCAGTTCCTGGAAAATAGACGGGGAAGAAGTAGAAGCAGTGACAGATTTTACTTTCTTAGGATCAAAGATCACTGCAGATGGGGATTGTAGCCATGAAATAAAAAGGCGACTGATTCTTGGGAGACAAGCAATGAGAAACCTGGGGAACATAGTGAAAAGCAGAGACATCACACTGAAAACAAAAATTAGAATAGTCAAAGCAATGGTTTCCCCAGTAGTAATGTATGGATGTGAGAGCTGGACAATTAGGAAGGCTGAACGCAGAAGAATAGATGCCTTTGAAATGTGGTGTTGGAGGAGGGTTTTGAGAGTGCCCTGGACAGCGAGGAGAACAAATAGGTCAATCTTAGAAGAAATTAACCCGGATTGCTCACTGGAAGGCCAAATAGTAAAGATGAAGCTAAAATACTTTGGACATCAAATGAGAAGGGAGGATTCACTTGAGAAGGCATTGATGTTGGGAAAGGTGGAAGGCAAAAGAAGAAGGGGGAGGCCAAGGATGAGATGGCTAGATGGCATTGTAGACACAATGGGCACAGAGCTGGGAGGGCTGAGGGGGATGGTGGAGGACAGAGGCGCCTGGAGAGCAATGGTCCATAGGGTCGCAAAGGGTCGGAACCGACTGTGCGACTGAACAACAACAACAACATTGAAATAAAGAACGTGGAGATATAAGATGAGGCCTGTAACCAAATTGTTGATGAGTAAAAATATAAGGTACAACTGGAGATTTCCACAGCAACTGCACTTTTTTTATGATAAAAGAATGCAAGTAATTGATGAAGGGACTAATCCTTTGGAGTATTTGAGTTTGCTGGAGTTAGTAAAAACAGACTCGGAAGAGTGGATAAATCTTAAGAGGGAATTGATGGAATCGGGTGCCTTGGGGAGGGAGTATGAGAGGGCGGAGGCTGGTGGAGCCACAGGTGGAACATCGCAGGGAAAGGAAGAGGAGGAGGAGCTGTCGTTGATCATGGTGGAGGAGACAAGTAAGGAGCAATGAGAATTAGATTATTAAAATCTAAAGCATTTAAATGATATAGAAGGGTGAGTAGCACGTAGCACTGGTAGGAAGGCACATCTTGCATGTCCCCCCTCTCCCCTCTTTGGTTGTCGAAGGCGGCTTTTTTTGCTGAAGAAGGTGGGGAGAGAGATAGTGTGTGTTTTATGTATATTTTTGTGTTCATGGGGGAAGGGTTTGGTGGTGGCACGCCCAATGGAGAGTTTAGAAATTAGAAAGGAAATAGATTATGGGAAATATTAAAATATTAACATGGAATGTGAAGGGTACAGGTTCTGTCCTTAAGAGGCGGAGGCTGGAACTGGCGTTGAAGAAAGATAGACCCGATATAGTGTTCTTACAGGAAACGCACCAGAAGTCAAAAGATACGAATAAACTTTTTTTGGGATGGATTCAACATTACGAGATGGCGTTTGGAACTTCAAAAGCGAGAGGTGTGGCAATCATGATTTCTAAAAAATTAGGATTTGACATTACAAAAAGTGTTACTGACCAAGAGGGTAGATATTTGATTGTAAGAGGAAAAATAGAAGATGAGGAAATCATGTTGGTAAATATTTATGTTCCAAATGATCATCAAGCGGATTTTTTAGAAAAAGTTCGGAAAATAGTGGAGCCAGAGAATGTTGCAAAAACTATTGTGGCTGGAGATTTTAATCTGATAAGGTCGGGTTTAGACTGTACGAATATAGCAAGAAGTGGAATTGGCCTGAAAGGGAAGGTTTTAGACAAATGGATGGTCGCGATGGGTTTGAAGGATTCTTGGAGAGAGATTAAGGGCTCTGAAAGGGCATATTCTTTTTTCTCACACGTCCATGGGACATACCCGAGAACAGATTATGTCTTTCTTATGGAAAACTTGATTAAAGATATAGAGGGAATGGAAATTGGGATGATTAAGGAATCAGATTTTGGAATTGAAATTACAAAAATATATTCGAAGAGGAAGAAGTTGGAGGTACGATCCTAATCTATTTAAAGACCGAAAATGTAAAGAGCAAATTATGGAAAAGTGGAAAGAAAGTTGGCAGTGGAACGACAATAATAAGGTTACTTTTAATATTGTATGGGATACCATGAAGTCAGTTTTTAAAGGGGAAAGCATAAAGTTGGCGAGTTTTAAATATAAAAGACATAAGGTAGAACAGATAGAAAAAGAAAGAGAAATAAAGCAGTTGCAGGAGGCTCATTCAAAAAGTAAAGGTAATTTTTTCCCACAAAACTGCAAAGACTTAAAGCAGAGCTAATGGGCAAGGATATTGATAAAGTTAAAAGAGACTTGATGTATCTAAATAGAGAGTATTTTGAATTTAGTAATAGAAGTTCAAAACTATTAGCAAGAGCAGCTAAGGCCAAAAGGGAAAAAAGAGAAATTGGGGTATTGGTTAATAAGCAAGGTTTAAGGTGTAATAAGAATAGAGATAAATGTAAAATTGTGAGGGAATTTTATCAAGCATTATATGCAAAAAAGGAGGTAGATGTGGAGAGGCTTAAAACGATTTTGGAGAGACAGTTAGGGAACGGAATAAAACAAGAACATAGAGAGAAAATGGAGGAAAGGATTACCGACAAAGAGGTAAAGGAGGTAATCAGTGGGTTGAAGATGGGGAAAGCCCCAGGAGATGATGGATTATCGACAGAATTCTATAAAGAATTTAAAGATGTTGTGGTTCCAAAGTTAATGAAGTTATATAACTATATTTTAGATGGAGGACAAATTCCGACCTCATGGTATAATACTTTAATCGTTCTGCTGCCAAAACCGGGAAAGAATTTGGAAAGGGTGGAATCGTACAGACCAATTTCTCTTATAAATCAAGATGCCAAGATCTTCACAGCAATATTGGCTAACCGTTTAAACAGTTTTATGGGGGAATATATAAATGTTGACCAAGTTGGTTTCTTAAAAGGCAGGCATATGGTGGACTTGACTAGAAGGGTATTAGACTTAATTGATAATGTTAATCAAACGAAGGAAAAGGTGGGTTTACTATCGTTAGATATTTTTAAGGCATTTGATTCATTACAATGGTCTTCAATCAAGGAAATAGTTAGAAATTACGGATTTGGGGATAGATTTAGAAGGGTAATTGATTAATTATATCAAAAAGGGAATGCTAGGATCAGAGTAAACAAAGAGGTTACTGATGTATTAAAGCTCGAGGCAGGTACCAAGCAAGAATGTCCATTATCTCCTATCCTGTTTATCATGGCAATGGAAATACTAGCCAAAAATATAAGGGATGATTCAAATATAGAAGGGATAATGGGTAATAAAGTGAGCATGTACGCAGATGATACGCTGTTAATGGTGAAACATCCGGAGATGGTAATGGATAGGATTAAAGACCAACTACAGGTATTTGAAGCTATAACCGGACTGATGATAAACTGGGATAAATCAGAACTGATGCTGTGTAATATGGGGGTAGGCAAAATGGGAAGGATAGTGGGGACACTCAATATTCAAATTAAAGAAAAGTTGAAATATTTGGGGATAACTATTTCTAATAAATTGGAAGAACTTAAACGATTGAATTATGACAGTTTGAAAGTAGAATTTAAGAGTAAAGTACAAGAGTTTCAAAAGCTGAAGCTGTCATGGTTCGGGAGGATTGCAATTTGCAAAATGATATTGCTGCCAAAGATTAATTTTTTATTCGATGCACTTGCGATCCACTTGAAGGAGAAGGAAATTAACGAGTTTCAAAAGATGTTTAACAATTTTTGTAATGGAGGTAAAAAATCTAGACTTTCAAAGAAGTTTTGGTACTTATCTCAGAAAGAAGGGGGTTTGGGCATGCCAAATTTGTTAGCATACTATCGAGCATTCCAAATTAAGAATGTTGTGAAGATTTTGGCAAGAGAAAAGGCAATTTGGGAGGAATTGGAGATGAAAGAGTATAGGAATATTGGGAAAATGATCTTTTTGGGAATAAAGGATAAACCGATAAAGACAAGTAATACTATGATGAGAGGCCTCATGGAGGTGTGGAAAAGAGTAAAGAAAGATATGGTCCCAAATCTCTCTCCAATTTTAGAATTGACTGATATGGTGTGTTTTCCGATAAAAATAGATAAGGAAAAAAAAGGAAATATTGGATAAAAATGAAATGTCTTTACTGAAGGATTGGTTAAAAGTTTGTGATGATGAAAACAAGAGGAAAAAAAATATTTGAAAAGTTAAAATTGGACTGGTTCCAGAAATTGAAGGTTGATAATTGGAATAAAAAATATAGAAGAGAAGTCGCGATGGATAGAACAAAAACCGAATTTGAAGAATTGGTATTAAAGATCAGAAAAGGGGAAAAGAACATTAAGGGTCTAGTAAGCAAACTTTACATCATTCTGAATAAGGGTAAAGATCCACAGGAAGATTTGAAATGGAAGTGGGAACAAAACTTGAATATAAAAATAGGGGATGTTGAATGGAGGAATAAATGGAAAAAGAGAATTATGAGAACAATGTCAGTAAGAATTAAGGAACATAATTTTAAAATGCTGTGGCAATGGTACTTGACACCACTGAGGCTTCATCAGATGGATAATAAAAGAGACAATTTGTGTTGGAGATGCAAAGAGACGGTTGGAACATATGAACATATGTGGTGGAGTTGTAAAAAAATAAATGATTTTTGGAAAGGAATAAGAACATAAGAACATAAGAACATAAGAACAGCCTTGCTGGAACAGGCCACAGCCCATCCAGTCCAGCATTCTGTCTCACACAGTGGCTCACCATTTCCTTCAGGGTATTCCCAAGGAGATGCCTTCACCTGCTTAGGATTCCCTGGAAATGGCATTGAGAGATATCCTGCCTATCTCTCCAACCCGGAGGTTGTCCTTAGGTAGCCATAATTATAGCCATTGATAGCCTTGTCCTCCATGAACTTGTCTAATCCTTTCTTAAAGCTGTCAAGACTGACAGCTGTCACCACTTCTTCTGGCAGGGAGTTCCATAGACCAGTAATCCTCTGGGTGAAAAAGTACTTTCTCTTATTTGTTTGAGAACTAGTACCCAAAAGTTTCATGGAGTGTCCCCTAGTTCTAGTGTTGTGCGATAGGGAAAACAGTTTTTCCTTATCCACTTTGTCCACACCGTGCATGATTTTATAAACTTCAATCAGGTCACCTCTTAGACGCCGTCGTTCAAGAGTGAAAAGGCCCAACCGTTGCAGCCTCAGATGGTAAGGAAGGTGTTCCAGTCCCCTAATCATTCTGGTTGCCCTCCTCTGTACTTTCTCCAACTCCATAATATCCTTCTGGAGGTATGGCGACCAGAACTGTACACAGTATTCCAGATGGGGCCTCACCATAGATTTATAAAGAGGCAAAATGACACTTGCTGACTTATTTTCTATACCCTTCCTAATGATCCCTAACATTGAGTTTGCTTTTTTCACTGCTGAGGCACACTGGGTTGACACCTTCATTGAGCTGTCCACCAGGACACCAAGGTCCCTTTCCTGGTTTGTCGCAGAGAGTTCAGACCCCATCAGTTTATAAATGTAATTGGGGTTTTTTGCCCCAACATGCATCACTCTGCACTTACTGATGTTGAAGCTCATTTGCCACTGTTTTGCCCACTCCCCCAGTGTCAAGAGATCCCTCTGGAGCTCTTCACAATCTCTCACAGTTTTCACTACCCTGTATAATTTAGTATCGTCAGCAAATTTGGCTACCTTGCTTTTTACTCCTACCTCTAGATCATTTATGAAGAGGTTGAAAAGCAGGGGTCCCAGTACTGAACCTTGGGGGACCCCACTCTTTACTTCCCTCCACTTGGAGAAGTGTCCATTTAGTGCTACCCTCTGTTTCCTGTCCCTTAGCCAGTTGCTGATCCAGGACAAGACCTGTCCCTTTATTCCATGACTGGTAAGTTTATTCAAGAGCCTTTGGTGTGGGACCTTGTCAAAAGCCTTCTGAAAGTCCAGATAAACAATGTCAACTGGATCCCCCTTATCCACATGCTTGTTGACACTCTCAAAAAATTCCAACAGATTAGTGAGGCATGATTTGCCCTTGCAAAAGCCATGTTGGCTCTCCTTTAGCAGCGCCTCCTCTTCTATGTACCTATTAATTCTATCTTTTAGGATGGTTTCCATCACTTTACCTGGGACACATGTCAAACTGACAGGCCGGTAATTTCCTGGATCACCCCTGGATCCTTTTTTGAAAATTGGTGTTACATTCGCTACCTTCCAGTCATCAGGCACAAATCCTGATTTGAGGGAAATATTATATATTTTGGCTAGGAGATCAGCAATTTCATCTTTAAGTTCCCTGAGAACTCGTGGATGGATGCCATCTGGTCCTGGTGATTTGTTAGTGTTTAGTTTAACAAGACATGCAAGGACCTCCTCCTTGGTTATTTCTATCTTGCTTAATTCTTCGGTTTCTCTCCCTACGAAGATAGGTTCTGTTTTGGGCATGTGGTCTCTATCTTCTTCAGTGAATACTGAAGCAAAGAATTCATTGAGTCTCTCTGCAATCTCTGTTTCCTCTTTAATAACCCCTTGCCTTCCATTGTCATCTAATGGTCCAATGGCCTTCCTAGTTGGGTTCTTACTTCTAATGTACTTAAAGAAGTCTTTGTTATTCCTCTGAGTATTTTTAGCTATACGCTCCTCAAAGTCTTGCTTTGCTTTCCTGATTATTGCCTTGCATTTGTTCTGCCAGAATTTATGTTTCTGCCTGCTGTCCTCATTTGGACAAGCCTTCCATCTTCTAAATGAGCTTTTCTTGCTCTTGATCACTTCCCGAACAGCTCCTGTAAGCCACATTGGAGTCCTCTTGGACCTGGCAGTGCCCTTTTTCCTTTTGGGTATGCATTCCAATTGGGCCTCTGTTATTGTTTTTGTAAACAGCCTCCATGCCTCTTGGAGTGTTTGGACTCTCTCAATTTTCCCTTTCAGCTTCTTTTTTACTAGTTTCCTCAACTTTGGGAAATTTCCTTTTTGAAAATTTAAGGTCTCTGTGTTAGATTTTATCAGTGACTTGCGGTCTATGTTCAAGTTAAACATAATTGAGTTGTGGTCACTGTTCCCTATTGGATCAGTCACATTAACATCTTGCACCAGATCCTGAGTATTACTCAGGATCAAGTCAAGGATTCTTGTACCTCTAGTTGGGTCTTCAACCATCTGTCCCAGGGAGCAATCATTGAGCATATCTAGGAACTTTATCTCTTTATCATGTGCTGAACAACAGTTCACCCAGTCTATGTGAGGGTAATTGAAGTCCCCCATTATAACCAGGCTTCCCTTCCTGGATGCCTCCTTTACAACATTCTCCAACTGCCAGTCTCCCTCAAGAGTTTGGGTCGGAGGCCGATAGTATATGCCTACTGTTAGACCATCCTTGTGGCCTGGTACTCTTACCCACAGAGCTTCTAATGGTGACTCTAAATCACCTAGATATTCCAATTCATACGATTTTATCACTTCTTTGACATACAAGGCTACACCACCTCCTGTTTGCCCCTTCCTATCCTTCCTGTACAGTTTGTAGCCTGGGATAACTGTATCCCATTGGTTATCATCCGTCCACCAGGTTTCAGTGATACCAATAATATCAATATTCTTATCTAATGCTAAGTATTCCAGCTCCCCTATTTTGTTCCGGAGGCTTCTGGCATTTGTATACAAGCATTTATATATGCATTTCTGACACAGTCTTTTGTGTCCAGTTGCATTGTTAGACTGCCTCTTGCATCCTTCTGCTAGAATGCTAGTGACTAGCTCCTTGCTCTGCTCAGTAATTTTTGCATCCTCCTCACTACTCAAGTACACACTTTCCCGAACCGGATGCTGCCCAGCTCCTGTCGGCTTTCCCCCAGTTATCAGTTTAAAAGCTGCTCTGCAGCCTTTTTGATGTTGAGTGCCAGCAATCTGGTCCCATCATGGTTTAAATGCAACCCATCCCTCCTGAACAGATTTGGCTTGTCCCAAAATGTTCTCCAGTTCCTGACAAATCTGAAGCCCTCCTCTCGACACCACCGCCTCATCCACGCATTGAGGCTTCTGAGCTCTGCCTGCCTGGTAGGTCCTGCGCGAGGGACAGGCAGCACTTCTGAAAATGCTACCTTGGAAGTCCGGGACTTCAATCTTCTTCCTAACAACCTAAATTTGGCTTCCAGGACAGACCGCTTGGCCTTCCCAACATCATTAGTACCAACGTGTACCATGACAACTGGCTCGTTCCCAGTTCTCTCTAACAATCTATCTAGATTTCTTGTGATGTCTGCAACTTTTGCACCTGGCAGGCAAGTCACCATACGGTTATCATGTGCATCACAAATCCATTTCTCTGTATTTCTAATTATTGAATCGCCTAGTACAAGGAGCCTCTCTCCTGCAATCTGTTCATCTACATGCACCTCATCAACCATATTAAGGGAGAGAACCTCAGTTTGTTCCTGATGTTCATCTTCCTGGATCTCATCAAGTGTGATGAAGGAGAGATCATCAGGTGGAACCAGCTGTTCCTCTGTGTGTTCCTCGTCAGGTGTGATAAGGGAAAGAGCCTCAAATTTATTCTGTAATTTCAGACTCTCAGAGTGATCCCCTACTCTTCTCCTCCTTTGAGTCACATTCCTCCAACCATCTCCCTCCTGAGTTAGTGAAGGGCCTTCTCCCTCAGAACTGTGCCCTGTCTCTTCTTTGTCCAGCATAGTCTGCTCCGCTCTGTCCAAGAACAGCTCAAGCTCCTTAATTTGTTGGTGGTTAGATATGCGGGCCTCTAGCTGCTGGACCTTCTCTTCTAGTAGTGCAACCAGCTTGCACTTGCTGCAAGTGTAGTTCTCCATGTGCTTTGGCAAGAACACAAACATGGCACAAGAATTGCAGGTAACTACACCTGTTCCCTCAGAATCCATTTTAACAAGTGCAGTATTCTGGGCCTCAAAAATGTACACGTTTACTACCTTTCTACCTAGTAAGACTATATTCTTCTTATGTTCCTAGTTTGTAATCTCTTTGCAGCTCTACTCCAACTGCAAAACTTACCAGTGCTCACTTCCTTTGTTTGGCTCTCCTCAGCAGCAGCTCTGCTTAAGAGCACATGCAGAGTCAAAATGGCTGACTCTGAAAGAGCTCAGAGCTTTTAAAGGCTAGTGTGGCTCCGCCCCTATGAGTCACAGTTCAGGGAAGGGCCTGGTGTGGCCCTGCCCCCCTGCTTCTGGAAGCTTCAAACTGCTTCCTCTGTTTGAACAGAGGTGGCTCTCAGCAGTTTAAATTATCAATTTAAATTAGTAGAGGCCTCTAAAGCAGCTCTACTCCAACTGCAAAACTTACCAGTGCTCACTTCCTTTGTTTGGCTCTCCTCAGCAGCAGCTCTGCTTAAGAGCACATGCAGAGTCAAAATGGCTGACTCTGAAAGAGCTCAGAGCTTTTAAAGGCTAGTGTGGCTCCGCCCCTATGAGTCACAGTTCAGGGAAGGGCCTGGTGTGGCCCTGCCCCCCTGCTTCTGGAAGCTTCAAACTGCTTCCTCTGTTTGAACAGAAGGGGAGATTGGTGAAATAATGGGTAAAAGAATTAAGTTGGTGTCAGGTACCATTCTTTTAACAAATGTGGAAGGTATGGGTTTGAACAAGGAGGAAAAAGAATTATTGGAAATTGTATTAACTACAGGTAGACAATGTATAGCCAGAAATTGGAAAAACGATGTAGCTATACAGATTGGAGAGTGGTATAAGGAAATGTGGAGTTTAGCATTGAATGACAAATTGACATGGGAGATTAAAGTAAAAGGGGATAAATTAAAAGAGAATAGGTTCTGGAGTATTTGGAAGCCGTTTGTGGATCATTCTCTTATGGCAAGTGACAGTTCTGGACCTGTACCATTTCAAAGAGGTTTTTGGAGATGAAATCTTAACCTATAAATCCAAGGGTTAACCGTTGGAACTGGCTATAGGTTGCTATGCATCGCCCTACTTGCCTGCACTCACCCTTCGTGCACACGGCCGATCTGGGTACGCAGGTCAAAGAAGGATTGAAAAAACCGGCAGTGGGGCAACAGCCCCACAAACGCGAAGAAAGGGAAACAACTTCACTTCCCAACATTCCTTGCACCGTGCCGCGCCAGAGCCAATCAGGCTGAGAGGCTCTCGCACGGCGCAGCGTTCGGAAACGCGCCACAGCCAATCGAAAGAAAAGCATTTTAAAAAAACGCAGCACAAACACAAAACAGCAACCCATAACTACAAGCCCCAGCGTCCTGCGCGCCATGAGCACGCAGAGCGCTGAGGAAACCGGCGCCCGAAAAATGAAAAAGAAAAGCAACTCACAGCCAAGCACACACCAGCCGGCTTTCTTTCCCTCACCCACGGCGCCTGAAGCTCCCGACTGGAGTTTCCCCTTTAATATCAGTGGGTGGGGGTTGCGATCCCCCTCTCCGCTGGCTACCCTAGGGTTGGGAGGTTTGTGGGGAGAAAAGGGCTATATTGCCCCAACCCTTCTGGAAACAAAAGATCAGGCAGAGAGGATCAATCCCCCACCCCCCTCCTTAAAACAACTCCGTCTTTTCTTCTCTTTAAAAACGGAGTTGTTTTAAGGAGGGGGGTGGGGATTCGATCCAGTCTGCCTGATCTTTTGGTTCCAGAAGTGTGGGGGCAATATAGCCCTTTTCTCCCCACAAACCTCCCAACCCTAGGGTAGCCAGCGGAGAGGGGGATCGCAACCCCCACCCACTGATATTAAAGGGGAAACCCGAACTACTTTCACGACTCCACACAAACAAAGCACCATAACACACTAAATCCCCCCTCCCCACCACCGAGCCCACCCTTCCTAACCCCAACAACCATGCCCCCCCTCCCCACAACCTAGCCCACCCTTCCTAACCCCCAATGAAAAACAACTCACCGCTTCACAGCCAAGCAAACACCAGCTGGCTTTCTTTCCCTCACCCACGGCGCCTGAAGGTCCCGACTGGAGTTTCCCCTTTAACATCAGTGGGTGGGGGGTTGCAATCCCCCTCTCCGCTGGCTACCCTAGGGTTGGGAGGTTTGTGGGGAGAAAAGGGCTATATTGCCCCAACCCTTCTGGACCCACAGGAACAGGCAGAGAGGATCGATCCCCCACCCCCTCCTTAAAACAACTCCATCTTTTATTCTCTTTAAAAATGGAGTTGTTTTAAGGAGGGGGGGTGGGGGATCAATCCACTCTGCCTGTTTCTCTGTGTCCAGAGGTGTTGGGACAATATACACCTTTTCTCCCCACAAACATCCCAACCCTAGGGTAGCCAGCGGAGAGGGGGGTCACAACCCCCACCCACTGATGTTAAAGGGGAAACCCGATCTACTTTCACGACTTCACACAATCAAAGCACCATAACACACTAAAGCCCCCCTCCCCACCACCGAGCCCACCCTTCCTAACCCCAACGACCATGCCCCCCTAGCCCCCCTTCCTAACCCCCAATGACCATGCCCCCCTCCCCACTACCTAACCCACCCTTCCTAACCCCCAACGACCATGCCCCTCTCCCCACCACCTAGCCCACCCTTCCTAACCCCCAACGACCATGCCCCCCTCCCCACCACCTAGCCCAGCCTTCCTAACCCCCAACAACCATGCCCCCCTCCCCACCACCTAGCCCGCCCTTCCTAACCCCCAATGACCACGTACCTTCCCCACCACCAAATAAATATTTTTTAAAAAATTACTAAAAACACTCAAACACATCCAAAAATACACAAAAACAAAAACACCCAAAACAATATGAAGTAAACAAAGACACAATCAAAAACAAAACAAACAGACAAAAAATACAAACTCCAACCCCCCCTCCCCCCCGCCCACACACACACAAAAGAAAGAAAACAAGCAAACTTACCAAAACAGGTGCTACCTCCACCATGACTGGAAAAGAAATGAATAAAGAAAGACCCTACTTACCAGAAGAAGCTCCACCCAGAGGCCAGGAGAGAAAAAAAAAACAAAATACAATAACCCCTACCAGCACCACCTGCTGGCCACAATAGTAAAAACAATTCAAAAACACACAACAGCCCCAAACAAAACACAAATTAACAATTTTACACAAAAGGTCACACCAATAAAAACAAGTAAAAAAATTACACTAAACACACTTTCACACAAATCACAAATATATGTCAAAAAATACAATAGAAACTTTAAAAAATCCTGTGCTGAGTTATAACTCAAATTTAAACTCAAAACATCTAAACACATTTTAAAAACATTGAATGTAAAAAACATTTACTTTTACATTATTAAAATTATTACCTACGGTACAACTAATTAAAAAAATTCAAAAAACTAAAACATTATTCGCTTACATAAAACAATTTGAAAAAATTATATCATACTTTCTTCTTTTATTAATCCTCAAAAAAACCAAAAAAGCAGATCACAGTTAATAACAGCCAAGCCAAACAAATTTTACATAAATAAACATTTAAAAAATTAAAATTACAGACTAAGCAATTTTTTTTTAAAAAATTACACAATTTAACCTTCCAACACAATGTAAAACTATTGCAAAAATAAAATTGGCTCATTTTTTATTAAAACACACGGGGGGGAAAGCCCGGCAATGCCGGGCAACCCTTGCTAGTAGATACTAAACTCTCCGGGCATTGTGTATACTCACAGGGTGATGTGTAATCAGTAAAGAAACAAAAAATAGTGGTAGCACTGAAGGTTTTTATGACTGTTATGGTTATAGTAACAACTCACAATGTGGTATTTAATATTGGGGGATATATGGTAAATAATTAGTTCAATTATATCATGTGCTAGTTCTCATGAATTTGAGGTAATATTGTATTGAGGTTGTTTCTGATGTATTACTGTATTGTATTGTTATTGTTTTTCTTTTTTGTATGTTTGTTAAAAATTTAATAAAAAACAATTTTAAAAAATGGTCCTAGGCAGTCCTGGCTAATGAGTGGCACTCTGCACATTCTCAGGAGCTCAGGGACTAATCCGCCCTTTGTGCTCTGGAGTTTGTGAAATGTGTCTGCTCATTTAGAGAGGGTGCTGTGGGCCAGGTGCCATACTTAAAATGACAGACTAAGACTTATTAAAAACAAGCCAACTATGACGTGCCAGCTGTAAGGAAACAATACACAAAAATGAAAAGACACACATGTTAAACATTTCCAGCAGGGAGTTCCAATGGCGAAAGGAGGAAAGGAGGAAAGACAAGTCAGAAGTTAGCACAATGAGAATGCAACAACTCTTATCATAATGAAATCAGATTAGGTCAGATAATTAAGACAACCAGCTGGGATCCTCCTGTTAAGGAATCCCCACCAGTAATTAACTCAGGAGCCTGTGAAAGGAAGCAACTTAAGACTTAGAAAGAAACAAATTGGTTATTTTTAAGGCCTGGAGAGGATTTTTGTTCCTGTAAAAAGGTAAGCATTTTCTGAGTATACAGAGCGCAAGAATGTTTGCGTGCTTTTTCCTGTGAAAGGGGTACAATGAGTGAGTTACTTTTACACAGATTAAAGTCAAAATACCAGAACAATATCTTTCTTAAGAGAATGAAGGAGAGTTAGAACGATTCTCAACTTGCGGCCAGATGTGGGTAAGTGGGCCAGATGCGGCCCACGTTGCTCTGCCACTACCTCAACCAGACAAGAAGGGCTGCGTGGCGAAGGAACGGCAGGATGACTGTCTGGACCCCCAGAGCTGCCTGAGGCCCCGGAACTTGGCCCCTGACTTTAAAAGGTTGAGAACCGAGGTTACAATACACACATGAAGACAATGCAATTCTCTCATTCCTAGTGAGATATGTGACTTAAAGACGCTAAGGGACATTCAAACACCCTAAAACACAGAGATGGGGGTTTGAGAAACACAGACGTAGGGAGGGCCCCCATAGTTTATGATTTAGTGAGGAAAACTCATAGAAGTGATTTTTGTTTTCAGATCGCGCTTTTGAAAAGAAAAATCTGTTTTCCTGAGTGGCACGAATTGCAAAACCGGTTTCCAAGAGTGGCTTAATCCTTTGACAAAGAAAGAAGTCTCAAGGGAAGAAGGGGGTCACTTTGCCCTATTGCAGGTTAGGATTCCCCCCCTACCCCACCCTCCTGCTTTCGTTGCTAAGCAGGCAAGGCAAAGAGGTCTTGCTCACCATGCTTTCTCAAACCTTAAATAGTTCCTGCCCATGAACAGAGTGCAAACTGTTTAACACATATTTCACAGTGACATTACCACGCAGTTACACACAAGGAACACTTTGCAATCATACTGTGGTCATAGAGACAAGGCTTTTGCAATCATACACAGTTCTTGCAGTCATACATTCAGTGGTGCACCACGCATACACACATTTATTTACGCATTCGCACATTCCTCCCCTGATCTGCAGTGTTCCATCCTGCACATGAGGAGATGACTTATACACAGCTGGCTATCACAACCATCTGGGTGCTTCTACTTAGGGGTGAGTTTCTCTGGGCTACTCCAAGGCAAGACAAATAGGTTCTGCCTGTGCCTTGGGAGAGCTCGGGGTACTATTGCTGGGATGGTTCCTCTGGCATAGCCAAGGTGATGGCTGCCTCCTTTCTAGCCTGGGCCAGATGCATGCCGGAGGGCCGGATTCCCTGATCTCGGTGCTGTCTCGCCCTCCAGTGCCAGCGTGGCCATTTGGTCTTAGGCTCATTCAGACAACCTTTTGAAGATCTGCCTGGTCTAGATTGGCATTCTCTTCTAAGGTGTCTCATTTTTCCACACTGAAAGCAGGCGCCTTGGGGTTTTGGCACTGCTCTGTGCCTGAGTGTGGTAATGGGTCTGCTCTGGAGCCCTGCGTGGCCAGGGGCCGTGCAGATTTCCGTGAGCAGTGGGCGCTGAGCAGCCCTGCCTGAATGTGTGTCTGCCTTCAGATAGGCTGAACACAGCAGCTGGATGCTCGCTAATTGTGCCACTGGCAATTTCCCCGTGAATGGATCTTCCTCACCCATGCGCTGAATGGAGTTCTTAATTGGCAGGGAACTTTTAACTGTCAGAGAAGCGCCAGGGCTTCTCATGCCATGAATTCCTTCCGTGACGTCTGCAGCTGTCACTGAAGGAAAGCTCCCTACACTGCCCTGCTTAAACTGAAATGACGGATAGAGAGCCGCTGGGGCTGATGGCTCTGACTGCACTGGGGGTTTCTGGGTCTCTATCCGGACTGGGTCTACCTCTGCTAAGAGTTTCCTACATTTGCTCCATGTGCGAATTATGCCATCTGGAGCTCTCGGGGGTTGCTGAATGCAGACTCCTATCTGATCCCAGAGCTGAAGGGTTCTCCTTCGTATAGTTTGTGAATCCACACTCATGGGTTATGCGCCTGCGCAGAACGGCCGATCGGAGGCTTGAAAAGCTATTGGTCAAAAGTTTTGACAGTAAGACCGCCCACCGTACCGCCCACCCTGAGGCGCCCACGCGCCATTTTACCTCAGTTCTCTTCTTTCCGCCGTAGCAGCAGGACGATCGTTGAGAGCTTCCTCAATTTTTTCGCCCTTCTGAGGGAAAGTCTTTTGGCAAACTTTACAATTTTTGTCGGTGATCTTGTCCCTCGGGCAGGATCGCCACCCCGGTGCTGTTTCTTCCTTCTGGTGGACTCAGTTACCTACTCGCTTCGGTCACCATTTCCCCCCTCAAGGGGGTGGCGGCTGGCCAGCCGTTCGGGGTAACCGCGTTCCAGAAACTTCCGTTGGAAGAATTTTTCTTTGATGGCTGCGGCCTTCAAACAGTGTTCGGCTTGTCTGAAAAAGTTCCCGGCCTCCGACGGGCATAGCCTCTGCCTTTTCTGCCTGGGGGAGTCTCATCAGAGCCAGTCTTGCCCTCACTGCAAGAAATTCACCCGTCTGGCAGTGCAGAACCAGAGCTACCGGCTCAAAGCCCACCTGATGGAACTCTCTCTGGCTCCCGTTGCGGCCGCTTCTACTTCGGCTAGTGTCTCCCAGCCTCCTCCGCCCTCGGCTTCTTCTTCCGCTCTCCCCATCAAGAAGAAGAAGAAGAGGGACAAGAATGGAGAGAAGAAAAAGAAACACGGGTCGGAGAAGAGGCGATCGCTACCGCCTACTCCGCGCACTCCTGTTTCTCCGGGACCTTCGCCGCCATACTCGGTCGCACGATGTCCGTCTCCTGGGTCTTCCATCTGGGGAGGACGGTCCTCCTCGGGATCGCCTGAAAAAGGACACAGGGCTGGGGCTCCAGCTCGCCCACTTCAGGTGCTCCCGTCACTGCCTCGTGGGAGGGCCCGCTCGCCTATGAGACAGGCCTCCGTCTCCCCAAGGCCCAGGACTCCGACGCTCGACGACGCGGCAATCACCATGCCGGCCACCATTTCGTCGCCGATTCTACCAGCCACCGTTTCGTCGGCCACCGTTTCGTCGCTCCCGACGGTGGGGGATCCATCCCAGATGGAGTTCCTGAAGGGGATGTTTGAGGTCATGGCTCAGACTTTTGCCAACCAGTTTAAGACCTCCATTCCTGCGGCCTCTGTGGCTCCGGTACCGACCACCGCAAGCCCCAGGGATGCTGGCCCTGCTGTGGCCCCTCCAACCTCCCGAGGGTCGAGTGTCCGCTCCGCTGGCCCACCCACATCGTCGCGGGTTGGTCCAGACGTTGATGCGGTGGACTCCCATCCCGCCGGCCCGCCCAGGCCGTACTGGCGCGGTCCCTACGTGGATGTAAGAGTTCCTCCCTCGTCCTCCGATGACTCCAGCGCCTCTTCGGGGGAGGACGAGGGAGACGTCGACGCCGAGAGGACGCCGGACCAAGCCATCGGCGCGGTTGACCCACTGCGTGGTGAGGATCAACACTCGCTTATGGCCATGCTGACGCACCTGGGGACCGCTCTGAACCTAAAGGTGGACCAGCCGCCACTGGAAGGTGAGGACCAAATGACCGCCAAGCTGGACAGACGGGCGGTACGGCCGGTCCATATCACCATGCTTCCGTCCATGTTGACGTCGGCAAAGGCGACATGGAGGAAGCCGGTGTCAGCGCACTCCGTTTCGTCCAGGCTCGACGGCATGTATAGAGTCCTGGACGAGAACGTCGAGTTCCTGCAGGTGCACCCCCTGCCAAATTCCCTGGTGGTCAAGGCCTTTCAACACAGGACGGCCACCAGCGGGTTCCCGGTGCCTTCGACCCCGGAAGGGAAGAAGTTGGACGCGGTGGGCCGTAAATTCTATGCCACCGGTTCCCTCTTCCTCCGCACCGCCAACTACTCGGCTGCCATGGGCCTGTACCAGTCTCACCTCTGGGAGCGAGTGAAGGCCGAAACGGCGACGTTGCCTGCCGACGCCCAGAAACGGATCGACGCGCTGGCATCTGAAGGCGATTTCCTGGCGGAGCAACAAATGAGAACAGCCAGGCATATCAATGACTATGTGGCGAAGGACATGGCGTCTGCTATCCTGCTCCGTCGTCACGCCTGGCTTAGGGGCACCTCCCTCGATGATGCTATGAAGAAGCTCATCGAGGAGTTTCCCTTCGACGGGCAAGGCCTCTTTGGACAGGACACGGACAAGGTCCTCAATGAAATGCGGCAGACCAACTCCACCACCAAGTTTCTGGGGCTTACCACGCCAGCTCCGGCTGCCAGGCCGAGGTTCCAGCCCTTCACGCGGCAATACCGGGGAACCCGCAACAACAGGGTGGCCCCTTGGAACAGCCAAGGTCTGGCTCCTTCAAGCAACGGCGCCAGCACAAGCCCCGCTACCAGCCCTAAGGGCACAGCAAGCGTTCGGACGCTAAGTCCAAGTTGCGCGTTTGAAGCTGCGATGGCCGAGTCTCTCTCGCTCCACATCCCGTACCTCCCCCTCCGGAACTTCCTCCAGTTATGGTCAGGCATCACGGACGACCAGTGGGTCTTAAAGATCTTGTCCTCTGGCTACGCCATTGAGTTCGTGCGAGCGCCTCGGGTAGGACGACATCGTCTCACCACCTCGTCCCCCCATTTGGAGGAAGAAATATCAACTCTCCTGTCCAAGGGAGCCATCGAGCGGGTGGCGCCGCCCGACTGGGACAACGGCTTCTACTCGAGGTACTTCATGGTTCAGAAGAAGGACGGAGGACTTCGCCCGATTCTGGACCTGCGCCTCCTCAACAAGTGCATCCACACCAGGAAGTTCCGGATGGTGACCCTGCAGACCGTCCTTCCCCTCATCAACAAAGGGGACTGGTTCACAGTCATAGACCTCAAGGACGCTTACTTCCATGTCTCCATCCTCGAGGAGCACCGACGGTTCCTCCGATTCCGCATCGGCGATTCGGGGTACCAGTACCGATGCCTACCGTTCGGTCTGGCCACGGCACCACGAGTCTTCACCAAATGCATGGCTCCGGTGGCCGCCTTCCTTCGCCAGCGGGGAATCAGAGTCTTCCCATACATCGACGACTGGTTGATTGTATCCCCCACCAGCTCGTCGGCCATTTGGGACACGCAATTCACGGTCCACCTCATGGAGAGTCTCGGCATCAGGATCAACTTCACCAAATCGAAGTTGATTCCCTCTCAACGCGTCGAGTACATTGGAGCGGTACTCGACTCGCTTGTCACCAGAGCCTTTGCACCCCAGAAGCGCTTGCAGGACATCGCGCAGGGAGTGATCGACCTTCGCACCAAACCGTGCATCTGGGCGAAAAAGGCTCAAAGACTACTGGGCCTCATGGCCTCGACGACGGCTGTGATCCCTCACGCCAAGTTAAAGTTCCGGTCCCTACAGTCGTGGCTTCTGCACGAATTCAACGCGCTCCGGGAGAGTCAGTCCAAACGGCTAACTCCGTCTCCGGAGCTGAGGGACCAGCTGATGTGGTGGATGACGCCACTCAATGTGACAACGGGGAAGAGCTTTTACCCCCCGCAACCCTCGTTGCAAATATTGACCAACGCAAGCAACCTCGGCTGGGGGGCTGCCTGCGGGACTCTCACGGTCAACAACCCTTGGTCGCCTCAGGAGATGGCGCACCATATCAACTACTTGGAGCTACTGCCCATTTGGAAGGCCCTCCGTTCCTTCGAGACCCTGCTCATGGGCAAGGCGGTCCAAGTGGCCTCGGACAATACCACGGCTGTGGCGTATCTGAACAAGCAGGGCGGAACACGATCTACCACCCTTCTTTACCTCGCTGTGCAACTCTGGGAGTGGTGCCTGGAGAGGCACATCTTCCCGATTGGAGTGCACATTCAGGGCAAGCTGAATGTCCTGGCCGACCATCTCAGCCGCCTCACCTCGACGACCCACGAATGGGAACTGAACGACGAGGTGTTCCAGTCGCTTTGCGAGGCCTGGGGGACTCCGAACATCGACCTCTTCGCATCGGAGTCCAACACGAAATGCCACAGGTACTGCTCCAGGGCGGGCATCGGTGCCAACTCCGAGGGCGATGCCTTCATGAAACGGTGGGATCAGGACTATTTCTACGCTTTTCCTCTGTTTCCTCTGATCCAGAAGGTCCTCACCAGAATGCTTCAGCACAGGACCAGGGCCATCCTAGTGGCCCCAGCATGGCCTTGCCAACCATGGTTTCCGCTGCTGTTGCACATGTCATCTCAGTATCGCACGCTACCGAAGTCACCGACGCTTCTCCAAATGGAGCAGGGCCAGCTCCACCACTCGGACCTGCCCAGTCTCCACCTCACCGCGTGGAGGATAACCCCAGACTGTCCAGGATCCTGGAACTAGCCAGGCGCCCTTCCACAAGGAAGTCCTACGCTTCCAAATACAGACGCTTTTGTGCTTTCCTGGCATCTCAGCAGACCCTCCTCTCGCAGGTGGAACTGCAGGAAGTCTTGACCTACCTCCTCCATCTGGCGGAGTCTGGCCTCAGTATCACCTCCATTCGAGTACACCTCGCAGCGGTGGTGGCTCACTCTCCAGCTGGCTCACCCGCTTCCGGCGCTTTCCGCAACCAAACGGTGAAACGTTTCCTCAAGGGATTGCGGAACGGCTTCCCTCCGATCAGGACCCCGACGGCCCAATGGTCACTCTCTACCGTCCTTAACGCGCTCACCAGGACTCCTTTCGAGCCCATGGCTACCGCGGATGCTCGTCTCCTCATGTGGAAGACGGCCTTTCTTGTGGCCATCACGTCTGCTTGGCGAGCTGGTGAGCTGGTCGCCCTGCGGGCAGATGCACCTTTTCTCCAATTCTTCAATGACCGTGTGGTACTCCAAGCGGACATCACCTTCCTCCCCAAGGTGGTCTCCCAGTTTCATATGGCACAGACTATCTCCTTGCCAACATTCTTCCAGAACCCCGCTAACGCCCAAGAAAGGACTTGGCACACGCTGGATGTCAAACGGGCTTTATTGTTTTACACCAGCAGGACAAGGGAGTTCAGAAAGTCACAACGCCTTTTCGTGGCGTATGGGGGCAAGTCCAAAGGTGAACCCATCTCTGCGCAGCGGTTCTCCAAATGGATCACCTCTACCATCTACTTGGCCTATGAGTCGGCATCGCTGCCCCCTCCACCGCATGTCAGGGCGCACTCTACCAGAGCGGTTGCAACATCCACGGCCTTTCTGGAGGGCACACCGCTTGAGGACATCTGTAAGGCTGCCACCTGGTCCAGACCTTCTACATTTGTCCAGCACTACAGGGTGGACACCAGAGCCACTGCGGACGCCAGGCTTGGCCGTGTCATCCTCACTCGGGGGCTCCGGGCCCATCGCCCTTGACAGTTCACCCTGCCTGACCGACATCATCTTCATCGTGGGATCATCTCATCCGACTGCCCACCGACCAAGTAAGTGTGAGCTTGCTAATCTCCCATGAGTGTGGATTCACAAACTATACGAAGGAGAAAGTTCGGTTTCACTTACCAGTGATAACTTTCGTTCTTCGAGTATATAGTTTGTGAATACACACTACCCACCCTGCCTCCCCTCTTGAGCTGCACGGATGAGATCGATTGGTTTATCCTGTGCTTGGCTTAAGTATGGAACTGAGGTAAAATGGCGCGCGGGCGCCTCAGGGTGGCCGGTACGGTGGGCAGTCTTACCGCCAAAACTTTTGACCAATAGCTTTTCAAGCCTCCGATCGGCCGTTCTGCGCAGCCGCATAACCCATGAGTGTGTATTCACAAACTATATACTCGAAGAACGAAAGTTATCACTGGTAAGTGAAACCGAACTTTAACGTGCCTACTTCTGGGTGAAGCAGGCAGTGTTCCCTCAAGAACACCAAAAGTCGCGCTAGTTCTCCACTGTGAATGCTTATCTGGTATACCCTGGCCAGGGCCTTGAATTCCTCTACATGAATTCTTTGACTTGCGGATGGACGTTGCCGCTGAGGACAAGTCCCCATATTACCTGCCGGTCCTTTGAAGTCTCCTTCTTGGGATGAGTCGACGCGTCTGAAGTTCAGGCAATAGGTTTTGCGTGACAAATCTCTGGGTAGAGCTCGGAGCATGGGCTGCTGCCACGGGCCCTCGGCGGCCTCTGCGCTGTCAGGGGTTCACAGCTGACCCTGAGCAGAATGCGTTTTTCCGTGCTGCAACTGCTGCGATAGCCGGAGCAAGCTGTAGGATGCCTCTCTGAGATGCCTCGCCGCATAGCTGTCTTCTCGATCGGATGGCTTTCTGACCGGGGCTGCCGCGCTGTCCTCCGGGGTGATCGGACACGGTTCTAGCGTAGAACCGGACCGCGTAGATCGCTTACTCACAAGTAGGATCACATCTCGGGTCACCAGATGTTGGATTGGGGCCGCGAAGTGGCTGTTGGGTCCCGGAGGAGACTGGTCAGAAGAAGACGCAAGACAAGATGGAGCGAAGACCAGTGATTTATTCAGGGAAAATCATCAGTATATATTATGTTCAAGGCTGCGTCAGAAAGAGCTGCGGCCCACATGACATGTTTACACAGGTTAATTGGGAACCTCTCTTGGGGAGGTTAATTAACTAAATTAAACACTGGCAGGGGAAGTCCATTGTTCCTAGCTTACCCAAGAGTAAACATGGCCACTGTTGACGTTAGGGCTTGGGGTAATCTGCAGGTGCGATATTACCTATTACCTAACCGCTTAGTTAGGCATTCAATTTCCTCCTGCTTGGACTGCCTGTCAGGTCAGATATGGGTGAATCAATCTTATGACTATTAATCCGCTCCCCAATTTCTGTCCCCTCGGAGCCCAGAGTGTTCTCACATGGCATGGCCTCTGTCAGGGACAGTATGCCAATTGTGCTCGCGGATACCGCAAAGGAACATTTTTATTTTCCCCCTTTCCCTAGTAAAACAAGAAAGGCATATCTAACTATATTTCCTGGCCTAGCCAGCTAACAAAATCAAATTACATCTTTCTACTGTTCTACTCACAAGCAAGCACTGGTAAACTCCTCTCTCTTCCTGCGTTGAACAGGTAACAATATAATAATGGAGTTTCTTCTCTTCCATTTTAAGATAACCAAACCAATTTTTCTTCCTTTGTCCCTCCTTTTTCAGTCTCCTAACCAATAAGACTGCACATTCAATATCCATCTTCTTCACTTCCATTCCCAGTAGTTTCAGCATATTTTGAATCCCAATAGCAAACTGAATCTGCACCTAGCTTGAAGGTCAAATTCCAAAACTTTCTTCATTCCCACTCAAGAAGCAAAGAAACACAGTAACCATTTTAAATTCCACAAAATAAAGCCTCAATCTTAATTCATTACACAACCACATCTACATTCTGTTCCCTCTCAGCATTAATGAGGCATATGTACACGCTTAAAGATAGGAAGACTATAATTCCTGCCTGCCACATACACAAATATGATTAATGATCCTTAGCATTTATATGTCACTATATATGTTGTTATGTGCCATCAAATCAGAACTAATTTGTAGCAATCCTAATAGGGCTTTCAAGGTAAATAAGATACTGGAGGAGTAGCTTTACCAGTTCCATTCCTGTAGTGAGCTTCATGGTGGAGAAGGGATTTGAACCCAGGCCTCCTGAGTCCTAGTTCACTACTCTATTCACTATACCATACTGGGTATAGACCTATCTGGTGGCCGAAATTTATACTGTCGCATCCATTGTAATCATATCTTCATTTTTATCAATCCTATGATGATCCATCATCATCAATCGTCATAGTAGGCCTATTCCCTTGATTGTTGTTAGTGATACTTTCTAGGGTCAATTTGACTTCACACTCCAGGATGTCTGGCTCAAGGTCAATGCTCACACCACTGTGGTTGTCAGGGACATGAAAGTCCTTCTTGTATAATCTGTCTGTGTATTTTGCCACCTTTTCCTAATCTCTTTATCATGACCATTTTTGCTTGAACGTTCCCTTGATTTCCCCAATTTTCTTGAAGAGATCTCTAGTCCTTCCCCTTCTGTTGTTTTCCTCTATTACAGTGGTGGCAAACCTATGGGCACTCAGTCTCTAAAAGGTTCACCATTGTGGTGATGATGCATTGATTTGTGTAGTAATGATTTATTAGTTAGACTCCATGATCGCCTTAAACTTATAATTATGGCTATTTAGCACTAACAAGTTCCCAAAGGTGGGGGCAGTAATGCCATCTGGCATTAGCTGGAAACTCCTAGAAATCTGGGAGTAAGTAACAATACTCAAGGACACTGCCTACGTTGTAACACGCCATCACTACTCTATTACTTTGCATCATTCATTTAAGAAGGGTACTTTGTCTCCTTCTTCTTCTTTGGAAATATTCTGCACTAGACAATGTGTATTCTTGAATGACACTTTTATCTTACCTTTTTTCTGAAGTGGTAGTGAGCAAAAGAGTGTATCCTGTAGACCAGGGGTCAGCAAACTTGGCTCTCCAGATGTTCTTGGACTTCAATTCCCAGAAGCCCTGATCAGAAGCCCTGTGTACTGACTTGGGCTTCTGGGAATTGAAGTCCAAGAAAACCTGGAGAACCAAATTTGTTGACCTTACCTCTGCTGTATATCATCCTGACTATTGCCATTAGTGTTGCCAACATTTGCTACATAAAACTTGGCATCCTTTTTCCTGTTGGCAATGTGGGCATTCTGAATTGTGGATAGAAAAGCACAATACAGTACAGTATCTCATATTCATAAACTGAAAGTTTTTGAGGAATTGATTTTTACTCAAGTGGCTTATCATGACTTACCTTTGTTAAATTTTAACTTACTAGGCCTTTAATTATGCCTATCAATTCATCCTGAAGAGAAACAAATTTAGAAATCAGTGGCTGTGATCTGTAATGAATCAAAATGGAGCCTTTGCTTTTAGTGAGTTAAGATGGCCACTGGTTCTTTGCTCCATGAATAGAAGGTGAAGAAAGTCTGGGTATGTTTCAAAGCCAGGTGCAGATTCCTTTCTCTTGAAGATAGTAATAACAAGCTGAAACTGTGAGAACGGAAGTACTGTAGGTATGATGAACATTGAAAGTAAAGCCTTTTGGGGTAACATACAGGAAGAGGTAGGATGAAAGATGAAAAATGGGTTTGGTTATCTTAGGCCCCATCCCTGGACATTAAAAAAAACCCCACAAAACTTAAAACTTCCCTTTTCAAGGAAGCCTTTAAGAATACCATGCCATTGAGCATACTTGCCCTCTGATACCATCAGGTATTTATTATTATTATTATTATTATTATTATTATTATTATTATTATTATTATTATTATTATTATTATTATTATTATTATTATTATTATTATTATTATTATTTTGTTTATTGCTTGTACACCAGCCAGTGTGTGAAATATCCCAGATGGGCTGTATAAAAAAGTAATAAATAAAATTTTAATAATTAGAATGTTGTATAAAAAAGCCATTAGAGTATGCATGTTCCAAAGAGCAGGTTGAGACAGAAATTACTATCCTTGTTTGTGAGTAGAAATATGTAATCTTGCTTTTGTTAACTGGCTATGCCAGGAAATATAGATAGATATGCTTTAATTATTTTATCCAGGGAAAGGGTAAATGCCAAAATGTTCCTTTTCTATTTTTGTGATCCTGAACTTTGATTTATTTCCCCTTCAAAATAAAACCTGATTTGTAACAGAAGATGTTGTACTTTTTATATAGAGCATAAGCTGGTGGGAGATTTCCAGTTCCTTTCTTTATTGGCAATGCTACATATTGCTAACTAATCTACATTCCTATTTCCTACCTGATCTGGCTGGTTTGTAGGGGAGAAAGAGGGAAAACCTCAAGAAGCATCAAAGTATAGTAGCTGTGTGGTACTGATTGGAAGGACATGGACAGAAGACAAGGTATTGGAGATGGCATAGGGACAAGGCAATTGAGTGGTTGTTGAATTTGATAGAATCATTTCCAGTAATGAGCCCAAATCCATTAAATCAGTTAATGCTGAACTTCCATAATCCTTGGCTGCTGTGAGCTATGACTGAATTTTTCGGCTAATGACATATGATGATGAGCTGGTGCTGGAGGGCAGAGCAGAGCTAGGAGGCAATTCTCCCTTCACTTTCTGCTTCCTCATGCACAGGAGGAACCACATATGCATACCTGTCAACCCGCGGCTCTGGAAAAAATGGGACCTGCGCAGATCGCTTGTGCGCAGGTTGCTTTCCACGCATGCGTGGAAGTGCTATGCCGCTTGCGCAGCCCCTACGCAAGCAGTGTAGCGCTTCCACGCATGCATGGAAGGGTTTTGCACTTGTGTAGAACCCTTCCACGAATGCGTGGAAGCGCTCCGCCACTTGCGTAGGGGCTGCACAAGCGGCGTAGTGCTTCCACGCATGCATGGAAAGGGTTTCCCCCGCTGCCAAATTACGGGGTTTTGGCAGCGCGGGGCGGGTTATGACGTCAATCGGCGTCAAATTCCGTGGTAATCCTGACCAAATCGGGATGGTTGACAGGTATGCACATATGTTTGTGTCTCTGTGATGCCTACAGAGTTCTCAGGGGAAAGAACTGAAGGTGCTCCAATGTAGAATTTCCTGCTTATTTTCACAGAAGCTCTATCATAATATCACCCATTTTTATTAGTGATGTCATAAGATTTTAAAAGCAAATCTTTTAAAGTAAAGTTAACATTGCCCCTGTGAACTCTGGGATTACTCTGGAATGTTTGGTTGCATTCTGAAGTAGATGGTACTTGTCGTGATCCTGAGACGCTTAAAGCAATACTTAGGTTGCATCTTTCTTGTGTGTGTATGCATTAAACAAACTGTTTAGAAGTTCAGTTAAAATGTGTAATATCTTAGGATGAGATAAGATAGAATGCTAGTAAAGTAGTTATAAAGTTTAACTTGCCTTAGAGTAAGAAGGTAGAATTGTGTGTGCTAAGTTAGCTTGCTTAGAATTTAGTTCACTTGTTTAGAATTAAATAAAATGTTTAGTTTAGCTAATAGAAATGTATTCTTTAAGCTAGCTGTTAAGAGTTAAGTAGAAATGTTTAGTTAAGTTGAATATATATATAATCATTTAGTTACTTACATGCTTAGTTAAGCTGACAGAAATAGAAATCATTTAGTTGCTTTCATGTGTTTAAAAAGATTGAGAAACAGTCTTCTGCTTGTTTAAAGAGAAGCTTCTGTGAGTACATTCCTCAGACATTCCAGATGGATGACAACAGTGAGATAGAGCCAGAGGAATACTCAAAGTCTCTCTGATCAAAAGTAAACTATTGGCAGGGTTCTGTTACCCTTAGTTACTGAATTCTTTAGAGATTAGGTAATCAGCAGTGTCCACCCATGTAGTGATGGAGAAGGGAACTTTTAATCCTCTCTTAACTTTTATCCTTTCTGGGTCTTCCTGGCCCTTGATCTGTTACATCACAGGTCTAAGGTAGAGGGGTAAAGGTTAACTCCCAGACACCTTTGGGAGGACACCTGTGAGAGGGCAGGTCCTTTTCCATGAGGTAAACACATCCAATTCCCATGGTGGGTCAGCTGCTTTTCCATGAGGTAAATACATTCCATTCCCATGGAAGGTCAGGTTCCTTCCCATGATGTCAATACATTCCCAAGGGGAGGGGAATGCCTGCAGAGACCTGGGACTTTCCCATGATATAACCACGTTACCTAATCCATTCCTAGGGAGGGGGAAGCCACTCATTTCCCATCATTTTCCCTATAAAAAGAGGTGCTTTTGAGCCCTTAAACCAGTTCTCTGATGGACTCCTGAAAAAGACTGTTTCCATTAGCTGAACCGATCCTGAAAAGGAAATCCTGAAATGGAATTGACAGGATGAGTCCTGTCGGGGCTTGGATTTATGGACTCTGATTTCCCTGCCCGGATGCTGGATTTAGAAAAATGCCTTACCTGGAACATCTCAACACTTAGTCATTTCTTGGACATTGCTGATACTTGGAAATATTTCATGAACTTTGCTGGATTTTGCTATTTCATGGACTGCTGGGCATTTAACAGGCTGATGGCTATTTCTGATGGACCGTTGGGGGGGGGGAAATCTTATTCTACACAGCCTGATGGGCATTTGATGGACTTTGGGTATTGGGTTTTATTCTCTACAGTTACTTCTTTGCTTTAATGGAATACAACTTGGAAGAATAAAGTTCTGTTTTGGGACTTTAAACCTGTGGCTTCTACTTGGGCTTAGCACTGGCACATTGCTCTCTGCTTCCACCCCACACTGCTACTGCGGCATCCACGCTACTATTGAAAAATCACACTCCCTGTGACTGGGTAAGATCAGGGTGCCTGGGTCTTTGAGAGAGGCTGAAAGAGGCTGTAAAAGGGAATTGTGGTGGACTACATCATATACAGCAATCTGTCACCACTGGTGCCTCTCAGAACCCCCTTGAATCCTTGGCAGTACTATTCAAATGTTTATAGCAGTTGGCATTCATCCTACTCTCAGTATGATGAACAGCATCAAATAGATGCTGAATGGCAATAACCATTGAGAAAACTAATGAAACTTCATTGGCTTTTAATGGGACTAGGCTAAAAACTTAGGTATTGCCACTTGCCATGGAGTTGGGCATTAAGAAGTTCTCTCTTAGTGATAACTAAACTCCTAGGGCACCTGATGGTGAACCTTTTAGATACTGAGTACCCAAACAGAGGGGCAGGGTGAACTCTGGGCTGGGGGGAGGGAAGAAGCACTCCCATTGGGCTGCTGTGCAGAGGGGCAGGGTGAACTCTGTGATGGAGAGTTGGTGCACATGCCAACAGAGAGGGCTAGGAGTGCCCTGTCTGGCAACGTGCCATAGGTTTGACACCACTGTCCTAGGATATTTAATTTAGATAGAGGGCTACTATATTATTAATTAAAAGTTGCTGTGCAACATGACATCTTTTCCTATTCAATAGATTTTCTTGTATGCAAAAAAAAAAAAAGACAAAAAAAGCAGTGGAAAAATACAGGAAGAGCATGTCATCTGTATGACTGTAAAAATTCCACATATGAAAGCTCATCTGGAAGTTATTTTTTTGTGCCAACTGTTTGAAAAGATAAACATATTGGTACTACCACATTTGCTTCGTGGTGTTTCAAATTGCATGTCAGACCTCTTAGGTTCCTGTTAAAACCACAACGAAAAAGAGACTTTATTGCATAGGGGGCCTTTAGAAAAGGGAAGGGACTTATTCCATCCAGGGTGTTGTTTCGATTACTATGTCACACAACAGGAAGGGGTAGATTAAACTCAATAAGCTACATAGCCTGGTCTTTACAGTACAAGTCATATAGCGGGCAAGAAGAAAGATAACTGATAGGCAGTACTTTAAGGCATATTAACCCAATTACAAGTATATTTTTACAATTGTAGCTGCAGCATTTATCACACAGCATTTATTAGACTTCCTGAGCTAGGTTATGTCAAACGAAACACTGTGAAACTGTAGCATTTCATTAAATTGCTGCTGGAGCAGGGCATTCAATCCTGATCCTCTTAAACCACATGATTTTATCAAAATCTTTGGAAATTGAAGCAATCACTAAAAGGTGTCAGGAAATTAAAATGTTCTGTCTCAGTGAAAGAGATACACTCCTTGTAACATATATCAGGAGGTTTTCTCTTTTTTAAAAAGACACATTACTATGCAGGGAAAGTCATCAAATAGAGAAGGCACAGGAGATTCCAGAATTATGTAGCTGCTGCCATTTTTCATGCTTATGGGTAACACAGAGGTGTTTTTTCTCCCCTGCCACTTGGCTTTTCTTCAAGCGTGCTGGAAACCTACTCCAGAGAGACTTTCAATAGAAATACAGTACAGTGGTACCTCGCATAATGAACACATCGTATAGTGAAAAATTCACACAACAAAGCGTTCGTTATACAATGGTGATACCCCGCATAATGATTTTTTTTGTTATGCAGGGTTTTTGGTAACCGCTTAATGGGAACCCCGGTTAACAAACATTTATTTTTCGTTATGCGGGGCATCTCCCATAGGGAACTGCAAACCCCCCCAAAAAACAAAAACAAAAACAAAAAAACCCGCATAGCAAAGATCTCCGTGGAACAGAGTTTTTTTTCGTTATGCAGGGTTCTACTGTACTATAATTGTGCAACATAATAGATGGTAGGTCCCAGTTTTAAAGTAAAACATTTTGGTTTAGGAGTGCCTTACTTTGCACGTTGCTTCTGTATTCCTTCCACTCATACATCGTGCAAGATATGAGATGGATTTTGGACTCCAGAAACACGTGACTTCTTGTCTTCTGAGTGAGTAAGGGCACAAAAAGCTGTGAAAGAATGATGAAGATAAATCATATTCAAGAGCATGATGCTACTACTGCTCACTAGTTGATAGCTTCACCATAGCATTATATTCATTCATCTTGAAAGTAAATTTCCAAGCCGTGCACTTGTACTATATGGCAGTTCAGGAGTATATACTTTGCATTTTTGGTGGCCAGAATCTTATTACATATTATATGACTGAGTAACAGTAATCATGTAAACAATAGGATGGTGACAGTGAACCTTGGCACTCCAGGTGTTCTTGGACTTCAATTACCAGAAGCCCAAGTCAGCACTCCTGCTGATCAGGACTTCTGGGAATTGAAGTTCCAGAACACCTGGAGTGCCAAGGTTCACCATCACTGCAATAGGGTCATGCAACCAGTTGTGCAATTGGGTATGTTACTCACTCCCCACACATTCCAAAAACACACACAGTTGCATGTGACAATTCACAATAGGATTTAATTTGGTATGTTATGAACAATATATTTACTCCGGTTAATCTATATTCGGTTTTAAAATCTATGTATGGTGGGCAAAGTTAAATGTTTAGGTCAAAGATCTGTGGAAGATCATGTGCTCAATTTAAAAAAGCCTGAAAACATTGAACATAAAGGAACTTAGACATAGCTGGAATGTGCCCAACTCATCAAAAAATAAACCCATGGAGTAATGTACAGTATTGTTTTCTGAACCTTCTATTTATTTGTTTGTTTTATTTATAGGTCATCTTTCTCCTGATAATTCTATCAACTATCTAAAGGCAACACATATGAGTTTTAACTAAACATTAGGAAGAATTTCTTGATAATAAGATCTGTTTGATAGTGGAATAGACTGCCTTAGAAAGTGATGGACTCTTCTTTATTGGAGATTTTAAAACTAAACTCAGAATGGACACTGGCTTCAGCTCTGGGTGTCCTGCTTCTTCTAGTGTCTGGATTTGATGACCCTTGGGATATGTTTGAGGCCCACAATTCTGTGATACTGTAGTTATTCTACTTAACTTTTGGAGGAAGTTGAATGTTATTGCTGAGGTACAGATTGAAACTTTTGAAGTTCCCCTATGTTAAAAGTGAGTACGGAAAAATCATAGTCTGCCATTATAGTCACAAATGTGTGGTGCAGTAGTTTTGTTGGCTTGACTTAGAGATATATAGGAGAAATATATGGTGAGAGCGGGTGTACATTCCCCCAAGGGAACCTGGCAATCTGACAAAGGAAACCAGTGATCAGAGCGCCAGAGTGCCGGTTTCCTATGGGGGAATGTGCGTGATCAGAGCGTTGGAACACTGGTTTCCTTTGGGGGAATGCACGTGTGTCCGCTCTCCCCCAAAGAAAAGGATATGATGAGTATCTGAACTGATTTTGAGATAGCAAGAATTTGAAATGTGTGTGCCTCCACTCAAATGGGTTCTAGTTTTGGAAATCCAGATTGTTATTCATCTCATTTTCACTTGAATTGGGTATCCTAAATGGTAATAACATTTCCCCCCACACATACAGAGTACAGTAATGCTAAATCTCATAAGAACATAAGAACAGCCTTGCTGGAACAGGCCACAGACCATCCAGTCCAGCATTCTGTCTTACACAGTGGCTCACCATTTCCTTCAGGGTATTCCCAAGGAGATGCCTTCACCTGCTTAGGATTCCCTGGAAATGGCATTGAGAGATATCCTGCCTATCTCTCCAACCCAGAGGTTGTCCTTAAGTATCCATAATTATAGCCATTGATACCCTTGTCCTCCATGAACTTGTCTAATCCTTTCTTAAAGCTGTCAAGACTGACAGCTGTCACCACTTCTTCTGGCAGGGAGTTCCATAGACCAATAATCCTCTGGGTGAAAAAGTACTTTCTCTTATTTGTTTGAGAACTAGTACCCAAAAGTTTCATCGAGTGTCCCCTAGTTCTAGTGTTGTGCGATAGAGAAAACAGTTTTTCCTTATCTACTTTGTCCACACCGTGCATGATTTTATAAACTTCAATCAGGTCACCTCTTAGAGGGACTATTCCTACCATGCTTCAGACTGGTTGCTTCAGTTTTTTTAAAAAAAGGCCATACAGAAAGAGAGCAAGAGTGAGCACAACTGGAAAAATAAAGTGAAGGGTCAACAACTAAATACTTTTCAAAACAAATGAATAGAAAGGAGACAAAGAAGGAAAAGTATAGGATAATATGCAGAAAGCAAACAGTCAAGCAGTAATTTCCTATTATAAGTATGATTTCAGTTGCATTTGTTAACTTACTGCTCCCAGATATTTGGAACCATGTTTTGTTAAGGCATTCCCAAGTAAAAGCAGCAGCAGCACATCACTCTGGCTTATTCATTTTTAGGGTGTTTCTACCAAAAAGACTGTCCTGTACAAATCACATTGGAATGAATAGGGTCACTTCAAAAGCACATATGTAAGACTAAAGGTCTTACATATGATTAAAAGAAAGAAAAATCTACTGAAAAGTATCCCATTGTAGCACCTAAACCATTCACAGCCACCAATGGACACATTATGATTCTCCTGTTTTTAATTCCTATTAACCGGCACATTCGCATTCCTTTATACTTTGACTCATGTCACAGCAGAAAGGCTACATTGTGCTGGTGTCTCATTGATTTAATTATGCCAACCTGAATGAATGTAGTCAAACCTAGAACAGCTACTTAAAATGTAATTCAGTCCAGTGATGCATAAAAATACCACACTGATAACAGTAACTGAGGAGAACCTCTTGAGAAATAAGCCTTTGCTCATACAATGTGAGCAAGGAAGCTTGGAAAAGGCAGGCAATTTGGAAGAATAGAGAGCCCTTATTAAATCTTCCTGCAGAGGGAGCTTGGTAATAGGCTTTTGTCAAAAATAACACTTATGGATTTGTATATGTAGATGTGTGGTGCCTTCATTAATTGTTTTCCCAGGCAGACCCAAAAAGGCATATTCCTGTTAATCTCTGCTTCTAAAACTATTAATGCAAACATGGAAAATGAATGAAAAAAGACAATGATGTTGTGTGTCTTTATACACCTTGAAAAAGATGAATTATACATTAGCTAAATAACTGTGAGCTCTTATTTTAGGTCTCAAATAGAAGCTTTAAGGGTTGCATTTTAACTTTAAGCCATTTTTTAAATTTCTAAAACCACATACAGATTGTTAAAGTGATCATAGCATCAGAGACATGACACTTACTGGTAATATTTATATCTTATTTCTTCCACCAATCTGTTCTTGGGATACTGTATTATTTTTTCTACAGAGCATGTACATTTAAGGCACTACCTTACAATGAAACTTCTAAAGAAGCATATACATTTCTTTCCATATACTGTAGTTGAAATATAAGAGTCCACTAGAACCCAGAAAAAAGTGCCCAGTATCCTATTCAATATTCATATGGATAGAACTGCAACTGCAGAAGCATTCAAGGAAGAATTAGACAGCCATCTGTCTTATCTGCTTTAATTCCTGCGTTGAGCAGGGAGTTGGATTCAATGGCCTAAAAGGCCCCTTCCAACTCAGTTACTCTGTGATTCTATGAATGCAGGTGAAGAAAGTTTGTAAAAATAGACAAGCTGATTATTGAAGAAATTATTGCAACTCTGAAATTACTTGTACAGTGGTACCCTGGTTAACAACTGCACCGGTTAACACTAAAACTAGATAACATTGGGGAATTTGAGGAAAACATTTGCACTGCACAATGTTAAGTTAATGTTATGCGATGCAAAAGTTTTCCTCAAATTCCCCAAGGTTGAGAGATCAGCCCTGTGGGCATTGGGGCAGAGATCTCTGGAGGCCCCCTTGCTGGGGGGGCAAGGGGGTCACCGTAGACCCAAGCATCCAATCCTCAGTTAAGGGAACTGGGCATCAGATGCTTGCCTCCCTTTCCTGAAAGGAAGCCAGCATTTGGACGCTCTGATTGCCGGCTTCCTTTGGGGGAAGGGAATCCACCTTCCCCCAATGGAAACCGGGGATCAGAGCATCCAACCCCTAGTTTCATTTAGGGGAGAGCGGGTGTACATTCCCCCCAAGGGAACCTGGCAATCTGATACTCTGACCGCCAGTATCCTTTGGGGAAATGCGTGCGCGTCCGCTCTCCCCCAAAGGAAACCAGCGATCAGAGCTCCAGAGTGCCAGTTTCCTATGGGAGAATGTGCGTGTGTCTGCTCTCCCCCAAAGGAAACATTATCACATAATGTTAAAAATCAGATAATGCTAAGACTCATGGAACCAAGTTTTAGCATTATCCGGGGTATTAGTGTATCTTGATACCCAGATGAATTTTGGTACGATTGGAAATGATTCTCTGGTATTCTTGGAATCTTTGTGAATGGGAAGCCCACGCGTCAAATTATGTCACCAAGGATGTTGCGTTGGGCAATTTTCCTAAATGCATACGATTTTACTTTGGTGCACAGGCCTGGCAAGGACATCAGCATGGCTGATGTCCTGTCACATTCTCCACTGCCAGGGGTCGGGGAAGCTGATTGCAAGATTGAAAGCAACCACCAGGTCCTCATGATTGAGGCATTCAACTTGCCCCCGATCGTCCCCTCAGATATAGCCAAAGCTACGGCCAAGGATGTAACATTGACTAAAGTAATGTCTTGGGTACAAAAAGGCTGGCCTGTCTCTCCTCTAGCCGAGGAATTCAGAACATTCCACTGCAAGCGTTTGGAATTGTCAGTGGAATGAGGTTGCCTTCTATGGGGCCAGCGGGTGGTCATTCCTGTCACTCTCAGGAAAAAGGGTTTATATTTACTTCACACAAGTCATCTGGGAATTGTACGTTCCAAAGCCCTTGCCCATAGCTACTTTTGGTGGCCTCAACTGGACCAAGACATAGAGCAGATGGTTAGCACTTGTGCCAGCTGTCAATCCTCTAGCTCAGAGCAATCTCACCTTCCCTCTCGGGAATGGGATTCTGCTAGGGGCCCGTGGTCCAGGTTGCACATAGATTTTGCAGGTCCATTTAAGGGTGCCCTATTTTTGTGGGTTGTAGACTCATTCTCTAAGTGGCTGGAAGTGATTAGAGTGCCTAATACCACTTCAGCCACCACAATAATGCACCTGAGAAGGCTGTTTGCAGCATTTGGACTTCCAGATGTGCTGGTGTCCAACAACATGTCCACGTTCACATCTACAGAATTCCAATCCTTCATGGAAAGGAATGCAATTAGGCACATCACTGCCGCCCCATTCCACCAGCCACCAATGGCCAGGTGGAGCGGCAGGTGCGCACAACTAAAGACGTGCTTCGGCGTATGGGTGAAGGGGATTTAGAGCTCCAGCTATGCCAGTTTCTTTTCACATATAGGTTCACCCCCTTGCCTCAGGGCTGTCCGCTGCTGAATTGCTCCAGCGAAGGAAACTGTCATCCTTGCTGGTCAGATCTGATCCCTCTAGGGTAGAAGACAAAGGCAGCACCAGAAGGGTTTTTCTCCAGGAGACTCTGTACATTGCCGCAATTATGCAGCTGGTGGTTTTCGTGTATGAAACTAAGACACAGGACACAGCCTCGGGCTGGGTTAACTCAGGTTTATTGCATCGTGGACAGAGGGAACATGAGGTAATGGCGGATCGATAGCTCTTTATATACAGTAGGGATACATTTGAACGTGGTGCCATGGTAGCCCATTGGCTACTGTCTGCGTGACGTCATTGTGGGTCACGCCCTTCTTGTCCAGGTGTAGGTGGTGGCGGGAAAGCTTCCCGCGCTGTTGCCTTTGATGAGTTCGGACCAAGAGAGCTTGGACGCTCGCTGCTGCCAGCTGGTGGTCATTAGCTCGCGTCCTATTACAGGGTTTATATGATACAGCTGAAGGTTACATTGTTGCTATAGGCAAGGTTACATTGGCTCAGATACATTGTAATTCATGTGGAAGGTAAAACCATTAGAACACAACACCCCTCCCCCCTAGGACGAGACAATGTCTCGAGCCCACACTTCAACACACTCCCCCCCCTTAGGAGACAAAGTCTCTCAGCCAAGATGGTTTATTTCGAACACGCTGGGGTCTCGATGCGGGCTGCCTTTCCCCGGGTTTGCTACCTCCTCTTTGTCCCCTGGTTTCCTGCCCTGTAATTTGAGAGGGAGACTTGTTAGTGACTTGCCGCGGCTCCACGGCGTTGTTGGGGGGTATGCTCTTTCTCGGGGAAGAACGGGGGCACTGGGGGCTAACGAAAAACCCCTCTTCTCGCTTGGAAGGGTGGGGGAACACTCCTGAAAACCCCCCCGGCTCGCAAGACCAGAATCAAAATCAAAATTACATTCGGGGGACGCGGCGGCGGCCGCACATTCCTTTTCCCTCCCCCCGGGCTCTGATAGAACTGGGGTATCAAAAGGATATGAGTCGGGATCACTGCTTTCCCCCCCGGATTCGGACTGATGTCCCTCATTTTCTCCCCCTTGGGCTAAACGGGTGGGGGAGAACCCTATCGCTGAATCCTGTTGCTGTGCCCCACTGACCGGCCCTTCACTCACTCGGCGCCTCAGTTGGTCAGCGTGTCTCCTCCAGAGGAGACCGGTGCTCGTTTCCACCCGATATGACACTGGCCCTGTTTGTTCTACTATCGTTCCTGGCACCCAGGCTGGCCCTGCGCTTGCATAGTTCCTGCAGTAAACAAGGTCGCCGGCGGCGAACCCTTTCGAGACTGCCAATCCTATGTTTTTTCCTTTATCCTCGACTCTCGTCGGGTCCAGCCTGGTCAGAAGTGTGGTCAGTTTTCGCCGCATCAAGAGTTCTGCCGGCGAGTAACCCGACGCTAAGGGGGTCACCCTATACGCTAACAAGAACTGACATACTTGGTGATTTAGGTCCCCCGGGCCCATGCGCCGCAACGCATCCTTTGTTGTACGCACCAACCGTTCCACTTGGCCGTTCGTGGCCGGGTGAAACGGCGCGGATGTGACATGCCGAATGGCGTTTGCTCCCATGAATGCCTCGAACTCCGAGGAGGTGAAGCAACTCGCGTTATCGCTGACTAAAGTGTCGGGTAAACCGAACGTGGAAAAGACCCTCCGTAGCTGGCTAATTGTTGTGGCGGAGGACGTGCTCTTTACTGGGATAACCTCCAGCCACTTGGAGAACGCATCCACCACCAGGAGAAACATGGTTCCTCGGAATGGGCCAGCGAAATCTACATGTACTCTGGACCACGGCCCCCTTGCTGTGTCCCATTCCCTATGCGGGAGGCGGGCCGCCTCTGGTCGGGATCCCTGGCATGCCTCACAAGTGCCGACCATGTGCTCGATGTCCGCGTCCAGCTGTGGCCACCAGAAGTAACTGCGGGCCAGCGCTTTCGAACGAACGATGCCCGGGTGGCTGACGTGCAGCAGTTTGAGCACCCTCGGCCGCATGGCTGCAGGAACCACCACCCGTTGGCCCCACAATAGGCACCCCCTTTCTAGGGACAACTCTAGCTTTTTCCGAAAGAATGGGTCGAATTCCGTGCTTGGGGACGATGCCGGCCACCCCTTTTGTACCCATGAGCTGACTTTTTCGAGTGTCCTGTCCTTGCCTGTCGCCCTCGCAATATCGGCTGGTACAATTGGGGGTGCATCTAAAACCTCAATTAGTAACACCTGGCGGTCTCTTCCTACTCTAGCCTTCTGGTCGTCCGACAAGGGCAAAGGGGATCTCGAAAGTGCATCAGCATGGCTGATCTCTTTTCCGGGCCGGTACACCAACTCGTGTTGGTAAGCGTTGAGAAAAATGGCCCATCGCAGCATTCTCGGTGATAGGATCTGCGGGGTGGGCTTGCTTGCCGTGAAAATCCCTAACAGGGGCTTGTGATCCGTCACGATTTTGAACGGGCGGCCATACAAAAAATCGTGAAACTTTTTGGTCCCCGCTACAATTGCCAATGCCTCCCTGTCGGTTTGTGCGTAATTTCGCTCTGCCTGGGACAGGGACCTTGAATAAAATGCAACCGGGGCCTCTCTTCCGTCATCCAACACGTGGCAAAGTACTGCCCCCACCCCCACCGGTGATGCATCACAGACTAGGACCACCGGCCGTTTGGGGTCGAAATGCGTTAGAATTGCGTCAGAGGTCAAGAGTTGCTTTAATTCTTTGAAGGCCCTCTCGTGCTCGTCACCCCACATCCAAGTCTCCTCTTTCTTAAGCAACCGATGGAGCGGTTCGGCCACGGACGCCTTCCGCGGCAGGAATGTATGGTAAAAATTGAGGAGCCCCAGGAATGACTGTAGCTCGGTTTTGGATGTGGGGCGAGGGGCCTTTTTGATGGCTACTACTTTGGATTTGGATGGCTTGATACCCTCGGGTGTAATCCTGAACCCTAAGAACTCGACCTCGGTTTCGAAAAAAACACATTTGTCCTTCCTCAGTCTCAGCCCCGCTTTCTCGAACACCGTTAGTACTTTGTCCAATCTCTTTGCCAGTTCGGCCTCACTCCCCCCAGTTATTAATACGTCATCAAAATAAGGCAACACCCCCTCCAGCCCCTTCAGGAGGCGTTCCACAAGCGACTGGAAAAGGCCGGGTGCCGAGTTCACGCCGAACTGTAAACGCGACACCTGGAACGCTCCTTTATGAGTGACTATCGTTTGTGCCGCGGCCGTGGCGGGTGTTACGGGAAGCTGCTGATAGGCTTGCGCCAGGTCGAGCTTAGCGAAACACTTTCCCCCATTTAGCCTGGCCAAAAGGTGGCTGACCACCGGCACCGGGTATGCGTTAGGGCGGATCGCCTTGTTAATTGTACACTTATAATCAGCGCAAATGCGCACCTCCCCGTTAGCCTTCAGAGCTGTTACAATTGGAGTTTCCCACTCCGCGGAATCAACAGGAATAAGAATCCCCTGGCCCACCAATTTGTCCAGTTCCGCCTCTATTTTGTCCTTTAGTGCGAAGGGCACCCTGCGCGGTTTGAGTCTTATCGGGCGGACCTCCGGGTCTAGGTCGAAAGCTACAGGGGGTCCCTTGAATTTTCCAAGTCCTTTTTCAAAAACGGCGGGATGCGCATCGCACACCGCTTGTATTGGGTCCACCCCCACTGCATGTACTCCCCCTATAAACAGGCCTAAAGGCTGGAACCACTGTGTCCCTAGGAGGCTACAACTCCCCCCCTTGAGGACAACTAGGGGCAGCTCCGCAGAGTGTCTCTTAAACTCAACCCGAAATTTCCCGACCCCCAACACCGGAATGCTGTTCCCCTGCACATCTCGTAGCGTGGACCTCAATGTTTTAAGTTTGGGCCGCACGTGGGGGTCGATTTTCAAGAACTCTTTCTGGGGAATTATGGAATAGGAGGACCCCGAGTCAATCTCCATCCTGATAGGGGCCCCTTGTACTAGTACCTCAACGAAATAATGGGACTGTTCCGCGGACACACTGAGCACTGGGACGTCGTCCTCGCTGCTGTCCGAGACGCGGCCCACGCCGTCCTGCTTCCTCGTGGTCTGGACGCCATCTTTGGGCCTCGCTGAACGGTCCGGTCTGGTCGAACGGTCCGGTGACTGCCTCCGGCCCTCCTTCCGTTTTCTGCATGCCTTGGCGATGTGCCCCCGACGGCCGCAGGTGTAGCATTCGGCCTTTCTAAATGGGCACCTCGCACGCTCATGGGCCGCTCCGCAACCATCGCAGCGGCGCCCCCCCTTTCGGACCTTCTGGATCTCCTCGCCGTCGCTGCCTTCCGAAGACGACTTTGAGGCCCGTTGAGTTGCGTGCACCGATTTTTCCGCTTTACCGGCTCTGGGACGCCACTCACGCCACTGGTGCATCTCGTCCACTCCAGCATTCGTGGACTCTGCGGCCTCCGCGGCCTCGACGACCTCTGCCAGCGTTGGTGGCGGCTCCTTATTCATCAAGCTGCGCTGCACCTCCTTGTCTTTCAGGCCACACAGCACGCCGTCCCTGAGGGCCATTTCTAGGATGTTGCCGCATTTGCAGGGGGCGGCGGCTACCCTCATGGCGGCCACGAATGTCTCGACCGACTCGTCCGGCGCTTGGACTCGCCTCCAAAACGCGCTCCGAGCGGGAAACATCGCCCTCGAGGGTTGGAAGCGCTCCCGAAGCAGCTTCATGATGTCGTCCGCTTTAAATTCGCTCACCTTCTTCGGAGCGATGATGCCCACCAGCGTCCGCTTGGTCTCCATCCCAAGCATGCGGGTGAGGATGGCCCTCTTCCTCTCCTCATCGTCTTCCTTGACTTTGAGTTCCACCAGCGCCGCATGGAAGTCCATCTCAAACAACTCCCAGTCTTGCGGTTTGGTGATGTTGAACCCGCTCTGTGCCCTGGCTGCTCCTTGGGGATCCATGATCCCACCTTCGTCGCCAATTTCGTGTATGAAACTAAGACACAGGACACAGCCTCGGGCTGGGTTAACTCAGGTTTATTGCATCGTGGACAGAGGGAACATGAGGTAATGGCGGATCGATAGCTCTTTATATACAGTAGGGATACATTTGAACGTGGTGCCATGGTAGCCCATTGGCTACTGTCTGCGTGACGTCATTGTGGGTCACGCCCTTCTTGTCCAGGTGTAGGTGGTGGCGGGAAAGCTTCCCGCGCTGTTGCCTTTGATGAGTTCGGACCAAGAGAGCTTGGACGCTCGCTGCTGCCAGCTGGTGGTCATTAGCTCGCGTCCTATTACAGGGTTTATATGATACAGCTGAAGGTTACATTGTTGCTATAGGCAAGGTTACATTGGCTCAGATACATTGTAATTCATGTGGAAGGTAAAACCATTAGAACACAACAGTGGTCCTACATGGGTGCCTGGGTTTGTGATCAATCAGACTGGTCCTGTTTCTTACAGAATCAAAACAGCCACTCGTCTGATCTGGAGGAGGCACGCGGATCAATTGAGACCCAGAATACTGGACCCACAGGATGAATACAGACACTCAACGTTAGGGTTGGCCCCCACCCATTTAAACCCAGGGGGCAGAGGTAATAGTCAGCAGCAAGCTAACTAAGACCCAGAGGTGTGTTCTAGGGACCGATTTCAAGGGGAAATTGTGGAATGCTCCCCTACTCCGGCCATGAGTACCCCTACACTGTCCCAGCCTAGCACTCTGGATTCCTTTATTGATGATGACCAATGTTGTTTAGAGTTGCCCTCCACTCTTAGTACACACAGGAGGGACTGTGAGTTGTCTTATTCAGCCATAGAATTAGATTTTGGTTTTGAGCAATCCCCTGCTCCTCCAGCTGACAAACGGGGCTTTAATTTGGGTTTACAATCCTTCCCCTCTAGTCAATCCCTCACTCCAGTCGGGTCGCCCATCCTACGAACCCCTGAGCTGGCTCAGCCAAGCATCCGACCCAGAAGGGAAACTAGACCGCCATCCTGGTTAAAGGATTTTGTTTTTACCTAGGGGGGGGGGAAGAATGATATGTATGTTAACTGTGTTTTCTGACAGGAGTGGAATGTATCTTTTCTCATGTATCTATTAAGCAAATGAGTGGATGAAAAATGTGCACACTCTGTTAGCCAATGGGCTTGTTGTATTATTGTTACTGTAACTGCTTATAGGAGCGGAATGTATCTTTTCTCATGTATCTATTCTTATGCAAATAAGTGGATCGAAAAATGTGCACACTCTGTTAACCAATGGGCTTGCTGTATTATTGTTACTTTTACTGTTTATAGTGTATATAACTCTGAGTTTTGCCCCATCCAAACTGTGTTCAAACCCCACTAATAAAGAGCTGAATTTCACTACTTCATTCGTCTGCTTCTTCATTCCTTGAACACTAAAGAGTCCTGATCTGATATCTGGATATTCTGATTGGTTGCTGACAGCAGTTCTTTCAATACTATTGGATGAAAAAAAATAATTCCAGGCAATATGACAGATGCAAGAAGAAAGGTTAAAGGAGAGAAGTACAAATAATCACAAAACTGTTGTGTACTCTTCTGTTAATACAAATCATTTGCATGTTGGAGCTCTCTTTTGGTAGACAATACAAAAATGAAAAAGAGAGCCTCTTTTGTGTTCTTTTTCTTTCATTAAAATGTGATAGTCTGATCCTTAAAAGTTATAGACTTGAGAGCTGCTAGCTCCACACTAGTGACATTCTTTCAGCATGTGTTTCTTCTCAATGGTAGTCCTCCATTGCAGGCGCACCCCCCAAAGAAAGACTCAGACACCGGTATATGGATAAAGGCATTGGGCCACTTTTATTGAATAATGCCCTAGTCCGAATTATAACTTTCAATTGGTACTCATCCAATTATAATTCTTTAAGGCAAGCAGGCCGCAGTAACACTGGTAAGGTTCCTCCCAAAATTTCCAACGGCAATTGGCTACAATGTATCCATTTTGTATCACTTTGTTTGTTGACACAAACAAATTGTTGACCGTAGTCAATAAACTATCTACTGACCCCACCCTCTGATGTGTATCCGTCAAATCACGGGGTGATGCATGCTGAAAAGCTCGTGCCATCACCCTTTGCCTGGTTCGTCGTTGACCGGTCAATGTTATTACACCTGTACCTGTCTAAGTGTTGGCCAGTCAATTGCGAACCTGCCGGATACCTCTGGGTCATAAATCTTTACCTTACCAGTGCTACCCGCCACACGGGGAGGCTTCAATGAAGACTCACCCCCCCCCAGACCGTCAGCTCGGTCAACAGGCCTGCTTGCAAATCTTCCAAAAAGAGGTTCATATCTCTATCCGACAGGTGGACCCCATCCCCTGCATACAGATCATAATTTTGTAAACTAATGGTGGGGTGTCGGACGACCATCCCCAAACCCTTGTCTGTCAAGAACCAGGCCACTGCCCTGTTCACCAAGTGACGAGCGCGGTCAAGGGCACGGAGGTCAATACCTCCCCTGTAAGCGTGATGTGGTATGATGTCCGACCATAGCAGCCTGGTGAACGGCCACACATAGTGCAAATAAGCTAGGTCCCTGCAAATCGCGAATTTTAAAGAAAGGCCAGTGACCTGGCCTAGGTCATTGCCCCCGAGGTGCAGCACAAGGACATCAGGCGGTTCAGCATCCCTAATGGAGAAAAGGAATTGCAACAGTTCCCGCCATCTCATTCCACGCTTACCGTACCAACGTATGCATGCGGCCGCATGCAGTCCAAGCTGGGGTCCCCACTCTGTCGCCGCAGCATACTGAGCTGCCCAGTGCACGTAACTGTGGCCCACCAGCCATACTGCCACCGGTGTGCGGGGACACACAGGGTCTGTAAGAGAAAAAGAGAACAGTGACTTAAATGGTACTCATGTCTGAAGAGGGCGAACATACAATGCAAAACGCATAGATCTCCATCTTCCCATACGGTGTATATCAGCCTCAGAGTACCCAAATGCAGCTGCAGTTGAAGCAGCACCTATTCTAAATGAATGGGTGCCGTAACGAGCCCCTGGGAGGCCAACACTGGAAAGTGCCATACCGGTCACCTTCCAAAATTGAAATTTAGTAAGGGGAGACCCATCCTGGTGGCAGAAAAACGGGCCAGGGTGTGTGCCACGCACTGCCAAGAACTCCTGTAGGGCATCAACCGGACAGATGTCTGCAATGGAACATTGTAGCAGTCTAACTCCACTGCCTACGCCGTGCTGATCAACTTTTGAGGACCGCATCCTCAACTGAGCCCACTCATTAGAAACATAGACATCGTCGAGTTCCAGTGCCCTACGAGTCGCATCCGCCTTAGACAGTAGTACCAACTCACTGATGCGGAGCGCTCCAAAGAAGGCCACCGTGGTAGCCGCATGAAAAAGAGCTGCCTCATACCTGTCAAAACATAGGTTAGGCCAGCCTCGTGCAAGGTGTGTGAGCACCCCTAGGGAAATTGGGTGCCGAGTGTCCGGGCGGTGGCCACGTTCCCGTGTCCACCCCTCCAAAACATGCCGTATGCGAAAATCGTTCATGCTGTCAGCAAAACCCCCCACCTTGGCAACAAATGCCAATGCTGACAGCCTAGATGCCATAGTGCGGGGAGCGAGGCCCTGACTGTGTAAATGAACCATGAATTGTAAAACCTGTGCCACTGGAATGGGCCACAACTCTGGCAACCGAAGTTGCGCACGAAAGCTATTAAATTGAACTAAAGCATGATGATACGCCTTACGCGTGCGGGGCGCCAAGGACATGCCAATCGCCCGGTTCATCTCTCCTTGCCAAATGTCCAAATCTCAGCTGGAAGTGGCGAGGGGAATTCCTCTGCGTCCGGAGCCAAGGCACGGACCCGGGGGATCTGCAGGCGGGATAAAGCATCAGCAATATCATTATCAATGCCTGGTACATGTCTGGCCCTGAAAAGCACGTTAAGGCGTAGGCTACGTAACACGAATTGGCGAACTAAAGCCATCACCCTGGGTGATTTAGATGTCTGAGCATTGACAATGTGCACTACTGCAGCATTGTCACACCAAAAATGGACCACTGAGTCGGCCCACTCCTTGCCCCATAGCATCAAAGCTCCCAGGATTGGAAAAAACTCAAGGAATGTAAGATCGCGGAGGCGATCCGTGCCCCGCCATTCTGGAGGCCATTGGCCATAAGCCCACCTCCCCTGGAAGTACATCCCATATCCCAGGGAGCCGGAGGCATCCGACTGCACTTGAAACCTAGGTGAAACTAAAAGGTCGGACCTCCAAAAGGATACCCCGTTGAAGTCCCGCAGGAATGAGAGCCAAACCAAAAGGTCAGCCTGCATGCCCCTGGTTAGTCGGACCCTATGATGGCACCTCGTCAAGCCAGACATGGCATCGCACAGGCGCCGAGCAAATGCCCTGCCAGGCGTAACCACCCTGCAGGCAAAGTTAAGATGGCCATGCAGTACCTGCAGCTCACGAAGTGACACCTTACGTTTGGCCAGCAAGGCCAAAATCATCGCAGAGATCCGGGTAACCTTGTCAATGGGTAACCGGGATGCCTGTGCGACCGTGTCAATTTCGATACCCAGAAATGTGAGGGTAGTGGACGGGCCCTCGGTCTTTTCGGGCGCTAAAGGGACACCCAGTTCCTGCATTAGCGTCTGAAATGTGGTGAGGAGACGCGTGCACGTGTCCAAGCCCCGTTCACCCCCGAACAAAAAGTCATCGAAGTAATGGGCTACAGACCGAGACCCGGACCTGCGAACAAAGGCCCACTGAAGGAAGGTGCTAAAACGTTCAAATGCTGAATAGGATATAGAGCAGCCAAAAGGCATGGCCTTATCTACATAGAACTTCCCTTGGAATCAAAAACCCAATAGCTCAAAGTCCTCAGGGTGCACTGGCAACGTCAAAGGACGTATACCTGACCGAACAAAGGTCATCAGGGATAGCATCATTGACAGAATAACCCGCCGGGTACAATAAATGGTGGATTAAACAAAATTCCCCCGGGGCCTTCTTGGGTACCAACCCCAGAGGGGAGACCTTCAGGTTGGGAAAGGGTGGCACAGAAAAGGGGCCTGCCACGCTCTTGGCCCCAACCTCCTTAGCAATAGTCAGGGCAGCCACCTCCTCTCTACCCTTCAGGGACAGTAAATTGGGTGCATCTTGGGGTCCCCGCACTCCTTTGAATGGGATTCGGAATCCCCACTGGAAACCCTCAATGAGGTACTTTGCATCCTCTCTCCTTGGATAAGTTGAGAGCCATCGCTCCAACATATACACATTAACTGGGGAGGGGGCCTTTTGGCTGGCTAGCTCCCTCAGCAGCTGCTCTGCCCACTCCCTGTCCACCTCTACCCCTGCCCCATGACCCGCCGGCCCGCAGACACGCGGCGGCGGCGTGGGGGCCAGCGCAAGAGGGACACTCATGTTTGTATCGGCACTGCCGCTTATTGCACACACCGCTGGCCGAGAAGCTCCAACACAGCAAGCGGGCTGGAACCCCCTGCCCCGCCAGCTGGCGGGAAGCCTGCGTTGGAGCAGCTCGCTGAATGGCATGGCCACAATGATACCTATCCCCAGGCGCCGGACGCGTGGGGGTCATGTATAATAGCCACAATTTCTGACAGGGCTCATCCCATCTCATCTCCGGGTGCAATGGCACCCTCATTCTGAATTCCTCATCGTAAGCCAACCACGACGGGCCAGGAAAATCCACCATTGCCCTGTAAATATTGTCCAAATATTGGACCATAGGAATGGCCAGGTCTGGCCGGGCTCTGAGATACACCGCCATATAAATAAGATATGCGGGCAACCAGTTGGCCCAGGTGCGTGGTGGCTTACGACGGCGGGACAGCTCTTTGTCTTTGTCATCCTGTCCCTCTCTCTCCTCCTTAGTGGGCTCATGGTTCAATAGGGAGAATATATCCACGTACTCCCCCCGCCAAATCTTTTCCCTCGTGACCTGGGACAAATGATCACCAAGGGGCAACGAATAACCAGCCGTCGGCAAAGCCGTCACCGGCACATTAGGTACCCGGGGCATGCGCAGCAGAACCTGGACAGTCCCTGCGATGCCCGGCACTAGCCCGGGGGCGGAAACGCCCACCCCCAACGTTGCACAGGTCTGGAACCAAGGGGCACTGGTATAAGGTTGCAACTGCTGCCCACTCGCCCCGACATTACGAGGCCATGGCCACTGAACCCCACCATTGGAAGTGGACTGAGATGTGGGTGCATTAACTTGAACCTGATACTCACTAGTTGCACTCCCGTGAGCTGCCCCCACTGGGGGTTCCGGCCCACGGCGGGCGTCGGAGCTTGCCATGTTGCATGCATAAATGACAATAGCTGGAGTGCCAGAATAATGAATTGGTATCTAAGAGATCGCAAAAGACCTAGAGGAAGACCACAGGTGGGAAGATTTTCTCAAGAAAAATGTTGGACTAACATGGATAAGAACTGCCCGGGACAGATCATTATGGACAGATGTTCCGTGGAATGTCATCACAGAGAAGTCTAGGACTCCTTGCTGAATAACGACTCCAAAGTATCCAAAGTATACTGTCTTACAGTAATGGCTTCAGAATTTGTGTAGCCATTTAAACATGCACATTTACATTTTACAGCTTTAACCCTTTGAAATTGTAAACTGAAATTCATAAAACTGGGGAATAAAATGTTTAATTAGATGTTGAATTACAGTATCAGAGCAATAAGATGCTCAGCTTATTGTCTTCTTAGCTATGTAGCATCTTCAGCCATTGGCAGTGGGTAGAATTTTATTAAGCCTAGGTTCCTAGACTTAACTGGAGTGTTTGTTTTTGAAGAATAATTTCTGAATATGTTGAAGTCTACCAGAACCATGAAGGGCACCTCTCATTCCCAGTGGGCTTCCTCCAGAGTTAAATTCAACACATGACCTAATATTCCTGAGCTCACACTGGAGAACTTGTTACAATACTGAA